>CM025791.1:14995456-15678201 GCA_014635995.1 Sarcophaga peregrina | reverse complement strand
ATTTTATTTTATTAGTTTAACATGTATGAATACCTTTAATTTAATGTAAATACATTGCAATATTTATGGAAAAATAATTTAAAAATATAAGAATATATTGAAAACTTTAAGTGTTCCTATTATTTTTTCCGCGCCTTTATTTTACATTTTTTTAAGAATTGGCCAAGCCTAGTGAAATATTTTTATTTTATTAGTTAACATGTATGAATACCTTTAATTTAATGCTAAATACATTCCAATATTTATGGGAAAATAATTAAATATATAAGAATCTATTGAAAACTTTAAGTGTTCCTATTATTTTTCCCTCGCCTTTATTTCAATTTTTTTAAGAATTTGGCAAAACTAGTGAAATATTTTTATTTTATTAGTTAGCCTGTATGAATAGCTTTAATTTAATGTAAATACATTCCAATATTTATGGAAAAATAATTAAAAATATAAGAATATATTGAAAACTTTAAGAGTTCCTATTATTTTTTCCGCCCCTTTATTTACATTTTTTTAAGAATTTGGCAAAGCTAGTGAAATATTTTTATTTTATTAGTTAACCTGTATGAATACCTTTAATTTAATGTAAATACATTGCAATATTTATGGAAAAATAATTAAAATATAAGAATATATTGAAAACTTTAAGTGTTCCTATTATTTTTTCCGCGCATTTATTTTACATTTTTTTAAGAATTTGGCAAAGCTAGTGAAATATTTTTATTTTATTAGTTAACCTGTATGAATACCTTTAATTTAATGTAAATACATTGCAATATTTATGGAAAAATAATTAAAAATATAAGATTATATTGAAAACTTTAAGTGTTCCTATTATTTTTTCCGCGCCCTTTATTTACATTTTTTTAAGAATTTGCCAAAGCTAGTGAAATATTTTTATTTTATTAGTTAACCTGTATGAATACCTTTAATTTAATGTAAATACATTGCAATATTTATGGAAAATAATTAGAAATATAAGAATATATTGAAAACTTTAAGTGTTCCTATTATTTTTTCCGCGCCTTTATTTTACATTTTTTTAAGAATTTGCAAAGCTAGTGAAATATTTTTATTTTATTAGTTAACCTGTATGAATACCTTTAATTTAATGTAAATACATTGCAATATTTATGGAAAAATAATTAAAAATATAAGAATATATTGAAAACTTTAAGTGTTCCTATTATTTTTTCCGCGCCTTTATTTTACATTTTTTTAAGAATTTGTCAAAGCTAGTGAAATATTTTTATTTTATTAGTTAACCTGTATGAATACCTTTAATTTAATGTAAATACATTGCAATATTTATGGAAAAATAATTAAAAATATAAGAATATATTGAAACTTTAAGTGTTCCTATTATTTTTTCCGCGCCTTTATTTTACATTTTTTTAAGAATTTGGCAAAGCTAGTGAAATATTTTTATTTTATTAGTTAACCTGTATGAATACCTTTAATTTAATGTAAATACATTGCAATATTTATGGAAAAATAATTAAAAATATAAGAATATATTGAAAACTTTAAGTGTTCCTATTATTTTTTCCGCGCTTTAATTTTATATTTTTTTAAGAATTTGGCAAAGCTAGTGAAATATTTTTATTTTATTAGTTAACCTGTATGAATACCTTTAATTTAATGTAAATACATTGCAATATTTATGGAAAAATAATTAAAAATATAAGATTATATTGAAAACTTTAAGTGTTCCTATTATTTTTTCCGCGCCCATATTTCACATTTTTTTAAGAATTTGCCAAAGCTATTGAAATATTTTTATTTTATTAGTTAACCTGTATGAATACCTATAATTTAAAGTAAATACATTGCAATATTTATGGAAAAATAATTAAAAATATAAGAATATATTGAAAACTTTAAGTGTTCCTATTATTTTTTCCGCGCCTTTATTTTACATTTTTTTAAGAATTTGGTCAAAGCTAGTGAAATATTTTTATTTTATTAGTTAACCTGTATGAATACCTTTAATTTAATGTAAATACATTGCAATATTTATGGAAAAATAATTAAAAATATAAGAATATATTGAAAACTTTAAGTGTTCCTATTATTTTTTCCGCGCCTATATTTTACATCCTTTTGAGAATTTTGCAATGCTAGTGAAATATTTTTATTTCTCTAGTTAACCTGTATGAATACCCTTAATTTAATGTAAATACATTCCAATATTTATGGAAAAAAATTAAAAATATAAGGATATATTGAAAACTTTAAGTGTTCCTATTATTTTTTCCGGGCCTTTATTTTACATTTTTTAAGAATATGGAAAAGCCAGTGCAATATTTTTATTTTATTAGTTAACCTGTATGAATACCTTTAATTTAATGTAAATACATTGCAATATTTATGGAAAAATAATTAAAAATATAAGATTATATTGAAAACTTTAAGTGTTCCTATTATTATTTCGGCGCTTTTATTTTAAATTTTTTTAAGAATTTGCCAAAGCTAGTGAAATATTTTTATTTTATTAATTAACCTGTATGAATACCTTCAAATTAATGTAAATACATTGCAATATTTATGGAAAAATAATTAAAAATATAAGAATATATTGAAAACTTTAAGTGTTCCTATTATTTTTTCCGCGCCTTTATTTTAAATTTTTTTAAGAATTTGGCAAAACTAGTGAAATATTTTTATTTTATTAGTTAACCTGTATGAATACCTTTAATTTAATGTAAATACATTGCAATATTTATGGAAAAATAATTAAAAATATAAGAATATATTGAAAACTTTAAGTGTTCCTATTATTTTTTCCGCGCCTTTATTTTACATTTTTTAAGAATTTGCCAAGGCTAGTGCAATATTTTTATTTTATTAGTTAACCTGTATGAATACCTTTAATTTAATGTAAATACATTGCAATATTTATGGAATAATAATTAAAAATATAAGAATATATTGAAAACTTTAAGTGTTCCTATTATTTTTTCCGCGCCTTTATTTTAAATTTTTTTAAGAATTTGGCAAAACTAGTGAAATATTTTTATTTTATTAGTTAACCTGTATGAATACCTTTAATTTAATGTAAATACATTGCAATATTTATGGAAAAATAATTAAAAATATAAGAATATATTGAAAACTTTAAGTGTTCCTATTATTTTTTCCGCGCCTTTATTTTACATTTTTTAAGAATTTGGCAAAGCTTGTGAAATATTTTTATTTTATTAGTTAACCTGTATGAATACCTTTAACTTAATGTAAATACATGCAATATTTATGGAAAAATAATTAAAAATATAAGAATATATTGAAAAATTTAAGTGTTCCTATTATTTTTTCCGTGCCTTTATTTTACATTTTTTTAAGAACTTGGCAAAGCTAGTGAAATATTTTTATTTTATTAGTTAACCTGTATGAATACCTTTAACTTAATGTAAATACATTGCAATATTTATGTGTGAAATATTTTTATTTTATTAGTCAACCTGTATAAATACCTTTAATTTAGTGTAAATACAATGCAATATTTATGAAAAAATAATTAGAAATATAAGAATATATTGAAAACTTTAAGTGTCCCTATTACTTTTTCGGTGCTTTTATTTTAAATTTTTTTTAGAATTTGGCAAAGCTAGTGAAATATTTTTATTTTATTAGTTAACCTGTATGAATACCTTCAATTTAATGTAAATACATTGCAATAATAATGGAAAAATAATTAAAAATATAAGAGTATATTGAAAACTTTAAGTGTCCCTATTCCACATTTTTTTAAGAATTTTGCAAAGCCAGTGCAATATTTTTATTTTATTAGTTAACCTGTATGAATACCTTTAATTCAATATAAATACATTGCAATATTTATGGAACAGTAATTAAACATATAAGAATATAGTGAAAACTTTAAGTGTCCCTATTATTTTTTCTGGGCCTTTATTTTACATTTTTTTAAGAATTTGGCATAACTAGTGAATTATTCTTATTTTATTTACTAACCTGTGTGAATACCTTTAATTTAATATAAATACATTGCAATATTTATGGAAAAATAATTAAAATATAAGAATATATTGAAAACTTTAAGTGTCCCTATTATTTTTTCCGGGCTTTTATTTTAGATTTTTTTAAGAAGTTGGCAGAGCTAGTACTCTTGTATGCGTTCGTATGTCGTCTTTATTCACTTTCAATATACCCATGGATTTCATCAATTCAGAGTCGCTATAAAGTGTTTTCTCAATAATTTCTCCGGTGCCACTGTTCCACAAGAGCTGATATGAGGTTCCGTACCATATTGTGGCTTATTTTTAATGCACTAAAAGACACTAATAAATCTTAGTTTTATACTTAGCTGTCTTTATTAAACAATATAAGAAAGAAAACATTTGTATAAAGCCTCTTAATCATTTTAGCAAAAATTAAATTATTCCTTGTCTTCTGGATAAACTACACCAACTTGGGCACGTATTTCATCTTCGATTTGTGCAAACAACAAACTGTCATTGTGATTAACATGTTCATGTTGTAATTTTCCTTCTAAAATACATTTTCTTACAGCTTCAGCTTCGTAGCGTAGACCTTCTGAATTAAGAAAATTGGTCGGATATTTTCCTTTAGGCAAAACCCATTCCTTTTCTTGGCCATCGATATCAATGATTTTAGTAGGACACCAAAATTGCAAAAGCTTTTAAACAAGATTAAACGAAAGTTGATAAAATTCTAATAATCCATATTCTAGTAATCATAAATCAATCTTTCTTACTGTCATTTGACCCTTTGTGCCCTTGATGACAGCACTGTTGCGTAGCTCTTTAGTGGCGCTTAAATGCATTTTTGAGATACGTTTACCTGTATAATGCAACTCTGCCTGAACATCGACATCTACGCCTTCAGAATTTAAAGTACCCTTAGCTTTAACTTGTTGCGGTGGTTCTTGGAAAGCCCATTGAGAAACCTGTACGGTATAGATACCTAAATCTAAAATAGTACCACCCCCCAAATTACGTTTCCTGCAAGTATAATTGAAATTATTAGTAAAATTTCTTTTAAACACTTGTTTAATCGAACTTACTGCAAGCGATCCACTTCATTTAGTGGAAAACCGAATTCAACATCTACTTCTTGGATTTCACCCAATACGCCTGAATCTATCTGCTTACGTAGATATTGATATGCAGGGAAAAATCTAGACCATACTGATTCCATTAAAAATAATTTCCTCATTTCAGCATATTGTATAACTTTTTTAGCTTGTTTATGATTTAAACATAGAGGTTTCTCGCACAATACATTTTTTCCATGCTCCAACATCAGTAAACAGATTTCATAGTGCTGTGGATTAAGAGATCCGATGTAGACAACATCTAAAAAATTAAAATAAAATTATTTGAGTCGAATATGGATTAGATTCCAAGGTTATTTGAATATGATTTAATAAGTATTGTAAAATTCTTAGATAATATTGTATACATATACAAGCATATAAATATAAAATGATAATTCTGTAACAATAGAATTCTAAACATCTTTTAATGAAATAGAAAACCCGTATGGAATATTAAAACACAAACATTTGGCTGTATAATAAGCAATACTAGAACGTATTTCTGAGCGTGATTAGTACTTTTATTTCTTTTTATTCAACATCAGTGAAGAAAACAGTTGTAAAAGGGTTTTCACTAGAATAATAGATTCTCTTTTGCCAATTATTTTTCCTGTACAGTGTACACGTTCAAGGAACAAATTTTCATTATATATTATAATTGACTTTGAGAAGGCGTTCGGAACCTTAAACAACTCTGCCAATTCCTGTAGCTTGGACAATAATTCCAATCATTATTGCACTTTCGGTTCAAATAATACATATAATGTTGCGATTTTTACCTCTGTTGAAATCCTACGAAATACATATTGCTTTCTGGCCTCTCTTCACGTCAAATTTGCTAATTTTGTTTGTTGACGTATTCGTTTAGCCAAAAATAAACTTCGTTGATGAAAATAATTATTCTCTAAGAAACACATTTCTCACATTACTTGAAATGTAATAAAAATTAATCTCTACATTGGAGAATTTCGTAAAGTAATATTAAATTGTGTGTGCATAATTGTATGAACTAATTTTAGTCTTCTGTTCATCATTATCATTAAAACTGCTTATGTAAAAGAAACATACGTATTTCCTCAAAATTGTGAAATTATTAGTTTAAGTTGAATTTCCTAATCATTAATTGCCTAGAAAGTGGTTATATGGTGTAAATAAAATTTCGAAAAAATATTTTAAATTTTTTTTAAATTATCTTCGCAGTCGTCAGATCCCAGCGCAGTCAGATCCCAGCCGGACTATTGCAGAGTATGTTGCGATGAGGAGGAGTTGGAGACTGTCGAACATTTCCTCTGCTACTGCCCAGCCGTTGGTAGGTTAAGGTGGAGGACCCTTGGCAGGGCCTTCTTTGAGAGCTTGAGTTCTGTGTCGAGAGCCGACATCAAGGCTCTCCACAGATTCATTAGCCGCTTGGGCTGGTTGAGAGGTGCTAGAGCTTTATAAGTGTAATCGCACTCTCAAACTCTTTTGATTTGTGTCTGCTTCTTTATATGTAATTCCTCCGTTTCCCATTCTCCCTCTCCTTCCCTACATTCCTATATCCTCTATTTCCTTCCTCCCCTAAGGACAATGTACAATGGGTCAATTTCGAACTTCGACCACTGTGCTTGTCTTGACCGACAGGTGCACGTCCTCTAACCTAACCTAACCTAACCTTCGCAGTCGTAATGAGAAATATGATTAGAATTTTATTTAACTAACATATCGAATTGATTCATTTGGCTTAGGAAGCCATTCTAAATATAGATACGTGTCTGAAACTACTTTTTATGTACTACTGTTAACGTAATACTAATTCAGTATTTCATAAAAACACACATCTCTGACTCTATTTGTTTTTTCTTATAAAACACCACCTTTTAATAAATCGATCTTAAATAGTAGTTAAATTACTCACCAACGTCTGGACACTCCGCCAATTCAGCATAGCTTCCAAAAGCATTTGGTATCTCATGTTTCTTAGCAAATTCCTCTGCGCGTTTCTGATCTCTGGCAGCAACTGCCATTATTTTATGTTCATCGAATGGCAAAGTGCTTAAGGCCACACAAAAATCATGGCAGATTTTACCAGCCGAGGCAATACCCCAACGTAAAGCGTTTGGCATCTTCAATCAAATGAATATGAAACGAAGCGAAACGATTAACAGAAAAATTCTAATGTTGCTCCACCTGTGAAGAACGTTTAATTAATACAAAATTATATTTCTTAAGTGTACAGCAAATTGAACTATTTAACAGATAAGCTTTTGTTATTGAAAAACTCGGGAGGGTGTGTAGTGTGTAAAAGTAAATATTTGTAGCAAAACTATTGCACTTTTTTTTAAGTACCTTCAGTTTTAATCTCAATTGCGCAATTTACACTCACAGTCGTAGCAGTAGCAGACAATTGCAACTGCAATTTGAGTTTTTATTTCAAAAATGATAATTTTTTTTTTTTTATGCTTTCTTTTAATAACAAATACGAAAGCGTGAATAAACAAATATGCACTTCTTTGTCTTATAATTTATTAAAAAAAACACACAGTATCACTCAAAATGCGATTGAAAAAACCGGCTGGTCTGCATTGCAGTGCAATACAATGAAAATTGCTAGTGTTGTGGAAAAAATCAAAACAAACCCATGGTAACGAATTTTTTAATCGAATAATCACATAAATTCCATAATTTATCAGTATATACCTCTTTTACAATCCACTGATACCTATTAAAAATCTCAACAAAAAGAGCTTTCTAACTTCGACATCTTTTGTATATGACAAAAGCTTTAATAAATACAATTTAAGCCCCCCCCCCCCAACCGCAACTTAAATAATCATTCACACTGGGATATAGTGTAAGCACGGCCAATTACTTGATACTTTATGCAATGTAAACAAATACCCATAGCCACAGCTGATTAGACTTGTTTTTGTTTTTACTTATTCTTTAGCACACTGTCATAATATAGAAAATTTAGAATTATAAAATATTTAAAAAATATGTTAAAAAATGTCATTATTAAGATACAACAAAATGCTGCACTTAAGGTATATAATTAAATAAGCATAAAAGGAATAAAATCATAACTGTAAATAAAATTTTAGCTTCAAACACGCTGTTTTGCCCAGACGTTAGTAACTGTGGCCAAAACAACCGCGGTCACAAAACAACCCCCACCAGTGGAAATTTATGAGCTGCAAAAGGAACATATAGAAGAAGCTATTAAAGCATCACCCAAATTGGCCAATGTATCGCTTCAAATGTGGCATAAAGCTCATGACACCTTTCTTAATCATGGCATAACCACAAATAGTTTTTTGCAAATAGTAACCGGCAATCCACAGATTTTAATGCGTTCACCGCGTAAAATAATAGAAACATTTGAGCATTGGCGTTCTTGTCAGTTCGGTGAACATTTTCTTTTTCTTTTAATAACCAAATATCCTTTTCTAATGGATGTCGACGACAAACGGGTTTTACTTAAGAAAATATCTTTTCTACAGTCATATGTTAGCTCAAGTAAAAATGTTTGGAAACTATTAATGAACTGTCCCACTTTAATAGAACAAACAGAAGCCGCCATAGAAGCGAAAATTGTTTACATGAAAGAAACAATGCGCATTGAAATACCGGAGATTATAAAATCGGAAGCACTAAGCAAGCCGTTGAATGAAATTCGTTGCCGGCATATTTTTATGGAAAGACTAGGTATGTTCAAGCCCAGACCTTTAAAGGCTGATCCTAATGAACCAACAAAAAATCCACGCTTGTATAAAATTACTGACACTTCCGAGAAAACATTTGCTACTAAAGTGTGTCACGTTACTTTGGTGGAGTATGAGGCCTTTAAGGAGTTATATGCCAGGGAATTAGAAAGGATAGACAAGGAGGAAGATGAAGAGGATGAAGATGATTATTTAAGCGAAGAAGAAAAGTAAAATAAAAATTCAATTTGATTGGAAAGTGTAATTTTGATTTATCTTTGTAGGAATGTTTTTGTCGTGTAAAAGAAATATTTGCTAAAGTGAATAAGTATATTTAAGGTAAGGGTATCCAAAATAACTAAAATTGAAATTCTATAATATGAAATTTTGAACTAAAATCATACCACATACTTATTATTATGAATACAGACTTATTAAAGCCATAAAATTTATATTATTAAAAATAAATATAAATTCTAGTTCGTGAGAATATTAATTCGAAGTTGAAAAGCCAAGACGCAAACCACATGTGCTTTCGACGTTAACAGAACCAAATTTGATATTAAAGGAGCACTGTTAACTGTTTACTTGTATCCATCTCAAAATTAATTCATTTATTTAAGAGCTAATTAAAAGAATACAGGAATACCGCATTTAAACCCCTATTATTGGTATTAGATAATATTGGATTTCGAAAATTTTGTTTAAATGTTTAGAGGGGATCAGGGTAGGTTAAGTTAGGTCAGAGGACGTGTACTTGTCGGTTAAGACAAGTACAGTACCCGGAGGTCGAAATTGACCCATTGTACATTGTCCTCAGGGGAGGAATGAAATAGAGGATATAGGAATGTAGGTAAGGGGGAGGGAGAATGGGAAACGGAGGAATTACACAGAAAGAAAAAGACACAAAACAAAAGAGGGTGAGAGCGCAACTACACTTGTGAAGCCCTAGCACCTCTCAACCAGCCCAAGCTGCTAATGAATCTGTGGAGAGCCTTGATGTCGGCTCTCGACACAACTCAAGCTCTCAAAGAAGGCCCTGCCAAGGGTCCGCAACCTATCAAAGGCTGGGCAGTTACAGAGGAGATGTTCGATAGTCTCCAACTCCACCTAATCGCAACATACCCTCCAATAGTCCGGCTGGGATGTGTTCCAGATCCCCGTCAGCGACCTAATCTCGCAGTGCCCCGTGATAAAACCGACAACCAACCTTAAACTGGCTTTAACTAAGCCCAGCAGCCAATTTATTCTGTTACTGTCCACAGCAGGCTATAGACGTCTAAAAGCAGAACTATCCGATCCGTTCCCCCAACGCCTCTGCCCTTCGCTCCTGATCCATCCATCGATCAGGCCATAGAGGTGGCAGAATGGGGAGTCAGGACCAACTGTCAAATCGCCCCCTGAAAGCGACCCTAACCTAACGAGGGCATCCGCCGTCTCATTGCCCAGTATTCCGCTATGTCCTGGAACCCAGCATAGACGGATACGGTCTGGTTCAAAACTCCTCAACGACTCTTTCCACTCGCGAACGAAGCGTAATTTGCACCAGACCGACGCAATGGCTCTAAGGGCAGCCTGACTATCAACGAAGATCATGAAAGATTCCGAATCCGAAGATGGGCCACCAGCTATGGCCTCAATAGCCTTCAGTATTGCGAAAACCTCCGCCTGAAAAACGCTGCAGTCATTATTCAACCTGAAATGGAGTTCAGAAACCCCAGCACCTGTACATCCACCTAACTTAGACCCATTGTGAAGATGGGTATACCACTCTGCCCCTGGAGTACCCCACCATCCCATTGTGCACTATCCGGTATGAGTATTCTCAAACCAGGCAGGAACATAACCTCAGGCACAATATAATCAGTAGCTTTTTCCAAAAGTCCATACCCTCCGTCAGGAAAGACGGTATTCAGAACAGTGGGATAAGGGTAACTTCTCAAAAAGACGGAAAGGTCATGTATAAAAGATGGTTTGAGGGCTATCAGTAGCTATAAAACTCAAACACTTTGTTTCAATTTTAAGAAAACATTAATTAAAAGATTGTTAGGGATAGCTAAGAGGCGGTAAATTTTAAAGTCTATGAAAGAATTGTTTAAAAATTTTCTTCCTCTGCTCTTCTCAACTCTGTATCTATGTCTTCAATTTGTAATCTTAATTATTTGGCTAGCAAAAACATACATACATATGTACATAATTGGCCATTACATCCCATTAGTCACGATTATGACCTAGCTTTTCACACCACTCATGTTGTGTGCGTGAGTGGTGGGGCCTAGAGTTTAACGTCGACTCCGAACGACTGGATTATTTACTCTCAGAGTTTTTACTAGAAATCTGCAAAGCATTACTAGACTTGGCTGGTAAAAAGAAGATCTTAATGCAACGTTTTAAAAGACGTGCTTGAATATCCAACCTTTAAGGAATTAAAGAAAATAAAGTTGGTGAAACCTATTTTATACCGAAGGGTATAAATATGATACTATTGATGTGTTTCCTGCTTGTGTATTCACATGAAAAAATTCTATTAAAATTAACAATATTATTTAGAATTCATGCAACAAATTTGCTTGGCCTAGTTCAATATTAATTTTTAATTTCTAACTACATAATAGTTTGAAATAAATAACTTTCATTTTTCATCAAACAAAATAAAAAAAGAATTTATTGCGAAGGACGGAAATTCCAAAACAATTGAAAAAGTAATAAAAGTATTGGAAAAGTTACAAATAAAAAAAAATAAACCAATAATATTTGCGTTTAAATAACACGCAATTAAGCCAAATAGTTATATGAAATGCATTTTAAAATAACGTTAAGAAATGGTATAGAAACCAAAAAGTATGACAAAGTGAAATTAAAAAAGTCTTGTTTCTCCATACTTAAAGAGACAATCAACTCAGAGGGAAATTATAAAAAGACATGCGTTAGTCAGACTATGTACGTAAATTTAAACTTTAAATCTTGACTGGAATAAATAATTTAGTTTATAAAGTTTGAGACTCTAAAACACATACACACAATTATTGTTATTTGCTTTATCGTTTGCATGCTTGTATGTTTGTAGTCTTATAGTTTCAGGTGCTTGATAAAGTACTTTAGGTACGGCGACACTTATTAGATGTGTGTTGAAAGAAAACCAATTTATTGTTTAGTATGCACTTGAAGAATTTTGTGAAAATAAAAAAGATTATGGGAAAGTCTTTGTAAAATTAGAAAAAAGAATAGAAAGAAATTGTAGAGAATTACAATAAGTTCGATAAAAGATTGTTTCATTTATTTATTATTAATTTAAAAGAGATCATAACTATCAATTGTTACAGTGCTAATGCAGTGAGAGTAATCAATGCAGGATAGGTAAAGTGGTACAATTGCAGTAGCTCTGATTTATATTATAAATATCTTACAGATTTTCTAACAAGTAATTATTTTTAAATAACAAAAATATATCCACCCCATTGAATTAATAGATTTTAATTGCCTTAATAATAAAACATAATCTTTTTGCATAATTTCTAAGTGTATTTATTATAATATACTACGTGCTTCAAGGTTGACTAAAGGTTTTCAGTCACCGTCAATTATATGCAATATATGGTCACAATAAAAATAGTTTCCCATCGACTATACATGGCATATCAAAAATATTAACTAACAATTCAAAAACCGATAAAACCAGTGACATTAAAAAGTAGCCGAGTTTCTATTTCAAACATATGAAATGAAAGTGAAAGTTTTCTAATTCTATTTAAAAACATACAGACTTACTAGCTAACATAGCAATCAAATAAAAATACAAAGAAAAGACGAAGAGGAAAAAAAGGCCAGTACATAAAATCAAGAATTAATATTGTCTGCTATTATAATACGAAATCATTACACTGGTTTCATACACTTGTAACACCACCAGCAATAGCTGCAAAACTGCAGCATTTCCATTGCTATTGTGATCATCTCATCATGACAATTTTAAAGAGGCATTTTGTTGATATTGTATCTTGGAATTATACTACTCGACCATTATGGTTAAACTATCCATTTATGTCAAATTCATTCAGTGTTTGGATTTTAAACGTATATGACTAATTATGGAGGAACTAAAACTTACAAACTCCTTATTAAGTGTTACATGCAGTAGCTGTGGCAGTAGATGGATGCAACATTATGATTTTAACCAGTTTCTTGCTCGTTGTTGTAGCTTTTTTTCTACAATATTTCTTTCAACATACATATGCACATAGAAATATAAAGACAATAAATACAATATAAACATTCAATTGCTATTGGATGATATTAATCTTTTAAAGGAATTTGTTTTTTTTTTTTTTGTTTTCTTAATGGGAAGGTGTCTTCCAATACAATTATATTGAATTTGATGGAAATATTTTAATTTTTAGTTTAATGCAGCAATTTATTTCTGTATTCGAAATTTGTGAATATTTTTTTTTATTTCGAATTCTGATGTCCTATTGTAATTTTTGATTAGAATTAGTCAGGATTCCAATCTAACTTCTTAGACCACTCATATTGTGTATCTGTTGATTTAAACCGCGAGTGGCGGTGCCTACAGACTCAGAACGACTGATTTTTAAGACACTTTTCGTGTCAACTTTATTTACTCTCAAAGTTTTTTTCCACAAGACTGCTGAGAAGGAGCCCCTGAAGAAATATTTTTTCATATTTAATTTTATTGACGGCCATACCGTCTAAAATAAACCAACACAATACCTACGAGGCTATGGCGGCTTAATCTTGAAGTTCTTCTATTCTTCCATTAAATCATTATATTATTATATTATTACCTGCACTCAGTGTCTATATTCAGGAGACCATAAATAGTCAGTTATGTGAACAACGGTTTGGTGTTAGACAACTAATGCGGTTTTCCATCCTATTGTGTATCTAGTTAACAATCTTTGCATTCGTTTTTGGTTTATGTTTCGTACAAATTCGAACCTAACATTACTTTTATACTTTACTACCCAACCAGATTTTCTTAATATGTATAGATTTGTAAAGATTTCGGAAAGAAAACAAAAATACCGATAAGCACGGTTCGAACCGATGTAGATATAAACTCTCCACCGATTTCATGAAGTAATAACGATAAGGGTAATTTTTTCAATCGAAACTGATTTGGTTACCGAAATTTAATGAGCATGTACAGTTGAATCTAGTGTACAGAATCTTATGAAAGGGCAATATGCTTATAAAGGGTTCTACAATACTATTCAACGATGTTGTAAGCGCGATTCCACGATGTTTTTTGTATAGATATTGCATTTAGAATATAATTTCCCATTAAAATTACTTCGGATTCATCTCCAAAAAAATAAATAAAATAACCAAGTAAACAAATTAAAAGCAAAGTAGAATTTTTATGTACTCTACACAATATTTATTAAAAAATTTACGATTTAATTGGAAATTTAATTTACAAAACCGATCGTTTTTATATTCCTCGCATATATATTTATGAATTCTGAAACAAACTGTGTTTTATTAAGAATGCTATCATTGTATTAAGGTATCTTTAAACTTTTGTAGAAATTAAAATCATGCAACAAACGTAGCGTTGAAATAGTCGTAACCTTAAAAATTAATGCAGAGTATTGTAAAATGATTTGAAAATCGAGTAGAGCATATTAACCATAATGAATGTTTAACATGTTTTTTTCTGCTCTTTTTCTATTATATTAAACACTTTGAGTTCCAATATTAAACTTAAAAGACACATCAATCGATAAGAGTGTAGCAATGAAGAGGCAACAACAAAAGAAACACCCGCAATTTCGCCATTTCTAAGAAAAAATACAATGTATGTATGTATATAGAAAAGACACACATACATACTCATAGCTTAAATCTTGATACAATAAATTGTTTGAAATAAAAATAAAAGTATAAATTAAACATAATTAAGTCCACTGAGTATGAGTGTATTGACAAGTGAGCTTTGATGCCGGCCTCGTCTCTCTAATTCTACTATTTTAAGCTGTAAACACCAGCATATGCTGGATATTCCATATGATAGAGATATATTGGACATTATATATCGATATCAAAGACAAAATGTTATAGGAGGAGAGTAAGTAAGTGTGAGAGTGTGTTTGGTGTTGTGAGATTTTTATTAAGTTTTCACTGAAACGAGTAATTATTTTTCCTTTTCTGTTCAGAAGTTGTTGGTCGATTTGGATTCGTTTTCAAGCAATTGCTTTGTTGGTTGGTTGGTTGCTTCATTTTAAATAATTCCAAGGAAATGTAAAAGAGAAAAAGTGTTTTTCTTCTATTTTTGTTTTCTTTAATCTTATGGCTAAATAGCTTACATATGTGTATGTGTGTGTATGTGTATTTGTTTGATTATTTATATTTCTGTCCGTAGACATAGAAATATCAATCAATGATTTTTATGAATGAAATTTTTTTGTTTTCTTACTAACATGCAACAAGTTTCTTTCCTAAGTCTTTTGATTTGTTTGTTTATTTGTTTTCATTTTCTTGATATTCTTGCTGTTGTTGTTTGTAATTCATGTACTTTATACTATTGCACGCACAACATTTAACGCTTCCCCATTAAGTTTGTATTTGTAATTGTCTGTATATATGTATGCATGGGTGTGTGTATGTGTATGAGTGTATTTGTGATTATGTTTCGTTTTGTTGGTTTCCAAAGAAAAAAAATATTGAATATTTGTTTAATGCATTTTTGTCATACATTATCAACACTTTCCTTTTCATAACCAAAATAAGCTTTTGAACCAAACTGTGCTTTTTTTTTGTTGTTGTCTTTATTATTTTAAAATTTTTTCATAATTTAATATTTTTGCATAGCATACTTACATAAATAAATTTAACCCAACCCACTTCACAAAAACAACACTAGAAAAAAACAAACATTAAAAGCGTCGGTGTATCGTTAATCATTGAATTTTCACTCTTTTTGGCACTCTACTAGTCATATTCGTTAAGAGTTGATATGGCTAACGATTATGGTGTAATCCTTGATATTCCTTTCTAGGTTCATATACTTCTTACATGTTTACTGGATGCTGTTGTGGTTGAATCCACACTATTTAATCAAATCTCTTATAGAAATCGTTATAGAGAATATACAGTTCGTTTTATATTAACAATTTATATTTTTTATTTTCCAATATTAAACAATCAAATATGAAGACTTATTTGGAAACACCGAAAGAGTAATATTTTTCAAGTAAGTCATTTCATTATTAAAATTTTTATAGTTTTATTTTAATGAATGCAGGGTTTTCAGAATTTCGAGGCAGCGATTTTAATAGAAGATCGAGGAATTCTGAAAATTACGGGAAATAAAAAATTCGAATATTGTGAATAATATGCCTGCCGAAGCAATATTACGCAGACAATATAAAGTTTTATATTTCAAGGTAGCGAAGTAAAATATACGTTATACCTTTTAGAGGGTTTGAGTGATTCTAAATTCATACATTTTTTAAACAGATATGGAATGCTTGTAGTATGTTTACCTTTTATTTGATATAATTAGAGTTATGCCACTTAAATTAGTAATTTGTTGCATTTTTAAAGGGAATTGTTACTTACTTTCCCAATTTGCCCTTACAATCCCGCAATAATTGGCCTTTACAACTGTAGTATTACCTACAGTTTTATCTCGACATGACAATTTTATTTACACTAAAAATTTCTAACAGAAGACTGCTGAGTAAAACTCTGCGAAATGAATATTTTGTAATTTTTTTTTTTGTTCGAGAAGTCTAAGCCGATGTTTGTAACACAATCGCTCGCCTAATAAGCCAATACACTGCCTACTAGATTACGGTGACTGCAAAATCAGTTTTAATTGGACAATATTTTTTAATAATAAAATAGTTCAAAAGATTTTAGTCCCTATTAAAGAGATTTCTGTCATAACCAAATAAAGGCAGATCATTCTGTGTCCCTAATACCATGCAGATTGCTATGTGGCCAGTATAAATTCTCGTCAATTGTTTGGTATATGTCTGGCCCATGAATGTGTGCTTAATATCATATTGAGCAGTAAAATATCAAAATGAAGGGAACAGAGAAGTAAACAAGAAACAACAATGTGCAGTATAAAATAGGATAGACAAATAAATCAACAACAACTAATCTACCTGCTCGAATGTAAACAAGAAACAACAAAAATAAGAATAGGTTGTTTACATTTTTAGAATGTTCCCGAAGGACGTCATCGTCCTTCAACGGCATTCATCACACTGATGATCCAGTAATATAAAAGGGCAAGTTAAAGCGAGCAGGGCGGAGAGTTTGAATTGAATCGTGTAAGACGACGTCACGTTGGTTGAGAATTAAAATCTATCGTGGATTCAGAGTTCAGAGTTTGAGTTGAGTCAGCAGTGTGTGCAGACGGCACGTTGTATTCGGAGTTTGAATTAAGCTAGTCGTGTATAACGACGTTACGTTGGTTGAAGTGATAAATCAATCGGTTGAGTGCAGACAAGTTGCGTCTGAAGGAAGCAGTTGTTAGTGTTGTGCTTACAAAAAGGTTGTGAGCAAAGGGTAACTTTCACATTCCTTTTGGGAATTTAATGAGCACAATTTTCACGCTCTTGAAAGAAATTATGGGATTGATATTAAGGGTGATTTTAACAGTATGTTTATGATATAATAATAGAGAAAGGTCTGTTTGAAATTACGTTTACGTTTAAATTCATTTGTTCACTATAATTTATCACTTTAAGGTTTGCCACTCGAGATGAAAACCTTCATTACAAAATCAATATAATTTTTATCACTATATCATGAATAACATGTTTCGATAATTATTTTATATAGAATATAGAAACTTAAATTAGACATAAAAATGATCTTAATTCAAATTATTTGCCGAAAATTTTTAAGAAACTCCATTACATTGAAACCCTAGAGACCAAAATTGATATTTTACCGCCTTCTAGCGATTAGATTTAATAATGTCCGATTTAATGAAAGCAAGTAAGCAGCAGTTATAGAAACAACAAAATAAATAACAAATAAATTGTAAGCTTTCATAGAAGCCATAATAGAAATAACATTTTAGGCCATTTTGTCTTCTTTTTTTCTGGTAAACAAATGCAAATAAAGCATAAAACACGGCAACAAAACATCGTCAAAAAATAAAAACATTTTTACTTCATGACAAACGATTGACAAATTGACGTTTTTTGTTAAATGTTGTTAAAAACATATTTAAAAAAATTTTGTGTGGACGTAGTATGTATATGCACAATTTTTCTAAAAAAGAAAACAAATGATGGATTAGTTGATAATAAGAAAAAAAAAAAAATACAGAAAAAAGTATATTTCTAAATATTTCTTTAAATAAATAAATAAAAAAAAATAGCAAAAATCTATCGGCAAATAAATGTATGACAGCGAAATTAATGCCAAATAGTATCACTTTTTAAAATGTATTTACGTTATGAGAGTGTAGAAAGTTTTTTTTTATTTCATTTGTATTTAATATGCATATGGTATATGGTAACATATTGCTATTGCTATTGTTGTCGTTGTTATTGCTATTGTAATTTATATTATTGGTAATGTAATGTTTGCAATACGTTCCTTAATTGTACGTGTTGGCGTTTATTTGGTGGTTGTTCGCATTAATCGCTTTAGTTAAAGTATGTGTCTTAAGTCTATTGTTTTTTTACATCGCTTTATCTCTCGTTGGATGTTGTTATTGTAGTGAAAACTGTTTTGCACATGTGCTACAATTTCTATTTCTTTATTGCCACTATCTCATATAAAAATTTTGTGCTACTAATTGTAAAGAATTACTCTGTGTTCATTTCTGTAGTTTTGTTTTTTTAATATTATTTGGGTGTTGCTTGCATGCGCTGTCGTGTTAGTCTTTGTATGAATGCAAGGAAGCAGGTTGTTATGTGTTTTTAAAATTTATAGATTTTTGATTACAATTTGGGGAGGTTTTAAAAGTTTTATTTGAAATATACGGCCAATAAATAGAAATTTAGAACAAAATCAGTTTTTATAATCAAATGAAGATAAAGAATTGAATTTTTCTTTTGCCGCACTCACATTTCATTGAAGTTTCTATATGGAACTTCTTAATATCTTAAAGCTTTATTTCGGACAAAATGGGACCTCAGAATCTTAAGCTAAGCCATCGCATAATTTCCTACCAAGAATGTAAGACACCTTCTTGGTTTTTATAATCAAATGAAGATAAAGAATTGAATTTTTCTTTTGCCGCACTCACATTTCATTGAAGTTTCTATATGGAACTTTTTAATATCTTAAAGCTTTATTTCGGACGAAATGGGACCTCAGAATCTTAAGCTAAGCCATCGCATAATTTCCTATCAAGAATGTAAGACACCTTCTTGTTTATTGGTAAAAATAACAAGGAAATCAATTCTATCACCGAGAAAAGTGATGGATGTCTTGCAGACGCCAGGTAAAAACATTTTTTTTTTAACTTAAAGAAATTTCTATTGACGTAATTCAATGGGTGTAGCCAATCCGTTTGAGCAATTAATATTTTTGTAATCCTCATGAATTAAAAAAAGTTACATTAAATCGAAAAATAAAAAAGCAAATATTTTTTGCCAATTAAATGAATGTTTTTATCATTACCATACTATCTTATAATCCATTAAAATGAATATGAATATACTTTTCGACTCACTTGATTAGCAGCAGCAGCAACAACATTAAAATTAGTCATTGAAAATAGAAAAAAGAAATTAAAATTGAATAAAAATTTTAATAATTTAAAAAACACAGTATGACGTGCTTTATATGTTTACAAAGCACTTGTCTAATTAAAAAAAAATAAAAGAAATCAAAAGAAAAAAAAAATTACTCTCTAGGAATTAAACAGAAAAAGTTCAACAATTATTATGTTGTTTGGGTGTGGAAACACACGTTTTTAAAAATTTTTATGATTCTTGTGCTTTTTTTTTTAAGTTCAATTAAGAAAAAAAAATTGTTTTTTAATATTTTAGAAATTATAATTAAAATAAAAAGTGAGATTTTGTTCGATAGTAACAATATCTTATGTCATGTTTTTCTTTCCATCAGATGTGATTGTTGCACACAGATAAGTAAAAACACTTAAATGCAATTAAAGTGTTAATTAAGCAAACAGAAATGGAAAATATACCTAAAGAAACAGTTATAAAGTGTCCTGCAATGTTTTTAATATCAATTAGTTTTTTATTGTTAAACAAAAGACTTAAGAAACAAGAGTAAAATTTATGTGAAGTCAATCAAAGTCGATTTTAAGCTCTAGGTTCCACCTGGGTCGTACGTACAATATGGATTGTAAGTGAAGCTAGGCGGTCAACCTGACTAAAAAGTTGTAATGGGCAATAAGTAATTTACTACAGGGTTGGTAAGGGGAGTATTAAATAGGGATCTCTGAAGGAATCCTAAATCTTCAAAATCAGCCATAAGAATAACGTAGACAACTAACTACTCTAACAAAACTGGTCAAAAAATGCTCGGAGATAACAACCAAACAAGTTAGAAAGAGAACTTTTAACCAAGATTTGGTTTGAGCCACAAATACCACGAGATTAATTTGGATAACTGATCACTGGAATCCCAGGCCAGACATCAAGACAAAATACAAAAAGTATTTTATCGGTGATTTCCTCTCAGCAGATTTCTGGCAAAAATTCTGAGAGTAAATAAAATTGCCATGAAAAGTTTCTCATAAAATCTGTCGTTCGGAGTCGACTTTAAACTGTAGGTCCCGCTACTCATGTATAAAATTAACACACACAACATAAGTGGTGTGAGAAACTAGGTCAATAATCCTGACTGATGGGTTGTAATGGCCAATTATGTATGTATGATCACAGGAATTACACAATTTGATAAACTATTCTTCAAGATGCTCATTCTCATGGACACCATTAAGCAGTGGCGCGACAGCCTTGAGAGTATTCGAGAGAAAATTCCTACGTGATGATTTCTACATTCGATCTAACAATGAGCCGTATGAACACCTCAGCAACGTGAACGTTGTGCATCCTGGAAGAATTACTAAAGGAGGTCGAAATCCGATAATCGGATTGTTAGTGACCAATTAACAAGTAGAAGTTTCGTACTCACTGCCTTTTAAACGTGACTAGCAGACACTGAAAAAGGCGGATGGGTTGCTGAAAGGTGGAAAATAAAACATGGCTCGTCTAGTTGGTAAAATATTTCAAAAGCCGATATTTTTAAATGGTAAAGAATGATTCTACTCTTTTTTATCTAAAGGTGCATAAGACAAAGCAGGGTATTTTGTTGATAAAATCAACGTAATCAAGCCAATCGTTCTTGTTTAAACGAATCTATACAACTATATGATGATGATTATGATGAAATGTTAGAAAATTTTAAAACAATTCTCTTATCTACTCGAACGTTAAGCTTATGATTTTCTCAGTGTAGCAGTTGCATTATTAATATTATTTTTACAATTTTGATTATTTAAATTAACTCAACATTACATTCAAAATATATCAAATTACACACGCATTTTATGCAATAAAATAAATAAAAAAATAGGCAAATCAAACGAATTGTACCGCAAAAAAAATGTACAAAAAAGTAGTCGAACAGTTGCATTACAACTCTGAAACTAGTGCTTATGCTATAAGAAGATAAACGATAACATTCAAATTATCTGCAGCCTACTCGTATAACACTCAAGTGAATACATTTCCAAATCATGAATGCAACAACAATAAATAATACATATATATGTATACATGAAGAGTGTATACATGATATAAAACACATTAAGATATAAATATTAATAATTAACATTAAAGGCCAATAACAACTAAAAATTGCTGTTATTTGGCACTAAATAATTCGTAAAATAACTACACTCTGCCACAAACACAGGCATTGGCACTGGCAAAGGCAACAGCTCCATTCACAACTTTATTTTAGTGACCGGAGCAACAATAACCATAGAAATGTTAAAATAATTTGATTTTAGAAATGAAATTATGGAATAATAATAAAAATCCTTATGGCACAATAAAAATTTAAGATCAATAAAACATTAAATCGATAAAAAAAAAAAACAAAAAATTTTTTTACGATATTGTAATTCAGCAAATAACAACAACAAGCTATAAATGTTTATGACGACTTTTGGTGACTGAATGTCTGGTAGAGCTCAACACAGATTGCATTTGTGGTTTGTGGATATTCTACAAGTATTAAAAACAAAGAAACAAAAAATTTCAAAAAGATTAAAAACAAAAATAAAAACGAAAATAAAATCTGTACAACTTGTTACAAGGCTGCTTTACAGCCATAACGTGCAACACATATGACAAACATAGAAATATATGCGTAAAGTCAACAACTTGTTGTTACTTGTTAGTGTCATTGCGTTGCTGTTACTATAAAAAGCTCTTTTGCATATCAGTTTTTATGCCGCAACATCATGTTGCATGTCTGCCTACATGTCTCCTTCTTATTGTTTGTTTTAATTTTCTTTTTTACTTTTATTTTGTCATTGAGTGTTTGTTAAGAAGAAGAGGAAAAACAAAAACAAACACTCTCACTCCTACAGAATTTTTAATAAGTGGCTTATGTTTTGTACTTTTTTTACGTTGCCTATTAAGGCAACAGTGTCCTTATATTCTTTAATCTTTAATTTGATTTTTTATTTATGATATCTTAAAAAACTACTAAACAACACCAGCTTTGTGCTTTAATTGCTACGAACATTATCGGCAATATACAAGAGGAGACTGATGTAAAGATTTTACACACATTACATACGAAACGTTAGAAGTCATTACGTTTGATGCTAATTTATTATCATTTTGCTTTAAATAAATAAGATTAAGATTTTCTTGTTTGTGCCGAAACAATGACTATTGTTCTGAAAACTGTATGTCTGTAAAAAGCATAGTTCATTGCGAAAGCTCTAATTATTGATAATAATTAATAAATTTCCATTTTGTCTTTGCCTTGTCTCAGTTTCGGTCGTCTATATATTTTATATTCATGCCAATATAGGTTTCAATGCTTCCTTTGAGAGTCGATGGGACATTTGTCGCGGATTTAATTCTGTTTGGAAGAACAAGATCCTCAAGATTTCTTAAAATTACTGCCTTGGTTTTTTCTTCATTCATCCTGAGACCTAGCACAACTTTCAACTAAAAATAGAAGCCAGGTTTTCTACCGTACCTTTAACCGAAAGGACTACATGTATTGTTAGTAAAAAATGTTTAGCACTTTGCGAAGAATCGAAAAAGAACAATTTTAATATACTCGTTAAGAGTTATTTTTGTAGAAAAATTTGCACTTAAATTTAGTTTAAGTTTGGTAAATTATATGAAAACCTTTAAAGGTACAGAATGATAATGAAAGCCACAACCATCTCATACATCTAATTGATTTCAATTCTGAATTATTATTTACCTATTAGAAAATTATACACAGAAAAAGTAATTGCTCACAATAGATCATAAACAGAACGAAATCTGGATGAGTTTTTCAGAACTGTGTACTGGCCATGTGAATCCAGGATAACACATCAAAGACTACGACAGCAGTAACAGTGGGTTTATCGGATTGCATCCTCACTAAATAAACACAATGCGGTTTTGTATAGTCCTCATTGGCTATCTTTAAAAGGGAAAACCAATCAATATATAGCTAATATTACGCCAACTTACTAGATCGATTTAGTCAGAATTTGAAAGAAAACGATTGTTTTTGCCTAAGATAAAAATTCTGAAACAAGAAAAGATACACACATAAATAGTAGATAATAATACATTGCTCTCTCGTTTGCTCCATTCTTAGGATTTAGCCACGAGAAACTTTTTATTGTTTGCATAACAAAAAATTCAAGTCCAGTATTCTTTTGAAAATATTTTTTTACAACAATTTTAATTAATTGAGGTAATGAAGTACTATGTATGTATGTGTACATACATATGCTGAAACATTTTTCATAATTACTATAAATTAATTAAAAAAGAATATTTATGATAATATTTATTTAATTTATAACCTCAGTAAGTACGTATGTACGTACATACATACTTCTAATAAAACATTCACAAAAGACTTAAGACACACTCTTTATAATTTTCGAAGCACAATAAATGTTGCTGAAACATATTCCTTATCTGCCGACAGAATGTTGATAAACTTTAAACCGTAACAAGTGCGTCTATAAACAATACCTTTGAATACACACAAAAGCATTTGTTTTCTTTAATATGTAAATAAAAATTAAAGTTTTTAAACAAAACTTAAAGCTTTTAGGCTCAACATTTTATAAAGAAAAGAAATTATGAAAAAGAAGGTGTTTAGATCCAAAAGAATTTGTTGTTAAAATACTATTAAATCACTGGTAAAGAAAAATGCAAGTGTTTTACAGTTTTGTATTGATTATTGTATCGCGTATATTTCTACAAAAAAAAAAAAAAATTGTTGGAGAAGAGTCAAGACGAGTCGTAACGAGTGGCATATGAGTGTGAATATATTTGGTTGGCTATAAGAGTAAGTGTGTGTTTGTGTGCTTTTCGAGTTGTTATCGATGAGTTTTATGTTTTCAAAACTTTTATGGGAATATGTCGATAAAGAAGAGGCAAGTGAGGGTTTGGCTTTGACTTTTTTTTCGCAGTCTAACATTACAAACAACGGCATTAATAACGACCACAATAACATTCAGCTAGCCGGCCAGCCACAGCATTGACGACAAGTTGTTAGTTTAGCGAGGAATTAACGCGAATTCGAATTCAGTTTTATAACGAACCTCGACTGTAACGGATGCATTTAACGGAAATAACCTTAAGACACAAACTGTTTGAATTTTTGAATTAAAAAAAATAAATAATTTTTTGAAAATTATATATTGAAATAATGCGAAATGTTAAGTGCTTATTTTCGTAAATAAATAAACGCAGAAAATTAAATTCATAAAAAAAGAAGAAATTAAATCGCAAAATATAAAATCACAGATTTTTTACAGCAAACTTAACTAACTAATCAAGTGTGAGTGAGTGTATAAATTATTTGATATTTTGATTTATGTGTATGTGTGTGTGTAAGTGTGTCTGTGAATTTGTTTATTTTCATTTTTTTTTTTTGTGTTGCATGTTGAGTGGCTGTTGTTTGATGATTATTTAGCAAGTTTGTTACATGCAGCAGCATTATTAGCAACAGTTGCCGCCAGATTGAAAAGTCTTGGTTGTTTTGTTTTTGTTTCTTTCAAATTTTTAATGTGACAACAAATAAAAAGTGAAACTTTTTTATATGTGCCACCACAACCAACACCATTTACCTCAATGAAGTTATAAATAATTTTTTTTAATGCAAAAAAGTACTCGGAAGGATAACAAACAAAAAACAAAGAAAAACACATAGAAATTGTACAATAATTGAAAATAAATTTAAACCAACAAAAATAAAATTATTATAACAACAACTAAACCCTAATATTGTTATTTAATATTTTTTAGATAATACAATTACTTCTGTAATAATAAACCTTAATTGGATACAATTTTCGCCGTTTAAATAGTTTATGGTGGGTATGATTGGAAATCATAATTTTTTCTTTTTCTCTTTTAATTGGTTATGCATATTAAATTTCAAATCGACTAAAAATATGTTTTAATGATAACAGAATGGCATTAAAAATCGTAATAAAATTGTTAAAAAATAAAAATATTTCATGAGTCTTGGAAATTGATACACTATTCGGATGTGTTTTTATTTCTCTCTATCTTGGTTTATTATATATTATTTTTCTTTTCTTTTCATTTGTATTATTATTGTAAATTGAATAACATTAACGTAATTATGTTGCACGTGCTTATTGAGTATATTTTATGTTTTTTGCCGATTACAAACTTTCAGACATTAAAACACACACGAAAAAAAGAAAATAAAAAATAAATTGCATCATCATCCTTCACATAAGAGTACTCTTTATGTGTACGTACTTATTTTATGACGTTTTGTCTTCACTTTTTTTTCTTCTTTTTACAGTAACAATAAGTATTTAAATTACTTGAAATTAGACTCAATTATACTGCCTGATGTCTGATAAGTCGTGTGAATTATTGCATTTTGCAACAATGTAATACTCATGCTAACAAATTTACATAATTATGTACGAAGATAACGAACAAGAAGAAGTCCTTTGAGAAAGTTTTTTTTTTACGAAACACGAGTCTCAAATAAGCAGTTGAATGGCGTTTCAATACATTAAATTCCAAGAACTGGTTAAATTATGCTATGTTATAGCAAATGTTACGGGCATAAAAATAAATATTTAAACGCGTACTTAAGGCATAAGTTAGTACAAGAAATCGCTGCAGTGTAGTAGGTAGTGTGTTCGCTTTTTAGATCACGCTTCAGTTTACCAGGTCAGAGTTCTCACACAAAATGGCAAAAACTCTGAGATTAAAATAAAATTGACATAAAATAGTTTATCAAAAATCTGTTGTTCGGAGTGGACTTCAAACTGTATGACCCAACACTCTATAAAAAATTACATTTTTATCAAGAAAAAGCTCTGTTAAAAACAAAAAAAAAACAAATTCGAATATTTTCTTTGTATCCCAATAACAAAAAAATAATTACCACATATTGGTTTTTCACGTCACCAAATAGCTGAAGTTCTTTACCCTGTACATTAAACAACTATAGCGCATCTTCTTTATAATTCATTAGAGTGTTCATAAAACAACAAAAATTATTATTTTATTTTTCTTCATAAACTGTAAATACTATTTACAAATAAATGTTTACTATGTTGTTGCTTCCAGCTGGCATTGATCAAGCCATCACTACAAGTGATGTTATTTGTATGATTATTACTACGTATACACAATGTTATTACCATTATTACTATTATTATTATTGTTTATTTAAGTATGTTTTTAAAACTTCTTTAAAATATTTACTGCAAATTTATCTTTCACTTAAAGTGAAGATGACATTCCTTTAATGAAATTAACTTTTATTGTCGCTATTGCAAGTTTCTTGTTGCCGCCAGTTGCCAGATGGCATGTTTTTGAGACATAAGTTTTAAGCGAAACATTTGTTTTTTGTTATTTTTATAATAAAACAGATAATTTTGAATGTTTCAAATGCTTGAAATAAAAATAAAAGAAAAATATATTTTTTTGTAAATTTTGCCAATACATTGTATGTTTATATATTTACGTCTCTGCCTCTGTTTATTTAATAACGATTTAACTTTGTAAGCAAGATTTCGTAGGGCTACCGTTTGTAAAACCAATTTTTGCTTAATGTTGTGGAATCGGAATATGTTTTGGAATTTAATCGTCTTTTTGTAGCCACTTTTTTAAGCACTTCGTAACGGCTATAGAAACAATGATTTTTATTTCCTTAACACACTAAGGCGGGTCAATAAGTTCGTAATTTTTAAACTTAAAACGTAGGTTTTTGGACAAGTAAATCAATTTATTCATATCAATATTCATCGTTTCGTTAAAGCAACGGCAGTATCAATTTTATATACCCCATCTGATAAGTTTTATCGAGTACACTAAATTATGGGATCATTTCATCGCTGGACTCAAATATTTTTCCTCCAGGCCGTTACTCAGGGCAAAATACTAACAATAGGGCTGATGAGGAATGAATTTGTAGCCTAATTCAGTGAATAAACGTGTAGTCAATAGATGTCATGGCTGTCGTGGATATATATTTCATCCAAGATTATGAAACTGCGCTAAAACTCGTCATACAGCTGAATAACTCCAAACACTTTTACAAATGGACATTCTCATAACCAAGTGAACATATTAAATATGAACCACTGAGTCTTGTGTCAACGTTATATACTGATTTTGTTTTTAGTTATTTCGAATGTGGGACTTAAACTGCAGGTCCAGAATGTTCAACATCTTCTGTGCCGAGTTCGAGCAGGATAAAAAAAATTTTATTTCCACTGAATTTATTCAGAATTTTTCCTATATTATTCATCAAGCTTAAGCTTGATTTGAATTGACGTTTTTTTCTGCGAAAAATAACGCATAATGAGCATACGATATTCACGTTTATCTATTTTCTCACCTGTTCATACTACTTATTTGTCAACGATAACAAGTCTACTGATAGGAGCCCTTTCAGTGAAGATATTTCGAATTCACAAAGTCACGAACTTACCGATTTTTCTGATTGGTCTCGCAGAGCTATCAAAACGGAACTGACAAAACCTGAATTGAGAGTAATTAGCTGTTAAAGCACTAATGCGTTAAGTCGTAATTACGTTTACAGGCGAATGGTTGCTTACGATTAAAAATTTAGGAAAGAATAGAAGACAACTGCAATTATTAAATCCTCTTCTTCTTCGACTTTGTAACTGGTGCAAATATGTATACAATGACTTTGACAACAATTTTGAGCTTGCATAACCCTACCTAACAACGAACTAAAGAAACGTATTGGTCAAATAGCAGATTTCTGTTTACTACACAGTTTTACTACAAACTTTACTCCTGTGAAGGAATGAAGACAATGAAGTATACGGTAAACCAATGTAGATAGTCACATTTGACAGTATGGTTTTCCATAATTCCAAATAAATTTTAAAAGAAGTTTTTTTTTTCTCAAACTCTTAAAAAACTTAAAACTCAACTCCTACATCATACAACAAGTTTACATTTATAAATTTAAAAACCTTTTTCCTTTTTGTCTCTGTAAAGCTAATAACATGACAGGACCAACCAACCAGTCATGACAACTTCATTAAAAATTTATTATATTATCATACCGACATTCAAGCAAATGTAGCCTTTTTCGTCTTGCCATAATGCAGAAATTAAAATTTA
Source organism: Sarcophaga peregrina (assembly GCA_014635995.1). Lineage (NCBI taxonomy): Eukaryota > Metazoa > Arthropoda > Insecta > Diptera > Sarcophagidae > Sarcophaga > Sarcophaga peregrina. Next base: position 15,649,627 of record CM025791.1, on the reverse strand, counting down.
AAAAACGAAGTTATCAAACCATAAATAATTATAATCATACTTCGCAACAACACAAACAAAAACAAAAAAACAGAAAGCAAAGAAAAGAGGAGCCCTGGCTAAGGCATCTTTTTTTTTTAGTTAAAAAAGTATGGTTCGCAGCGGTGTAAGTAAAGCCTTTAAGTTGCACACATTTCGAGTTAAAAATCTCCCAAATTAAAACAAAAAAAAAATTGAAAAAAAAACCTTAAAAACGGGGAAGAAACGATATGAATCGTATCATTTATAAAATCATTGAGGCGTTTATACACAATTTGCACTGTGTGGTCATGTGTAAGTTTATAGAAGACGATACGAGTCCCACAAGATGAAGAGAAAAAAATTATATGCAACATGTTGCAATCTGTTTTGCAGTTGAATGTGTCTGTGCATTAATGAATGTAAAGGCTTAAAGGTTTTCCAATTTGCTGTTTTAGTTGTTGGTGGTGTGAGTGCGTTAAAGATGCCGCCACCAAAAAGGAAGAAGAACATGGCCAATTGGGAAGTCAGTATCATTAAATGGCATCAATATTGTTTTAAAGTCGCAATGAAAATAAAATAAATAAAAATGAAATTAAAAAAGAGAAAAAACAACGAAATACCCACATAAAGATACCGAATTGCATGGGTGGGCTGTTTTATTCAATTTTTGACAATTGCTGGGTGGAGAAGAAGGGCATCTGGCGCGCTGTTCATCTTTATTCTTCATTTCTTTTCATATTGGCTTACTTAAAACATTGCTAACATGTCCTTAGGGATTTACATTTTTTTTTTTTTGCCTCTCTCAATATCTCAGTTGTAATTGTTATGAGCCGTTGTTTTTTCTGTTTCTGTTTCTGTGAAACTCAGAGGGGTTTCCTGTAACGTTTTCATTTTTCTCATACTCCTGATGGTTTTCCTTTTTGTTTTTATTTTTTTTAAGCTTTAAATGAAAGTGAAATTTCTTTCTTTCGTTTGTTTTTTTTTTTTTTTTTTGAATTTTTGCTTCTTTTCTTCTGATCTGGATGTAGTTTTTGTTATTAATAAATAAGCGGCTTCCTTTAATATTTCGTTTTTTTAATATGATTTTCATTAAAAATTCAACTTTAAAATGGGGAATGTGTGTGTGTGTTTTTTAATTTTGTTTTTGGCAGTTGTTGTGTTTTTTTTTTTCTGCAGTTGATTTTAAATTGTTGCTTGATTTATGTTGTTTGCAAAGAGAAGACTTTTTAGTTTTGTTTGTCTGTTGACAGTTAATTTAAATTTATGCTATCCCCATAACAAAATCATAAATTTTCTCACCAAATTCGTTGTATTTAAAATTTTTGTTTTATGGTTTTTGTGTGACTAAAAACTTATAAAAAAAATTGTCATTTAAAAGATGTTGAATGTTGTGAGAAATTAAATAAATGAAAAACAAAAGACTTAAGAAACGAACTTTTTTATGAAAGACGCCAAAAGCGATTTGTACGAGGAAGAAATTAATCCAAAAACCATTTACTTCTTATTGGAGTTATACAAATCATAGGTTTAACATTAATTGACGAATGGAATTAAAATAAACCAAAAAAAAAACTTTAGAAAGTAAAAGCTTTATATTGGAATATACTGTCTTGAAGGGCTTATTCAAAATATGGAGGTAAAGCAAAGTCATTTAAGAAAGTACTTCTTCCTATAATATTCTCTTTACAACGATTTTTAGAATACTCATCATACCATTATAATAAATTCAATTTAGTGATGCTGGAGTTGAAGGTAAAAGTCATTGCCATGAAAACTATTGTTGTCTTTGTTGTTGGGAGTCGAGATTAAATTTGATCGAGACATAGGTCGGACTAAAAGGTTGTATGATATTATTTCTTTGTTGTGTGCTAACCTGGAAATTCTATAGATTCTTTTAAGATTATAAGCCGTTACTGTTATTGACAGAGCACAAATGTTTATCCTTCCCTCTAAGGGTGTCGTAGTCATTAGGCTAATCAGGGAAATATGGATTTTCTAGGGATTATAAAAGATCCTAGTGGATTAATTCAGAACTGATTTCAGTCGTACCCCCCATTTTAGACTCCCGTTAAGTTCACCAATAATCTTGCCTATATCGGGAAAATTTCATCAAAAGGGATAGTGACAGGGTTCTGAAAGCCTATGGATTTCAAAAAAACGAATTTTATGTTACTGTTTTAGAATTTAGATTCTTTATTATTAGTTCCAATTTCAATCATGGAATTGAATGCAAATTGTCTCAAAAAATGACGGTGGAATCTAACGCCTTTAGTCCTCTATTAAGTCTTCTCTGGTGTGGATAAGACGAACTGTAATATATAGTAGAATAATGATTTTTAAAGCATTGGGGAGATAATACAAACTTGCTCTTACATACATACATAATTGGCCATTACAACCCTTCAGTAAGGATTACGACCTAGCTTCTCACAAACTTGCTCTTATTCCAGCTTTAATAAGATTGGTATCAATAAAATCAGTGTACTTTGCGGGGGTTACCCTTTGTTGTTAATGCTGTCACAACTTTTCTTCTTTTTTTTATTACACATTAACATAAATTTGTTTATTATTTTATAAATTGTTATTATTATTAGTGCCTTAATTGTATTTATTTGATTTTTAACAAACAATACAAATGTTAAAAAAGGAATTGAACAATTTTGAAAAAGTAACAATTTTGTCAATTTGTTTATTTACAGATCCCCTGACAGCAATGATTACCGATCGCAACAAATTGAGTTTTGTTACGATACAATGGCTGTGGTTTTTATGTCTCATATTGTTCACATTTAGCGGCTGTACAAACATATGGATACAAAATGTTGAGGCCACACAACAGCAACAGCCCCAGACGCAGACGCAGCCTCAACAACAACAACTACAACAACATGATAAACTCCAGCAGCAATTGAAATCGGCGTTACAACTGCAACAAGATATTCAGAGCAATGGACCAATACAACAAACTCAAAAACAACAGCATCAACAACAACAACAACAACAGCAAGATGTAACAGGTATGACTGATGATAGCATAAGTTTCAATCGATAGACCGGGATAGACAGTTAGACGTTAGAGAGACAGATGAATGCAAACAAACAAAAAAAAAAACACTAAAAAAAAGTTAAATAACCATTATGGTCACAAAAAGAAAATAAAGCATTAAAAATAACAATATTATAAAAAAAAGATATCATAACAAGAGATCAAATACTTTGGCGTTCAAATATTAAACACATTTTCGATTACTTATTAAAAATTATGACCGATTTAAATGAGACATGGAAAATATTTTGAAGATAACAAGAAAAAAAAACCGAATATTGCAAAAAAAAAGTGTTGGTAATTTTTATTGTTATCGAAAACAAATCGAAATCAATTATACCGCAATCGAAACAGACAAAATGGCATTATGATTGACATTGAGTGGCAAGGAAAGTAGTAAAATTTTTTTTTTTTGTCAAACTTATTACGTGTACAATTTTATTGAGCGTATAGTTAGTTTGTTTTTATAGTTTTAATTTTATGATCGACAGTAAACATTTTTTATCGGCATACACATTACAAACACTATATTTTTTTGATAATCAATATCAAAATATTTATTGATAATTTTTATTAGTTCATATACTATTTATTATTTGTGTATAAAATTGAAAACTAAATTTTCTTAACTCAGATCACATGGGTACAGGTTTGAAATAATTCGACTATAACTCCTATGTAGAAACCCTTATTGAATTTCACGAAAGGCGTATATTGAAAAAAGATTTTAACTGTGGTAATTACTTAATGCCAGATCCGATGTAGAGAGGGATACTTAAGAACCTTCTCGGAACTATAAGTGAGTTGCTATCAAAGGGTGTTAGATGGAAAGCTATTCACATTATATTGACTAAAGCAGCCCATTTTTAGACAAATATACAATAATACATATATACAAACACTATTTGTTAATACTTTAATAATTATTTAAAGAAATTATCAATTAGTGTTTATGCTAAGCAGACTTTCCAACTCTGAACTCCACTGTTAGGTTTAGAATCTGTGTTCTTTGTAAAGGCATCATGTGTCTTAATTACGGGTAGATTGTCAATTAATTCCCTTTAGTTATGACTACAAATAACATATTGTGTTTAATTATGTCCGCCCAAAGCCGGTGATTTTATACGAATGCTTAATTTTGGTAATACAGCGTTTTGTTAAGTCTTAACGTAGTACAGTATTCCCTCGATTTACGTCATAGAAAGTTCCAATAAAAGGCGACGAATTTCAAATAACTTTAAGGACGGAATTTCCCTGGAGCTGAAGTTGAAGGGAACAAAAATTTTGACAACGTTAATCGATACAACGTAAATCGAGAAGAGTTAAATCGAGGGAATACAGTACCTTTTGGCGTGGATAAGCGAACTGTAAACTATGATCCAGAACAATTTTGGAATTGAAAACAACTTTATATTGTCTGTGTATTAAGCTGCTGCAAAACCTCTGACAAGCCAGAACATCCCTCTACAAGGTTATGTTTTCCATATTAGGACAGAAGAAGACCTGTAATATTCTCAGGTGTGTTTTCAATCATCAATTTCCCGACCCTGTAAAGTGAGTCATTTGATGCAATTCGTTCTACTTCTTGAAAAAAAGTTGTAGTTTTTAAAATTCTTTTTATCGTCCAGCTAGATATAATATACTTTAATTAGTAAAGTAAACTAATTTTTAACAATCACATCGTATGACAACTGGTTATTGTTTCACTATATTTCATTACACATGTCTATCTAAACTGCTGCTCATCATAATTATGATGAAATATTAATGATAATTGCAAATTGTTTTCAAGTTTAATCATAATTTTGAAATGGAATTAAAAAGTTCAAATGGATTGAAATAAGCAAACAAACAAACGAAAAACAAAAACGCCATTTTAATGCAATCAAATCAAATCCTATTAGAGGAATAATTTCATTTTTTCTTTTAAACAGAGTTTTAGTTTACGGTTTTAGAAATCAAGAGTAGTAGAAAGTAGTTTTATTGTTTCTACTGCAATTATGCAAGGATTTCAGCTTATGTGTTTTAATTTTTTCTTCTTCTATCTCTCTCTCTCTTCTTCCTCTCACTTACTTGTAACTTTTTTGCTATTTTTGTAGCACAAGTAATAGCATTTGAGTGTGTGTATCAAGTATGTGTGTATTTTGTTTTATAAATTTCAACACTTTTCTTTAAATGGCTCTCGAAAGAAAAACAAACAACAAGCAGACACGGCTCTACAAACAAAAAGTGTTTAATAGACAATAACATTTACTTGTTGTAAGTAATTTGCGAAAAATAAAGAAAAAGAAACCAAACAATTATTGCCACAATCATAACTGTCATCCGAGACGCACGTTGTGGCATTGTACAAGTAACCATCATTCGCGGTCATCATTTTTCTTTGAACGTGATTATCAATTTCAGTTTTTTTTTTCTCTTTATGCATTACCCTCAAAGGCCGCAGAGTCAATACTGCAATTTGACAAGGTTTATAAAGGTAAAATATAAAAACTTCAGGCTTTTCTTTACACTAAATATATCAGAACCATATTCACCTTCAATGGTGAACATTTAATCTTAACGATTTGATTTGCATTTTGTGCAAATGTAATGTTTTATAGAAATGTGCATAGAATTCTTTATTTAAAGGCGAAGGCAACATTGATGAAAATTTCTATAAAATATGTACCATAACTGTGCTTATCATTCTCATCTATTTTTTTTTCGGAGTTTATTTAAAATTCTTGAATCACATATACATATAAGTCGTTACAACCTTTCAGTCAGCGATTACGACATAGCGTCTCAGTGGCGGGACATTTCAAATCCGAGCGACAACTTTCATGGCTATTTTATTTACTCTCATAGTTTTTGCCAGATATCTGCTGAGAGGACGTCACCGCAGAAATATTTTCTTATTTTCGTTGTGATGTCTGACCTGGGCTCTTTGTCTAATAAGCAAACACGCTACCTTACTAGAGTACTTCAAGACTTCATCTTGAATCATACACAATCTTATTCGTATTTGGAAATGCCAATAACGACAATTTCTTCAATGATGAATTTGATAATTTACAATGGAAAATATTAGTTAACAATCTGACTTTTAATAAGGCTTTAAAATAAATTAAAACTCAACCATAAACTATTCAAATATTCAAAATTCAAATATTTTCAAAACATTTTATTGCTTCAACTGAAATACTGACTTTTTTATTAATGTAATTACTTTCGCAAGAATCTTTATCAAAGAACAGGTGTACTTTAAGTCTACAAGGGCTTATCTAAAGAGAGGTTATTAGCCTCAGGTTATTTCTGAAGCATGACCCAAACCTCTTCTTATTTAAAATTTCCTATTAAATTCCAAAAATCATTTGGCTTCCAAAGACTCTTAACCTCTATTTATGTTCTCTTTGTTGAGTATTTTTAAGGGACATAACGACTGTATTTTAGTTCCTTTAACTCCAGAAGTTTCAATACCGCCTTGACCAAAAGAAGCTTATCGGGTACAAACAGTCGGGAGTATAAGCTAATAATTAAATTCATGCACAGCCCTCCATTAAAAGTAGAAGTCGTAAATATTGAGTGCATTACAAGGAGAATTAATTTAAAATCTATTATATGCCGCCGCTTGTCTTTTAAAAATACTCGCTTCAGTCAAAAGACATTTAACCTGTCTGTCATTTATTTATATGTCTCGCAGCCTGGACGTTGTAAAATATCGAAATAAATTTCTTATGTGACTGACCAACGGCCAACTTAACTAAAACTATTGATTTGTTTATGCGACTATGTGTGTAAGAGCGTATGCCACTCTCGTATGCCTATACTTCCTTTGTGCATATGTATGTCTATTTCTCAATCATTATTGGCTGCCGTCCTTTTTTTTGCTTTTTCTAAACAAACTTTGCTGTTTTTCATCTTCTTCTTGAAATTAGTTTTTTTTTCTCTTTGCATTTTGAGTGATTGACCATCAAAATTTATATTTCAGTTGTGATCTCTGCACTGACAGTGTATGTTGTCTTGTGTAACCATCTTTCTATCCATCCATAGCATTTATCTATCTGTCTATCTATTCACCTATCCATCGATCCGTGGCATTTCTTTTCATTTTGAAAATGTTAACTGGTTGTTTTTGTAATTTTTTTTTTCCTGTTTAACTTTTCACAGTCAAGACAAGAAAATTTATTCAATAATTTTTTGATTCATGATCTTGTTGGGCCGAGAAAGATGTTGCTAGCAATTGTTGCTAATGCTGTTGTTGTACTATTTGTAACCAAAACAAAGTTGTTGCCGATGTTGTTATTATAGTTGCATATGTTTTCTTTTTGTTGTTATGTTTATTTAAAGTTTAAATTCAAGTTCAAGTTTTAGGTCTTCTACCCCGGGAACTTGTTCCTGCATGCATTTATTTTTTATTCGCTTCTTTTACGGTTTTTTTGTGATTCACTGTTCGGTCTATTAGTCAGTCAATGTTTGTAAACAAACAACTTAAATGGTATGAACTTTAGAGTAATCAAATTTACTATTTTTTTTTAGAAAAGAAGTAATTAAATTTTTATTAAGCGCAATTAATTTAATCTGCACGCTCTTTTTTGTGCATATTTTGAACATTTTCAAGCTTAAGAAACCTTACTGTATAGCACTGCAGCAATACAAATTCAATCCCCTAGAGCATCATTGTGATACTCGAGCTCTATGCCTTAAGGCGTAAGAGAAAAGAAGAATACAGCATACTTTGACGAAGATTAGAACTCAATTAGCGAAGGTGCCTTACCACCAACGAACCAGAGGGGCGTTTCTACCGAACAACAGATGGACGCACACTATCATTTGAAGAACTACTCCAAAAAAACACAAACAAAAACTTGAGTAATAAAGGATAGGATAGGATAGGTCAGAGTGGTAGCTCTTATATCAAAAAGCTAAATTGAGCACATATATCGGCCCGTTGTGACGCAACAGGTGAACACAGTTTCTGTACCGACCAAGTTCTACACAAAAACTGCCCTGAGTAATGGAACTGAAGGAAGATTTCTTTGTAAAAGCTTTCTTCCTTCAAAATACAACTGCTGGCGTTCAATTTTAATTATGCTGATTCTGTTTTTCCTGATTTTGTTTAGCGTCAAAGTAATGAAAAAAGTTCAAGCCCACCTATATATAAACATTGATTCTAGGCATCAAAGTTGCAAAAAGAAAATTCTCATCTGAAGCGCAACTTATTCGAAACGACGGTTTCTATGCCAAAACTGAAGGTCTGACAGATGTTCTTGACATCGACTATACTATCTACAACTGGACCGTTCTACGTATTGAATTGTTACAGCATCGAATCCGATGATCCAGTGAAAACAGTAGTCAAGCCAGTATTAACAGTCAAAAACATGTTTCTCACTTGGTAAGGGACAGTTAAGGGGGGGGGAGTTTATCAGCTAATCGATTTATAAGGTTATGATGCCCACTGATGTGATCGCCGTAGTCTAGTAGTTAGTGTGTTGGCTTATTAGACTGAAGAGTCGAGTTCAAACTCCAGGTCAGACATCAAAATGAAAAATATGAGAATATTTCTTGGGCGACTTCCTCTCAACAGATTTCTGGCAAAAACTCTGAGAGTAAATAAAATTTCCATGAAAAGCTTCTCAAAAACTGTCGTTTGGAGTCCACATTAAACTGTAGGTCGCGCCACTCATGTACATATAATATTAATGCACATAACATAAGTGGTGTGAAGCTAGGTCGTAATTGCGACTGAGGGTTTGTAATGACCAATTATGATGCCCACTAATCTCATATCAGACTTGCCTCCCATTGTCCTAATTATGGTCTCCATAGCACTGGGCATTACTATCACATGCAACGGGCATAACTCCAACCAACCTCCAATGATTTTTTTCATTTCATAGCAAATGATTTTATTTTTACAGAATTTTTATGGACAATTATTATAAAAATTTTTTTTTAAATCTTTATCAGTGTTGTTTTTGTCATTGTCGTCTTACCCAATCGTTTATTAAATAAATGGAAAGTAATTCGTCTGGTTTTCGTCACAGATAATTTATAAACATTTTAATGCATTTGGCTCTGTTAATTTTCTTAAACGATTTAAAGCATGGCACAGTGTAACAAAAATGAGTGTAAATCTAAAATATAAAAATTTTGTTTTAATAAAAAAAATTTAATTAAAATCCTAGGATGTTTATAACTAATGACTGAAATACTAAAACAGATATTCTGAAATAAAAGCTAAGAATGCTTTAAATTAAAATTATCATTCAATTAAAAATCATAAAATTTTTTAATTTTACGTTGGTTCTTTTATTTTTAATCTCCGTAATAAACACATACAATATTACAACAACTGTATAAATATACACACATATTTAGATGTATGTAAAGTAATAGAAAAAAAAAACAATTTCAGTGAAATAAAATTAAAAATCAAATAAAAGAAAAAAGTTGAAATTCCTTGCCCAAGGTAACAATTATATGATCAAATTACACTTAAATAGAGCAGAGTTGTTAACGAAAATTTGCTGTTGTAATCTGGAAATGTCTAAACATTCAAGCAACTATTAAATCAGTATAATTTGTCTTAAAACCAGACACTCCTCAGACGGTTGCCAGACGAAATCAGAGTGGTTTCAAACTCACTGACACTGGCACTGGCTTTGGCTCTGGCACTCTCAGATGCAGCAGAAGCCAACAGTAGTTGTTGTCAATAGAAGCAAGAAAAAAACCGAAGAAAAAAAACTACAAGAAAATCATAGAAAAGAAGAAAACAAAAATACACCACCAGACAAGTTGGTTCATATATTTGTTTGTGTTTTTTCCATTTTTATTTTTTCAACTGTGCAGACTAGATAGTCAGATAGATAGATAGATAGGCAATTTGAAATGTTAAGTAGTCACAATCACACATGTACATATACATATATGCACATATATACATCTAAGTATATCTGTTAGGTAGTACGTGTTTCATGTGGATGACTGAGTAAGCGAGTGACTGACAGACTGACGGACTACAACTTGCCCCATACAGATGTTGTTGAAGGTGGCTGACTGCTTGGATGGCTGGCTGTGTATTCATCTAGCAATGACGGTGCTAGCAAATGGTGATGGTGATAGTGTTGTGGTGATGATGATGGCGGTGGTGATGGTTGTGGAAAACATTTGTTAACACTTTAACAAGTTATGATTTAAAATAAAAATAATAAAAATAAATGTATTGCAACGTAGGTGAACATATCATGCCATTTATACAGCTGATTTAGCACGACACCATCCAGTAGCTTAACACCAGTTTAGACAAGGTACTGGAAGATCACAGTAGAACGCGGTTTACATATGTATGTACACACAAGCATGAGCAAAAAGGCTTGTCTTTACGAGACAGGACAACAACTAACTGTGGTGTAATTGTTAGTTTTTGCATTAGAATTATGAAGAACAGGGATTGACTTATTATAGTTGGAATTATTTTATTGAATCCAAAAGAAGACATGTGGTGATGAGCTCTGAAATAAATTATCCATAAAATAACTACCAACTTTCATTCTTTACCATCTTTTTTGAAAATCTCTGAAAAAAAGGAATTCAACTGCCTCACTTTTCTAAATGTTAGAAGAAGCATGTACTTAAAAATTTTTTATTGTATGGAAAAAAAACCATAAGTTATGTATTTTTCTGAAGACAGCCCACTGTGCAATCAAACCAATACCATGTAAATGTCAAGAATTATTTAAATTCATTGTAATAAAGAAAAAATTGTTGGCAATTATAGCAGTCATGTAATAATCATTGTAAAACACAATATCAATCTGAACAACCTGTCATTTGTAATAAAATTATTAAAATTTTCTTTTCTCTTTAAAACATATTTACAGTGCGTAACTTTTCGCCACGCATGGACTATAATAACAATGAATGGCGTCCAGTTGGTAGAGGAGATCCATTGAAAAATGATCCTACATTTGATTATAGTCCACCAACACTTGATCGCGTTAGATATTGGGCTGATCCCGACAAAGATAAAGAGAAAGATGACGAAGTTTCAGCTGCCTTAGTTGATGCTAAACTGAAGAAGGCTAATCCGGGTAAAAATGAAATATTATTGTTGGGCGTTACAGGCGATAGAATAAGAGGAAACGGTGCTGCATTGCATCAACATCAAGCACCCAATATGCTAAAGAATGCCAAGGGCGAAACACCGCTACTACAACCCAAATATACATCAATTAGACGTAGTTATTATGCTCATCAATTACCAACACACTTGATGCCACCGCCCATGCAACCTATGGTACCAGCAACCCAGCAAAATCAAGTACAACAGCCTCAAATTCAACAACAACATCAAATGCAATCTGTGCACATGATGAAACCAGCACATACAGAATATCGTCATAATATGCCTGCATCGGGGCACACTTATATGAATTCTTCGCCGATGAGTTCAATGAGCGGGCACTCCAAACCTCACTACATGACATCAGCAACTCAACCTTGGATGCATACGTCTAGCTCAACAACTTCATCACCTTCAGGCCATTCTGTTATGATGATGTCCGCTAATTCACATCGTTATCCACATCCTAATTCCCATGATAGTCATTATCGTGCACCAGATTCTCATCATCACGAGTCCGTTAACTATGTAACTTATCACAGTCGACCAAGTGTAAGTAGTACACCTTCCTTGACTATGCCCATGAGTGGAGGAACTGTTGTTCATCACGATATATATTCGCCAAACTCCATAAGAGGTCCATCCAGTGTTCATAAATCATCCACTAGCTCAAGAAAGCCATGGATACACGATTTATTACAAAAGGAATTCATTAAACCGATGAAACCCACACAAACTCCCAATTCATATCATGTTGAAACCGTGAAATCTCAACCCCATATGGATTCACATTTTGAGCCAATTTTCAGACCAAAAGGTATTAGCACTACCTATGCGCCCGTAACTTTTGTAACACCAACTACTACCACTACTATGCCCAGCACCACTACCACTCAAACTATCTACATAACAAGCACTAGCCAACAACAAACTACTTCAACATCTCCATCTCCCCGCTATACCACAACTCCCATGCCAACAACTCAACATACAACACCACATACTACTACCACCTTAAGTTCAACCAGATTATTAATACCGAACACCAGCAATTTAGCTTATCGTCCAACTGTGGCTCCCATTAAAATGACCACGGATTCATTGTTTAAACACTACCATCAACCGGAGAAACCATTAAGAGGACCCATGTACTTGATCATTGAAGGGCATTCCAAAGTCAAGACCTATGGCAAAGATGAATTAGATCCACATAAACCGAAAATTGTACCCATAATACCGAATCGTGAACCTGTGGTGAGAATGGCCGATCCGAATGAAAAGCGTGGCACTCCAGAAACATTCCAAGTAAAACATTTACATACTAAAACCACACAGCCCATGTCTACATCTACAACTACTACCACTACTACTACTAAAGCAACCACAACAACTACTACCACTAAAAAACCACAGGCGAAAACTACTGCTAAAACCACTATTAAGCCTGTAACAACTGTTAAGCCTAAAACCACCAGCAAACCCAATACAACCACAGTTAAGCCAACAACTAAGAAACCAGTAATGCCTACTGCTACAACGACCATTAAACCTTTGACAACTAAGCCTGCTCCTAAATTAAGTGTTAGTACTACAACCGTGAAACCTAAAAATGAAAAAACACAAAGCAAAGATAACACAGCCTCAGCTAAATTTGTTCCCAAGATCACTAATCCAAATGCTTTAGAGACACCTAAAAAGCCTAGTCAAACTTTAATAAAAGAACCGGCTACTAGTATGCAAGCTTTGGTAACTGAACCTCCTACAGGTATGCAAGGCCTATTAAGCTTCTTAGATTCTTCGCTGGATAGCCTGCTTAAAGAAGAACCTCTAGCTAATGCTGCCGAAACGAAGGAAGCCACTACGAAACTTAAACCACTACCCATGAAAACTAACAACGCTCAACAGGTACCGCCAGCTCAAATTGAGGCACGTGTAAGCACTAAATTGGAACCCATAAAAGCAGAGGACTACGATGATTATGTTAATGACAATTACTTCCAATTTACTACCGAATACTTACCACGAGAAACGCGAAAAATATACGACCGTAACCAATTACCCGAATCCAGAATTAATCTCGAGGATGATGCTAAATTTGAAGATTTTCTAGGAGCAATTGACGACGATGATAATATGTCAGCATTCAGTCTAGATGATGTATACGAGGACGATGAGGAAGAGGATGGAACTGGAAATATCGATAACACGCATAATATTATTAAACGTATTGATACGCTGGTTAGTGACAGCATAGAAGATGATTTCGATGATCTATCATCTACGCTAGACGAAGACGAAGAGGAGGATGGGGCACGAAAAAATACAGATTCCTTACAGAGCCAACAACAAACGTTAAGAAAAGCGTAACAATAATTAAAATTGATTAAATTCGGCAATTTTGCGATGCACATGACAAAACAAAAACAAAAATGTTCTTTAATTTTAGAAAAAGAGTATTTTTTATACTGTTCTATACCAAATCTTAAAATATGTTTTTTTTAATCCTTTATACATTCGTACTTACATCCAAATGTATATTTTTATTTTTATTTTATTTTATAATATTTTTGTGCTCAAATTGTAGTATTTTGTATTGTTGTAATTTGTATATAAAACAGCTTTATTTATTTGAAAGAGAAACAAAAAAGAAACAAGAAAATCCCTTTCCTTTTGAGAGTCGTCGTTTAATTTTTAAGTTACTCATCACGTTTATTTTTGTGATTGATTATTTATTCTAGACAGTAAGTTAATAATTTATTAAAATAAAATTATTTATTAAATAAAAACAATGTATAACAAGAGTATCGTTTTATTTACATATTCATAAAACAGTTAGTAAAAACATGTCGATAAATACGAAACATGTCTTTCTGGAAATCTTTGTTGCAAAAAAAGGCAAAGACTTGTTAAAAAAAACATACCGTCCAGTTCACAATTTTCAATTGCAAGCCAAAAAACTCGGTTTTCTGTCATTCGACCATAGCGAATTCTGATGATCACTAACAAATTCGAGATTGTATTGGAGGAAGTGTCTCCATATGCACTTCCATTTAAATTAGCCAAGAACTCCAATTTCACATAAAATGTTTCAGTTGCCTACAGGTAAAATCAGCGGTTAACATTCTCCGTACGTGTGCTCATTGAATTCCTAAAACCTTTTGAACTAGTGCTAGTATTCTGACCATTTACAAATTTTATCATTTCGATGCTACACTGAAGGAATCCGAGCGTACATATTCGTAATCAGCGCATCTAAAGCTGATACCTAAATTACTTACTTACTTAATTGGCCATAACAACCCGATTAACGGATTTCGGCCTTCCTTTCTTCAAAAATTATATTTGAACTTGCTTCTTTGATTTAAATAGTTTGATTCTAATATTTTGACATGAAAAATCGTCAGTAAATAATTGTTCAAAGTTAAATTCATAAAAAGCAATTAAGTTGATGTCAATCTACAAAATACTTCGCAATCTTATATTCTTAACATACTTTAAGACCAATAATATAATCTATTCTCAAAGTTAGGAAGCCACTGCAAACCCCTAAGTAAAATGATTGAACACACAATCGGTAAATGTCTCCACTAACAGATGTGAAAATTACTTATTCTAGACACGCACCGTCCAAATCACTATATACAGTACATGGGTCTATGGTAATACAGTACCATTTCGAATAACGGCAGTTTGGTGAGTTTCGATTTTATTCACCACACCGGATAAATTCACCACTTTTGTAAAAACTCACCACACTAGAAACTCACCACCAACTACAAATTCACCACACTTCAAAAAAATAAAATTAATTTTTTTTCTCTCCCCCCCTCAACCTACTCCCTAGAGAAGCCACCCCCTCCCCAATCCACAACACACGAACCTGAAATTGAACCACGCACGCCTTTTTGGGGCGAGTCCATTTCTCCTCCTCCTATCCTCCCTCCCCCTTCGTTTTTTGTCTGAACTTGGAATTTGAAATCCCCCCCCACTTCCATCTGCAATCAACCCTCCTCCACCATCATGTTTTTTTTTTTCTGCACCTGGAGTTGAACCGTGGGCCCCTAACAACAAACCTAACAACAAACAACTTATTAGACAGACAGGCCAAGCACCGTTAACAATGGTTGGTGACTTAGTTTTTACTTAACAAACACGGAAACGGAAAAAGAATGTGCGAATTTGTTTTATTGAAAAGAAACCGTTTATTTTTTTGAACGAACAACAAACGAAGTTGATGAAAAAAGAATTTGGGAAGAGAGAGAGAGAGAGAGAAGAGAGCGAGAGAGAAAAGAAAACCAAAACACACAAAACAAAACTCCCCCATTCATGTGTGTGTGTGTGTGGTTGTTGTTGGTAGTTTTGGTAATGCTTTTGTGGAGCAATAATTTTACAAAGAGAAGAATTTGCAGAGAGAGCCTTAAAAAACGAGAAAATGTTTGGCGTGTAAAAAAAAACAACGAATGCCTAAACAAAACATAATCAGCGACCGGTGTATAATTTGCGGTGTGTTTGTTTAGAACAAGTTTTTTAGAATTGTAAAACTAAATTAAATTGAAAGTATTTTTTAATTTTATTTTTAGATAAAATTTCGGTTAAAAAGAATGAAATAGAGTGAGTTTTATAGTAATTGCAGAGAAATTTAAATAAAAAAAATTGCAAATTAGCAAACAAAAAAGTTAAAAAAAAATAATAAAACAAGCAGAAAAGAAGAAAAAAAAGAACGCAACGAACAAAATGTTGGTAAAACGTGTGTGTGTGTTGTGTATTATAATTGCAATAAAATATCAGCAACAAAGCAAAGGCAAACAAAAGTAACGAACATAATAGATAGAATTCAATAAAGAAAGAGACGCCACGATCAGCGATAAGTGACGGCAGCAAACTAAAAGAAAAATTATTTTTTATCAACAACCAAATTATTGTGTATGCATGCACACAGTAGAGATGCCAAGAACTTGTTTTTTGCTCTATTACACGTCTTTGGAAAAGATTGACGCTATGCGAATCCGGCTGAAGCATATTTACCGAGAACGTGAATACCAACAACCAAGATTTTTCCAAAATGCTGCTGATTTATCTCTATTGGAGATAATTAAACAATTAAACTCTGTTACCATCACATGGATAGGAGAAATTGAAAGTTACAACAAAGACGACAGAGACACTACAGTGTCAGAGTTCTCACACAAACTTCAATACATATATGTACCTACTTGCAAAATATAGATGGATATGAACCCCCACTTACAAAGGAATCAAACAAATCTGGTTCGTTGTGAACAAAATTGCGAAACAAAATTAGCATTAAAAAACCTCAACAGTTTCCACCCGTAGCTCATGGTAAGTAGTAATTTTTTAATTCCTTCAAAGTTGAAATTTGTTATCCCGAAACATTTTAAAATTATTAAGAACGGCATTCCTAAAATACATACTACATCCCATACCATAATATATATATATATACGTATAGGCATTATATATATGATTTAGTAGAGAGGCAAGACACAATCTACGTAAATAAAAATAAAAAACCGACGTAAAATATATTAACAAATAAAATTATTATTTTCTCTATCAATAAAGAGAGAGTGAGAGATAGTAAACAAGTCACAGAGAAAAATAGAGATCGGCAAGTGAGCCCTAATGTTTGAAATAAACAACATGAAGTAATTTCGATTAAATAAAATAGCAGTTGTTTTTTAGTTGTTTTCAAAGCGTTGATCGGTTAAGATCACTCACTCACTTCAGGTCTCACACTAACTGACTATTCTCTCTCTTGGTTTATATTATATAAATGTGGTTTTTATGTACAAACTAATTGTAGAGGCATTTGAGATCAAATAAAGTATCGTTGGTGTATATAAAACAAAAATATTAAAGTGTTTTAAAATATTTATTTAAAAAAAGTGTAAAAAAGTAATAACAAAACGCGATCATCACGTGCTGAATGTGCATGCATTTTTGTGCCATTATAATGAAAACAATGTGCCACAAATATTAATAAATTGCAGCAATAATCAGGAGCATTGTATACAAATTAAATAACAATTACAAGTTTAATTAAATATCTTCGGTTATAACGTGTTAGTATCCGCATTTTTGTTATAATGTTTGAATTATTTTTTGCGTTTTCTCTCTTCTCTTATATACCTCCAATTAATTTATTTATTTTTATTTTTATTTTTTTTTTTTTTTGTTTGTGCAAAACATACCAAACTGTTTATAAAAAAAATCAAAACATAAACGAAAACATAGAAAAAAATTATTAAAAAAAATACGGTAAATAAGATGTATATCTAAACATGTGTTTATAAAACCAGAAATAAATAAAAATAAAAACAAATTTGAAAAAAGAAAACAATAACAAAACTCATACTGCGAACTCTTAACTTTCTTGGCCAATAGTTTTTCGAATTATTCGAATATTTTAAAATTTCCAATTAAGCGTCAAATAGGTGTTTTTTTTTTAAAGCTGAGAACCGTAACCAGTAATGTTACAGATACTAAGTAGATAAAGCCAGGGACAGGACCGTTATGACTGGCACTATGTATGTTCTTAAGATGATTTCTGTTCAAGCTTAAATCAATTTTTCTACTGCGTATATCTACAGCAGACCAAATTTTTCTAATCTATATCTAAGTGGGTTAACTTTCCCATTTTTCCCTTGCAAAGAATTAAAGTTTATTTCAGATCATTTAGTTGCCCTTATACAGACGTATTAAAATTTCATGTTTGAAATCTCACGAATAATTTTTTGTATTAAACTTTATAAGTGCTTCCCTGTATCCAGAGACCTACATACATCACCACCTCCAGAGACGCCAGGCATTCTTGGGCAATCTTAGATATGATTTACACACTTTAACTGCCTTCCCACGATATACTCTGATAAAGATTTTTCTCAGAGCCAGGCTTTATTTATAGTCATTATTTCAGACTGAATAATACTACAGTAATCGGATAGCCTAAGGGACAATCTATGTTTCAAATATTTCAGAACGATTACACATTCAATTCTGTTGCCTCATCTATGCCTTTCAGTAAATACCTGGATGGCATTCTTTGGAAAGTGTAAATTATTATCAAAGTACAGTATATTCGTAATATAATCAGGAACAAAAGAAGTCAATAGAAAGGAACAGATCAAACATCTTCAAGATTTTAGTATGACCATAATTTCCAAAATTACATCCTCTTCTGGCACTTAGTTAGCACTTAGTTATACTGGTACCATCCAACTACTTGTGCTATTATGGGAAATATTGTTTCTATAAAAAACTAAATATTTAAAATTCTTAAGAAATGATGAGTAAGAGTATTAAAGTTTTACTGACACCAATTTGCACTCTGGTTTTATAAATGTTATATACATATATAAACTTAATCAGTGCATTGATGATAATCAGTGCTATTTTTAACAAACGCAATTGAGTTTTCAAAAATAATTTTTTTAACTTAATAAAATAAACTGCAAATAAACATATATTGTTGTGAATTTTTAGAAGAATAATATTTACCAGCATTTCTCTTTGTTAATCTTATTTTGGATGATTTTTAATGCACAACAACAAGTCCGTTGAACTTGAAAAAAATATTTTTATCTCTTTAAGAACCTCCACTGTGTCGTTTTGGGAACGATAATAAAATATCGTATAAATTTTTTAAGCAAATAAATATAGTGGCTTACATTGCATTAGTCATTTTTGAAACATTTCCATTACAAATAAACAAATACGATAAGAGTGAGAGAGAGTAAGATTATGAGTAAATTTGTGGGATATTTGACTTTTATTTAAACATAGTGTGAGCAAGATAGTTTTTGCATTTAAATGCGGGTTACTAGCCAGATATTAGCTTAACTTCGTGCTTCTATATTCATATTTTGTTTATTATTTGTTTTACTAAAGTACACCTATTACTGTGATTCAAAGTCCAAAATATCTAAAATTATGTTTTTAGATATTTTGCTAGTGCTGCTATGCGAAAGTGAATTGTTTACACCTTTTCTTATTAAATAGTTTTGGAATTTAAATTTATTTAACACTACGAAAAATTATCGACATTGAATTAAATGATGAAATTTTTTATTCTAATAGAATAATATATGACATTAGTGGGTCAAACTTGCCAAATTTTTTTGAATTCTTATCAGACGGTAAATAAAAATCTTAAAATGATTTTTAAAA
Source organism: Sarcophaga peregrina (assembly GCA_014635995.1). Lineage (NCBI taxonomy): Eukaryota > Metazoa > Arthropoda > Insecta > Diptera > Sarcophagidae > Sarcophaga > Sarcophaga peregrina. The sequence continues at coordinate 15,630,284 of CM025791.1, read as the reverse complement.
AGTTTAATGTTTTATAATTGTTTCCTTTTTTATTAAACAAATCTTGTACAATTTAGACAAAGGCAGCTAAATTCTGTTTTTTTACTTAAATATTTAATATAATTTTACAAAAAGAAAATATATTTACTATTAAGTTCTGCAATTTAAGGCCTATTTATCAGTTAATGAAAAAAATTAAACAATATTTGCACTAGAAAAACTCAAACCAAATCCCCATACCTTTTACTTCTTCCAAGTAAACAATACTTACTACATCGAGTATAAATATTTAGCTGTAGTATATTAACATTTAAATGCCGGCTGCATGCATTCATCATTTCCTCACATATGTACGAAATTATCTTTAAATATACACTTTCTCTCAAATCAGCATCACAACTAATAGAGAATTTTATGAGCATAATTGAATTGAATTGAATGAAATAAATTGTGGTTAAGTGCGATTGACTAATCCAGCACATTGTGCTGGTTTTTACACACTAAGAGTACACTCAAACACATAGAGTTACATTAGAATTGAACGTAGATCATGGTAATGTATGTATAATGATGTATAATTAAAATAATTTTCTTGTTATGCTTCTCTATACCATATATAACTAAATAAGGTGGTGGGGGTGAATTGTTATCACTGAATGAATATTAAAACGTCTGATGCCGGCTAAGTTAGATAAATAGAAAAAAGAAAGTGTAAGAGAAAGAAATAGTGACAAAGAGACAGAAACAGAGACCTGCTAGAGATCATTAAGAAAGAAAAAGCAATTGTTATAGGTCAACAAAATAATAGATTGTATTAAAAATCTTATCGCCACCTCTTACCCGAACATCGAACAAAAAAAAAATTCGTTATCAGAAATGAAAAAAATATTTTTTTGTTTATAAAATTTAATTTGAAAATAACTTTATAACATGGCGTACATAAATCATGATAAAATATATAAAACTGCAATCGAAAGAAATTTAAAAATAAAGAAAAACATTCTTTTTAACTAAGAATTCTTTTCAAACTGTTGTAGAAAGTAATAAATTGATAAAATATTTTTGTTTAACAAATATTTGATATAATCTTTGTATGTGGTAAATTTAAAAAAAATTTTTTAAGATTAAATATATAATCTAAGTATGCGCACATGTGCACCTAAACGATCGACATCTAATGCGTTAACATATCTAATCACTGACAATAAAAATTAAAAGTTAACTGAACTATGGAAAATATTTTTTGGATTATATTTTTTTATTTGTGCAACCAAGTGATATAAATTGTTATCGGTTAAAAATAAAACATATTGGTTCAATTTAAATTGAATGATTGGAAGTGACCACTATTTAAAGTAATTTTTGATTTTTTATGGAATATAGAATTGTAATCAAGTATCTCTCCCACCGTACTTGCTTTCAGTTTCATTAAGTGTTTTATTATTTGCCTACCATAGCATGTTCATGAAACAAATCCCGTAGTAAAAAGTAAATTAGTAAAGTAATAATTTCAACTAATGGTCAATGAGATATACTTATTAACTTATTACTTGTATTAAAGCCTCAGAGGCTCCAAGAATGTGTCCTCATGAGTCAGTCTTAATGTTACAGAATCTACATATGAGGTCGAAACTGTCCTCATTTTATACAAGTGTGCCTGGAACTTTGCTGCATGACTCAAATCTTTTCTTATTGTAATTTCCCCACAAAAGCTTTTTTGTGCCAGACCCATATAGTTCGAGAAGAACACTTTGCCTTTCTTTATCTTTCTATCATGTTCCCAATCTAGGAAAAGATTCGATCATCATCAACTATATTTCTTTTCCTATTTCTGTCTTTTGTTGCGGATAATAACATTACCTCTGGCCTTCTAAAGGCTAATCCTATTCCTCTACTTAAGTGATGCAGCATTCTCAAGCAGTCCCATACTATCGTCAATCTCACCTCATGAGAGCCCAGTGCTCGGACAGCGGCCGGATTTGCAAATAGTATTACGGTATTCTGTCCTTTGCATCTTATGGCCAAGTTGAATTGAGTACTCCTTTCGATGGAATAGATTTCCGTTGGGAAAATACCCGTGACTTTCGCCATGTTTTCGAAATATTTCATTCTGGAACCAAATACTCCCATTCCTGTGCTAAAACAAACTTCTTGCCAGCCACTCCTTTTAATTGGACGCTAAATCCCCTATTGAATTTTATGTTAAACTTGTCTCCCTTTATTCTAACCATGGTCTCTAAAGTTTAAATCTTCACTACAAATTATCAAATATTTTTTTATGAATTAAATATTAAATAAGCAAAATTTTGTCACATCATCATGAAAACTTATATTTATTCTGGTATGTACAATAGTTTTTTATAGTATAACTTAAATTTAGGCTATATTTTGTTTTTGACCCAGTTGTAGTCATAAACACATTACAAGTCAAAAGAAAATTTTTGTTTTCTTATCTTAAAGTCTAGACGACTCAGCTCAATGTTATTGATAGCGAAATAGACATTTTTGTGTTTACTTAAAACCATATAGATTGCTATATAGTTGTCTCATAAGCACGTGAATAATTTTTGTTGAAATCAGTTTACTTCTGAGCACATCTAAATAAATGTTTAACGTAAAAGAATTTGAAAATTTACTGAGTAAACCAAATAATACATTTACTTCCTCAAACAATTTAAACGTGTAAACACTTAAAACCCGACTAACTTGTTAGAGATGTCGACAGAGAGAGAGAGAGAGACTTCGCACCTGTACAGCAGCAGGGTTCAATACGTGACACATTCAAATTGTTATAAAATACAATCGAATCATAATAGAAATAAATAAAATCTAAATGAAATACATATATTGTTATGACTTGCAAGCATTAAGCACAAAACTCATTGAACTTTCTGCCAACATTCAAGGTCACTTAAATTTATTTCTTTTTTTCGCGTGTCTTTATGTAAGAGACTCTGCAGAAGAAAAGGAAATACCGAAAATATTACCAAATTATCAAGAAAACAAAATGCTTGGAATAAAATTAAAAATTCATTGCAAAAGTCTGCAACGAAAACATACTCAAAAGTTGTTGTTTCATGCCTAAAAACAAACCTCTATAAAAATTTAATTAGCTTTAATGGCCCATATATGGAAGAATTTTTAGGAAACGTTAAAATGAAAACGAAAACTCTCGTATACACAGAAATTATCTTATGGAACGGTTTTCGGGTGTACAAAACAACACAAAATATCATCCTTAAACGTAATAAGGTTTAAGCAAAGAGTACTTTTAAAATGTAGTATTTTAAATCACATTACTATCTAGAGCTGTGAAATGTCTGAGCTTACGAATTAAATAATAATGTTGTGATACAAGAAACTGCCAAGATTCGATTTCAGTTTCAATTTGTCTTGTATATTTTTTTTTTTTTTTTGAACCTAACCATAGTTTGGAATTTCAATGAAATTTTGTACAATTAAGTTTTTACGATCAATAAAGAAACACTCATATCTGATCGTTCTGTATTTAAATCTAATAGACGTACTATTCTTTAAAATTGTAAAGCAAATGTTCGTTTATTATTTGACTCGGTTCGGTTAGATATTACTTTATTACCATATTGGTTATAAAATATAATCTGTAAAGCATCATTCTGTACTAGGAGTTTTATATTCTTCAGACAACTAGAACCGTATCGAAAGTGATCTATCTCCTCGGGAATAGTCGCATGTTTGGAACCTGTTTCAAATACGGCTTTAAAACATTTTACCAGCATTCATCTCCTCTGGAGAATGGAGTCATGATTTACTTAGATTTTACTATGATTGAAAGCTCTTATTACCGCAATCAACGCCAGTTACACAATTACAATTCAATTTCAATTCAATGCTAATTATTGCTGGGCAATTGACATTAAATTGGAATTGAAATTGAACAATTGTAAATGGCATCGAATTGTAATTAGACTTAAGTAATTTTGATAAATATTTACAAGATTTGTAAGGCTGAACTCAAAAAATTTTATTTTTATGCATATTCTCTATTAAGATATAAAATGTATATGAAGAAGAATAAATAATAATTAATTATTAACAAAACAGAATATAAATATTGTAAATCAAACATATATAATTATTGTGCTACGTCATGCTTACAATTATTTTAAAAGCGCACTGATATACGTATTATATTACTTCCGTTCCTATGTTTTAAATAAATTTTACTGGTATCTACAATACTGTAATTCAAAGTCCAGTTAATCATTACATACACTGATTAAAAATTATGAAATTAAGATGCTTGTTAAATAAATGCAAGCTTTCTACAAGAATCGATTGATTCACTATTGATTATTTGATAGACGATGACCATTCTCAAGTTCGAATATCGTTGACGTGCTGAACTATTGCAAGCAAAAACTGTAATAAAATTGTTCTTCTTTTATTAAAAGAAATGGATTTTTACAAAACATAATCAAAGTTTTCTTAATCAATGTCTAAGCAGAAATTGAAAAGAAGTATAACAAACATTGAATAATATTTGCTACTTAGTTAAACATAAAAGTCAATTCAACTTTGAAAATAACCCGTTCTATTATTTGTTTAGGAGTGAATGAACCTTTAAGGTCAAGACAACCTTGAGAATGACCCAGCCGTTCTATAACTTGTCTATAAAAAATTATTTACAACTATTATTAAATAAATGAAATAGTAATTATTTATTTTGTAAACACTACAATCTAAAGATTTTTTTCTAATATTATAAAATATATTGCGAATATTCAATAAAATAATGAACGAAGCAATTAAGCATGAACGTTTGACAGACAGCCTTTAAGATTATAATCAAACAATAGTAATCAGTGGATTTTAAATATTTGTAGTATATTGAAATTTTATTTAGTATTTCAAACTTGTAGCAGACAATGTAAGACCTCGGGCAAGGTGGAATCTTAAGTCAGTATAGAATATTTTCTCTTCTGTCATTTGGATTCAACCATAAAGTGTTGATTCACCCAACTCATGGATATAATTAAAGCATATACCACCAATGTAAAAAAAAAACAAACTGTAATCGTGTAAGTTCTGTTAATCTCAAAATTTTACTCTCTATTTTCTTTGTTTACTGAGAGGTGGACTACATAATCATATTGAGTATTATTTATTATTCGCAGTTAAAATCTTGGTCAGACGACGAAACCCATTAAGAAATAGAGTGAGTTAAGAACTGCATGACAATTACACCACATACATACATAATTGGCCATTACAACCCTACAGTCAGGATTACGACCTAGCTTCTCATTACACCACATAGAGTTGAGAAAAGATTATTCCGGAATGGTATGTTTTTCCATGAACGTACTATCGGGGAAAGCCTATTTTAATAGGGTAAAAAAGTTATTCGTGGATAATATTTAATACAGTTTTAATTGCGGACATTTTTTGAGTGTAATGGTTAATAATTTTACAATTTTCTTTGTTAATTAAACTTTATTGCATGCATATGACACAATGTGGTCTTTAAACAGAAAGTAATACAATATTCTGAAACCTTTATTGTAGAAAATGTATATCTACATGCCTTACTTATTTAAAGGTGATATTGATACAATATTTTTAATATTCATTTCGTAAAAAAAAACATTTAATGTGTATATTTATGTGTATTACTTGCAACAGATACAAATCTTCCAACTGCAAATGTACATACATACGTATATAGAAAATGTAACTGGTTTGAATATCGTGTAATATTATATTACAAATTGGAAAAATTTATTGAATAATTGATATAATAGCGCTTTATAAACTTACGTTAGAATATATGACATGAAATACTATAATTCTTAAGAGAAAGATGGAATACTAAAAACAGATGATGAGCGTGGTATTGTGGCAAGGTCAAATATATGAATTAATAAGAAAAATTTGTTTAATATTTTTTTATTTGCTAAGTTCATAAACGTATGAACATCAATAATTAATAATAATAAAAGAAAATATTAGAGTAAAATGTTCTAATAAATTTAGCAAATATATTCGCACACTTGTTTTTATTACGGTGAACATTAATACATCACAAAAATTATTAAACAAACTTGAACTTGAACAATTAATTGAAATATTTTAATTTATCTATTTTTATTTAATTAAATATTGCAAAAATTTAGATTTCTTACTGTACACAAGACTGACTTAAGAATAATGCCATAGGTTAGGTTAGATTGAATATCACATAAAGCGATAGCTTTTTATTAACCTCAAAGAAAAATTAACGAATTGCTTACCGACTTGTCTACATTTCAGTTAATCCATCCATCCACTAAACAAAAATGGCTACACAAAATGGCACCGCAAAGGTGATTAGAAAACTGAGGCGATCCGCTTCAGCCAGCGAACATAATATGAGCGAATTACGTAATCGAAAATCTACACAAAATCTCTTCGATCAATATGGCACTCCAATAGATCTCAGACAATTTCGTAAGGTTTTGGATAAAGAAGATAATGGCAATAATACAGAGAAAAAGACTCGATACAGAAGGACTCAGAGCGTTACACGTGCAGAAGAAATTACAACCAAAGAAGAAAAGCAACGTAAAGAACAGCCAGATAAACCGTAAGTTAATTAAACACATGCATATGCTTATAATTCTTATTTACATAAATAAAATAATTCTTAATTAACAATTGTTTTTTTTTAATTTATTTTTAGCTGCCATCGTCCAAGAGATTCTTTATTTTCATGGAGTTCTGGTTTTAGCAATTTTACCGGCTTAGTTAACTGGGGTTTCCTACTGCTGACAATAGGTGGTTTCCGATTGTGCTTGGAAAATTTATTAAAGTATTAAATAATATTTAGTTAAACATTTAAATAGTTTTGAAATCAATAAGTGTGTTTCTCTTTCTCTGCCTTTCTTTCCAGATATGGAATTAGAATTAATCCAATTGAGTGGTATTTCTTTTTAAGTGGAAGGAATGAGGGTGAAGGACATGCCTCTTTGTTTTTAATATCATGTAAGTTTAAATATTGAATTGTCAGTATTAATTGTGTAATAAAATGGTTTTAAATATTCTTTTTAGATTCTATTGTACATTTGTCGATTTGTTTGTTGGTGGAAAAGGGCCTAGCGATGGTAAGAATAATATAAAAGAATCTTATTATGTATTAAATTTTATAACTAAATTAAAAACTTATCAGGAATATCAGTAATAATATACAATTTTCATTTGCAATTTCTGGAATTTTTGATAATACATATTTTCTATATTATTTTCGTATAAAAATTAAAAAAAAAATTTAAATTGGAAGATAAGTACTTTCGTATAGTTACTCTTAATCAAAATGGTGCATTCAAAATAGCACACAATTCTTATCATAATATTTTTGTTATTTATACTCCACAGTGTACGATTTACAAAAATTTTTTGGCACTCTATTTTTTTAAAGCTCAATAATAACCCCATAATTAAAATATGAAAGATTGAACTTTAATTTAACTAGCCAGTTCGTCTTTAATTCAATTCCTGATGACGTTCCTATGTCCTGAAACCAACATAAGAACAACCTTTGAATGATCTCGAAGTTTCGAAGATTCTCTCCTTAGGAATTAAATCCAAAAATCTTTCGCTTTTGCAGGCCATTACACCTATAAATAAGGGGTACTCCTCTCCCACATACTAATTCTTCGTCTGCTGCGTAAAGTTTCAAATAGATTTCCTCTCCTGTTTAAGGATCTATTCCGTTCAAAACCAATAAAACCGGAGGCATGGAAGATTGAAAGTTGAGAAATCTCCCCTATACCGCCGAGAAAAGTCTACCCTCCATCTTTGTCTTCTATATCTTCCTCCTGACGATTATTTATTTTAAAAAACCTTGATATTCGAAATCTTATATTTTGAACAAAAAGTTAGCAAATTTGATTGTGTTTGGATATTTTGTTTTTATTTTTTACTTTTACAAAGTTTTCTTTTCATTTTTAATTTAACGCCAAAAAGAAACAAAAATGTGATTGAGTAGAAAAATAACAAAAGTTTTGAAAATATATAAAAACAGTGAAAAAGAAGAGTGGTATAAGACTTAACTAACATAAAATAACTTAAACAATACGTACGCCATATTGATCGCAATATTTCTGTAATGCCTGTTTGTGGTTATCGCCTAGAGGAGCCATCAACTGAGGCACTTCTCCAGGACGTGTTTGTGATAATTTTGCTAATGAGTCAGCTAAAAACTTACGACCATCGGTAACATCGGCCAGAAAGTCTTGCGTTTTAGGTTGAGCATAACTTAGTTGAGAAAAAGCTGCTTGATAACCAGCAGTTGTATCATCCGGTTCAACAAAGTTATCACCCTCTAAGGTAGTCTTATCTGGCGGCAATTCAAAAAGCTCAATTAAAGCTTGCAATAGTCTTGACCAATATTGATTGTATGGTGGTGCCAACATGGCGGGACATTCACAGAGTATTTTTGATATTCCTACAGCTACCGTTTTACGTTCCAAATCGTTGGATGCTTTTGCCATGTCTGGAATGAATACACGATCGACTACCATGCCAAACATATTGGCTTGTATTTGATCGATAAGTTCCACTAAAGCTGAGGCGCCCATCTTTGATGTGTAATAACAAAAGAAAACGACAATGCCTTTAACATATTTCGCAGTCTTTGACAATGACAGACGTTGGAATAATAAAGCAAATATTTGTTTCATGCTAGCTTGCAATTCTTGCGGTGGATAATAGCCCATCAGGTTTTGTAAAAGATAAAAACCTTCATGATCATTTGCTTTAGACGCAATCATTTTTTGGAAAATACCCAGAATAGCGTTCTAAAAATACCAAAATCATTTTAATTATTTAACAAATCTTTAAAATAGTTTGAAAGATTGCTTACCAATTTCTGCATGGCAGCAATTTGTGCTGAGCCTTGTTTAATAAATGCGCATAAAAGACGTATAAGTGGAGTAACATTGCCCGATCTATCCCACAATGGTGGAGCTAACAAACAAGGGAATAAAGCCCAATAAGGTTCTGGAATTGGCCCAGTACCTTCACGTATTTCCAAAAGCAACGACAGCATTTGGAAAACATACGGCATAAATTCTAATATATCCTGTTGTAATATGCCTTGAAAAACTGGGAAAAATACTTCTTCAAATGAGCTAACTGCAGCGGCTTCAGTTTTACAAACAATTCTACAAAAAGAAAATAACTTAATGTCAATAAATTAAATCGCGAATTCTAAGCTTACCTAATGGCTATTGATATCGTTTCAAACAGATAATGATTGAAATGGGGTCTAGAGGGATTTTTAGCTACCATTGTTAAAATCTCCGTTAAACGGGGTAAAGCCACACCCATAAAGGGCATAGAATGCTCTTGTAATAAATAAAAGCTACGCATTATAGCTTTCATTACGTATTCATTCTCATTGGAGCCAGGCAAAGATAAAGTAGCAAACAAACCATTTAACAGATCATTGGCTATAGGTGCCAGATTCTGAGGACCAATTCTAAAATAATAAAGTAAAAAAAAAATTAGTTCGGATTAATGTAATTATTTTGGAATACATACAGTGAAGCGTTTGTTGCATCTTTCATGGCAAAAATTTTTTCCAAAGCACAAGCTGCATAACTATGTACGACCACACTTTCAGCAGGCAAATGACGTATTAAATGCGGCAATGCGGCCAAAAGGGTTTGTTGCCCCAACACACTACGAAATACCATAACAAACTTAAGGGCAGCTGACTTTAGAACAGGAAGTTCGTTAACTATGAAAAAAAAGGCATTTTTCATTACAAATTTTAAAGTTATTCTACAATTATGTATTACTGTTTGGCCTCTCCAACTCAGGAACAATTTGTTGAGCACAAAATTGTGGTAGTGGCACAAGTTCTGAAACTTGAGTTATACCATGTTTTTGTGTACCACCACGAGATGCGAATGACGTAACCAAATAAATAGCAGTATCTTTAGACCGCCAATTAACGGCAGGATTCTCTTTATACTTAGTCAATAAAATTTCTAAATACCGACCAAAAATACCGAAAATTTTAGCTTCGAAATTTTGAGACAGTGTTTTCACCAAATCGCAAGCAGCTCTGCGTCTAGTATCAATATCAGAACCCTCAATATCACGACGTATATATTCCTCTGGACTGTCTTCAAATAGTTCTTCATCTGATTGACGGAAATCTAAATTCGGTATAACTACGTTTTCACATATATTCGCCAAAATTTCAGGATTCTCAAATATTTTGCGATAATTCGATCGTTCAGCCACCACAGACAAGAATTGCAACGCATTTGAAACGAGCTGTAAGCAAATCATATGAGTATAAATTATTTTGCACAAAGAAATGTGAAGCCTACCGCATCATATTTTGTCTGCATACCAGTTTTAACCAATAACTCCCAAACAGCGGTTACAAATGTTTCCATGTACGGAGAGAACTCTTCTTCGTATTTTTGGGCATACATGCCAATATTTTCACAAACCTGTGAACGCAAATGTTCCAAAACACCGGCATCTTCATCATCTCCCGTATGAAGGCAAGGCACATCGACTGTCAATAACTCATGAAATGCCTTCATCCATGTGGCCATATTATCCTCAAAGAACTCTGGTAAATCTTGAGAATTCAATGAAAAAAACACTTTGCAAACTAAAACCAATGAACCGTAAATGACTTTTAGAGCTTCAGTATTATTTTCATGGACTTTTGTCAGTTGCATTGTAGCCAACAATAGATCTGTTAATGGTTTTGCCATACGATCTAAAACCAATTTAATTTCTTCCCAAAGACTTTGAGATTTGAATTCATAACGATATCGTTTAAAAAGAGAATGTGCTGTTTGCAAAACGCCATTAATAACATTAAAATCGCCTGTAGCAAATTTTTCCACCATTTCATCAATAAGTTGAGGCCATTTCTTGGGAAAATCATATTTGCCAATAATACTAACAGCATCACTTAGTTGTTTTTGCAAAGCAGGTGGAGAACGCAACATCAAAGTCACAATCAATGTTTTAATAGTGTTACGGTCATCCAAATGAATTTTATCGGGAACTTCAGACTCCTACAAGAGATGAGTTTCAAGATATTTAATTTTATTATAAATAGTTAAATGCTCTATTTACTTTAACTATATAAACAAATTTGAAATCTTATAAAACACTACATTTAGTAGATCTGGCCATTTTAATTATTTTTTATTGTTTAATGAATGGGAAGAAAATTATTCCAATTAAACCCGCAATCCGACTATAGCTCACTAGCAGTACTTGAATCAATGACTGATTTGCTTAATAATAACAATTTCATTTTTAATATATAACAGAGATCCTGAACTTTATTGAAAGTAACAGAATAAGTTACTTTCGATCGAATTAATCTCTCTGGCATTGCTTTTTAAAGGAGACAAAACCTAACCAAAATTTACGTTCGGCAAAGATTTCACACACACAATGTCTACAACTCATTGCTCAGATATACACACCAGATTCCAACATGAAAAAAAAACGAACATAAGAAAATTTTAATATTTACCTCATTTATAGCCCAATTACGTTTAACGTAGTTTTTAAAAGCTATGGATCCGGCCACTCGTATCGTCATATCGACATCTGCCTTGTCTATTAAATTTAATAGCAACACCGCATAATTTCTTTGTGTTTCTGTAGATTCTAGTAACTTCTCAGCTGAAAAAAATACAAAAAAACAAATATTACAGAAGAAAGATATTTAAAGAAAACAAAAAGTTTATCACAAATCAACAACTTACCCGGTCTTCTGATGTTGGGATCAGGACTCAAAGTTTGTTGTAGATAGCCGGCTAATAATTGCAAGTTTTCATTATTTATCTCCATTATGAAATTAACTTTTCTTTATAAATTACAATTTTACAATAATTTAAATTTATTTAATTTGTGAGTCTTTACTTAATTAACACAAATTATATTTAATTTCTCCCGATTTTTATGAAAAATTTAGTTTTTTTTACAATTTCTTATAATGATTATTTTTTCCAGAGCGTTTTTCGCTTTCTTCAATAGAACACATGCGAGCGGGAGAGAATTGCAAATAACAAAATGCAAAGTAAAAATTCCGTTGCTTTGATACTTCAACAAAGAACTCTGTAGCAGTGTTGCTTTTTCAGTAAGAACTTGGTAGCACTTTTCAGATGAAATATTGCCATCTTTAGGAACAATTAATGTAAAGTTAGCTGAACACAGTTCATAGTGATTGTAGTTCTGCCATAAAATTTAAAATCGTGTTTAAAATGGAAATAATTTAGAAAAAAAGCATTATGTTTTAATTTTTAATGTTTTATATATTCTTTTTAAATAAGGACGTACTATTAAACTTAGAATTTAACAGAGATTAATAATTTATTAAATTTGATTATTTTTTCTTTTTAGGAAATAATTTCAGAAGGCCTGGGCATGTTTATACAAGTAACAAATATAATTGTGGTCGTTGTCTTGCCAGTAGTAATAATGCATTTAAAAGGACATCTCTTCAGTTTAAGTAAGCAATTTTATTAATGTTTTTTTTCTATTTTAAATTATTGTTAAATTCATATATTTTACATATAGTGGGCGCTTCAACGGTATGTTTTATTTATTCCATATTGTTCCTTAAACTTTGGAGTTATGTTCAAGTAAACATGTGGTGCCGTCAAACTTACTACACTAAACAATATAATCCACGCAAAAGACGCCCAAGTATAACATTGGCACAATTGAGTAGGTTAATTGAATAAAATGTGTTTTCAAGAATTGAAAAAAACTAAATTTTTGCTCTCTATAGAAAATGGTCAATTCGACGAAGCTGATGAAAAAGACGAGGATATACCTGTATTGGTGCAATATCCGGATAATTTATGTTACAAAGATCTATTTTATTTCCTTTGTGCTCCCACGTTATGTTATGAATTGAATTTCCCCCGTACCACTCGCATACGTAAACGCTTTTTGCTTAAACGTGTCTTGGAAGTCGTCTTCGGTGTTAATGTCGTAATGGCATTGTTCCAGCAATGGATTATACCTTCTGTTCGAAACTCGCTTATACCATTTTCAAATATGGATGTTGGTTTGGCGACAGAACGCTTATTGAAATTAGCGGTAGGTGGTGAAATAAATTTTAATAGTTACTTTATATAACTCTACATTGTCTTTTACAGTTGCCAAATCATTTAGTTTGGTTGTGCTTTTTCTATTTGGCTTTCCACTCGTTTTTGAATGCCATTGGAGAAATATTACATTTTGCGGACCGTAACTACTATAACGACTGGTGGAATGCCAATAATATTGATACATTTTGGAGAACTTGGAATATGCCAGTTCACAGGTAAAACAAACTAAGTCTGCGATATTTATTTTAATATAACTCATTATTTTATATTTTTGCAGATGGTGTGTAAGACACTTATATATTCCTGTGGTGCAAATGGGATATTCTTCAAGGCAAGCCTCTACCATTGTTTTTCTAATAAGCGCATTTTTCCATGAATATCTGGTAAAAATCATTTTTCTCTAATTTCAAACATTTCTTTAAATTACATTAAATGAATGATTTCCTTAGGTATCTGTTCCTTTACAAACTTACAAGATATGGGCTTTTCTGGGCATGATGGGCCAGATACCCTTATCAGCCATATCAAAAAATGTGGAACGTTCATTGGGTCCCCGCATGGGTAATATTATTGTATGGGCTTCTATTATACTTGGCCAACCACTGTGCATCATGATGTATTACCATGACTATGTTATAACCCATTTTCAAGACTCCTTAAATAGTACCGTTTATAAAGAACTTTAATAGTTACAAAAAATATAGTGTTTAATTAATTTTTGGTACTTAGAACAGAAAATAAGTTAAAATATACAAATTTATTTCGTTATTTGAAACTAATTGCATTTAAAGTTGCAATTATTTATTACTATTTTTAATTGTTATTGTCATTAAATTTGAAAAAATATGAATTACGAAATTAAGATTGTATGAGCAATGTTAAGAAGATGAAAAACATAAAGAAAAACACACATTGTAATAGAGTAGACGTTGTTAACGATTGTTACAAAATATTTTTGTAAACTTTCATATGATTTAAAAAAGTGTAAATAAAAATTAAATAATATTTTTTATAGCACTTGGTTTCATTAAAAATCTAAGTTTCTTTTTAAAACAAACAGAGCTATTTTAATGAATTAATTCATCTGACTACCCTGACTACAAATTCTGACAAAGTGATAGTAAACGAATTATCGACAGAGAATCAGCCATTAAGAATATATTTCTCTTCTATGCTGCCGATACTAATAATTTTCAGTAAACTTGCATTTTAAAAGCAGCAAATAATGTACTTTTATTGTTAAATAACTCCGTTGCTTTTTAATCGTTGAAATGTTTCTCATTTACAATTAAATATAAAATTTGAAAATAACAACAATTCTCTTTGTTACGGTATTTGTTTAAGTTCCTTTGTTTATTTTAATCTATTGAAAGCATTGCCAACTACAAAGTTTTTGCAAGAACTTTCATTAACAATCTGGTAATCCAAACAGAAATAATGCATACAAACAGCGTCGCTGTCGCGTTTGTATTCCGCTGTCTGTCTGTGCAAAAAGTTTTGGGTCCCATAAAATAGTTCTAAAATTATTAAAATCAAAGAAAGCAATTGGAAAAAGTATTATAATAAATTTTTGTTAGCGAATTATGCATAATTGTATATGAATTTATTGTACTAACATTGAAAAAGGCTTGCAAATAAAGCGGCTAAGGTGAGGTTAGAGTTTTCTTTTATTCGGTCAAGTCGATATTTTTGATTTTTGTTTGTGTTGTACGCGTTCTACATACATTATTTACATTTTTTCCTCCGTAATAAATGCGTGTAAATGTGTATGTGTACGTGTTCTTATTAACAAAAAAAAAAAAGAGAGATTGTTAAAAATTCTCGCAGTGTTTTGAAGTTGTTTTTCAATAGATGCATGTGTTTTTCCGCTCCGTGGAAACCGGCATAAGAAAAAATCAAATTTCTTGGAAAATATTAATAAAATTAAGTGAAAATGTTGTTAATTTCTAGAAAAATATTACAACAAACTAAGCAGCCCATATATTTAAAGAATCTTTTGCCGGCACCCACAAATCAAAATCAAATTACAAACGTAAAGGGTTATCAAGTATTACGCCAGACAAAAGAAGGGGCTTTATTTAATAAAACCTCAATTTCATCAGCTACCGTAGCGGCAACTAATAGTCACGTAAGTTTAGTTAATTGTTTTAATTAATTTTTTTTTGATGGAGTTTTGTCATAGTAAATATTGTATTCTTTGCTTAGGTCATGAGTGGCCGTCAACGTACGGGTGGCAATAGCGGTCGTTATGGTGGTGGCGGTGGAGGTTATGGTGGAGGCGGCTATGGCAATCGGGGAGGTTACGATAACTATGGTGGAAGTGGATATAATGGTAATAGTTAGATTAAATTCCAATAAATGCTTTTATATCTTCGTTTCGTAACAATATGTTGTAGGATTATGCCTTTGATAAGGTCAATGTATTTCTTAAATGGTTACTGTTCCATTTTTGTATCATGTTTATTGTTTTTAGATGGAAAAATAAGCTGTGTTCGTCCTAACAAGTACAATAGATAGTCTTATTGTTATAAGAGCCCTGCTTTAGTTGAAAGTGTTTCCCCAATAAGTAAATGAATGAACAAATAAGTATTGTCAATTGGTATTTAAGGAAATTGTGCTACCTCGGTGGTCCTGGTCCAACTTGACCTACTGTGGTCCTGGATATAGTCGACCAGCCAGTCTTCCGCTGTACAAGGTTTAATCCGACTATTTATCCCCTATAGAAGAAGGATGTTCATTTAGCACTCTTTTGCCTTTAAGATTATTTATTGCTTTTGGTATCGATTACTGAAGAAACACTCGCTCATTCAACCTGCTCTTATAATTTTCCCACGGGCAGCCGTTTTTTATGATTCTATTTTAACACTGTTAAACATGTTCAGTATTTTTATTTTATTGTTATTGTTTTTTCAAGCTCTAACAGGGAAATTAACTTTCAATTATTAGATCATGAAATTATTGTCTAGGTCATCAAATATATAAAACATTTAACATAAAAAACTAAATAATTAAACTTTCTTCTACCATATAGTGCCTAATAATATGACTAGCAATGATCTCATGCAAATAATGAATGCAATGGCTAGTGGGTTTAATATGAATCCTCCACCTCCGCCTCCAATACGTATGGGTTGTGGTGACTTACGTGCCCATCATGCCGGCATGTTCGTTGAGCTAACGGGACGTTTAATTAAGAAACGTGTTACACGTTTTATGGAATTAAGAGATCGTGGCAATAGTGCATGTCAATTAGTTATTTTGGAAGATAGAGTAAGTAAGAAGTCCAAACAATATATTCAATTAATAATAATTAATAATCATTCTTAAAATAGTATCCTCGTGTTGCCCGGCGTTTAATTAATATGCCTGAAAATACTGTACTTTCCATTGTGGGTGTGGTAACTCGAAGGCCACCAAATTCATGCAATCAGACAATGCCTACTGGTGAAATCGAGGTGGAAGTTCAAGATATTTTAAATATTGATTTTAATGCAAATTCTAAAAGAGCTGGTGATAAACGTTCTTATAGTACAATGGTTCAACAAAATAGCACAGCTATTACTAGTACGGAGTACAAAATAGCAAGTGAGTGATTGATTACTTATAATCTGTTGCATTCAATTGTTTTTGTTGACAACCTATTACAGAGTCTGAGAACATATTGAAATACTTTGAAAATCGTGATTTAACATGTAATGATTTAAGGCGCCGTGACATTGGCAAAGATATTACATTGGTTGGCTGGGTTCCTATAGGAAAAACAAATAAGTTTATGCAGTTAAAAGATGGTTATGGACAAACGCAAATAATTATTGAAGATCAAACAGTAAGTTGTTTTTAATAGCAATCAAAGACGATATATTATATCTTATAATATAATTTCAGATGCAAGATACCGTCACTAGTGCACCTGAAGGTACCGTAATACAGGTAACGGGAAAAGTTTTAGGCAGACCCCGTCAAAATATAAATATGGTAAGGTAATGTTTATTATACATACTAAATTATTTATTAATTATAAAATTTAATTATGTAATTTGTTTAGAAATACGATACCGGCGAAGTTGAAATAATGGTAGATTCTGTTAAAGTTTTAAGTCCTGACGATCCATATGAGGGTCCCATTAAGTCTAAAGATAAAATAAAGAAACTTTCTATTAACGATATTGATGAAACAGAAGAAGTAGAACGTAAAAATGGTGAAGCTGCCAGTGATGATGATAATAGTAAATCGGCAATGTCTGCTAATGTAATCAAAGTGGCTGATCTCAATAAATTTGCGAATCGTACACATACTTGTGGTGAGCTAACCAGTGATAATATTGGTGAAAAGGTTACAATTTGTGGTTGGTTGGAATTTCAACGTATGGGTAAATTTTTTATACTTCGCGATGGTTATGGTCAAACGCAAGTATTAATAACTGATAAAACCAGCGGTTTAGGAAATCAGGACCAAACCATAACATTAGAGTCGATTGTTAAAGTGGAGGGTACTGTGATACCACGTCCAGCTGCTACTATAAATCCTAAAATGAAAACTGGACACATAGAAATTGAAGCTGATAATGTTGAAGTGTTAAACGCTGCAAAGAAAAATTTACCCTTTGAAGTACGTAAATTTAATAGAGCGGGCGAACGTTTACGTTTAACTCATCGTTACATTGACTTAAGGTATGATTGTTTATAAGTTTAAATTAAACGTAACTACGTATTTTAAAGAAAAAAGAAAATAACAGAATCTCTTTTTGTCCTAGGTTTACCGACATGCAACACAATTTGCGTTTACGTTCACAAGTAATTATGCGGATGCGTGAGTACCTTATAAATTACCTGGGATTTGTAGAGGTAGAAACTCCTACATTGTTTCGCCGTACACCAGGCGGTGCTCAAGAATTTGTAGTACCCACACGCAAAGCCGGCCATTTCTATTCCCTGGTTCAGAGTCCCCAACAATTTAAGCAAATGTTAATGGCTGGTGCCATAGATCGTTATTTTCAAGTTGCTCGTTGTTATAGAGATGAAGCTACACGACCGGATCGTCAACCGGAATTTACCCAGCTTGATATTGAACTCTCCTTTACATCGCGTGATGACATAATGCAGTTAATTGAAGAAACATTACGTTACTCATGGCCGAAGGAATATACAAAAATCCAAACACCCTTTAAACGTATAACTTATGAAGATGCTATGGAAAAATATGGTTGCGATAAGCCTGATACTCGTTTTGGTCTTATGGTATGTTCTCTATGGTTTGCAAGCCACTGAAATTTGAACTCATCATACAATTTTTATGTTCCATACATAGTTAACTAATGTTACGGAAATCGTTGAAAAAAGTGGAAAGTTTTCTGACAAATTCAACAACTTGGGGGCATATGCTTTAATAGTTCGAGGCAATGAAGGGTTTTGGAATGGAACAGCTCGAAAGCATTACGAGAGTTTGTCGAAAGAATTCTCTGGTACTTTATTCGTTCGCAAATTCTTGGTAAGTTAAACGATATTGTTCTTATACAGTACAAGCGTTAATTTTTCTCCTGTCGTAAAATTTATAGCAATATAAGGATGTTTTAGATCGCCTAACAAATTTATTAACGGCAGATATTGCTTCAGAATTAATTTCCAAATATGATTTAGAAGAAAATGATCTATTATTCCTAGGTATAGGCGAAAAGGTTGAAACGGTACGTTGCATTGTAATAAGTAGATAAAGTTAACATAATAAGAAAAACATTTTCATATTTTTATAGCAAAAACTTATTAGGTAGAATACGTTTAGATTATCACAACTTTTTGATTGAGAATGGTAAAACTCGTAAAAATTACGATAATAAATTTGTGTGGGTAATTGATTTCCCAATGTTTGAATTAAATCCCGAGACTGGCAATTTGGAAAGTGTACACCATCCATTCACTGCACCACATCCGGATGATATGGATGATTTCATAAATTCCAAAGCTGAAGATTTAATAAAAATACGTTCTCAAGCTTATGATTTGGTATTAAATGGACAAGAAGTTGGCGGAGGCTCCATACGTATTCATGACCGAGATATGCAACACTTTGTATTAGAACAAATATTGAAAATACCACATGACCATCTGGCGCATTTATTAAGTGCTTTAGAGTCCGGATGTCCTCCTCATGGTGGTATTGCTTTAGGTTTGGATCGTCTTATGGCTATTATTTGTAGAGCAGTATCGATCCGTGATGTTATAGCATTCCCAAAATCACTTAATGGTCGCGATCCACTGTCGAGTGCTCCTGTACCCATTTCTGAGGAAGAGAAAATGTTATATCATTTGTCAATTATTGAAGGTAACACTGAAGAAGAATCCATTGGACAAGAGGATACAGATCCCGATGCCGTGAGAGCGCCACCTTCACCAACAGCTATGGAAGAAGATCAATCTGTAGTTAAAGAAGAAGCAATGGCAGTAGATCTGCCAGCAGCAGAGGAAATAAAAATTAAGGAAAGTCCTAAAAAAGAGGAAGTACTAAAAGAGCCTATTTTACCAATAAAAGCTAAGCGTGTTATTAAGAAAAAACAATAAATATAACATTAATGCGTTTATATTATATGTATATACACGTATAAGTTTCCCATTAAAAACATTTGTTTAAATTTTATCGGAATAAAATCCGTGTTTGAATTTGAATGTCATACAGAATGAAAGGCAGATGGAAATAAGTTAAATGTATGCTATGATTACATAATAATTTATTTATACGTAATTTCCTATTCATTAATACTTCATTTTTATATATTTTGTTTAGTCCTGTGATTTAATTTTTTTTATTATTATTCTTAATAAATGTTTAAAATATTTATATATCGTGTGTAATTAATAAATACTTATAGTCAGTTATTTATTGTAATCAAGAAAATAAACTAGAAATTTATTTGTCAGGAAAACTCAATTATTTTTGTGCGTTTAAATGGAATATTGCGGTAGAGAAGGCATTAATTATAACGCTTTCAATTTTGTCCGTACTATTATATTAGTACCCAATTTTGTAACAATCAATCATATAAAGGAAAAGTCCAGTCTTGATTCCTGTACAAATATATCTGTTTATTTACACTTCTAATATTTGTTATACCATCGCAGTGGTAAAATAATTGTTATTTAAAATTTAAACCTAAAATAAAAATTAAATAGTAGATCTAATTTGCTAATGCCACCGATGCTTGCACGGCTTTTTTAGCAGCTTTTTTTGAGGCTTTCTTTGCTTCCTTATCTTGTGCATCAATAACACGACGTTTCTTTTTCAGAAGCCATTCTTCCTTCTCCTTTGATTGTTTCTCACGTATTAGTTTACGGAAAAGATTACGATGTCTTGGCTTAACCATGCGAGCCTGCAAACGGTGCTCATCAACTTCGCTTTTACGCAATTGGCGCTTGTTTTCTTTATGAACTTTGCCAGATTGGACTGCCATTTTCTTTTTCTGCAAATATGTTAAGAAAAGTATAGATTAAACATTAAAACTACAGAAGGGACTAATTTAAATTACCTCTTGCAAGCGCAATTTTTCTTTTTCATCAACTTCATCTTGTTCCTCATCATCCCCACTGTTGTCTTCGTCTTCCTCCATCTCATCTTCATTGACGTCGTCACCACCGTATTGCTCAAATTCTGCTTTTTCTTCTTGATAGGCTTGTTGGAGTTGGGCATCTATCAGATTTTGTTGTTCTTCTCTATTTTCCTCATCTTCTTCATTTTCAGATGATTCTTCTCCGCTTTGTTCATGAGTTTCAATCAGTGAAGGATCATGAATAGCTTTTTCTTCAGGTGGTATGTAACTATCACGATTAGCTTCAACGAATGGAGACAAATGAGGAGGTAATACAACACCCATAAAATATTTGTTTGTAGGCAGCAACTCGCGTCTATTGACACAATCGAACACCCACTGTGGTTGAATGTAATCCCTAGAAATATATTGTTTGCTCATACTTGGACGATCTACAACTTGATGAGTAATAGTTTCATCGTTTTCATCAAATGAGGCACCAGGAAAGACTGTCGAATCCCATGAAACCTGTCCTCCAAATGATCGTATTAAAACCACTAAAGGTTCTCTTGGGACTTCACGGTTTATAAAGAATTTAAGGCCCTTAAAAAGGTTCTTCAAACGCGAAATTTCTTGGGCTTCTTGTTTCATTTTTAACACACGTTTGGAATCACCATCCTGTTCCAACAATTCTAAGTCCATTTCGTTTTCATCATCATCCTCTTGCACTTTGTCGGTACGCATCAACTGGAAATTTAAGGCAGCAATACGATCCGAAACAAAAGAGGCTTCATCCTTTAGGCTCTCTTCGCTATCGTTTAAGACACCTGTTGGAAATTGTGGAGGATATGCCAAATTTATGCTGTTATACAAACGGAAATTTACAAAACCCAACATTATAGTGTAAAACTCAACGAAAATTGACATGACTTTAAAATCGACCTCAGCTTTTGAATGAGGTTTGAAAGGATAGTAGTGTGGCACAATCCATGTTACTTTTTGTCCTTTAATGTCAGCCTGGAAATAATAGCCCTTGATGGAAATGAAAACTTTTCTTAATGATTTAGATGCTATGATGTAGTGCAAAAACTCAATTGTCAGCCGACGGCACAGGGCAGATTGTTCACGAGGTATCAACCTTAATGAGGGAAAAGTACTGAACAGGAAAAGCAGTGTTAAGCAATCATCCAAATCTTTAATGGAATCGATGAAAGTTGGATAGCGCTCCTTCACAATGTGATCTATTTTCAGTTCAGGAAACTGAGCCAAACGTCTCTTTAAATTACGGAAATCTTTGATAGCACGATCACGGCCTGTTTTCTTGGCGAAAATCTAGAAGAAAAAGAGATAACATTTTAATTAAAAGCAAACAATGTTTGACAGTAAAAGGTTTACTTATACTATCAATTAAGAAATATATATAAACGTGAATAGTAATTATTTAAGTTATTAGTACGATTAAGTGATATGAATACCAGCCCACCTCGACCACTTTAAGGCAGTTTAAATTTACAATTTTAATGTTATTAGTAGAGAATATTGCAGATGAGTTTGCCAATAATGTTGGGATAAGTGAAATAATGCATTTAACATAATCTATCTTCATTCAAAATACATACGATTAATTCAATTGGGATTTATAACTCACCTTATAGTCACGCAAGGTCCAAACAATGGGTTCATGTAACAGAAATCGTATATCCTTTGCATGATATAAAATTTTTATATCAGACGAACCTTTTTGTGCTCTACGACGATGTTTAGGTTCTCTGGGATAGACTCCTTTAATGATGCACAGGCGACGAAAATCATTCAGGGACAACTGAAGTTTCCGCAAAGCAGCCCTACGTGTGATGTACTGCGTAGCCTCACCGGACTCATACTGTAATTATAAAGCTTTATTTAAAATTCATTCAATCTTTTTATTTGCCACTTTAATTACCTTCTTCGGGCGACGCATTTTCCAGTGTATTATTTAAAATTTGTTTCAAATTATTTAAAACAAATTATATTTTTTGCAAAACACGTGTATAGGCTGCCAAAGAAACTTTTATTTTGAAAATTCTCTAGCGAAAGAGATGAAATTGTATTTACCAATCAGGGTTGTATTTTTGCGCACTTTCAACTAGTTGTAGAGTTCCCATGTTGTAAATACGAAAATTTTTGTATGTGTATACTTGGCAAACTGAGGAATTATTAAATAATACAAAGTAAATACTTAAGCAAATACTTACATGAACTTAAACTAATTTAAAAAATACTTAAGCAAAACTTAAGTAATAAAGCAATGGTTAAGTAAACATAATCAAATAATTCAATGAACGATCATAGAGTTTTACTCCTTTCAAAAAGGCCGTAGAACTGATCACTGCTAAGTCTAAGTTTTTTCTTAACCTCTTGTGGACAATTAAAGGTTCAATTAGTCGTGACTTAACCATAACCATATAAATCAGCTGTTTTAACCAACTTTATGGACATCACTGTTTTCGATTATAGGTGACTTACCATAATGCCATAGTCATAACGATAGCCATATGTACCAATTGAATTTTGGTTTTTTGCCATAACAATAAACAGCTGTTTGCTGAATTTACTTACATGTATACACATATTTTTGTTTTTTACTTTTGTACTTTTGAAAAATACATATGTGCAATTAACGTAAACAGTTGTTTATGGCCATGGCAGCACTGATTGCTGCTAATAGTAAATTTACGGTTATGGACTACAGCGTTATGGTAAAGTCACGACTAATTGAACCTTAAATCTTCCAGAAGATTTATATCTATGCATACATAGACATATCTACATACAATAATATATTGATCGTAGAAAACGGTGCGCTAATACAACTCAAGAGACCGACATTAAATAAAGCCCCCTATTGGAAAAGTAATGGCAATGGATATCTTTTTACGACTCCTTATTTTTGAACTTTTTACCTATAATAGTATTAATTTGTTTTATTTTTGTTATTCAGATTACAATATTTTAAAATGCTGGTACTTTTAATTAATCATAAATATTATGATGATATATGGCTTTACGAATAAATTTTCGGTCAATTTTTGATACAGAACATTTAAGGAATTTAATTCCGACCAATTTCCGGCATTCTAAATACAGTATTATCTATGAAACCTTCAGTTAAATTCCTCTTGTATTCATTCCAAGCATATTGTGGATGTACTGTACCAGTATGATCCTGACTAGCACGATCAATTTGATATTGCCCAATATCTTGTTCCTCTACAGAGTTGGCATTTAAATTGTTTGTAATATCCGAAGTATCGCCATTGAAATATGTCCAGTTTTCACCGTAGGGGTCTTGAGAGAAGGGTGTTGGTTCTTGGTGTTGCAGATTATTGAAACTATAGTCTAATTTAGCCCATTCATCAATATTACGCAGAAGAGGATCACCTTTTTGCAGTGGTGGTCGAAAGATCATTACTGCTCCTGACTGTTTCTTTACACCCAATGTGGGTAAGTCAGTCCACTTGCCTAAAGCATACGGTGCTGTATCATTGGTTGTCACAAGAAACATACCTCTCGTTGTTCTTTTTACATTTTCGCCGACTTCTACAAGATAATTCGTCTGAGGACACATACCTAGTAAGTAGGCAATGTAAGAACTGCAGGCCCAACCCCAAAAACCTTTTGGCGAACGTATAGATTCTAGGTAATAGGCTGTTGCTCTTTGATGACTGCAGGCAAATGGATCTTTAAGAAAGGGATTATTTCGTCATTTAAAAACACAACTTTAAATGTGTAAATGGACTTACTTAAGGGATTATTTCGGTTACAACCGGGTTGAATAATACCGCCATTCATATAAAAATCCGCATGGCCACATCGTTCTAGTTTCCCCTGTACCATTGCATTTGTATGAATAATATCTACATAAACGGCATCTGTTGGATCTAATTTATCATTTTCAGAAGCTGTTACAAATAAGGGCATAGCAGGATCCAAACCTAAGGGTTTAATAACAGAATAAAACAACATATTCATTTGTTGTATTATTATTTGCCTTTGTATAAAAGAACTATGCACAAATAATTTTGTATGCAATAGAAAGTATAACAGTCTTACCAGTTATGCGAGGCAGTTGAAAAGTTCCTAAATTTTTTGCTATATAATTAGATAATTGGGCTCCCAGAGAAAATCCTATGACATGTATATCCGTACTTCCCATGTCCAAAATACGTTCCACTAACTGGGCAACACACGCTCCCGTATGTTTAGTATTATGTACAGCACTCATATAACAAGGACCCGGTGCCAATTTACTCCAGTCTACATAGAATAGGTTATAGTCTCCTTTTGCTAAATATTCTGTAAAGTAAGATGTGTAAATATAAGAATAACTTTAAGCCATTATCATGCATCTTACCCATTTTCATCATTTGTAAGGGATGTAGAAACATATCGGAATTATAACCATGTATTATAATTTTACTGGGATGTTTGCTGTCATAATTGGATTTTGTTAGATTCGAATCGTCCAGATTTGCATCAATATATAAATATTGTCTATCATCAGGATTTTTACGTGTGTATAAATAGAATGTGATATCATTATCCGGACACTTTCTCTCAATCGCCCATGTACAAGGTCCAATTGTTATATCACGATTAGATGATGGTGCTACTGTTGTTGTAGTCACAGTTGGCATTGCTTCTGTAGTATCTGAATATGTATTTCGTCTGGCGATAAAAGCAGATGTAGATTTTGGTAAGGAACTTAACACTGATTTGGCATTGGTTTCAGCTGAATTAAATATTAGAACTAGAAAAAGAAGTACGATGAATTAAATAGTGGCACATCCTTATATTATAATAAACAGTATTGAGTGCAGAATCTATTGAGCAAAATTATAGTGTACTAGCATATTTTACCCGGCGGTGCGCGGGCTAATTTTTCGCCCCTTTCCCCCTTTTTGGACCTATTATGGTCTAACTTTAGAAATGGAATACCTCCAATAGCTATTTGAGAAACTTAACCAAGCTAAATCGTATAAAATTACCTATTACCATTTTTTCTCCCCTTTTGGTAAAAATTTTGAAAAGATTTATAGCCTTAGATTGCACCGACAAAAGCTCGATTTATATGCTATGGACTCAATTTACCCGTTTTTGACCCCTTTTGGTTCAACTTTAGAAGTGGAACACCTCCAATAGCTATTTGGGAAACTGAACCAAGCTAAATCGTAAAACAGTACCTATTACCATTTTTACCCAGTCGTCCCATTTTTTCTCCCCTTTTGGTCAAAATTTTAAAAAGATTTATAGCCTATAACCTGCACCGACAAAAGCTCGATCTATATCACAAATTTCAAGAAATTCGGTCCAGGTGTGATTGGATAACGAACAAACCAACAAACATTTGGGAAACTTAACTAAGCTAAATTGTAAAAAAATACCTATTATCATTTTTTCGCCATTTGTCTGTCCCATTTTTTCTCCCCTTTTGGTCAAAATTTTGAAAAGATCTATAGCCTATAACCGACAAAAGTCCGATCAATATCCCAAATTTCAAGAAACTCGGTCCAGAGAGATTTATAATATATATTAGGATATTAGGCTTAGGATTAAGCAATGTTGCTTGCTTGCTTATTTTCTTTTAATTTTTTCATTATCGAAATTAGTACACAATTACATATGTACGTTAATAGCATTACATTTTCAGTTATCCATGAGTGATAACTTAATGCTGAATTCGAATAAGGAATGAGTTTAGGAAATAAACTTAGAAACCAACTGTTCTAATTTTATAAGTTCGAGTTATTCTATTTGCTAACGTTACAAAAAGCATTTTCTTTAAATATTTCACATTAAAAATGTTAAATATATTGAAAAATACCAGATTTTGGTGTTAGAAAACCAATATCTCTCACAGATTATGTCATTGCAAGAAAAATAGACATATTTTACAAGATCGCGTTATAATATCACTTCATTTTACCCTGAGGAAGCATTTTGTATCAACAACTTAATGTACATGCTGTAAACGTATACTAGACATAATAATAATATTATTGCTAACAATATTTTTACTAAGTTCTAGCTAAGAAAAAGATAAAACTGAACCACAGAGATTAAAGCTTGAGCCTAAAGTGTTTGGGCTTTTTATTGTAATCAGCCAGCTAACGCAGCTCTCTTTTACAAACATAACTATTTATGTATAAATATATAGATTATTACAAGCACGTTTAATGTACCTGACCTATGCGCTTATAAATATTGTAATTGAAACTTTCTATTTCCACAAAACAATAATTATCATATCATAAATACTTACCCGTAATTAAGATACGAAATAAGCAGCTATTGGCTTTAAAATTTTCATAAATTTTTAGAAAAATCATAATGGCAATCTTCTTAAATTTTCACAAACTAAATTAGCACTTTTCTTTTTATGTATTTTTAGTCGTAGATGCACATAAAACTATCACATGTTTACATACCTATTGGTAAAAGTTTATAAATTGTGAATTTTTGTATTTTTATTTTGTATTTTTGCTTTTATATTTTTATTTATATAATGCAATGCAAAGAAAATTAAATTTTTTTTTTGTTTTTTAGCCGTAATACCTAATAAATTGTTACTAACACTAAACCGTCTTAGAGTATAACTAAACACTGGCAGGCTGTCTATGTTTATTAAACGCATATACAAATCGATTTTTGGTAAAAAAGACCAAAATTGTTAGTTGCTGGCTTATTTATGCGGCTTAATAAGAAGTGAGAGTTTTTTCTTTTTGCTTCTTATATTTATTTTTAGAAAAAATGAAAAAGTAACGCGTTTAATACAAATTGTCATAGAATTTAAAATTTTTTAAATATTTGCCAGTATAACACACGCTCACGCATTATTAGATTATTATCGTAATTGGCAAAGATTTAAACCAGAAATTTTGACCCACATTAAATATAAAGTCAATCACAAATTTCAGATTTTTACAATAAATATATATTTATTTAGTATTTAATCTTCAAGATATCACTGTATACCTCGCCGATAGAAAGCACTTTATGAATAGTTTTAATTTTACTAAAACACTTTTTTTTTATAAATTTCTTGAAAACTTATAATTATTCAGGTACGTGATGAAAATTTAAAATGTTTACTAACTTATGTTATGATTTTTTTTTTTCTTTTTATTTTAATTTTTTAATCTGTCAACTACTACACGCTCTTGAGGCAAGAAAAATAGCAATGAATGAATTTGGTTTTTTTTTTCATAAACAAACGAACAATTTTTCATAAAAGAAGGAAATCAATTGTAAATATGTGAGTGCAGTGAAATATTTTTGTAGCAGAGCTGGCCAATCTATGTAGCACTTAGAGTTTAATTTTGTTTTAAAAATACATATCGAGAAAAGGGGTTAAAAAAGGCAACAATTTTATGCTTTTGGAAAAGCAGAATTTAAACCAGGAAGCAGCAGAATAGTAATATAGAATACTTTTTTAACTTTTTTTACTGTGGCCCGCCTTTCCAAAAAATGTTTATCAGCTCCGTATATACATACAAGTTAATCAACACATACGAACAGCGAATTAATTATACATGTCCATGCACATACATATGTACATATATGACATCTATGAAGTGACAATAATTATCCAAAATATTCTTTACATAGATTATACTTGTAGTGCATACAATATAATATTTTCAGGTAATACTTAAAAAATATATAATTGTCATATGACACACTTTATTATTTGCATTATTTCTTAATGCAAGTTAAAATAAATATTATTATTAAATATTATCTTAATATATATTGTAAGAAATGTAGAATGTTAAAATTTCACTTAATATTTGCTTATGTATTATATTATTTGGAAAATTAAAAATATTATATTGTTCCGGCATTAAAGTAAACGTTTTGCAGTACTATTAAGAACGATTACCATAAATTGTTACATTGATACTTACAACCTTTTGCTACAAGTTTCTCTTAATAATAAATAATTCTCTTAAAATTGTATAATGATTATAGGTACATATGTATGTAGGTACATTGTAAAGTACTTATATTTTTGGTGTAATTTAACATTTTTAAAAATTTGTACCGAAATCTTTCTAATCATTTAGAGAAGATAGAAATGTCTTAAAGCATCTTACCTTCCTTATGTTCATTTTACTTCTCTTTTTCCAAAATAAAAAAAAAAACATTTCAAAGTTTCCAACGCGTTTCCAATAATAATTTCAGAACTTAGCTTCTCATCTAGCCTACAGTTGTAGAAAAAAATCTTGAAAATTTATATTTCAAACTTCTTTTATGTTTTATGAATTTAACAATTTATTAGTAACATTACATTCAGAATTTTCTAAAACATTGCCACAGCACGACCAATGACGACGACCCGGATGACCGGTATGGCCATGACCACAACCATTAAAACCTGGCATACGACCATCGCAAGCACATTTTACACTTTTATTACCTTTGCTAGAGCAAAAAGCGCAACAGTGATATATGCCATTGTGTGGGCGCAATGTACGAGCCTGAAAACTGAAGGGACTTCCCTAAAATATACGAAATCAGCAATAACATAAGAAGAAGAAAATATGTTAAGGCTACACAAACATACCTTAATTGGTTTGTCATTAATGGTAATTGTTAATATTATGGTGCCTTGCGAATCGGGTGTAAAAGATATTATATATGAACCATCACGATTATCTGAAACCTATTTCTTAAATTTAATAATTCTGATTAAAAAGTATTTTTTATGTAAAACTCACCTCAATTGGCAACAATTTGGCATGATTATCTTTATATTTAATGTGGCATTTAATTTGTAAACCACCATGACATAGTGAAGCACCATCTGCATCCCGTGATATTAAAACCAATTCAGCTTTTTTATGGAGACGTAATTGCGATACACCTTTTGAAAACAATAAACATAATAATCAATTAAAGATTTGAGATTTTTTGGAAAAGTTTTATAGAAATAGGTAGAATTCGAAAATGAATTATAAACTAAAGTCATTACAAGTAAAGCATATGATTCTTTAATCCTTTCACTACTTCTCATAACACAGTGGCACTTATCATTTTTCTTACCATCCCACACTAAAGTGCATAAAGACGGTTCCACAGTTTGCATAGTTATTATACCATATAAGGATATATCGTTAAGGTTTTTAGCAGCTGGTGCTGTAATTTTCGGTAGGAAATGTAAAGTATCTGAAATCTGTAAATAAAAAACTTTAATAACTTCAATGCAAATGCTAACCAAAAACCATTTCCTACCTTAGGATCCACAGGAGCCTTAAACTGTTGACAGTACTCGAAACGTTTCAATAAGATTCTAATATACGTTAGAATCTCAACATCTGAAGCTACATCTTGTAATTCTTGACTGAATTTAATGGCCATTAAAGCATCTTGTGTACGTTTTTCTGCAATAGTTTGATTGTTATTAGTAATTAATTAATTTAATGTCAATGTCGGCATACCTAAATCCATTTGTTGTTCCAAAATCATTTCAACTTTTGATTCTCTCGCTCTGTGCACTTGTTGCAAGAGGGTATTCTTATGAGCTTCCAAGGCTTCAAAATAACTGGCCATAAACTCTTCCACCTCCGCTTGAATTTTATCACATTTTCGATTAATACTTTTTGCAATTTCGTTTAGCTTTTCTATAGAATGTTCAGCATAATTGCACATGGGCCGAGTTTGTTCCGTAGAATCCCTTAATATGCGACCAAAGTAATTTATGGATTTTGCAATAGTTTCATGTTTATGCCCCTTGTGTACAAGTATCAGACAGTCGGAACAGGCAACCTGTAAGCAGACAATGCAGAAGAATTTGATATCAAAACCCGGATGCATGCAGCACTTAAGTACGAATTTCGAATTATCAATAAACTGGGCAGTTTTGTCCTTGCGAGCCCGTCTTAGGTCTACGATATTCTTAATGTTATGTTTTGTAGTACTTTTTTGCCTTTCGTGTGATTCCTTGCATAAAGTACACAAATTTAAGATACACGTCAAACAATGATAGGTGGCCTGTAAAGAGAAACATTACACTTTTTTGGAAATGCCATATGAACTACAATCGTTACATTAGTTTCCTCATAGCATAAACTGCACCAAATACGTGTAATAACTTCTTCACCCACTTTAAAGCGAATTTCTTCAATTCGACGCACTAGTAGAAAGTTTTGCGGTAATGAACGTATACCACCGATTGGCACTTCTGTGGGATATTGACATAATTTGCACTTAATTAAACGTGTCACTTCATTTTGCTGACGCTGAGTTATATTAGAAGCTTGCTGGGAAAATACAGTTGATGAATTGTCAGCTTTGGTCTGTAAAAGTCAAATGCATGTTGAGCATATATGTACATATGTATTGTTCTTGGAAATATTTTTTAACTTATTCTTACTTTCAACGGTAAACGATCGGAAGATTTTTTTCGCTTAAAGCTAAATGATGATCTACGCTTTTGTTGTAGCGGCGAATTCGATAAATCGGAATTACTGCGAACGGTATGAATATCCGGTGATGCTGAACGCACACTAGTATTGGGAGAATTTAAACCTTAAAAAAAAATTGAAATAAAAATTTATTTATTAATAAAGAAATTCGTACAACACTATCTCCACTAGCTATCTTACTTATTTAAACTTCATTAGTAATTATAATAGTTGTAAAGAAAATAAAGAACAATTTAACTGAGCATCCTGTCAAGTCCGCAGAATATCCATAAGGCACTAAAGTTAATCAATGTGTGTCCATTATCTCCAGAAGTCTTTCCAAAAGTTGTTTACAATTTCACCGTTCGCTGTAGACTATGTATATAGGACTATGTATATATCGAACATCTTTTTGTGTGCTTAATACATCTTTCACATACCATGCGTTTCAAATAACGATTGTTTTTGCCTGTCGTCCCTACATTTTCTTTTTTACAACGCCGCATATTTGCACTCCTTTACATGTCACTCCTCCGTACAAATATCTGACAATGGGAGACCCTTAAAAACTATATTCTCTTAAGGGACTATTTACAATTAAAAAGACTAAAAAAAATTGGAGAGTGCGCATAACAGTATCAACAAATCCGCAATGTTTACATGAAAACAAAATGAATTAAAAATAACAGTATTTATCAAAACAGAATACGGGAAACACATGGTA
The DNA here is from genome assembly GCA_014635995.1 of Sarcophaga peregrina. Taxonomy (NCBI): domain Eukaryota; kingdom Metazoa; phylum Arthropoda; class Insecta; order Diptera; family Sarcophagidae; genus Sarcophaga; species Sarcophaga peregrina. Next base: position 15,598,492 of record CM025791.1, on the reverse strand, counting down.
AAATATATGTACGTACATATATACGTATATATATGTATGTATATACAATACATTCAAAACCTTAAAGCTTATATGGGGACCCATGGTATAAGAAATATCACATATTTCTACTCTATTAGAGAATATGCATGCATTAGAGGGTGGTTAGTGATGGTCGAATTGTGATGTGAATAAAAATCCGGAAGAGAAAATGAAAAGCTAAAAGACAAGTTTGATAGAAAAAACAACATTTCAGTTCAAACAAGCCTCTGAACAAGAAACAATAAAATGTCATAAAATAAAAGAAATTGACAACAGGAAATTAAAAATAAAATATTTGAAATGATTGTGACAAAATATTGTAAAAATCCTCGAAAATTTCGCATTATTTTACTTTTAATGATTGTCACACTTATCGTTATAACTTTATTGGTGCTAAACAATGGTCTGCAGCATGTCAATTCTGAGAGATTAATCGATGAAAGATTTGTTGCTCAGGCTTACGCTGGACCACCTCAGCTAAAGCCACAACAAAACGATGATGGTTTGGTCATTTTGAAATCGCCACGTCAAAATGGCATTATACAACCGGAAAAATACGACGAACATAAGCTCAAGTCTCGTTTAATAGAGGAAAAGATGCACAATTTGAAAGAACAGACGAAACAGCTGATACACGACCCAGAAGAGGAACATACTGTTTCGGAGAGTGTAAGCACAGCAATACATATCTTTTATACAGCACCCGTGCAGTGGTATAAAACACGTAAACCTACGTTGCCAAAGGAAATCCTGAATGATTTCACTGACATTCAAAATGTTACCCACAAGCCGGTGGCAAAAATTTTAAACAGCGCCTTCTATCCAGCTTTGGGTCTTTATAAACCTACGCCTGATCTGTTTGAGAAACATTTTCAAAATATACGCAACTGTGGTATAGGTGTACTAATTTTAAGCTATACTGGAAAATCTTCAGAAATAGAAGTCTATAAGACAATATTCGAAGTGGCTCCAAAATTTAATTTATCAATTACTTTTGAAATAAGCGTGGCTGGCAATCAATCATTAGCATTTCTGCAACAACATTTAATCGATATACGAAAATTCTATAATTTGCCAGTTTTTTTTAAAACATATTCACAAACTCGTAAAGCTTTAACCCCTGTTATTTACATAAGCAATGCTTACAAGTTAGTGGATTCTCTAGCCTCGCAAGCATTTTGTAAATCACCGGATTCCATACGACTTACACTAGATGCTTTTTTTATTGGTCATATAAGGTAAGTTTTTTTAATCTCTTGGTCATGCAAATGACAACACATAATATGCCATAATATTGCAATGAAATCTATGACCCTACACTGCTTTATGTATGATGTTTAATCACCAGTAAATATTTTCAGACTAAAAAATCATGCCGATTATATTAGACGTCTTTGCTTGGATGGCTTTTACAGTAAATTGCCAAGTAATGGTGCCACATTTGCCAGTACCTGGAAAAATTGGTCATATCTGAAGTCATTTGCATTGACTTACAAAATGCTTTTTATACCCACTGTAGGCCCAGGATTTGCAGAACGCAATAAATTTCCGCGTCATGGTGATATACAAAGACACCGCAGCAATGGAAGGGTAATAATTTTTACATTTATAAAAGAATATTTTTATTCTATTAATTTTTTCCTACAAAAATTCTAACATTTTTCTTATTGTGTAGTATTATGGTGTTGCCTGGCGCACTGCTATACTCAATCATGTTGGTTTCATCAATATAGCCAGTTATAATAATTGGCCCGATGGCAGTCAAATAGAAGAGGTTATACCAAAAGCTGGTTTTCTCGACTACAATCCAGGTGCTAAAACTAAATATTTGGATCTTACCACCCACTGGGTGGGTAATTTTATTAAAACACGCAATGAAGCTGCTGCAGCATCACTTCAAAGTGGCAATGGACACTTGAGTTGTTATGAATATTTAAATAATACAATTTGTTAGGAAGGTCTATCAGCAATAATGATTATAAATCAAACTCAATACAGGCCAAACTTTTACTTTAATCGAATGTAACATACATAGCAAATAATTACTTTCATACTGAAACTAAGTATAAAAATGAAAATTATAATGATTTTATATAATTTTTTTAACAACAATATTTAGATAGCATAGGCTAGTGAAAATTTGCCAAACACTATATACATACATTAATTAATTGCAAAAAAAAATGGTCGTAAAATATTTGCTATATACTCAAAATGCCATATGGTCAGAATATTTGAAAACTTCTCACTAAATAACTTTGAATATTTGTTAAATAAAAATCTTTTCTTTAATATGACTATATGGCCTGATATTGTAAATCCAAATTTGCCAAATACCATAGGATAACTAAACTATGTACTAGTATTCTATCATTAATATTTAGCTAATGAAATTAAATATTGAAAATATATACATAGTAGTTTTAACTTTTTACTATTTATCAGTACAATCGTTATTTGAAGTTTAAATTTTACATTCTTATACTTATACATACATATATAACTATAATCACTTGTTAACTTGAAGTCAAATTAAAACAATTTAAAATAATAATAAATTATAATGACACATAAATGATGATATTAGAAATGTCCTTAAAAATATTGTTTTTTCTATTATTAAAATATAGCTTTACTACATATTTATTTATAAATTTATTCTAATGACTGATTGAAATAAATTACTTTCTAAATTAATATTTATCTAAAATAAAAAACTTAATATTTTCTGTTCTCTTAAAATTTTGTTTATATATTTTTATGTATATAAATATTTAACCGCAATAGAGAAACGATATCGGTGGCAGTATCGCAGTCGATTGTTTTATATAAGAATTAATGTAAATCTTTAATTAGCTCGAAATTTAGTACTTTATTTAGCATGATTGGAATGATTCTATTCGAATTAAACAGTCACAATTTTCTTCGATATCTCTTTCTTTGTTCCTGTGTTCTACTTCTAGAAAACAAAATTATAGTCATTATTGGTGAATGCACCACGAATGGAAGACCTCTGGCTTAACAGCGGACAACTTGTATATGAATTAATCTCTAAATTTCAGTCAATTACTCAGAAAAACTTTCCTGATATCCTATCCTGGCGTGATCACTAAGATCAATTGATTGTGCAATATATAATTAAAGCGGTGAAAAAGGACGCAACATGTTAAAATCACTGTAGCTTATTAAAAACTTACCTTTATAATCTAATTCATCAACTGGTTTCATAGGTAGTGAAGAAACTTGTGGTATTTCATCAGACTGCGGTTGAGACCAGAACGGTATACTGGCATCCTGTTTGAAATTCTCGTTTACAATGCATTGAAAACAAAACGAATGCAAACAATTTAAACTCCTGGGATCTTTAAACAGCTCATTACATATTTTACATCTCAAATCGTCTGGATACAGACTAGCTTCTGCTGCTATCTTTGGCGATAAACTGCGAAGCGGTGATGCTGAAGGACTTCTGTCAGTGAGAGAAAGATATGTCTGTTTAAATTATGAATGTTGTAGAGTGAGTGTGTCAAGTTATTTTAATTTTTAAGCAATTATTTCCCTTTAATTTTTTCCATTTTTTTATAAATTATTTTACAAAAATATTTATAAATATCCAAATCATTTAAGAAATCAAATTTTTTAATTCAAATTAATACGGAGATTAAATGAATATCTATCTATGGCTATATAAAACCAATTTTTAAATTACTGCGCCACTGTTTGTACTCTTCAAAAGTAATGAACGCGTTAAGCATACGTTCTGTGGTACTCGTTTTATATACACACATGATTTGATGATTTTTTTTTAATGTTTTGACGATTTTTCAAAACATGTTACCAATTTTGAAGATTTCCTTTAGAACATTTGACAATCTTATGCTCAACAAACCAAACAACACTGCCGCTGATAGACAGAAATGAATATTATATCCACATTACAGTATTAAAGGATATTGTCTCGTCTCTATCACAGGCAACGGCTTGCATTTATCACTGCAGTAACTAAATGTGACTTACCTAGAACGATTAGAAGCTGTTTCGAACGAATCCGAATGCGACAAATTACTAATTGTCAACAGAGAAGGCGAGGTATTTTTTCCTATATTTAAATTTTGAGTGTTGGAAGGGGAATTTGGCGCTGTTATAATTTTTAATTCAGGTATTTGATTTTTTAATATTCCCGTATTATTTTTGCCACCAACATTGGTTGGCAAAGTCATGGATTGTAAAGATTTCTCCCAACTTTTACTGTTCTGTTTAATTTTTTGGGCATCCAAGTCTGTAACTAAACCATTGCTACTCTGGCTACTACTGTGTACTGACAACGAAGAAGCAGCACTAAGTATATTGTCCAGCAGCGATTCCGGAGAAGTTGAACTTTCCGTAACATGCTTATTAACCTCAGAACCGGAACCAGATGATTTGCGACGCGACATTGATGAAGTTGTGGTTTGAGCATAAAATCCACTATTTGGTTTTAAAATTGTAGCTTTTGGCGCTGGTAATTTTATAGAATTTTTCCTAATGGAAAATGAAGTCAATTTAATTTCGGGAAACTTTTCCATTTCTTTTTCGGTAGTTTTCTTTTGACTCTGTGCTGATACATTTATGGGTACAATACTAAAATTTAATAGTGATGATGAGGAACTATTGTGTTTAAGTCTATCGTTAGTTTTGCTATTGTTATTGTTGTTATTATTGTTGGTCAATCTTAAATTTTTCCATTGCACTTTATTGCCACTATTGTTTGTAGTTGTTGTGGTATTGAGGGCGGTAGTAGTGGTGATGGCATTGATGGCATTATTATCGCTGGTCATTGACTTCGTTACATCCGTTTCCGTATTAATTGATTTATTGATTATTTGTTGCATTCCATTGCAAGCTATTTGCGTTGAATATGGTTCACTTGGAGATTTTAAGGCAATTTGCTCGGAACTTAAACTTAAACGTATTGTCTCAGTGTTTTCAAATTGTCTTAAGTTTAAGATTTTGGGTATTGAACGAATTTCATCTTCTTCAACTTCATCTTCGTTTTCTTCAGTTAATTCTTCATTATAACCGATTTGTTGATAGACATTATCAAAATTTTCTTCTGGTACTTCCCATATCTCCTCATCTTTTGAATATTCCGAAAGATTTGAATTTTCTCTTTGGCTCTGTTCCAAGTGTTGTTCATAATCTTCTGATTTGCGTCTTATTTCATATAAATAGCTACAACTCATAATTGATATATATTTTCTATATAAAGCTTAATTTTATGTAATATTTTTAAAATGTATTCATTTTGCGTCAAAATGTTTTCGCACTAAAAAGTTCTTTTCCGGCCAATGTTCGAATGTTAACTGAATGTATGTTAATGACTCAATTTCTGGTTTTGTGTTTCCAATTGCCTGGCACTTGACATAAAACCCATTCTCTGATTCCGGCTAATCCAATTAGATTTAAAATGTATAAAAAAGAATACTAAAAACTATTGCAGCAATTGTTTACATTCTACTTTGTCTGTGAACATGTTTATTTACACGTACATTTGTGCATATACCTGCAATCAACATGTGCTACATTGCAAAGTACAAAACAAAAGCCGGCAAAACATTTACTGTCATAATTAAGCAAAATTGTTAACAAAATTAACAACGTAATATGTACATACATATGTATATGCTTTTGTTTATGTTACTCTTGATTTTGGCAGGAAATTATGAAATGATCGTAAATGGCGTTTGTTCCGTTCCATTTAGAATGGCTTTAAACAAGTTTGATGTAAGGGATTAGCATGATACACTAATTCTTATGGAACTTCCATATCGCAATAATATCAATATATTGTTGAAGCGTATGGTAGCTAATTTAATCGTAATAAAGCAGTATAAATGATATACAGTGTACTCTCTCTTAAACGGACACCTGAGGGACTGACAACTTTGTCCGCTTATAAGGAGTGTCCGCATAAGAGAGGAATATTTCTTTCTTAAAATTTTTTTGGTACTGAAAAAAAGTGTCCGGTTATTGAAGGTGTTCGCTCAAGATGGGTGTCCGTTAGGAGAATACACTGTATATATAAGAAAAGTTTGTTAGCCGGGACAGTTTGCATGTGAAATTGGTAAATAATCGCCCACTGATCGTAATGGCGTTTGTTACGTTCCGTTTGCCATGGTTTTATACAAGTTTGATGGAAGGGATTTGCATGGGTTAACACACAAAAACCAATGTATACAGAATTTTATGATAAACCGTACTAATTATTGTTATAATTACTATTAACAAATTTTAAAATTTAACATCTTCTTGGTCACAGTTTTACTATCTAAAAGCAAATCTTTATGCACCTAGTTCAGGGATTAAATTTTGAAACTACCAGGAATGATTATTACATATCATACCGTTAAATGTTATTATCAAAAGAGGGGAAACGAAGGTAGTAATATTATTTTTGAGAGGGGGCTTCGATAAGTCATTATAGAAATACCACAAGATTTGCTGGTCAACATACTAAATATATGTACATATTATTGATCATGCAATCTTTTGTTCAGGATTATAACCTGGGTTTTCATATATACTGTGGCAATACTGTGTACATCTACTTATTTATGAGGGGTGAGACTTGGATTTTGCCGTCAAATCCATAAAACAGATTTGAGACGCTCTTTAGCGGCAATTAGTTTAGTCCCACAGTACTTTCCGAAAAACTGATTAGATGACTGAAATGTGGCAAAGCTTATGTTGGAGCTCTCGAGGTCTCGTCGACCAACATACTTATTGTTATACATTATAATAGTATGTATGCCATTGTGAAATAGATCAAAAGATTTACATCTAAAGTTTAGTACAAAATGTAAACTAATAACAGTTTTTACTTCAAATTTAGTACGGACGTTGGGGGAACGGATCGGGTTGTTCTGTTTCTAGGTGTCTGTGGCCTGCTGTGGACAGCAAGAGGACAGAGTGGCTGCTGGGCTTGGTTAAGGCCAGCTTAAGGTTGGTTGTCGGTTTTATCACGGGGCACTGCGAGATTAGGTCACTGACGGGAATCTGGAACAGATCCCAGCCGGACTATTGCAGGGTATGTTGCGATGAGGAGGAGTTGGAGACTGTCGAACATCTCCTCTGCAACTGCCCAGCCCTTGGTAGGTTGAGGCTGAGGACCCTTGGCAGGGCCTTCTTTGAGAACTTGAGTTCTGTGTCGAGAGCCGACATCAAGGCTCTCCACAGATTCATTAGCAGCTTGGGCTGGTTGAGAGGTGCTAGGGCTTCATAAGTGTAGTCGCACTCTCAACCTCTGTTGTTTTGTGTCTGTTGTTTTTCGTTCCTCTGTTTCCTATTCTCCCTCCCCTTCCCTTTTTTCCAACATCCTCCTTTTCCTTCCTCCCCTAAGGACAATGTACAATGGGTCAATTTGGACCTCCGGGTACTGTGCTTGTCTTGACCGACAGGTGCACGTCCTCTAACCTAACCTAACCTAGTACGGACGTTTGATATATTGTAGGTGCTGTATGAACTTAGGCCGTAATCGTTACTATAAAGGCAGTTATGACTTGAACGAATTATAATCAATATCAATGGAATACATAACAAGTTGATCAAAGTAATTTGCCAAACTTTATATGACTTTTGTGTAAATTCAGTTTCTTTTTAATAAAATTAAATAAATTTTAAAACAAAAAACCGAAAATATTTTCAAGTACAACAAAGTCTATAATCAATTCCAATCTTCTCCTCCTCTCACCAACAATCTCAGACTTTGTGAAATATAACTTCGCAAATGTGAACTAACTATTTTCAATACAATACCCAAATACTCCGTTTTGTTCAATACTGTAAACAGATTAGAATTCCTATGAAAATATCATACAGATATCGTTTTACTGTCATCACGAAAGTAGTACTTTATTAAGCTGTCAAAATTTGTTCGCTTTTGTTTACATTCACTCGAGCACGCGTTTGACATAAATAGAAAATAAATAATAAATAGAAAATAAATAGTAATAAACTGCATTGAAATCATGTCTAATAATCCATTTCGAGGTAAACCTTTGCACAATGTTGACAAAAAAACTGAAGATTGGGGTAAAGTAAAGTTTAAACCCAACAAATTTGGAGGTGGTGGAGCCGGTAAGAGTAATTTCAACAATCATCAGGGTGGCAAAGGCAGTTTTGGAAAATTCAACAATCGTAAAGGAAATTTTAATAAAAACAAAGATTCGTTTAAATTCAATCAGGTGGCGAGAGATGCCAAACCGGAAAATGCTACACCTTGGAACAAATTTAAAGACGCTATTGTTTTCAAGCAACGGGAAGATGAACAAGCCGCTTTGCAGGCCAATATGGACAGTGAAGAGGCCAAACAGGCATTGAAACAACGTGAAATGAGCTATAGAAAGTTACTTATCGAAGAAAACAAACAACAACCTACTCAATGGGAAAATTTTAGCGATGATGAAGATAAAAACAGTGCAAAAAAGAATAAAAAGAAATATAAATCTAATCAGGAGACAAATGATGGTGTTAACAAAGATCAATTCCAATCAAAGAAAAACAAGAAAAATTTTCCAAGAAACGTCAATGAATTGAATCCCAAGTCTAAAACAGATTTCAAGAAGAATGCTTCGAATGCCCAATCGAATGGTGGATTTAAGCAGCTTATACCCCAAGAGCTTTTAAATAATTTTGATAGTAAAAAATTGAGTTTTAAACAAAAGGATCAAATGCGTAAAATTATAACAAAAACCACAACGATGTCGCACGGCATCTCCCTAAAGATGGCTATTAAAGATATGAAACGTAAAAAAGCTAAAAAAGAAAAGCAAAATAAAAATTTTTCACAATAAACAAATTGTTAAGATATTTTACAAAATACAGTTTGGAAAACTTATTAGGATTTTAAGGAAAAGAAACAAGTAAAACACATTCTGAATCAAGTTTAAGCAAAAAGTTGTTTTAATCCATCTAACTAATGTGAAATCAATTATTTGTATGATCCGTCGAACTACTGTTCTACGATATTGCCTAGCACGGTAGTCAGTTTCCAGACTGCCCAATCATTACTTACCGTAAATCAAATGATCAATGTTATTTTCATATCCTTTTGATTTCCATGTGTCGTGGGAAAATAGTTTCTGATCTATCAATATTTGTAATTAGATTACAGGGGCAACCGCCTACGCAAATCACATTTTCCTATATTCTTTGTTTCCTTATACCAATTGGTTTTTCCGGAAATAAAATTTCATTGCCCATACATGCCATAACTGAATTCTAGCATTGCCTCCTGACTTGGTCATCCATTTAGCTATAATTTTGTCTCAGAAGCTATATTCATTACCTGAGAGTCTCTTAGTGCCTCCAAAGACTACCACTAGTCTGATATTTATTGTCTCAGCGTTTTACATAGTTTTCAAGACTACTATTTCCGCAAAATACACTCTCTCTTAGGTCCGACATCTGGTCACCAACGCAAATTGCAGTACATTATTGGAAATTATGAAAAAATTCAAAAATGGCGTAAAAGTTGCAAATATGGCTTCCAAACAAACGTAGAATTCAAGTTAATTTAAAAGTAAAAAAACTTATTTTCAATATATGAATATATCGATATTGCCGAAAAGGGTACATCTCTAATATTACCTATTCAGTTTTCCGAACACTTCCTAAATAAAAGTTTTCAAATACACGTGCAAGTGTATTTTATTTACAAATTAATTTTTTTTCTATTTATTATCAAATAATTTATTGAAATGAGCAACTATAACAATTGGCCCAGAAAGGATCGCGGTAACAGGGGAGGTGGAAGAGGGAAAGGAAACAGACGTTCTGGACATGATCAAAGGCGCAATGATAGGCGTGAAAGAAATTTTCCAAAATTTGCCGACAATGAATACAATAATTATAATAATGATGACAACTATTGGCCACAAAAGAATCGGAATTTCAATAACAATGACTATAACTGCTAACGATCGTTATCCAAACAATGATGGTGGTGGCGACATAGTACCTTGGCATAGGAAAACACCAATTATTCCATTGATAATACCGCCACAGCATAACAATCATCAACTGGGTGAAGACGAAACGAATAACGATGAAGTAAATACGCAGTATGCTCAGGAGGCTACGTCTGAAAATCTGAATAATTCTTCCATTGCTGAAAAGAGGCTTAACGACTGGGAGAGTTCCGACGCTAGGAATATCACTAATTCTGTTTCCAAAAATTTTACTACTGCGGTATCTTCTGAAGCTTCAAATACTTCAGTTAAAACAGCCCCCTTAACCGTTCAAGTAAAACAGGAAAAGCAGGATGTTATTAAACTAAAGCAGGAAAAACAGAGTTCGTCAAGTTCTTCGTCGTCTGGTGAATCGTCTTCGAGTGAATCTTCATCTAGTGAGGAAGAACCAGAAATGCCTACAAAATCACTGGCATCTACTAGCAATCTTAAAAAGTCAAAAGAATCGCCTGTTATTGTAACACCTTCGTCACCACTAAACATTAAACTGAAGTCAAAAACTAATGCCGCCATTGCAACACCCATTTTAAAACAGACTGCAGCTCCATCATCGTCTTCTTCTTCCTCGTCTGAAGAAGAAGAAGAGGAGCTCCCAAAACCGCCGCCACCAAGTTCAAAAGTTACTAAAACAAAATCCCAGAAGCAAGAAACAAAAATAAAGTCTTCAAAGAAGAAGAAAGAATTGGAAGATGATGTTGTTTGCATGGGCAATTTGGAAAACAGAATTGTTTTAGAAGATGATAGTGAAGAAGAGGAAGAAAGCCAAGATGATGAAGAGGAAGTAACAAGTTTTGCAAGTAAAAAATCTAAGAAATCTTCAAAGAAGACAGAAATATGTATGATTTGCGATAAAAAGGTAGTTGGAGTAACTTACTTTCTATATAATTTTTCTACAAGTTTAAAATATTTGTATTATTTACTTACAGGGCCATACCTCGTTTCAATGTCAAATGATTTGTAAAAATTGTTCGGCGCCGTATCATGGCTTTCGTACTTGTCCTCAGCCAGCCAACTTGAATACAATGTTGCAACTATTTTTGGAATTTTGTATGCAACAATTTCAACATTTTACTGGAGTTAAAGACTTAAATGTAAATACCACTGAGACTGTTCCTAGGCCTCAAGTTGATTCGCCATCAACGAATACCGTCAATAAAACAAGTAAACATAAAAGAAAACAGGCTAAAGCAAATGAAACGAATGCGAAAACTAAACCTACTAAAAAACGTAAATTATCCGTTGGCTCGAAGAAAAAATTACTTAAAGGAGATAGTGACGACGAGGAAGATAATGACTCGGATGCTTCAGAATCTGAATCAGAAGCAACAGATTCGGACGACACATCATCTTCCGAAAGTTTAGTTTCCTCTAAGAAGAAACAGAAATTGAAAAATAAAAAGAGTATCACTAAAATCCCTTTCACTATACCCAATTTTACACCAAACCCAGTTAATCTACCCATGGTTTTAAATGGGTTTCCAAATTTAACAGCTGGAGCCGCTTCGGTAACAAATCCAAATAACTCTAATAACGCTTTAAATACATTATTCTTAACTCAAATGTTTCAAAATGCTATTGGTTCTTTGAATAAGTAAATATTACCTATTTAAAGCGAAATTTGTTGACTTCATTTTACGAAATTACGTTTTATTTTTAGAGTTTTATAATTTCTTAACATTAAGCGAAATCTACGAGCACATTATGTGTGATACCGTTTTTTAAGTAAATTGTTTTTATGTAACAATCAATTTTTATTTGTAAAATATCGTTCTCCTTATTGGGCTACATATAACTGCTCAGTAGTATTAAGGCAGCATATTTTCTTTCTGTGTAAAGCTATGGACAGATTTTGTAGTTAAAAGGGAAACCCCTCCGATTTTATCTAAAATCATATCTTACCACGTTACTTTAAAAAGCAATTAAAATATTAATGCTTCTACTTCATATAGTAATGAAATAAAAAACCATTTCCTTTTTTATAGTAAAATACTTAAAATTTTATTTTAAAAAGTTATTAATTTTTAAGTTTTAACTTTAGTACATAATTACAATAAGTAATATTTGTAATTCTTAAAAAGTAATAAATATATTCTAGATTTTATATATATTACAACATAATGTATATATATGTGTATCTATATTACAATATAACTAAAATTTATCTTAGATTATCTAAAATTTTGTCATTTTGTTCCGTTAATCATTGTATTATCATCGTATAGCATGTGTTTTTGTGATTTAATATCATTGATAAATGACTCAACTCGGGGATTACTTACTAATGTGGGTTTATTAAAGAAATATTGTTGGATAAATGTCCATACATTTAAAGATTCGTAGGGAAAGCTCATTTCAAAAAATAAATACAAATTGAAACACAAAATTAACGAATCTTTATAATTATCACAACTAAAACCAGTGGAGTCTAGTATAACCGAAAAGTGACTATAGATTTTATCATGACCTACTACTGCTATATAAGGTTTTGCCTGTATATTGTTATCGGTACATTGTTTCTTACGTTCTATAACCACTTTTTTTAAATCGGACAAATCCGTAACTTCAACAGTAAATTGTCGCTGACCATCGTCTATAGTTTGTAATTGCTTGCCGTAGGTTTTGAGGACGGCATGCAATAACTCAATAACTTTTATGGCAACGTAATCTAAAAATCACAAAAAAAACAAAAATTTAAGCATTTTAGAAGGTTTATAAATCAAAGGTATAATTACCGCAACTATTATCCAAATTATTGTCAGCTATTAGCTGCTCGAATAATTGTTTTGATTGAGGATGTTTGATACGGTTAGAAAAGAATGTCGGAAAGTGTTTAATAAATTCATCCCATAAAAAATCATTAAATTTCAGGTTTGGATATAGAGTATCCAGATCAGATTCAATCTAAATAAACAAATCCAAATTAATTTACAAAATGAAATGAAAATAAAATAAATGAGCATGAAGAAAAGCTTACAAATTTAGCATAATTTTGTTGTTTGCAAAAGGGATATTCATCAAAATACAGTTTCCAATTACCAAACCAACCCATTTGCAGTTGATGACGTCTAAATGTGAATGAGTCTTTCCATTTCTCTAATAACAGCTTTTCATCATGTATGTGTTTCAATTCACTGCACATTGCTTCCATGTCGGACCAATCAACTTTATTATGTGAGTCGTTTGCATTAATCGCCATTTCAGTTTTAATAATTCCTTTCGCAGCGCCGTTAAGTTTACGTAAAGCTCGTCTTCGGGCCTGATATCGATCCCAAATTTTTCCCTTTGGTGGTTTTGATTTTATTTCTTGATTAAAATAAACTTCCTTAAAATATATATTCGAAAATGATTTAAATGCAGTTGGCATAAAAGAAGTATACAGACACACACGTACCATACTTTCTGTAGGAAAGAGTTCCACTATTTCTTCGGCAATTTGTTTACATCGCGAGGTACTAATAACTTGATTATTTCGCATATAAAATTCCACAATCGTTCGGACAAGTTCTGTGCGTTGATACGAACTAAAGACACCAGTCTTTTGATATTCATCAATTAAACGTTGACCAAATTGTACAGAGTTGAGAATTTCTTGTACACTTATATGGCAATCCTAAAAAATGTTCACATTACTATGTAAATTCAAGTAAATATTATTATTCGAAATTATTGCATGCGTACCCCTTTCCTCCTCTTGGCTTGAGGCTCACTTTGTTCGTATAATTGATTTGGAATTAAGATTTCTTCATTTGTGGAATTATTTGCCTGCAACTGATTTAATTCATTTTTTTTTAATTTTTATGTATGACACGTAATATTTATTATTAAATCGCAATGGTTTTATCATAATATATATACATATATATTTACCTTATTTGACTTTCTGTCTAATTTTTTATATGATCTATCTGGCGTGAAATTATCTTCAGAAAAGAAATTTGGCTCTGTTTTTATATTTGACAGAGTAACTTCGTCAATAGGTATTTCATCATGGAATTGCATATTATTGTTAAACTGATGTGGAAAAAAAATGCATTTTTTTAATTCAATATGTACATATATTTATTGTTAATGTTTATTACTTACCTGCTGACATTGTTGGGAGGGCGCTTTAAATTCCTGCAATACCTTGTTTATAGTTTCTTGAACTGCGTTTGTTAAAAGCTTAAATAAAATATAATAAAGAAATATTACACAGGCAATTACATTATTGTACAGCAAAAATACATACATTCGATAAAAGTGAAATTTCTGCTTCATTCAGTCTATCATTTAAAGCCGTGTTTAATTGAGTATTAATTCTCGTATTGTTAATATGTCCATTTGTAATATCAGAAATTCCGTTTTTAGTTTGCCATTCCTTTAAATTGTGCTCGAAAACAATTTTTGTACTTAATCTAGTACCTCTAAAAAGCTCATCAATATGTCGCGATTGCATATATTTCAATGCTTCCGCTGTAATACCTCTAGCTTTAATTAATAGAAATATTGAAACGATATTATTTTTATTGAAAATATTTCATATGTATGTGTAGGCTTACATTTCATAAAATCATATAATTCATCATAAAGGCCGATTTCAGTTAGAATTTGTCCAAGTAAATCGGTTAAATTGGTACGTTTTCTTTTACTCATACTATTTCTGGTCAAAGCTATGTTTTTTAATGATGATGTTGATGGCTCTAGTTGATATATTTCTTCACTGGAAGCTTTATTGTATTCTAAATTACTGGGCGATGAAGTGCTGTAGTAAACTTCATCTGAATTAAAACGAAAACTTTTATTGCGCGTTCTTCCGCTGCGACGACAACTGTAAAATAGAAAAACATCTTCAGCAGACTGTACTTTTTCACTTCTATACAAATAGTTAAGGTTTAAAAATGTATTATTTTGTTTTAGAACTTTATTCATACCTTTTGTTTTGGTCCTCAGTAGGGTCCTCTAAATTTTCCGAATGATATTTAGCTAAAAAATATATATAAAGGTTAAGAGTAAGCTTGGCAATTTTATTTTTTTTAAATATACTACTGGGGGAGGCTCTTCAGGAATGTATACAAAATTTTGTTTTAATAATTTTGTAATACACATTGTTACATTGTCAAAAAGTACAATAATCTATTTAAAATCAGTTTAATTTCATTTAAGTCAATGTGTAACAATTTCCATCTCCTTTTCTTGTGGCTTAGTTGAACGGTAATGTTCTATTGTACAGAGTTAAATAATAGGTCTGTGCAGATATTTACAACTCTCAATAGGACGAAAGTAAAGTTATTCATTCTATTAATCTCATATGCAAAATGCAAACTTAATCCCCTTATGAACATAATCCCCGCCTCCTTGTAATATCTTCTCAGCCAACTTTTTCTCTGCATGTGACAAAAAAAAAAAACATCGACAGTTGCAACATCTGTTGGATTTGGATAAAAGGATAAGGTTTCTTCAAATTCTATTATTGTAGCGTGTCATTGCAAATCTACTACTGACGTAAGTACTATTGACTAGGTACTCCTTTTGGGACCATTTGTAGACATTGGAACCAGTGAATCAATAGTACAATTTAGCATTTCTAGTCTACACTTTTAGTACTTTTCTGTAGTAAAAGACGACAACAAAATTTCAATTTTTGTAGATACATGATGTTATATTAAAAAATATAAAAAGGTAGAAGGTACGATTTTATTGTTACAGCCTTTTTTAGATTTAAATATATAAATTAAAAAGGTACTATTAATTCAGTCTCTCTTATTTATATAGGAATATCAAAATAACGTTTTTGTTTTATTAAAATTAAGTCAAATTATTAATCCGTATTGGGAGAATCGTCTTCTTTACAATTTACATCATATTTGGTTTTGCTGCGACCCATTTGCTTGAATCAGATATGTATATACATATACATAAAAGACTTGTATGCATGTTCATATTGATTAATTAAACAATTAGTGCTTAATTGCCTAAATAATGCAATCAAGCTGCAAACACAACTCTGTGAGAAATATGAATTTAGTGAGAAGTATCTGTATACAGAAATGGCAGGGAAGATGAGAATAATTTTAACAAATTTATATCTTGGATACTAATAATTGTTACTTTTTAGTAGCACCAACATGTAATATGGAATGGATTAAACTGAAAGGAAGGACTAGTGACGTGTCATTGACGGATGAGTGGTTGATAGTTTCAAATAAAAATTAAATTTTTATGGCAGGTAGCTGGTTATTGGATGACCGCTTGTATGCATTTAAAGCATTCTATGGGATAATATACAGCACACGCTAATAGACAATGGGGAACTATCATTGTAGCTTTCCACGCACTTCCCAATGTAATGAAAACGGACCGTTAGTTGTCCTCTACAATTCTTTAGTTTAAACATTTTTGTTACTCGTTTAAGTTGTGGTAAAGGAAATACTGAATATCATAAATTATTTAATGGGGCTGAATAAAACACAAAATAATAATATTTTGTACCCATAGGCCACAATAGTTAGGAGCAATTGCATCGATTGGATGCGGACTTAATGCGCCAAATTAGTCCATGCCTTAGCATGTTAGAAAGCCATCTATTGAAAATGAGTTTCTTTTTAACACTAAACCTACCGATACTTCATGTATTCCTATTCCTACCAAAGGGGTTCAAATGACCCCTTGCCGTATTTAAGGTAGATTACATATCGCTCCTTTATTGCAATATAGTCATATCTCAAAAAAACTTGAACTTGGCAAAATGCGATTTGAGTTTTAAGACATAAGTCTTGTGATCTAATTGGCGCTAACATTTTTTGCTATAAGAAGGCAAGAAGTTAAAAATGGATCATTTGACCCGTCAATGGTAGGTTTAGTGTTAATACTTCTAAAAGGATTCTTCATAAAAACGCTAATTCCAAAAAATAGTCGTTATTACTTATATTATTCATTTGGCAACACTAGCCAACATACATCGATTACAAATGTTAATATCACAGTATATTATCATCACTAATAAATAATTTTTCTTTTGCTGCAGTAGTTTACTTAGTCCGTGTTTTGTATTCGTTTGTTTAATGAGGATTGATAAACAATGGATTTTAAAGTAAAAACGGAGCAAGTAGATGAGGAAAGTGAAATAGGAGTGGTAATAAAACAAGAAGAGGAACTTCTGATTGACAATGATAACCATTGGGGAGAAGCTGGTGGTTATTATCAAGAATATGGGCTCAGTGTACAACAGGGGGATAATAATCAAATTCAAATAAAGGATGAGCCTTTAGAAACCTTCTATGGACAAAAATATGATGAAACTTATGAGTACGACGCTTATAATGAAGACGATGATGACCTTGAGGATAATTATTATGAAGAAGAAAGTTCTAACGAAGAAATTCCAGATGGCGGCTATACAGGGGAGAATTATGATGATGAAGAAGACAATTCTGAAGCAGAAAATAATGATAGTACAAGTAATGAGGCCAAGTCCTCTCTTTTACCTGAAACAAACATTTTGTCGCTTAGGCAATGGATCAACATAAATTTTACGGGACGGGCATGTCATTTGTGCAGCAATATTGCGCGCAATCCTTATGACTGGCGCAAACATCTAGAAACGCAGCATTTGGAATGTATCGCTGAAGCTGAACAATATTTTAACATCGAAGGCACAAAAGGCGTTTGCAAAAAATGTAACCAATCTGTAGACAGAGGCTATTTGCAAGTTATACACAGTCTGGAGCACTTAAATGTGGAAATTGTTGTCTGTAAAGTTTGTAATTATTCTACCAGTAGGCCGTCATTTGTTAAGAAACATATCATAGAGAAACACAGTGAAGTTCTTGAACAATTCAAGAATACTAAATATGGAGGTAAATTATTTAAATGTCCCATATGTCCTTTTTCATATGGTAGATTCTGTCAGCTGTCCTGTCACATAAAAGATGAACATTCGCAAAATTTTTTGGATAAATTTACTTACTACCTGTCATTTATGTTTAGAAGCTCCGTTTAAGGATAAAGATCTTTACCTGGAACATTTAATAGAGGATCATGAGTTGGATTCGTGGAAAACATTACAATACAAACGGTTGCCCGAGAATAAGTCCTTATTTGTTTGCCTGAAATGTTCAGCGATATTAGTTGGAAACAATAAAAAAAGATTACTAAAACACTACCTTGTTCATATAGCTGAATGCCGTTGGAAGTGTGGACACTGTCATAAAAAGTTGTCCTTAACGAGAACTAATTTTAGTCATATGTGCACAAAGATGATTCAGTACTATATAGCTAACGGCTCTAAAGCACCGTTGAAAAGAAAACTTGATAATTGGCAGGAATTTGAAGAGTATATATACCATGTTTGCTCTTTTTGTAATGAAATGTTTAACACAACTCGAGAATGGCAAGGGACATTTAAAAACTGTTCACCAAATTAATGCCCTTAAGTCATTGAAAATGAAAATTATTCCTGGAGAACTAAATAAGTTAAGTTGTATTGTGTGTCATACAATGGTGGTCAATACACCGGTGGAGTTACACGCCCATTGTTTCCAACATCTGCCTTATAAACCTTATAAATGTAGTCACTGTTCAGAAAATATAGCAACTTACAAAACAGCTCTTAATCATGTCTTAAATCGATGTAAAAATATCAATACGGCCCTTAAAATGGCAGATAAAACCAATATGAAGCAGGGTATAAGGGCTTCTATTGTAATACGCTGTACTTTGTGCAAGAACCAGCAATTCCATGAGCCTAAAGAACTCTTAAATCATTTCGAAAAGGAACATAACAACTTTAAAGAATTTTTCGTCAAACAAGCCGATAATTCAATAACCTGCAATGTTTGTTCTAAGAATTTTTTACAATACGATAAGGATTTCTGTTTAAAGCACTTTCATCATCATTTAGACGAAAAGGGTTTCAAATGCATAATATGTTCTAATTCCTATACAACCTTAAAATTTTGCTACAAACATTTGTTGTATCTGCACTATGCTACGCCAATGAATGAAAAACAGACTTCGGTAACAAATGAAATAAAGGAGATGTCAAGTGCTTTATTATCAACCAGCGCTGAAGAGGATGTAACAATATCTACAAAATTTAAATTGGCTCGTTTTAAGTGTAAAAGCGCTGCTCTTAATGAATTTAGTGAATATATAACATATGCATGCCCGGAATGCAATGAAAGCATGCCTAGTCATAAAGCCTGGCATGAACATATAAGTACTCACCATGATTTTTTCCTGGAATCGAACTTAATGACCAAAGACGCCGATGGAAGTATAACATGCCCAACGTGTAAAATGAAACTGGCTTCTAATATGTCGTCCCAGCAAAAACACAAACTTACCCATATGCCGTATAGATCTTTTATATGTAGTTTATGTTACAGTCGGTTTAATAGCTTGGGAATTCTGTATGGACATTTACGAAGACATCATTTCTCAACAGGCAGTTTCCCCTGTCCAATTTGCTCTGATATATTGAAAACCGCTTATGAGAGAACGGAACATTTAAAAGCACTACATCCCATAAATGAATGGCCTGATTCCTTATGCTTAATATGTTATAAGCCCTTAAGACATAAATCATCTTTGTCTAGGCATATGACGCTACATGATGCTGATCGTGTGAGGTTTACATGTGATGTATGCGGTGCAAAACTATTGGGTAAGAAGGATTTTCAATGGCATCTGGATAGACACAAGAAAAGAGGGGAAAAAAGAAAACTCGATATTGCATATAATGAAGTAGAGACTGATGAGATGTTTTCGAAAAAAGTATGAATTAGAAAGAAAAACATTGAATTAAAATAAAAGAACAACAATTTTAAAATATTTGAAATGAAAATTAAATCGTTTATGTTTTATAAAAAATATCTAAGCTAATCTAAAGTCTCTGAAGCTGCCATACAAGGTCTCTTCAAATTTATGATGTAAATTTAGTTGTAGTTAATAAATGGTAATTACATAAAAAATTATGCGAAATACTGATTTTTTAAATACTTTAAACTGTACGTCCCGCCACTCATGTATAAAATTACCGCCAACAAAATAAGTGGTGTGAGAAGCTAGGTCGTAGCCCTGACTGAAGGGTTGTAAAGGCCAATTATGTATGTATGTAAGTCCGTAACGATTGAAAAATAAATTATAGTTGATTTTTTAAATTAATCGGAACTACTTCAATCAAACCATATTATTTTAAGACTCAATTGTCTAAAAATAATAGACCGGTTCCAAATATATTAATTTAAAACTTAAATTGCGTAAATTAAATTTAATAATGCAATTGCAATTCGATCATTTTTTTGTTACACTTCGGCAACCCCATTTTTAGAAACAATTCACAATAGATTTGTTTACATTTTTTTGGTGTGCTTTATTAAGTTTGAAAAGATGCTGTATTTAATATTTTTAAAGAATTATGGTTTAATTAAATATAGTTAGTAAGTTTTCCTAAATTAAATAGTATGTATATTCGAAAAGTAAGCGAATGTAACTAATTTCTATGAATGACTGTTATAGTGAATGCTTTGATAAAGCTCAGCTGTTTTTGACAGCCCCCTACAGGTCTACCAAATATAAATACAAAAATTAAACGAAAACACGAGTAATTAAAACAATTTTAACAAAAAATATTTTTAGAAAATTGAAAGAAATTGATGCCGGTTTTCATATTTTCCAAATAAAAATTGTATGAAATAAAAAAGGTGTTTCTGATTAAAATATGTCGCAACTAATAAAAACCGGTAAGAATATATTTGATGGTTTGTGAACAAATGCGTTGTATAACCAAAATCAATTTGCAGAGCTTTTCCAACAAATCAAACGGTCTCCCTTGCTTCAATTTCAACGGTATAGGGGTAAAATCAATATCCAACGTCCCAAACAGCCCCATTATGAACGTGCCCGCGTTATAGCGGTAACAACACCTCGTTATCCTGAGCCTCCCAAAACCAGCACTTGTTTTGAAAAGCGTAAACGTAGTGAAGTAGAAAATCCCTACAATGACATAATATCCCGCGAAGTACGCAACTGGTTGGACAATTCTAAAATGGTAGCAATATTCCACTTGAACTCTATTAAATCAGACGACTTTTTTGATGTACGAGTACAGTTGCATAAACAAAATATGCAATTGAAAATGTACGGTGCGAAAATTGTCCGTAAGGCCGTTGAAGGTTCACGTTTTGAGGCTATTCTGCCACTTTTTGAATCCCAACAGTGTATAGTATTTTCACCTGAACAAAAGGTCTCTCAGTTACTGAAGACCACACGCAAGGTGCCTCAAATGTTATTATTGGGTGGCATTGTAGACAATACTTTGTTGAGCCGTAATGAATTTATGAACTATGCACAATTGCCTGGTTTGCAGTCAGCACAAGCAGAATTGGTCCATACTCTTAACTCTGCAGCCAGTTCTATAGTACAAAATTTGGAAGCCCATCAAAATAATTTTGTTAATGTTTTGGATGTCTACGCTAAAGGGGAATCTGGTGATAACAAAAATGTAGGCGATAAAGAAGAAAGTTAGAATGCTATTGTTATACATAGCCTTAAACTTAATTTGAAATATAAAATATGTTAAAAAATTAAATTAAATGCTTTTTTTTTATTTATATATAATGTATAAAGTCGAATTTTCAATTATAGTTCGAATTACGTGCTGAACACTCAACCTCCGGTGATTTTTGACTGCGGAGTCAGTGAAATAAGCGGAGACTTTATGACATTTACAAACAAAATTTTTCATTAAAATTAATACTACAGTAACAGGACTATCCTACATAATTGGTCATTACAACCCTTCAATCAGAAGCCACGTATGTTGTGTTATACATGAGTGGCGGGACCTACAGTTTAAAGTCAACTCCGAATGACAGTTTTTGAGAAGCTTTTCATAGCAATTTTATTTGCTCTTAGAGTTTTTGCCAGAAATCTGCTGAGAGAAAGCCGTCGAAGAAATATTTTCGTTTTGATGTCTGACCTGGGGTATGAGGTACCTCCACTACCTACTAGACTACGGCGACTTTCAACTTCCAAATAAAAAAAAAACACGACTATCACTTTGTCTTTTAAACACGATTTAAAATGGTTTTTTTACTATTATTTTTATTTAGTAAGCTTCTTTTCTTTATTTAAATATTTATTTATATTCTTCCGCACTGTAAAATCAATAAAATTTTGTGCTGGAATGCTTTTGTCTTATAGAACTTTTCACATTTCTATACCATTTAAAACTAAATGCTTTTGTTTCTCTCTAAGGATTCAAGAACTGATTGCATTTACTGGCCACGAAAGACAATTTCTACCATTTGTTGCGCTATCCAACATTTTTTGGCGGCAATTAAACGCCAAATTAGCCAAAGCCTCAGCGGCATCTAATTCGTCCTTGTGATGTATGGCATCATAGATGTGATGCTGATGTAACTGTTGCTGCTGATTATGCTGCGAATTGTCTCTTTGTACTAATGGTGATGAAGTGGAATACATTAACGGCAACACGGTTACCGTTGTGCTTGAACTCTGAAGATTATTGGAATTTGGTGATGGTAGAAATGTTTTTGAGAGTATGGGTTTCTTTTCCAGTTTGTTTCTGTAATTTGATTATGAATATTTATTTCATTACAAATATGTAATTTTATTTATTTTTATTTAAAAATCTATATTTACCTTTTACTATTCCATTCAATGTAATAATTATTTTTATTGGGTGTAAATCTAGCTGCACTTTCTAGCCATTTCGATAGTTCTGCTCCTGACTTAAGAATCGCTGTTGAGCTGTTACCATTTACAAAAGCTGTATGTAGTTGTTCCTGTACTTGTGAGGTTGCCGGTTCTAGATTTTGAGGTTTTTGGTTTAATTTAATCGTTTGCATGGAATCATGAGTATCTCTTAAGTACTTTTCCATCATTTTTTGTTTGTACTTTGTTTTTGTTACACTATCAGTATTATTTTTAGCGGAAACCTGACATGTAGCTGTTGTAGTTAGCACATCAACTTCACGACCTATAAACAATTCAGCAGGATCCTTGCTCATTGACATTGTATCCATGTAATAATTTGGTTTGTAGTTTATATTCATAATTTGTATGTCACCACTGCCACAAGTAGCATTACGTTCCATATCGTTGTATTCGTTAGATCCTTCTATATCACACAAAGATGACTCGTTGTCTTCTTCATCGAAATCATCTTCATTTAATGAATGTACATTTAATTTATTTCTTCTTCGTTGTTCCTCCTCTTCCCATATACTGTCCTCTGATGAAATACTAAATTGTTCTACATTTCCTTTGGCATTATTGTTGTAGTGTTTGATTAAATGGCCCCAGGATTTTTTTGATTTTTCTCTTTCGGAATTTTTTAATTTACGTCTCCAGTTGGCAAACCAATTACAAATTTGTGTATAAGTTAAGCCGGTCTCTACAGCCAAACGTTTTTTCTCCTCTCTACTGGGATAGGGATTTTCCCGTCTACGCACAAGCCATTCCTTAAGCATTCGTTTAATTTCTGGAGTGAATAAACGCTTGGCAGGACGAGGGTAGTGTAGATCATCTTCTGGTGGCCAAGCACGCCTAAAAGTTGAATTAATAAATATTAAAGAAAAAACATTTAAAAATATTTTAAACAACAAGACAATACACAAAGCCAAAGCTTAAACTGGGAGATGGTTATTAGCTGACTAGTTAATTTAATTTCGTAATGGTTATGGCATTTCAAAATAAGATGAAATGACAGAAATTATTAAGACTTTGTCAGATTGGGAATTATTAATTCTATAATCCTCTATTAAATGTAATTATTAAAGGTCGATAACACAATTGACTAAGGTCAATAGCTACCAATGTATTCAGGAAGAATGAATTGTTTGGTGCTCTTTGCGACAGCGTAAGAGAAAGTTTCATATCGGTTCTGAGCTGGCTTAGAAAATGACTCTGTTTGCCTTTCTTGTCGCCTTCCTTTCTTTTTATCTTTTGATGGCTATCTTTTGATTACTTCATTTCTTATTACTTTAAATGTTTCGAGGAGCGCACTACAATGATCCGTTCTTGATTTTTGAGTGGCTGTTTCTCGCCATTCTATGTGAGCTTCTAAATGAGGTCCTATGACAAAAAGCTATAAATTTTAACAATTACTTTCTACTAAAAATTTAATTCTAATTGAAAATGGAACCTAATAAGTTTTAATTTGTTAGTACAATAGTATTTGTAGCATTACAGAGAACTTTAAATTATGCTTTTAAAAATTTTAAATTGTTTTATAAATTTTTTTTGAATTATTATTTGATTTTTCTATTTATGCAAAACATAGAAATAAAAAAAAAACATGCGTCATTAGTATATAACAATAGTCATGTTAAAAAAATTTCAACAGTTTGTTATTTTTGTCTGCAAAATAAACCATGAACCAACCTACTGTGACGACGATTACGTTGGGGACGATTTGATTTTTCCATATTAAAACTAAAAAAAAAATATAATTTATTAATTTAAATTTATTATTAAAAGAAAAAAACTTTTATTTTTCAAATCTATGTATTTTATTTATTTATTTATTATTATTTTTTTTTAATAAAGTTTATTTTTTCTTTGTGCTTTTGTTTTTTCTTACAAAATTTTAAAACTTCGCGTAGGTGGTTTTATTTTTATTTCAGAGAGTGTGTGTATGTGTTCATAACGGCCACAATAATTTGTTTTTACTGCTTCGTATTGAGTATTCAAAACAGAAGAGATTGAAAACAAAAACAAGACATTATTTTCAAAATATTTAATGTTTTTCTTTTTTTTTGCTGTTCTCAATTTCAATACGAATGAACACACTATGGGAGTTAAGTGTGAAAAAGAGAAAAAATATAAGTACATATGTATGTGTAAGTTAAAAATGAAGAAAAATTTTCGTTTTTGTATGTTTTTGCTGTAAACAAAACTGTTTCAATAGCAAAAAATGGTAAAAAAAAGGAAAAACATGATCTTATTTAACATGAACTGTTTTATTTACATTCAAAAATAGAGAGAGATAGAGAGAAATCACAAGAGAGATAAAATTGAGGATATAATAGAATTTTCGAATGAGAAAAACCACCTTACGCTGCTTGTTATTTGAAATAGTTTTGAAAAATTGTTAATTTTTATTTATTTTTTCTTTTTTGGTTGTCACTCTATTTTTTTTTTATACAATCAATAGAATTGAATTGCTTGTGGCCTTCTAAAAATACATGTAATCGTTATTGTTGTTGTTGGTTTTATTAAAATTTTAAAAGAAATGTTTGTCAACTTTTCTTTCAAACAAAAATTTGTTTTTTGTCAGTTACTTTTGATTTAATTTCAAAGTAAAATTTTAATTTTGCACAAGGTAACGTATTCATTTGTTTTTTGTTTCAGTTACATTGACATTGATCAGTCACTTGTTATAACCATGTTTTCTTCCTTGTTCTTATATAATGAATGTTGTTTTCAGTTTTTCTTAATTAAACAAAGAATTTTTTAATTTATTAAAAATAATTTTATTAATTTTATAATATATTTTATGTTTTTTTTTATACAAAAAACACACACCTTTATGTATTTTTTTAATTTTAAATTGAAAACTCAATTACTTTTCCTTGTTTTTTTTTCTTTATTTTAAATTATTGTATTGTAATGCTTTTTTTATTGTTGTTTTTTGTTAAAATTTCTATAATATTGAAATATGTTTTGCTTGTATAATTTGTTTTAATTTAAAACAACCGTTTCGTTTGAATAACAGAATCAGACTATTTGCCACCAAGTTTTCTTTCGAAATATTTTTATATTTTTAGACAAAAAATAAAAAAAAAAGAAAACAATTTTCTATAAAAAATAAATACGAACAAAAATTTTCTATTTTTCATTTACTCACTAAAGAAAAACCAAAAAGACATAAAAAAAAAATACGAGAAAAACTGAACTCTGAAATGATTTTCTTTTATTTTGTATTTTGGATTCTCATTAAAGAATTAATAGATTTGAAAAATGGATGAGTTCTGTTCTTATCCAAATACATACATATGTATGTATGTACATACATATAATATAAAACAGCATTAATTGACAAAAAATACATGTTTTTTTTTCTTTTAAGTGTTTAGCAACGAATATATAAATGTCCTATAGAGACACAAATTCCCAGGTATTACTAGACAAATGTATACATACCGACGCATGTATGTATATACATATGTATAAGAAGAAATATTTATTTTGTTTCTCTTAACGTATTAAAATATTATCACTGTTTAAAATTACTGGTAAGTAAAAAATAAAAGCTATTTATGTTTGCCTTACAGTAGGGTAATTATCAAAATATGACCTCTTAGCTTGCTGGCTAACACTTTCTCTCTTAAGACAATTTGACCATGATATAATCTAATTGTTTATACCCTACATTATGTATTTCAAACATATAGACCTTAGTAATCGTATAATAAAACAAATACTCTGTTAAATTTAGAAAATTGGATTGCATGGATATCGAAGATTTATATATCAAACAGATATTAGGGGAAGATATATTGATGTATTTGTGCAGTCAGGTTGACACAAAACTTGTTCGTAAAAGTCACCTCTTGCTCCGGAAAATAGCACAGGTTATATATATGGCCTTATTTTCACTTCTTACATCAAAACTACATCTGTTCGTCTTTCTGAGAAAAGATAGAACTGAATTTCTTTAATGAATTTCATTCATAAAGTCAAACTAACACTTTAAAGACATCTAAAGCTACCTCAACGCTACAGCAGCAAGGTAGAGGAACAGGTTTTTTCGAATAAAATTTTCTTCAGTGATTTTCTTTAGTCGGTTTTCCTGTCAAGATTATCTCAACAAGTAAATTGATGCATATCCAGAAGCATTTTGGGTAAAAGTGTTATTCTGCTGTATATTTCCAAAAATTACTGCAAGAGAAACCTTGCCATCAATTCAGAGCGCTATGGCTATACGATGAGCGACTTTTTATCTTGCGGTAGATGATTACGAATTGAACGGTAAGCTACAACAAGGACAGAAAAGATTCACAAAAGGGGAATTATCACGTTTTGGCTTCGCCAATTAGCCAACAAGATCATGCCATTTTACAGTGTAAGACGTTTTTGTGAGGTTACGCTAAAAATCGTGTGATTTTAAATAATACCCTCACGTTGGAGTATTTGGAAACCAATACGAAAAAGTCAAAATGTTCAAGTGTCGCAATAAATTTCAAGTTAAGCTTAAATCACTACAATTAATAAAAGATTTAATCGAATTCATAGCTTTTTGTGTCTTTGTTAACTTCACTTTTGAATCTGGAAAGTGAATAACGCTTTATACAGAATTCTGAATGATGTAAACAGAATATGTCGAGTTTTACTTCAAAAGCAAAAAATGTAGGTCAGATATTAAAGCCAATTTAATTTTGGAACTTCAAAAGAAAAGAATTTTGAGAATATAAAAATCTTGATTTGTTTTTGTTTTGTATAGCTCATTAATTTGCCGCCATTGTTTATCAAATACAATGTTCATGTTTTAATGTTATTTAAGCAAAATTTATAAATAAAATTTTTAGTTTTCTTTAAAAAGCTAACAGAAAAGCAAAAAAGCAAAAAAAAAAAATGTCGTCAAAAAGTACACAAAATATTTTGCCTTAACCCACGTATTTAAATTTAGAATAGGAAATTACAAATGCACGAGGATAATTAAATAGAAATTAATACTTTAATTAAATTTGTTTACTTGTTTTTTTTTATTAGTATAAAATAAACAATGAAGTCTGAATATATATAAAAAATTAAAATAATTAAAGTTTGTTTGCTGTGATCACTTGTATTTGAAATGGTTACAGTAAATAAACACTTTGGGTTTTATTACTTAAATAAATAATAAATATAAACAGAATAAGAAAATCTTTTTTATTTTTATTTTGTTTTGTCAAAAAACATGAAAATCGTTGCCAAAAAAGCAAAAAAAAAAAAAAAATTAAAAAACTAGAAGAAAAGTAAAAAATAAAAAAATAGAAATCATTCTTGTATGAAATGCTATGTATTGCGCAGAATCAATGATGTTTTCTTGTTTCTGTTCATAGGTACCCTACTGCTTATACTACTAACGTTATAAGTGATAAATATAAGCAATTATATAAATTAGAATTTAACTCGGGCCAATATAATACAATTCTTAAGACAACTTGTTAAAAAAGATTACTTACGTACTTTATCCTATCTATCCCTATCGCAACAGTCTTTCAAATGACTTCTCATTGTAATTACCGTTGACTTGCGAAGGTTATCCGCCTCTCATTATGTTTCCTTCCATCAAACCCTTCTTTCTATTTATTGAAAGGTTCAGGCCTAAAATTATGGAAATTTTTTTCTGAATATTTTAATAAATTGTTACAAAAAAGATTACTTACGTACTTTCTGTCATACCTCTCAATAGTCTTGTGCACAACTCAACCCACTTCTCATTGTAATTACTCAATCCAACCGGTTTGACTTTCGAGGAGTATCCATCCTTCTTCCTATTCCATTGAAAGGTTCAGGCCTTATCAAGTGTGCAGGGCATTAGCTTGTTTACTGGGACTTGTTCTAAAATTTAAATGTTTTGTCTTCATTTGAAATATTTTAAAATAAATTTTAAATATTTATGTTTTTGTTTCACTAATGTTATCTTCTGTTATTTACTTGTATGTCATGTTTGAAAAACATTCTCATTTTATTTATTTATTCATTAATTTGGTTTTTTTATTTATATTTATAAACATATGCAATATGTACGAGTAAGAGTATATTTTAAATGCCTTTAAATATTTTCCTTATGGTCTCGTGCTGGCCGTTTTCATTTCATTGTTCTCCTACTAAAAAAATCATGTTTAAAGAAATGAAACAAAAAAAATTTTGCTACACGGTGTCGTATGCTCAATTTAAAGATTTTCTAAATGGTTAGTGAAACGTAAAGCTTTAAGGCTGATAGTTTTCACAAATTGTTGATTTTTTTCTATTTTGAATGGATATAACATAAAATTTTATTACATACATGTACATACATACATTTGTTTATAGATTATTTAATTGTGTAAAATAAATAAATAAATACGAGATAAATAAATAGAAAAATTGTTGTTGTGTATTCATAAAATACAAAACGAAAGTGTTTATTAAAGTAGGTGACGCCTTTATTTTTAGAAATTATTTATGAGGAGATCATTTGTATAGAAATGTTACATGCGGCCAATGTTATCTTATATTTATTCAATGACAGCCTATGGTTAACCAAATGACATTAGATGGCGCTGTAAGGTGTTTGTGTGCTTGAGAATTAAGTGACATGCTCCATGTTTACATTGATATTAAATTAATGAACTTACATACCCTCAATAATATACGTACAGTGCGAAATAAAATTGTGTAAATTGTGATTATGGTTTTCAGATTTGTGACAATATCTTCATCACTGCGTACATTGGAATGATATACAGACCTGAATACATCTGTAACGCTGCCAATTCCTTGCGCATTAGATCAATTATGATGACCATTTGACCAGCGGTTTGAATTACTTTTAAAAATGTTTACGTGTTATTCGATTTTTAAGAGATCTATGTTCGAAAAAGGCAAAACTTTCATTAAATAAATCACATTTCAGATGAAAGATATTTAAACGCAAGACTGTTTTTGCCCTGCTGGGTACATGTCCAGCAATATATAGGTTGAGAAAAAGGCATCGTTGTGTATACTATATGGGATATTTGAACGATTTGCCAGTGAGAGATAACTGCAAAATATTGTATAGTCCCCTTTAAGATGAATCTTGCCTCTCTAACTATAAATAGCGTTAACTAAACACACGTATATACTGATGCAAGTATATAAATTACTAAAGAAAGAAATTTAAAAAGCTAAAGAAAACAATTGAAAAGAAAATCTTTTTACCCTATCTTGTATTTAAAGTAGGTGAATGGACTTTCTTTTTTCACTAATACTGTATTTTTAACGGTCACATTCTTATCTGGCAACCCCAATGAATTTTCGATAAATCGTTATCTGCAAATATTTAAATTAAATTCTCTTTTCACTGAAAATATTCTTTCTCTCTTTATACAGTAATTTGAATGAAAACAATACTTACAGTTTGGCGCCCGTTTAAAAATTCAAAAAATTCGTTGGTTTTTTTTTTGGCTACAGTGATATACTAAAAAATACATCATGATACAGTCAGTCATGTAGTCAATGCAGTATTTGAAGTACTATGGATGCGCTTTTCATTCGTTTCGTTTATTTTACGTAAAAAAGTAGTTTTTCAACTGTATTTTTGAAGAAAAAGGAACCTTATTTGGGGCAGGAGAACAGAATTTTCAGCAACACAATAAAACAAATTAAACGTTTAAATAACGAAAATGAATGCGAATGAATGTGTAAATAAATTGCTCGCTTATTTATACAGTACCATAAAAAGCACCAACAACGATTGTTTTTTTTTTAATTTTATAAAAACAACAGGTTGCCAGATTATCAATTAACATTTATTCTGAAAGTGTCGTTATAGAACACCCATAATCAACCCGGAGGAATTAAACAAGCAGTTTATTTATACGATAGTTTATCACCTTATTTTTAAGGGGAATCATTTTAGAACTTTTTTTTATTAAAAATTGTCGGACGTCTGAAATTGTTTACATTACGACAATAATATTTGAAATGTATTCCCAAACTATAATCATTGGTTCGAATTACATCAAGTGTATGGCAACCTTCTGCTTTTATCTTCCTAATCACACATACAAACATGCTTGCGTCATGCTCGTCTGTAGCCATTTGTTTGCAAGTTAGTGCCTGCCTGTTCGAGTACAATTTGTTTCCATTTTGTACTCGTTCATACGAATGAGGGAAGAAGTATTTTTGTTTATTTGCAAGTACATACGTGTACGTACCGTAACACTGCAAACGATAGCAACTAATAGAGCTGATTGAGTTCGAGTGGACTTGTTGTGTATCAAAGGACCGACGAATTGAAAGTAAAAAGTGTTGGTTTTTTTGTGGGTAAGTTTTATTTCGACAGAGCGTACTACGTACGGCGTTACGTACGAGTTTGAATTTGTTGGGCGAACAGAGAATTTAGCATGTAACCGATGGAATTTATTTTAGCGATGAGTGTTGTTCATGTAGAAAATGTGGTATTTAGAGGGGCAAAGAAAGGAAATTTGTGGAAACAGCTGATTTTGTTTGAACATGTCTGTTGAATTTATATTCAATAGAGACACAAGCGGAAATATGTTTACGGTAGTATAAGCAAACGAAAAATATAGAAGGGCAAAGAAATAAAAACAAATTAAACAGAATGTGATTGAACGAGTGCATATGAGTGAGTAAAGTGAGTGATGTAGATAGAATTGTTGTGTTAAGAAAGCTCATAAAATGTTTTGGCCTCTTGAAATGCTTTTCAAAGTTAAAGGATTGAGGAGAGACATCTTTATTTTTTTTTTTCTTTGTGAAAATGAAACAGCGAACATAGGCGCATGTCTACATAAATCTATAGAATTACTAGAAAATAAGAATTTAGAGCAAGGAATAGTATTGCAAAATAAAATCATTTGCATTAAAAAAAAAATAAACAACAACCAGGAATAAGTCCTTTTATAACCATACACCACTCAAGTTAAAGCTTATAAAAGAAAGGTTCATTGAACTTACCAAACATCATCCAACAATAACGGTGACTCCGAATAATAAAAATGTTAAAATCTTGTCTAGTCGCTTAATAATAAACGGAATAAACGGAATGGAATGATAATTCTCCATTTCTTTATTTCAAAAGTGAAAACCTTTTTATTTAAAACTTTCTTTCTTTGAGTTGAATAAACTCAACAAACGCCACCATCAAGTTCAATGACATACCATCCACTGCCGAAATGAAGAGAATGTCGCTAACAAAGTTCATCGAACTCGTTTGTATTTTCGGTTTTGTTTCAAATTCATTTTTGCTCGCTCATACCCATAAACGCAACATTTTTAGCATCATTGTTGTTGTTTTTCCGCATACAAGTTGCGAAGCTCACGAAAAGTGAAACAAATGTCTGACCGTCTTGCTAGGCAAACAGAAATTTTAGTAGCCATTAAAAAACATTTGAATGTTTTGAAATGTTTACCCTAAAATTGTTGCTTAGCTCTCACAAGCAAATACATCGAGTGTAAACGAGAAAGAGCTAGTGTTGGCTCATAACAAGGCGAAAAAAGAGCACAACCATAGAGTGTGGTTAGTTGATAGAAAAAGCAAATTATTTAGTAATGTTATGACGAGTTCGTTTGTATAGCCAGTGCCAAGAAAAGCGCTATACATTTAATGTTTACAAGAATGTTAATAGGAGTTATTTGTAAAGGAAACTGTAAAAACAAAAATTGATAACTTCTTCACTAAAGAATTGTATAATAAGACGTACCCTACCCTCATCTATAGTGACAACTAAACATAGACTGTACGAATAAGGATTATCTTCTGAATACTTGGAATTTTTAAAATCTATATAGTAGTTGCCTTATTTTTTATCACCGAGTGTATGTTTAAGTTGAGAATGAAACGTTAATATTTGAATAATTAATTACTTTTCATGTAGAATAACATAAACACTCTACAAATTAAGGAATTAAAAATGTAAAATAATATTTCCCTTATTACTTGCCACAAAAATTACTTCCTTTTTTTTGAAACACCTTTAAAACATTGCAAAACTTTACTCAAAGCAATCTCAACTTTAACCTTGAAGTTATGTTTGACTTTATTTTTTTCATTTTCTAGTTCATGGCCAATGGCATTGACCTAGCTTACTTGGATTTGTCGCGTAGTTTTCTTTTTGTGTTGCATTGACATTAATTTTACTTTGTTTGAAGGCTAACGAACAGTAAAAAACCTTCAGTCCTCAAGGTTTTGCTCCAGTTTGATTTTTAAGGTCAAAGCGTCGAACACAACGAAGTGAGTGTCCTTAAAGATGTCATTGAAATTGTAGCGTAGGTCACATACAATTTACTTACTCAAACAGGGGTCAAGTCTTTGAATGAATGGATGAATCTTGTTTACGGCGTCTGAAGTTACAACGACGGTGGGAGCTGTAGAAAACGCGTTTACGAATAATAAACGTCAGAGTCGCTGCACGTGCAGCAGTAAAAACGTTTCCGTAAGCCGTTAATTCTCTGGTGCGAGAAGCATTGAGAATGTCTTTTTCGTAGTCGTTTCGGAAGACCGGTGACGACGTTGGCTGCACAGCATTACCGATATTTCTAAGAGGTGATCAGGAATACAAGCAAGTAGATTGTTTTCTGCCTGTTATCGTTATTCTACGAATATAAACAAAGGAAATGGTAGAGAACCAAACATATTGGCGCTCTTTTCATAGGGTGTGTGAGTGAGTGAGTGAGGTATGTTAAACAAGTTGTGCTTAGGTATGTGCATTATAAAAAAATAATACGAGCGCAACGATAACATATGTGTGGGTTGCCAAGAGTTAATAATAAAAATTTCAAAGGTAAAGACATGATAACAGTATAATCATTTGAGCTTTCAAAAAAGTGAAGTTATCAGATACAAGATGGAAATTTTCCATGAGTAAAACAAGGGCGAGTGCCCTACGCATTGTTCTAACGTCGCTAGCTATCAAAGAATTCAAGAAAATCTGCTCTTTGCAGGGTATATTAATCGAAGTATTAAAAAGTCTTCAGACTTTGTAAAAGGTTTTTTGAAAAAACCCCGATAACTCCTAAAAAAAATTTTGTTTTTGAACGAAAAGAGTTTACCGAGGATGGAGAATTTTGGAAGCAAAATGATAAGGTGTACGCACTTGGCTCAGATACAATTCATTAACATTAATTTCCTCTGATTAATGACCCTCTAGTGGTCCTCTACGCTATAGATATTCTGTACATCATTACGTAATACGTTTAATTTCATCTATTTTAGCCTTTCCCCCCCGTAAACATATAATGGAAATTATTTAATCCCATTTGGGAAATTTATTTTCAAAACAATTAACACTCTTAACTCTATTCTTTCCATTTTTTCTATCAGTAATAATAAAAATAGCAACTACAACCAACAGCTACAACGAAAATACATGTCCTCATACAAATTATAACAGCTGATAACAAAAACAAAATCAGAACTGTGTCACACACAGTACTCGTATGTATATACATACGTACTTACACATCGATGAAAGAAACGAGAGAGAGAGAAACCTGTTATTCTTTTATTGCCTTAACGCCTGATACTACTACTCACAGTGGTGTTTTGTGGTTGGTTGTAGTCATGATTGGATTGTTACTGTGCCAACTCAAATGATAACTCGTTGCTCGTTGACGACGAGTAGCGTACGGCCAACGATGAAACATGAGGAAACAGCCAACAACACCAGGCAATAGAAGAAATAATAAGAAACGTTCAAAAGCATAAGCGATAGGCAAAAAGTATATCGGCTTTAGTCGATTGGTCGTTGCTCCGTAGCACAACAAAGAAATGAATTTCGAAAAATTTGTGTTGGTCGAATAGCACAATTCGTTTAACAGGCGATCAGCATTTCAGAACAGTGTTTGCATTGTTACAGTTGGATGAATGCTCTTATTGGCTGTCAGTGTTGCACTTTTCGCTTCTAGTTAGTTAGTTTCATTGTTGTTGCCTGTACACTATACAGGCACACGCATACACAAACACGCACAAAGTACCATCCAGTTTTACACTTTTTGCTGGCTGGCTGGCTGGCAGACTGACATTTCTTGCTATTATGTTGTGCTTCTTTTTGTTTGTTCGGTTGGATCAGTTATTGGTATCGAGTTGGTTGGTCGTTCGTTCATATTTTTGTAATTTTTCTTCTTCTTTTGGCGTAGTTTTGTGTGATTTTTGCTTTCTTCTTGTACAGAGGAGAACAACTGGCACACACATCAATACATATAGTGAGTGGAGTGAGCAGCAGTGAGTATATTTGAGGTATTCGATGACTGGGCCTCTGACTGGATGATGGCTAACGATTACAACAAGTACCTGATGGTGGTTGGTGTTACTGATGTTCTGTTGGGTATCATAACAATAGTCTCGAGTTGTTAAATCAGCATTTAAAACAATTGTCTTCTTTTTAGTTTCCAGCCAAGCCAAGAATAGTGCAGTGCTTGCCAACGAACGTTCTTGTAAAGGCAATGGTGATGGTTATTTTATGATTTTATTCATTCATTCGCTTACACATAAACTATACATTGTTAGTTACATGCTATAAAAGTAGTGTGTTTCTGTTATCTAAAGAGTTGTAAATGTATGGATTCATTAAATAATTTTCTTTTTTAGGGTACCTACAGAAATGTTTGGTTTAATGTTAGAATACAAAGCAATGAGTTCAAGTGATGGATATTAAGTTCTAAAGAACATGAACATACTAAAGGCCTTTTAAATCCACTATATCTTGCATATGTAAATATTCTCCTCGTAATCGTCTAGCAATCAGTGGAATGCAGTTAACCTTGCATTTTTGTTTTATAGATTTTAAGAGAGCCTTTGAGAAATTGATGCATAAATGTGATATAAACTACACTAAAATCTTTCCCAATCATTAAATGTCTTCAGGAAAGCGCTGCACCGGGGAAACTCTATTCCGATTGAATCTGGTAAGTGAAAAGTATTTTACATACATACATACATAATTGGTCATTACAACCCTTAAGTCAGGATTTCGAGCTAGCTTCTCACACCATTTATGTTGTGTGCCTTAGTTTTCTAGAAGAACAATAAGTTTTACGGCCAGCCATATCGTGTGTGAATATTATTCTACTCTTATTCTCTAGAGTTAAAAGTCTACTACGAACGACAGGTTTTTGGGAAACATTTACTCACTATTTTATTAATATTCAGAGTTTTTGCCTAAAGACTGCTGAGAGAAAGCTGATCTGGATTTAATTCTAAAACTTGAATTTAACTGTTTTAAATTGGTTCAATTGTTATCGAATGATGATTTGATTCTTTTAAATTTCTCCTCCAACCCGCGTGGTTCACATATTTTTTTTTTGTTGGTTAAAGTTTAAATTCACGTTAAGATGATGCTTGAGTGTGTACGAGTATTTTAGTGTGGAAGTGTACTTGTCGAATAGTTAACTGGATTCGTGTATTCGTTCCCTTATTATTATTGTTTTTGTTGTTGATGTTGTTGTTTTTATCGTTGGTACTCTGCTGTCATGCTTAATGTTGTTTGTCAGTTCTGTGAGCTCTGTCTGTGACTATAAAATTATCCACACTGACCAACCGTAGTGCTTATAAGTGGGGGATAAGCACAGATTGGGTTCGGGTAAAATCAGTTGTTGATTGGTTTATTTAAGCACTTTTATTTTATTTTATTTTTTTCTTATCTGCTTTTTCGTGGTTGTTGTTGTTTTATTATTCGATTGCGCCAACTATCAAACTGCATTAAAACGTTTTTTTCATTTCAATTCATTTTTTTCATTATTTAGAAAATTGCATTAAAATGATGCAGAACGAACGAAAAGAATACCCAGCACTAACTAGTTTTGTTTGGAAATAAATTCTTGAAGGAGGAGAATTAAAAGCATTTTGGTTTGGCGAAGGTTACCATTTTGTAAAGGCCATACCAGAAAAATGTCGAAATTTATTTATTGGTTTAAAGGTTACAATTAATTTCAAAATTAAAACTATCTCTGGAGAGTTTAAAATTCGTCTATAAAGTGGAATAAAGGACAAGAAGAATCGAAATGAGTGTGTGAAACTGTATCCAGTAGCAGGTCGCCGTGGCCTAGTAGGTAGTGTGTTAGCTTATTAGGCGAAAGGCCCGAGTTCGAATCCCAGGTCGGACATCAAAACGAAAATATGAAAATATTTATTCGGCTACTTCCTCTCAGCACATTTCTGGCAAAAACTCTTAGAGTAAAAGCTGCCATGAAAAGCTGCCTAAAAAAATCTGTCGTTCTGAGTCGAATTTAAACTGTAGTTGGGTGAAAAGCTAGGACGTTGTACAATATGTCAATTCGACCTCCGGGTACTGTATTTGTCACAGTTGACAAGTACATGTTCTCTAACCTAACCTAGCAGGCCTTTTGTTTTTAGTATCATCGATAGTGAATCATTTTGTGATTAAGGAGCACAGCTCTGTCGTGAACTTTTTCCGCCAGATTTTTGAGAAACTTCACGACTATTAGAGTTTTTGCCAGATGTTTGCTTTGAGGAAGTCTTCGAATGAAACATTTTCTCATATTCTGTTCGGTTTGAGATATTTGAGCTGGAGTTTGAACTATGTACTTAATACATACTAGACCACGGCGCCGTATTTCTATTGGAAAATGTTTAAATGTTTATTGAAAAATCTCAAATTGCCCTTAATACAACGCGATAGGTAAGTAGGCAGTAAAGTAGATGTAGGTTGTCCACCTAAGGAATTAGGATGGACGCATGTAGATCACACGGGGTTCATTTGCATACCATAGTTTTCTCTTATCCCTCTGTCTTGGTACCATTCGGGGTTTCTGATGAAACGAATTAGTTTTCCAACACAATAAATTATACATCTTTTTCATAGTGATATTTTAATATCCTTCAAACATATCTCAGCCTATCTGCATGTATATGTCGTTTTTACAAACACAAAAAGTTAAGTTTGATTCGTTAATTTGATGAGCGGCCATGTAGCTTAAAAATTCTCTAACCTGTATAATTTGAATAACGGTATATGGGTATGCAAAATTTTTCATAAGTTTGTTGTCATAAATTTAATTCTTAATTCAAATTGAGTTTTATTTCCGCTTTTTTAATTTTTCTTTCCCTTAAAAAAGCAACACTGTGTGTCATTCTGTTTGTTTTGCTTTATCCGTTGTTGTTTTTCTTCAAAGGC
Organism: Sarcophaga peregrina; assembly: GCA_014635995.1. Classification (NCBI taxonomy): domain Eukaryota; kingdom Metazoa; phylum Arthropoda; class Insecta; order Diptera; family Sarcophagidae; genus Sarcophaga; species Sarcophaga peregrina. The sequence continues at coordinate 15,560,634 of CM025791.1, read as the reverse complement.
ACATGTCAAAATAACTTTTTGCGCTTTTTTTTAATATCTAACAACGCTACACATGAATTGTGATTCACAGAACAAGTTGAAGATAATCAAATGGAAATATATTGTGGAGCTTTGTTAAAAGAATTATAATTGAAATCAAATATGAAAATTTACAACATAATTAAGGAGGGGTTGTGCAAGTATACAAGCTAAACAGGTGGGTAAATAAATAAAATTATTTGAATGAAAAGTAATTCGATTATAATGGCTAATAAATGAATGTACAACTCTTTCGCTTACTGTCCATATTGTTTTATTGGCAACAGTTTTTAGGGTATAAAATAGTTAAACTAACTACGTATACTGTGTGTGTTTGGTTTGTACCTTTTATGCTCTGCTAAACACCATCTCCCAGTTGACGTATTCAGTTCGTTTTGGGTAATGGAATGTCGTTCGTACGTACCTACCGTACCATCTGTATATGGTGGTGGGTGGAGTACAAAATTGTTGATTGGCTGGTCAATACTCTGAAACGATAGTGTACAATTGTTACCAAATGCTATTCATTGGCAGACAAATGAACGGGCCACCAATAACTTCATGAATTTAATTTTTGAACATGGCCAAATACATACATACATAAATTGACTTTTAGAGGGGGTTAATATAAATTTTCAATTTTCAACCACTAGTAGTTGTTGGTTTAATGTTCAATAACTATCTATTATGATAATCATCGTATTGGAAATATTATCTTTGCACTCATAGTTTATCATTTTTGTCAGTATACATAAGGGTGTTTCATTAAAATGTTAACAGTTGTTAAGTGGTATGTATATACGGTATGTATATATGTGTCTCTGCAATCAAACCCTTATTATTTTTTCATTATAAATTTCCTCCACCATTTTTACAATTGTAATTACTTTTATTCAATTTCATTTCTATTATTGGGTAAATTTTTTTTGTTAAAAATTACATACACACACACACACACACCACTTAAACACATGTTATGTTATATTGTATACAAATAACCCAGCAAACATTTAATATTAAACATATGTTTTGAACAGGAATATATTATTGTATCAGCAAGATTTAGAGTATGTTGTACATTGTATTGGATCGTGTAAAAATATTTGATGTTGAAAGAGAGGGGAGAGCAATGTTTATGGGCGTTATATTTGAATCTCTGCATGCTGCCAGCAAAAACATTCCGGTAGAAAGACCGTTTCCCATACAGATAACGTGACTGAAGGCCGCATCTTCACGCTAGTGCCTTCAACTAGTCAATCGCAACACAAATGAAACTGCTTCGTGACAAACGCAAGAACTATGTATGTACGTAAGGATATATGATTTTCGGCAACAAATGAATTCAATGCGTTAGTGTAACCAAAACGTTATTGAAAAAGATATTTTTTAAATGAAATTATGGCTGAAGAGGTCACAAACTAAGAAAACCAGCCAACGAATATGCCCATATAGCTTTAGAATGGAATCTCATGGAGAAGATGATTCCCTAAATCAACCTGTGGAAGAAAAATTGAAATCTATATAAACACGTTCTGATGAAAAAAAAAAAAATATGTGAAGAACTTAAGTGCTTCAAAATAAATCACACAATAGAAGCAAAAATACTTGCTGGGTTACATACTACCTTCATAAACACAAACTACCCGATGAAAATAAATAAAATAACAAATTGCGCCAACGAGTTATAATAAATATATGCGTACATACACATACATAAAATCATACATATATTATGCCCGCTCTTATGCACGTTGCTCGTCGCTTCTAGTTTGTTGTGTGCGACGTCATTCTCTACGAATTGTATGTTGAGGTGTTGTATCCTGGCGCGCGTCATTTATCAGGTTCACAGAAATTTTAGCAAGCAAAACTACATTTTAGAAATTCCACTTTTGCACAAATTGTTGTTGAATTTCGTAAACAGTGTTGGAACAGTTCAGCAGGAAAACAAAACATCACCCCACTGCCTTGAAATCATTAAGATGAAAAAGGACAACAATAATACGGCGTGAAGTCATGGTTGCTAATTTGAGAAAATGTAATAAAAATGGGGATTGTCTTCAGGAATTCATCAAATTATATGCAAACACGTGGTTTCAGAAGACAATGCATAATTCAAGTAAGTACTATTTATCAATTAGAATGCAATTATGTAAACTATATTATGAGCTGGGTAACTGAGACCTTATGTTTGGTGCAGTGCAACAGACTAAAGTCTTAGAAGCTAATCGAACCCACGAACTTTATGCTAATAGTCTAGCACAATCTCCTAATTCAAATAAATTTTTGGACAAGATTAATTGTGATTCTGAAGTCGCCGTTGTCTAGTAGGTAGTGTGTCGGCTTATTAGACGTAAAGCCAGGAATCAAAATTGCCATGAAAAGTTAAGTATTTGACGTTCGGAGTGGACTTTAAAACTGTATGTCCCGCCAGTTATGCATAAAATTAGCACACACAACATAAGTGGTGTGAGAAACTAGGTCAATAATCCTAACTGAAAGGTTGTAATGACCAATTATGTATGTATGTATGTAATTATTTTTAATGAATTTCAAAATTCTTTGAAAGATTGATGTATTCTACGTTAAAGGCAAGTATGAATTTATGTAAAACACTAATATTGGATTACTGTTTCAAAGTTTGTTTCAAAGTCTTCAGAAAAAGTCAGCTTTATAGGTCATTTTCATATAGAACAATTAGCACACGTGCTTGAGAAATGGATTTTCGCAAAATTTTCTTAAAATTCCAACATTCAAAACGTGTTCCATATGAGTATAGCTTTTTTAAATATAATTCTATGATCTTCAAATATTTTTAAGGATGAAATAGCTATCACTTGTCCTTACAATCTTAAAAGAATATTTAATTTTTGTCCTTTAAAGCAATAATTTTCCACATATTTAGGGACCCAGTTCATGCCTAAATTTGATTGGATTTCAAGAATAAATGAATCTGTTTTCGCTAATGCACTCTTTAACATTTTTTAAAATGTACATAAATTGTATTGTGGGACTTATCTTCCTTCCATTATTTGAAATGTTTAAATATGCTGCGGGAGCCCTACGACTAGTTTTATATTTCCTCTGAATAAGAGAGAGAACGATGGTTTATTTTAGCTTTAGCTGCGTGCAGAAGTGTGAAAAGGACAGTACTATTACTGTGTAGAGTTGCCATATTCACAGTAGTTTTTATAGAAATACTCCTAAAGGTATGTGAACAAAGATTATTCATTGATTGATTTTTTTTTTAATTTACAAAAGATGGCACTGGGTTCAATAATAAAATGGACGTTAAATTCGAAAAACATTTCAAACCAATAATCGAAAATATAAGTTCAGTTCTAAAGTTTTTGAAAAATGTAGGGAATTGGGAAGTATACATTGATCACCTACGGCGTTTTTACGGACATCATTCATATGGAAAAATCTTAAAAAAGTAAAGCCATTCGTTAAATGTAATTTCCTTTACTATCCCCCTTGATGACATATGGTTTCCACACGGCTTGCTACGTATATTTTTGCACAATTCCTTGTAAGTTTGTACTGCTCATATTCTGGGAGTGTTCTCTCTCTCTCTCTGGAAGTGTGCATGTGATCGAACTTGGTGTCTTAAGTCTCCATTAAGATACCTTCTGCTATCTTGTACTTCTTCTCGTTGGCTTAAACTAGAGACTTGCTTCGGAGCAATAGATCGTATTAGCATTTGAAGTTATCCAGGTTAGAGTTTTTTGTTTTGGTTTTTCTGGACTTTTGTGGGTGACCCATTAATTAATATCGTAGATTAATTCTGTCCTCTTGGCAGTGTCTTAACAATTACTGGGGGTTCGGTTTATTTAACGAGACTGATTATTGAGTTAGGCTATAAGAAAGCTTAGGTTCGGATATAGAGTAACTGGCTTTGTTACTGCCCTACGTCCTTCTTAAAAATAATGAGAGCTCTTGTTCGGCATGTGAACCTTGATAAAAGTTACACATAAGAGACTCATTTATTAATGTCCGTTTGATTCAACAGCAATAATTATTTAAAAGAAACAGTTTTAGCATTATGAAACTTTAATTCGGCCACATTTGTTGAGAACATTTCTTTTAATCCAATTAAAATATTTTTACATCTGTTTTGGTTGCTTTATTAATTGAAGTCTTTAAGAGCTGTGATTTTTGTGATTAAAAAAAAAAGAAACAAAATAAAAAAAACCAGAAAACATAACAATATCCGGTTCAACGAAAGTCACAAAAAAAATTTGTATAAAAATCATATAAAAAACAGAACGAACACCACAAAAACGACAGTCAACCATTAATCTAATAAAGCAGCGAACCACACTTATTAATGCTCACGTTTCTTTTCTTCATTTTTCTTTTTTGCCCACCAAATCATCATGTGTTTCTCTGAGTGGCACCAATAAACGTTTTTATTTTTTTTTGGTTTTCCATGATATTGGGTGCGAAGATGGATAAATATGAGCGCAACTATGTACATTTGGCGACATTTCATTTAGCATATGGCGGCATGGAAGCACATATCCGCCAAAAAGCAATGAAAAAAAAAAAACAAGCCACACGCAAATAATAAAATCCAAATAGTAAAACGTAAATTCGTAAAAAATTTTACGAAAATTTTTATTTTCGGATTTTAAGAAAAACATAGAAATGAACATGATTTTGAAGGGTCCAAAGTGACACAAAGAAAAAACCTGATGAGCAGTTTTTCTGATTGGAAATAAAAAATGACGAATTTTTGCACAAGCTTCCGGTTCGTGAATTTGTTTTTATTTAAGGAAGCAAAATATGTATATTTGAAGAGATAAGAGACTGTAAAGTGCCCTAAAACTAAAAAGCAATAATTTACTCTTATGTAAAGTTCAAGAGGCGTGGCAAAGCATTGAGTGTCCAAATAATTAGAGAAATTTGCAGGCCGTCATTCGACAACTCAGCTCAAATGAGATTGGATAGAATAGAAAATAGTAGCATATGCTGAATTTAGGTGAGCTAGGTAGGAGACGAATTGGGAAGACTTTCATCCGTCTACTAAATATTTGCCACAGTGCAAAGGGCGTACTCGAAACTTTCCAACATATAGTGTGATATTGTTTCACCACATTCAGCAGCTTCTGCTGAAAAGAAAAACATGTTTCTCTTGCCTATAACATTCAATATTTCTAACTGGTGAAACTTATGCTGAATTATTGACTTCTGACAGTGATTCTGTATAGGCTGGACTAGTTGTCTAACCTGTCTTACTGATTTTATTTCCGTTATACCTTTAACTTTTCTGAATTGATTGCTATAGTGCACACAACAGTGTATTTCCCATTTAAGGAGTGTAAGCGAAGAAATTTGGGCTTGCTACTAGGTTTATATCTTTTACTGTGATTAAAACAAATAATTCTTGTTGTTTTACATACATACATAATTGGTCATTACAAACCTTCAGTCTGGATTATTGACCTAGTTTGTCACACCACTTATGTTGTGTGTGTTAATTTTATACATGAGTGGCGGGACTTACAGTTTAAAGTCGACTCCGAACGACAGATTTTTTTTGAGAAACTTTTCATGGCAGATTTTTTTTACTGTCAGATTTTATGCCAGAAATCTGTTGTTATTTTACTTTGTTTAATTAACTATCTCTGTAGTGTAGGACAAGGACTTGAAAATTCTAATCCCAGATCTAACACCTTGTAAAAGCGGTCTTCTTGAAAAATCTCTGACAGTTCAAAAACGTGGAGCGTAAGGAAGAAATTGTTTACAATTAAGTTTAGTTGTCATAAAAAGAAAATTGTTTGCCGCAAATTTTTTCACGTACACTCCTTAAATAGATTTGTGCTTCATACTATTTTAAATACTGCAGCTTTTGTACACAAACGACTTGTTTATGTTCCTACTAAATGCCATTCTATTCAAAATATTTAACAATTTGTTTGTTGCAATATTTGGACTTTTTTTCTTCCACTGGTGTACCACTGCCTTGCTTGGCTGCTGTATCGATGATGAGTGTTGTTTCTGATGGTGTGTTGGACGGCGTTTGGTTGTTGCCATCACATTTGGATTTTGTACTTTTGCTGTTGTTGCTGCCTTTTTGGTTGATGCCAACAACAGCCGTTGGAAATTTGTCAAAGTTATAAAATATTCTGCTTGTTTTTTTCCGTTCCTTACGTTTCTTTCACAAAATTCACATGCAAACAAGCCCAGATACATTTTGTATTACAAACGATTTTTTTTCTTTCGCGTCTGTTTAAATGATTTTGTTGGTTTTCTTTTTTAATTTTTTCTTTAATTTTTAAATGCCACCACATGTGTTGTGATGTGGAACAGAGTAGTAGTTATGTGCGTGTTGGTTCTTTTTTTTTTTGTATTTAATTCGAGGAAATTAACATTTTTATTTGAAATATTTTCAGGAAATACGGATTTTGTGGGTGTCTTTTTTTCTCTTTTTTCTTTTTCATTTCAATTTTTCAACTTCGACAACGGCTTTTCCTTCTGCGACTATTCCTTCTCACGTTTTAGGTTGTGTTGTGTCATTTATTTTTCAGCATTTTAAAAGTTTTTCGCTCCTGTCTATCTATGCGTATGTTTTATATGTATGATTCTAAAAAGTTTCACATATTTTTTTGTAGATTTCATTGAAATTGTGGGGGTGTTATGATTCTGGTATAAGATTTTGAAGGCTTGAATTAGTTTATATTGATTTATATCTCATGATGAGCTTTAAGTTGTCATTTGAATATTTTAATTTCTTTGCATACAAATTTTATAAAATGTTTTAAATCAAATTAAACTGTAGATATACTTGCCGTTGTCTCATGGTGTTAAATGGGTTGAGCGTTTTTTTGTAGCTTCTGATCTTTATCTGTAATAGTGTGCAAATCACACTCAGATTTAAGCATTAAATACACATCAGTAGCCTCTTATTAGGGGTCTTGCTATCTAATAAAGGGCCGCATACAGAGAATGTAATAAAAAGGACAATGAACTGTCAATGAATACTCTTAATGGTCTACCCTAGAATTACCAAGAACAGTGAAAATCGTTGACGAATTGCCCTAACTTATTAACATAAGTAAAAGGCCTAGATTTTCATACTATCCATGCTGTGTATGTTAATTTTTATCCATAATAGTCGAAAGCTGATGTCGATTCTGAAAGATGGATTGCATAGACTTTTCATATAGGGGAGATCGTCGAAAGTTGTATTTTTTATTTTTAGTTTGACATTACTCGGATGTTTTAACTCAAGAGTTCTTATCTAGTAAGTCAACACAACACTCAATACAAGACTTACGTAGTTGGTCGTACAAACCTCTAGTCAGGATTACAAACCAGCCTCTTACCCCACAACTGTTGTGTGTTTAACGTCGACTTCTTCAATTTAAATAATAAGTAGATCTATAAATAGCCTAAGGTTTCTTAAAACTCTTCTCCCTCTCCCTCTCCTTCTTTATCTTTTCTTATGTTTATAGAGAGATATTATTTTAGAAAATACATTGTTTAAGAACAATTGGCACCTGAAGGCAAATTGTGGCCGCGTAAGGAAGATAAAATTCATTATAAATATGTGGGAGAATGTGGAATGTGTGGATGACAACTAAACAGGAGGTGGATTGAAGACGAAATTATGAAATGTATTATGTCTATAAGAGTTTGGATAATGCGGATGCATCGTGATTTTAAAGATAATTTCGAATCTATTGTAAATACTGATAAGCTCTCCCAACATTAGTTGAAAGTGTCCAAAATTTTATTGCAACTGTCAATAATGCATTGCAAGAAGGAGATGAAAGCCGTTGTGGAAAAAGTTGATAATGCAGAACGATGACTCAACGTCTGCTAATTCTAGGGAATGTTAATGATAACAATGGAAGTGGTTTCACTCAACTTCAAAATATCAAACTGGAATGTATGCAAAGTTTTTGACAAAAAAAAAACCCAAAAAAGGGAAACACAGCAATATTTTATCCTTTAAAAGTTTCAATTAACGAAGTGATTTTAATAAACAATCTCAATTTATAGTTTTTCAAATGCAATAAAAATTAATTTTCAAGAAAACTCACCTGCTTCGCCTGTAAAAATTTCGTAAAATTTAAAATAATAAATTTGATAAGGTATCGTTAAAAATCTTGACAGACAATTTGAGATTCTTAACCATACGTAAAACGTAATGTTAACAGAATAAAATTTACATATAAATTTATAATATCAATAACTAATGCCACACTGGCCACGCTGACCACGCTATGCCATGCCACCAACACCACCACCAGCGCCAACATCAGCCAGCTTTATCGCTATGGAGACGATTTTGAAAGAAAATATTTAAGTGTTGAAAAACACAAAATTAAACCAAAAAGAAATGAAACAATGAAAAACAAAAATTGAAAAGAATGTTTTAAATGAGTTAAGCTTTCAACAGCAGAAACTATAACAACAGGAACCGTAACGGCGTAACGTAAGAACAACAATATGGACCCTATGGACTAAATGCAGTTTTTAATTAAACCCATAAAACATTTTTATAACGAGACAAAGATGCACTGACAGACACTTTTGCCACAAAAGATAGCAGCATACTTTTTTACACATTCATATACATACTTAAGGTGGTCAGATGCAACGAAATTAAATTTATATTTGTTATAAAAAATAATAAAAAAAAAGAAAAATAAGGAAATGATATTGAAATAAGATATGGACACGAATAGTACAAATAATTAAATGAAATAATAAAATTTAACATGATGTTTAAGGCCTTATTTAAATAAAACTGTCACCATCGTTTCTCACAAATTTACGTTAATGCGTGTGTTTCAACAACAATGATATGTTTTCTAGGCTGGAACAGGTGATAATTATTTGGCATCGAAATGTAAGATGGAGTTATAAAAAAGAAATAACTTCGCTTCTGTTGTCAAAGATACTGTAACTAGAAATAAAGCAGCCGTACTATTTGCTCATTTTTGCTTCAATAATACTAATGTTAAAGATGCACTCCGATTTGGTCACGCTATCACTGAAAAAGTCGATGAGATCATGGAAGAAGTTGAGAAGAAACAGGCGACCAGCAGCCTGGATGTTGCTAGGAAAATAGGCATTTCCTAGTAAATAATATTAAACTACTTGAAGAATGCGGGATACAAAAAAATATTTTTCGAAATTAAACTATTTTGAATGCAAATAATAACGAGCTGGATGTATACACATGTTGAAGAAGATCACGGACGAAGCGAGGTGAAGCCGATATGACTAATGCTGAGGCATCTTGTGGCCAATTATTGCCTCTACTGTCGACATTAAGAAGTTTGAAGTTAGCAACTCTATTTAAACGGAAGGACAAACAGCTGATCACATGGTAAGTCGGCAAGCTTGCCTGGAATGATTTCATTTTAAAGCATTTCTTACTATACTATTAAAACCTAAGTTACTTAAAAACTACTTTTGATACTGATTAGAGTGAGAAATGCTGCTACATTGTAACTGGTTAGCTTTAAGGTGGACTGATGTTTGGATTGGCGACAGGGCTGTTTATTGAAGCTAAGCCATCCTCAAAGGTTTTTACTTTATACAACTGAATTGTTTGTATTATAATACTCAGCAGCCTAGCATATTTACTAGAGTTTTACAACGTTTGTTCCAGCGGCAACGACCTAAGCTCTCCGATCAGACGTCCTCTATCCCCTGCCTCACATTTGGTAAACCACTTTTCAGCCCCAAGTTGGAGTAAGGGGTTACAAATTCGATTTCCTTCTATCAGAATATCAAACCACAACTGGTCACCTTTTAAAATATCATATCAAACGATTAACTAATTTGTATTTTTCGCAAATCATCAATTGCCAGGCATCTTTTCTTATAACTTTGATTTTAAAGAACCAATTGATAGTATTACATGGTATATTTTGTTGAAAAGAAAGAGGAAAAAGAAAGAAAATATAAAATATATAAGAAATTGATTATATTCATTATTTAGCTGCCAAACTTAAACTGTTTACTTATGAGCCAACGAAGTTTTAAATAAAATATTTTAAAAAGTCCACCCAAAATGAAGTATAATTTGATAATGAAAATAAAAATAAGGAACAACAGCAGTAAGTCATGGTAAATTATGTTGGCATATATGAAAGTAAGAAAAATGAACTAAACCTGAGCTGAAACTGAACGTTGGTTGGCCTCAATTCACAAGGTGTTCGTTCGTTCACTGGTCATCTACACATTCAATTCAATTTTAATCATTTAATTCCCTGAAAGTGTATCGTCTCCTTACGTCTACTTGCTTTATCCTTAGTGTGAGTCGCAGGCTGCTAGACCCAGGCAACAAGATAACATTTGCATGCTGCTATCACAAATGGCGGTAGCAGGCAGGCTTTAAATATGATCAATGAATGGTATAATACACCATTAATAGTCATGTAAAGTCCTCTTTTTACCCTTTTACCTTTATTTAGCTTACATTTTTCGCATTTCGAACCGGGCATACTATAAACCGTTGTCTCTGTTTTGGCCTTTTGTAATCTTTAACCGTTTAATTATGACAAGTGCTTGTGCCGTACATATGGGCCCTGTGCATCAAAAGCCATGCATGCAAGGTGCATATGAATATGAATTTCTGTTGTGGCATGCACTTTACTAAAAAAAAAAAAAACAATCCACCACTTGCGTTATGCTTATGCCAGGGTATAACAATTTTTGTCGCACAAGTGCTAAAGGGCGCGCAATTGTTTGCCCTTTTTGTAACATTATCTTTAATCGACATTTGTTTATGGCTTGAGGATATTTCTCCGTAAACATTTTTCTTCCTTACTATCCCTACCCTCTATCCCATCTTTCTCTGCGAACAAAAACGTTTCAACGTTTTGCTATAATTATGTGTCAGTCAATAAGTTGACGATGAAAACAATAACAATGAATGCATGTCTGCGCATTAACAGACGTTGCACATGCGCATCAGGTTCACTACTCCCCTATGTATGTACATAGTGGTTCCCATTGTTTTTCATGCCATTCGACACTAATTGAAATGTACGAAATCTAAATAATAAACATAAATTTTCCTGAAAAGAAATGATAATAATGACAATTCAAAATTGCAGTCCTTTAACTCACCTCTTAAAAAATAGGCGGAATATTTATTGGCATTTTGTCGTAATGAAAATATAATAACTTGTCAATCAATAAATGATCAGTAACACAGATGATTAAATGGAAATAATTGCGTTTGTAATTAAGAAGAAAAAAAAATACTATCATTTTGTTTTCTCGGTACAGCACTTGATAATTAAAGTTCCTATTACTATAATAACCATAATAATTTTGGTTATTGCTTGGTAATATAATGTGTACTTACATAGCATGCTCTCAACATAAATAAAAGCTTCTACAGGTTTAGTAGTACTTCTGGCTTTAGATCTTATGCCTGATTTTGCATAGTTTGATAGAAACTTTTTACGAAACGAGAAGTGGAAATAAGTGGATGTAGCTGCCCAAATGGATAAATGCACTTAGATTACGAGTGGTCTATTTGGATATCACCATCCGGAGCTTCTAATGAAGCCATTTAGACTCTCACTGCATGGAGAAAGCTCAGATGGATCAGTCTCATAACACCAAACATCTATTCAATATGTTTTCTTCTCTTTGCTGCCCTGCAAAAGTCATTCATCGTATGGCCATGAGAAAGGTGCCTCACCTGAGTACTTAGAATGTAATGTCCTGTAATGACTTCGTACACTACGTTAAGTATGGTCTTTTGGATAGACTTGCTGCGCTATCTTACCATAATCCGTAGTTACCCATACAACTCTAGAGTCTATTATGCCAGAAATTTACCCGTTTTTGTACCTTTTGTCCAGTATTGTTGTCGTCGTTGAATAGTTTTCCTTTAGTAGTGGTTGTTTAGGATTTAACTGGTAGCAGACTGGATTCCGAAACTCGACCGGAGGTTTAATTCTGGCAACACGAGTGTCGGAAGCATCAGAGACTTGATGCGTCCCCCTAGTGGGAGCAACGTGATGGCTGTGGTTTATACCCAAACACAAGGAGAGCGCAAGATCGGTGTGGCGTTACACTCTTAATCATCTTTACAAAAAAGTTTAGATAGTCTCCGATCCCTTACCAACAGGGAAGTCATGTCCAAATGTATGGCTTCGAATTGTCGTATTGTACTCAGTTATTGTGCGTGGGGGCGCTGGTAGACGCATTGTTTCCAGGCGTGCTTGCAGCAGCGTGGGGTATACCATCATGACTATACTCACGTAAAACTCTGGACTATACTCACGTAAAACCGAGAAAAGTGAATTCGCCATCCTGTCAAAAAGGCCAAGCTGACCTGTCTACAGCATTTCTAAACTTTTTAAAATTATTTTTTTTTAGTAATTTTGACAGCTTTTCCACTTTATGTTTTTTGCGTCCTTGACAATTCTTATTTAAAATTCTCATTAGAAAAACCTGGTCATTTTGTTTAAATGGCTTTAGAGTTCCATAAAAAAAATATTAAAAATAATCTTGTCATTGCAGTTTAATGACGTCAAACGAATTGAAGTGATCGATTGGACAATGAAAAATACTCTGCAAGATGTTTAAAATTTCAACATGTTTTCAAAGCATATGCTTAGAAATGTTAAATACTTTCTATTCATCGGTTCTGGTAAAATTTCACTAAAAGAAGAAAAAATAAAACGTCAATCATACGTACGGCGGCCCTGTGTAGATTTTTATTTCTTTATTTCATGTTTAAAATTCCCAACAAAAATTGATGATGACAAATCTTTCATAATTTCTGTCAACACTTTGAAGGAATTGTGGTGCACCGCATTCAACGGCACTCAAATATACTTAAAAATACGTTAATATGTCTGTCTGTATGACAATTTAAATGTTTTTAATTTATGAAATTATTCCGACATATTTTAGCGTATTTTTTTTTTTCAATTTCATTTTAATTTTTTTTCTCTTGTTGCATTTTATACAGCCAAATTGCTGTGTGGCTACATTTATGAGGATTAAATTATTAAATATTTACAATTCCATTAAAAAAATACACTGAAAAAGATTTATTTACGCGTTTCGATGGTTTAATTATAAAAACGATTTATTTTTATTTATTTTGACTTTGCACGACGGTGGTAGTGGTGGTGGTGGTGGAGAGCAAGGTAAGGATGCTCATCATCGGTGAAAACATCATATGCCACCAACACAACGACCACCACAGTCAGGCAGTCATTATTGTTGCCTCAATAAGAGACGAAATAAAGAAAACAAATTGCCCACACCTTGGCCACAATAATTTGCCAACATTTCAGCACATTTGTTGTTCATTTCAAGATGCCTCATAAATAGAAATGCTTGCTTGCAATAATTGTTTTATTCTCTCCATTATCTACACAAGGAATTGTTTAATCGATTGGTGCCCAAGAGAGGGGGTGTAGCAAAAGTGTTTTTGTACAAATCATTAAAGGAATTAAATCATTGTGTGTCTTTACAGGCCTATTATTTGTTTAATTTTAAAGTTATGTCCTATAACACGTTGGAGATTGTAAACTCTGTACCTTTATCTCGAGAACTGTGCAATCTCCGACTATATCCTTGTGCCTATACTAAAGTTACTTTTAGAAGATACCTTTCTCTTATGTTAACAAAGTTTATTGTGTACGTAATCTAACGCTTCATAGGGTGAGCGAATTGTACGAGACATAGATTTTGAATAGATACGTTAAAACAGGGTTAAAATACTCTTTTACATACTGATCGTCGTCTACAATTGTTTGCTTTTATTTTTTTCTTCATTTGTTGTCTTGTCTTGTCTTTTCATCTTAAAGAATGACAGCAAATTATGATATGATTCTGATCATAATTTTCACGCAAATGATTTCTCTCCTGATGGCTGGAACTGGCATGATCACTTAATTGTTGGCGGTGGCGAGGGCGAGAAATTCTTTCTTGTTGATAATGTTATTGTTGTTGTTGTAAAGTATCATCATCGCCATTACCATTTGACGATTGTTTATGCGCTTTTTGACCCACAAGGTGCTTTCGCATCGTACATTAACGTTTTCATTCTTTTTTCTTTTTTTTTGGGTCTTGATCTCGAGGTCTCCTTATGATTATTGTTATTACTGTTGTTGTTCTCTCTTTAAGCCATGATATATTGTTATTTGTTTTGAACAAGAAAAAGCGGAAAAAGCGTTTGTATTTCAATGAAAATTAAAAGTGGCACGTTTACGAATTGGATTTTTTAAGTTCTTATGTGTTTTGCTTTAAAAACTTTAGAAATTTACTTGTTAATCCCTATCAGAAAGATAAAAAAAACCAAAATGGTGTCAAATTCCTTAAAGAACTTCACGTTAAATTTTAAAGATGTTTCGGCATTTTTTACAAGCTTCCAACTGATTTCTTGTTATATTCCAAAATTTTATTCTGTTTTACTGCCCCACAAAATATTTATTTCCCCCCTCATAAATTTTTCTGAAACGATCTGAAGAAAGAAATTCATTTATTTGGTTTCTTTTGTAAAACAACTGCTTGCACCAACCTAATCGGCAAATGTGTGAATAGAGTCTAAGGAAATAATTTTAGATTTTCTGTTTTTTTTTTTCGAATTTTAAACACTTAACGAATACGCGACATATGGCTTTATAGGCCATTAGTGGATAAAGACGCTTGCGACAACATGAATATTCCGTAGATCCATCAAATAGGCAAACAAATGGTAGAGACAGAGAAGCAAAGTGTCAAATACGTTTCGTTTCTGTAAAATAGTGCAGTAAAAGAAATCAAAAATAAATTTTAACACTAGTTCAGTAAAATTTTCAAAAAGAAAACAAAATTCTGTGCAGTTAACAAGTCCCGACGAAGAAAGAGATTGTTGCAAGGCAATAAAAAAAGAAAGAAACAAAATTTTCTTCTACTGTTCAAAGTTGAACAGAATGAATTGAAAGAAATTGTGTGTGAGTTATTAAATTAAAATTCTTTTCATATTCACACGCATATGGCGTATGATTCCTTTAGGGGTTTACAATGATGAGGTCGGCTTGAATGGCCTTGATTGTGTTTACCTTAAAAAACCTTGGAAGGCATTTATCGATTGTGTTCGGTCAAATATAATATCAGAATTCAGATAGTCCCTATAGAAATCCCAATTCTGACATAATTTTCACTTTGGCTGTAATATTTATTTTGAGAAAGGTTATAAATTTCAGTCAGTTAAAGAGTCCTGGACGCCCAGAGTTTGCTGTCAGAACGAGTGTAGCCAAGGATGAATATCTAAGAGATGCCAGTTCTTACAATACTTATAATCTTCTAATATCACTTAACCTAACCTCCGAATTGCTACTCTTACAGATATTATTGAAGAAATGTCAGGTTTTCGGCGTCACCCATAGGCCATAGAACAGTGGCCATCAAGAACCGCAATAGTGGGATTGAAGGTCAATCGAATTAAGGAATGAAGGCAATAAGTCCTTTTCTTATCCAGCTAAGATATTTGGCAGGTCATTGCCATACTGTATTACGGCTTAGTATGGTACGACCGTTGCCTATAAATAGCGACTCTTTCTCAAGTGGTGGTGATGTAGTCTTTTCTGGGAGATCTGTTAACAGGTGGTTGGTGTACTGTTGGAAATACTAGGATTGTCATCCGTCGTTATCTAAAAACATCGCCCTCCGTGGAAAAAAAAAACATTGGGTGTTGTAATAAGTCCAATTCGTTCTCAAGAAGTGGTCTAGCCTGCTCTATAATCTCCTGAAAAGGATCTAAAGGCAGAAGAAATCTGGGTGTATGATTGAAAGCTTTAAACATATTTTCGTCTCTTACTGGATACGAAACTGGTATTATTCACACTAACCGCTACACCTAAATCCATAGAACATTGCAAATTTCTTACAAATCTTTACACTGCTGTTATGGAAATTAATTTATTTTTGGAAATATTTTGTATTCCCAAATACATATGCATATATGTCCATACAGAGAAATTAATTGTCCCTACAAATTTTATACAAATTTAAAATCAATAAATAAATTTTTAATTTTTATTTTACAAAAAAAAAATTAATAAGAAAACGAAGAAAAAAGCCACTATAGATGAAATACAGACACGACACATACCCATACATTTCATCACATGACCTCAAATCACGAAGGAAGATATACGAGGGTATTAATTTTTTAAAATATTTCCACCACAAAACTAAAAGACACAAATTTTGATCTCCCGTATATAAATAATAAAAGCTAGAGCAGCAGCCGTGCCAACATTGGTAGCATTGTAGCATAGAAATTTATGTCCAACAAATGGGCCAATTAACACATGCTAACCAATTGCCTACAACACTCGAAATTCTTTAATTCTTATGAACACAATGCGTCTGTCTGCCTGTCTGTCTATTTGTCTATCTATCGGCTGTGACAAAAAACAAAGAAAAGAATCTTAATCCCATGGAAAAGAGAACTTATTTGTGTATCAAAGCAGCAAAAAGAATTTAAAGTAATCAAAAAATTAAAATCATATAAAAAAAAAAATATACGATAACAAACGGCCATAAATTCTCAAGTAAAATTTTCAAATGAAATGAACTGAAAAGAAATGAAAATGAAAACGACAAAGAAAAGTTTGACATCTGTTGTTTTGTTCAAATATTTACAAGTTTTTCAAATGGATCTGAAAAGAAAATTCAAAATAAAAACACAAAATTTTTCTTTAATAGTTGTTGTTATTATTTCAGTGGACTTTGTTGTATATTTTTCCAAAGAGACAAGTTAAAAATATTTTCTATTTTTTTTTCTTAAAGATTTTGAAATATTTTTGTATGTCTATTCAAATGCCTATTTCATTGTATTTGTTGTTATTGTTATTGTTGTTGTCTAATGATTATGATGAGAGATGGTTTTTGGTTGATAAAATTGCCAGAACAATTAAGCAGATTAATAAATTGAACGAAATATTTAAAATTTTTTTGCTAAATTTTTTCAAAATTTTTCTTTTTTTTATAAAAAAAAATTTATAATTTTGTTGAAACGTAATAAACATAAATTTAAGTAAATTAACAACTTTATTTATGCATTTATTATGGTTTTTTTTATCTAAAGAATTTTTTATTTATTTGATTTTACTTTAGATTCTACTTTGTAGGTGAGGCATTAATGTCTCTGCCAATATTTTAGCTGTTGTTTTAAACTGCTATAGCTTAACAGACGCACCAGATATGTTATTTTGGAAATTTTTTACCACAAAAAAGACATCTGCAGCCATAGAAATGTACATATATATTAATCAGTGAAAAATCAAATTTTTCTTGATTTTTTTGGTTGATACCGACTTATCCAGGTTTTTATTACGTATTCGATGTGGAAAACAAACTGGAAAATAAGGAAGATTAAACGCGTAAGCTTGAGGAATATTTATGTGGGTGTAGAGTCTGCAATAGTAAGTGAATAAGTAGTATAATAGCTACTCGTATAGCAAATTAATCAAGGAACAATCCTGCGAACACATTTCCCAGAAAAAGCTGTTAAGGAAAGGAAATGTAACACTTTGGAAGCAACATTTAACTTTAAGTGTGGGGCTATTCTAGGTATTACAGGCAATGGTCAAGGAAAAATAGTTAGGGAGAAGGGGATGTGAAATATTCAGAACCCAAGGAGATGTTGGCAGAAGTCAATGCCATCGAAAGATGAGCACATTTCATTTATTTCCGCAATCGGTATTTCCCCACTTTTGTAAAATCGAAAATTCCACAAAGGAAGGGAGGGAAAAGCCAAATAGGTTTAGAACAAATGTTTTGCGTTGCTGGGTAATTGTAGTGGGAAGAGGTACAAAGGTTTATTTATTTGTTTATTTTATGTTTTGGTTTCAATTAGAATAGGTGTACTTGCTCATTGAGGTCTAGTTGATCCATTGTACGTCGTTCTAGAGCGGAGAGGATTAAAAGGGAGATAGGGAAAAACGCGAAAAAGTAGGAAATTAAGAAAGAGGTACGTAACCTGTATAAGCATAAGATATGTAACCTGAATAAGGACCGATCACTTCAAACTCAATATGTATCATCGTGCCACTAGTACAAGCTACCTAAAATTTATTCTTTTTCTAAGTTCTCTTTAGAATTTTCCAAATTTTAGAGATAAAAAGGCATAAAGCCTTTGGTTATCTCTTTAGATATGTATATTCAGAACGAACAACAAGCCTATTTCACAACCTACCCAAATCCCCTTTTCATGTTTTAATGTGTTTAAAATGTCTTTGGAAAAAGTCAAAGTTTATCGCAACTTTTGTTTAATTTTTTCCACTTTTAAAAACACTTGAAAAAGAAATCATGCCCGACATTTGTTCATCTGTTTAATAATTCAGTTTAACGAGTGACTCATGCCAATTCAATTTGTTTATAAAATTTAACAGATGTTTTCTTAAAATGATTTCTGTTTCCCACTTTTCCGGCAGATTTTGCTGTCTGTGCTGACTTAATGAGCCTACTTAAAAAATTTCTAAAACAAAAAAAAAAAAACAAAAAATTATAAGTGAGGGAAGTCAAAACTTTTAATCTTCAATCATTTTTTTCTCTTTCTTTAAATTGTTTTGGGGGAAAGAAAACAACTCAATACGTACCCGTACATGCATATGTATGTACATACAATCATAATTATGTTTTAAATATTTAAAAATGATTTTCGAAAAATACAAGTCATGTGTATTGTTGTTTAACAAAAATAAATGTTTAAGCAACAAGATGTACTGTGTGTGTTGCATGACTTGCTTTTCATAATTTTTGCAAAAAAAGAAAAACAAAAACAAAATATTGCTGTCTGTCACTTAATAAAGTGCAACAAACAGTCACAACACCCATAATCAGATGTTGATACAGATGATGATCATCATACAACATCATCGGTCGGTACTGATGATGAGGAAGATGAAGAATGCCGCTGTGGAAAACTTTAATATTTGTCTTCCTCTTTGCTTGCAGTGTTTTTTTGTGCTATAAAACTACACTGTTTCCATTGGGGTTGAATAATGCGAAAAGTGAGAATTAGATTAAGATTTAAAAAATGAAATTACCAGTTTTACTTCCACATTTGGATGTACAACTTAAGGTTAAGAAGTGTATTGGAATATGATAGGTAATCCGAAGAATACTGCTTTTAGTGAAATGTAAGCAATTCAATCTGTTGGAATTGGTGTACGTATATATGTATGTATGTACAAATTTGTTTGTTTTTGTTGTTGTTGTTTTTTCCCTATGCATATTTAATAAAAAATGCTTATGATTACAGCGATCAGTTTTCGTAACCATCCATATAAAATATTTAAATATGAACGACCCACCACAATACCGGCAATTCATATTTCATTGACTCATTCATCTTGAAATTGTTTAAACTGGTAACGATCAGTAAAAGTGGCATCAACATGTTGTACGTAGTGATGTACTACATACATACCGCCAGTCATTCATCCATTCCAACATTCATCCTGCAAACCAGACTAAATCAAGCCAACCATACGCTTGCTGAATGGTTGATAGCAGACAGTCAAAATAATAACATGTGCCCCAAAGCATTGCATTGCAATAAAGCCTACAAAATAAATTCTTTAGAGGGTAAGGGGAAATCTTGAAGGGAGGAAAATCTTGTATAAACACAAATTTTCAGATTTCGTTGGATAAAAAAAGCAAGAAGGAAAAAAAAACAATGTTGAAAAACACATGCATGCACTTGCATCTCTTATGCCTTCTGTACTTCACTTGCACTTCATCTGTTGCAAGTTGTTGTTATATAAAAAAATATTTTGTTGTGTTTGTCTTTTTTTGTTGCTGTTGTTTTAATTCATTCATTTTGGTTTCAATCAATTTGATTGTATTGTTGTTGTTTTTTTTAAACTTTTACTCAAAGCAATTGAGTTGAATTTTGTTTGGTGGAGACTCTTCTCTTCCTATACGAGATGCAACATCATTATCATCATTGCCGTCATCATTATTATTAGTTTAATATGCCACTTGAATAACCGAAATGAAAATATTTAATATTTAGCTTTTATTGTTGTTGTGATTGTTGTTTTATTTCAAAATTTAAAACGAAAAACACTTCACTTGCCCTCACACTTGCACCATCAACGGCTGATTATCAACAGATGTTTCCAAATGATTTCGAATTTAAGCAAATTTCGAAGATAAGAGCAAAAATAGATTTTTGTGGCTGCAAAAAGGAAAAATTGTGTTGTTTTTGCGAAGTCTGGTTTGTTTTTAAAACATTATGATGTAATTGTAGATACCTAATAGCTATTGGGCCATATAAAAAGTAGTCAAATAAAAACCTAAATAATTCTTTCGTTGATTTACAGGCGTGTTCTTACAAAAGCTTAAAGTGTAAATAATTGCTAATGAGCAGAGCTTCACAAATCTATGGTTCGGATTGAGTTACAGGTAGGGCATAAAAGAGAATGCTATACGGTTTAACATTATGCGAATTTTCTTCAATTTCTTAAACTAAACGTTGAGAGATTACCCTCAAGCTTATCTTTCCATTGCAGTTTTGTATGAGCCCCTCCTGGAATTCCCGGGGTTTTCTTTTGATAACTTTAATTGGTAGAGTATCTTCCCGTATTTGCAGACATGTCATAGTCAATGTAACCTCTGCTGTTTAATGGGTTCTAATACTTCAATGTTAGCATAGAACTCATATAAGTTCCTTTCTAGGGTTCTTCTCTAAAATACCCCAAGATTAGCTTTGTCTGCCTGAATAAGCATCCGCTTAACTCGCAGAAACCATTAGATTGATTTTAAATCTGTTGACTCACAGTCTTCAGTCAGGATTTCGACCTAGCTTCTCACACCACTTAGGTTGTGTGCGTTAATTTTATACATGAGTGACGGGACCTACAATTAAAAGTCGACTCCGAACGACAGATTTTTGAGAAGCTTCTCATGGCAATTTTATTTACTCTCAGAGTTTTTGCCAGAAATTTGCTGAGAGGCAGTCGCCAGAGAAATATTTTTTTCATATTTCGTTTTGATGTCTGACCTGAGGTGACTCGCATAACTCTTATCGTAAATAATTAAAAATAATAATTTATATAATTTATAATTACATTGTAATTAATAAATAAATTGTTTCAGTTTCAGATTCTTTAATCATTGAATTTGTCGGTAGGACATGCCACCTCCCAAGTTTTTTACGGTGACACATTATTTTTAATTTCTATTGTGTTAAACTGAACTCATGCGGTCACAACGGAATTAATATATAATTCCAAAGAAAGCCTCGCTTGAGGTTGCCAAAAGCTAGTTACAAAAATCATACTACAACATTTGCTTTGACGCAGCTAAGTCGTTCAATGCCAAAGGCGAACATCAAAACTGCGAATGAAGACTTTGAAAGTTCAGCCAAAGCATGACATTAGAAACTGGAGTTAAAGCAACTGTAAATCATACCTGAGTACGGCTATTAATTTAAACAGTTGTCTGGAATCATTTAGGTAAGTTTTTTACAAAAGTTATTATTTATAATGGTCGTTTTTTATTTAAACTTTTATTCAAACTACAACACTTACGTTCGTACGTTCGTTTGCATAAAAACCACTTTATAGGTTTCAAAATATGTGGAATGTTTCCATGTTAATAAAATAATTAAATATTATTAAAATAACATTGTTAATGGTCAATAATGCAACAATAACTTAATCAGTATTTAGTGTAGAATGTTTCTTTATAATATTTCTGTGACATTAATGTTTAACAATATGCCTCTAAATTGCTCCAATTAATTGAAAATAATTTCTTTCAAAAATTACACTCCAAATCAATTATGGCCACGTTTAACCGGTGTATGACGGTGTATTAAATTAATTGTGTTGTTGTATGAATGAATAAATTAAATAATTAATAATGCTTTTTAAAGAAAATGTTTTCGATATGAAAACAACAAACCATTTAGAAAAAAGAACGTCAAAAAAAAATAAAATAAAACTCAATAACAACAAAATCAAACAATAAAGAACAACTTTTTAGTCAATATTATGGCCCACATTAACCCAGACACTCAATGCCAATCAACAGCTGCCTTATACGCCATTGTCGGTCACTTGCCACAATAATTCAGAACTTACCTTACCATACAATGCTGAAAATTAATACAAAACATTGGGATTTCTTATTTTTGAAACCAAAAAAATGTTTAGATTACATACAGACTTTACATATGTATATGCCTACATATGTAATTTTGGTCCTTTGTTTTTTCATTACTCGCTATATTGGCTCATCTTTTATTTTTAGTGGTTAACATCATAACAACTGCAACGATAATGTGGCAGGCACATCATTTAATTCCGTTAAAGAGTTTGTTTCTTTTCGTTCTTGTTGAAAGCTTTCGGGGGCAGGTGTTTATATATATGTCATGCGGTACATAAAAGTCTTGATTTTGTTTTTGTTGCTTTGAGAATTGCTCGTACATTTTTGAGAATTTAATTAACACTTAAAATAAGTATGACGATGGCGATTCTGATTATGATAATTTTGAAGGCATCATCAACAGAAAATTCTTTGTTCTGTAGAAAGATAAGCATGCACTTGGGTCGAATGTAAATTGAGTTACAATTGGATTACAATTATTCCTGACTGCTATTATAGCATCTCAGGACAGAAGCATAAAAGATGAGTCCAGGTATCGTTTCTTTTGTCATAACTAAACTAGAGAATATCCAGATAGTTCCCTCTGAGATGTATTTATGCTGCACAGGTTCCTCTGTGAGTAGTCGTAGTCTAATAGGTAGTGTGTCGGCTTATTAGACGAAAGCCCACGGTTTAATCCCAGGTTATACATCAAACGAAAATATGAAAATATTTCTTCTGCAACTTCCTTTCTGGCAAAAACTCTGATAATAAACAAAATTGTCATGAAAAGTTTCTCAAAAATCTATCGTTCGAAGACGGCTTTAAAACCGTAGGTCCCGCCACTCATGTGTAAAATTAACGCACATAACGTAAGTGATGAATTGAGAAGCTATGTCGCTATCCTGACTGAAGGCTTGTAATGACCAATTAAGTATGTAGGTTCCACATATCGACGCCTCCGTTCTATAACATTCTAAGTCGAAAAAGTGTGTTTTAAGTTATAAGCTCTCAAAGGTGTATTCTAATTAGATGTTTTTCTATAACTTCGGAACGGATCGGCGCATCTTAGCCAAATTTTGACAGTATTTAAGTTAGATATCGTAGAACTTAAAAATGCAAGAACATTAAAACATAATAAGAACATTCTAAGTGTACTTAGAAAGTTATAGAATGGGGGTGCCGATATGTGTTTTGGTCGCATTTGTTTCCGCAATCGTTGAGTTGATAATACCTTGTCAAAAGGAAGGTTACCGTCGAGAAACAATATTATGAGTCTAATTCGCTTCCTCAAAAGCTCAATTAGTTTCGGGATTAAGGGAAAATAAATTACCATATAGTGGGACTTTGGGCTGTACCTGTCTAGAAAATGGGTTCTTGGGTTGAAAGCTACCTCTGGCAAAAGTTTACATTGTTTAAATTCGTTTGGTTTAAAAAGAGATGTCTTTTTCGTATGAATATAGACACACAAAGTCCTCTTCCTTCTGTACTTAATGGACCCATTATCGGCATGTAAGCTGCAAAATCAAAGAGAAACTTTGTGATATGTTCCCTTAAAAGAAAGGAAAGGAGTATAAAAATGAAAAGAAAATAAAAAAGTTAGAAGATAATAAATTAAGGACTTACTAGGATTATCAAAATAAGGCTTCATACTTTAAAAGCAAAAAAATATAACAACGGGAGTAGCTATAAGCCAATGTCCTTAAATAAAACTCCATAAAAAATGTAGCTTATGGCCTAACGAATTTAGTATACTTACCTTTCAAGATAAACAACTTATTGTTGCCGTAACATTCTCGCTGTATGTTCTGCCAGAGAGAACGTGTCTTTATATTTTATGGACTCAATCTTTTTCAACACTTTATAGGCTTCTTGATTATTTTTATGTTGATAACGTTTATGATGATGGTTATTTATGCTGTCATAATTTTGTAACTTTTTAGTTTTTGGAATGTATTTGGGTCAAAATCATTAAATTTTAAAGTTTAGGGCCTAAGCTTGTGCTTAAGGTTAAACGAAAAAAAAAGAAGATAAAACAAGTTAATGTACGGTTTAAGCTTAGTTAAGATTAATTTATGAGGCAAACACCACGTTCTTGAGTGCCGCTTTTTTTTTTTTCTTAAGAAAGGATCAAGACTTCGACACTTTAAAAGAAATTGCCAATTAGGAGCGAAAAAGAAAAAAAAAATTAATACATACTTAAGGTAATAGTTGTGAAGATATGGAATTGCTTGGAATTTTAATTGCCCGCCAAAATTTTTAATTATTCCTGCTTGTCTTTATGCATGATTTGCTCTAAACAGTGCAAGTGTGAATAATTCTTTAATGTTAATGACAGTGGCCTTAATGTCAATATAAACGACTTTAAATGATGAGGGGATATTTATTTAAATAATTAACGCATTCTACCTACCGGTTCTTAATAGCTGTTAATTACTGAACATGTTATTTCGGTGCCTTTTTAAAGGAAACAAAAAGGAAAAAAAAAACAGCACAGCGCCTCAAATTTCCTTATTGTTTAGTTTTCAGTTTTTAAGGCCATTATATGGACCACAAGTGTCTGCTTACATGGTGTGACACATGTTGGCCACTTAAATTTACGACTTATAATTGCAGTTTTTAAAATTCGCCATAATCATTTATTCTTAAGCAATTCGTTTAACGCTATTATGGCTCCAAAAAAAAAAAAATAAAAATAGTTGAAAAATAATAATGAAAAAATTTTTGTTGTTGCTGATGTGTTGTTTTTGCAACACCTTAAATTTATTAACCAAAATTATGTGCCACAAACATAATGATTTGAAACAATCGCTCATTTTCCTTACCCATCCATGGTGTTTGTTGTTTTTGGTTTTTGCATACATGAATATGCAGCATCTGAATAGGCCCCTTCTCTCAATATATGAATGTAAAAGTAGGTACACATACATATAATCTTTTGTCATTACCAACTTATCACCGTTTAAAACTATATGATCATTAAGTATGGTTTGGTAAAACGACTCTTTTGAGTTCCATATTTAAGGGCAAATAGTGTTCAGTCGGGCACCTTTTTAAAATTAATGAAGAATGCTTTTGTTTTTCACTCTAGACTGGTTAAAATTGCATATTCTTTTATGGTTTTACATTTGAGAGAGAGCGAGAGAGTGGAATATGGTAAATGGACATGATTTATTAACTGGTCTTTTGTGAAGACTGCATTCATACCGCTATGGCGACTAATTTATCGGACGGTGACTATGTTTAGCCAGACATCTGTTTAGTTTTTAACGTGACAATTAAGTTTTATTTTTAATTACTATATAATCGTTTTTACATTGTTTTTGTTTTTGTTCTTGTTTTTCTTTTTATAAATAAATATTTATTGTCATGTATTTAAAGATTTAAAGAAGCTATTATACATGACCATTAAAATAGTCAAAATGGGTAATTAAAAATGTTCTCTGTTGCATGTATAACTCTATGATATTCCTTGCATTGGCAAGGTATGCATTATATGGGTACCTAGACATAAGGAATCAAATAACTTAACTAAAAAGCTAGGGAATTATACAACGTAAGTGTGAATAACCTAATGATTTTTAGAGTATTCAGACCAGACTACGAAAGCAAAAACTGCATAGATGAGCATATGAGCATAATCAGACTAAGTAAAGGAGACTTAACTACATTAACGCGACTATTTCCTTCTAATATAGGTTAATATAGATCAATAATAGGGGTGTTGGTTAATAATGAATGCAGGTCACGTATGCCATTGCTCAGATTTTGTAAGCTCAAGTTTCTAATTTTTATTACAATACAATACAATTACAAATTATATTATAATCATGTACGAGCTGAGTAACTTCGACCATATGCCCGGTGTAGTGTCACAGACCAGGGCCTCTGGTGGGAATCGAACCCACGACCCTCACGCTAATAGTCTAGCACACTACCCACTAGACTACCAGGGCGCTCAACAAGTTTCTAATTTTATATCCTTCGTCGCCACGATTAACGTTGTTTTGATTTACGTCGTAAAATTTTTTGTTCCCCCTAACTTTAATTTGCGAATTCGGTTTATGTCGGCTTTTTTTTGAACCAATTGCGACATAAATCGAGGGATTACTGTAAATTCTTATAACTTTTTTTAATTCCTTGTTAAAATCATACTGCTTTGTAGTATAAGCAATATGAAACTCGATTTACGTCGTTTCGCTTTATGTCGCATTTTTTTTAGAACCAACTTCGACGTAAATCGAGGAATTACTGTATCTAATTTTGTATCAGATGTAACTCATCTCAAAGGGGTGCGCTGCAAGAAGCTAAGGGGGTTTTTATAAACAACTAACTTCTTATGAAAAATATGGTTTGTGGGCGTATAAAAAGAAGGTTTGACAGCTTAGGTGTATGTCGATAGGTACCAGATCTTGTAATGTTGATCTCTTCTCCTCCAAACTATCTCTATATCTAAAACCTTAAATCCCTATGCTACAGAGAACCTTGAAGAAATCGCTAGTCGATTGAACTCATTTTAGATGCTTTTAAATCTTTTCTACCAATTTTATTTATGATGAGGTAACACTAGAGTTGTTCGCTCAAGCTGGCCATTGTGCGAATATTCTCTCTAGGCGCCAACCTATCCTGGGTCAATGAGGAGTCCTGCTCCACCATTAGAGTCACCTGACTCCTAATGGATAGAAGGCGTATCAACCAGTTACTCATCTCAATCACAGTGGTCATGCTTAAAGGTCATTGTGTATTGAAGAGGCGACTGTTACCCACTTTCTTTGTCAGTGTCCATCTCTTGGCTCCCCTTTTCTTATCAGACTGACGGAGCTATCTATTGATGTCAAGGATATAGCTTCGTTTATCAAAGGAAAAGTAGGGTAGTCGTGCTTTTGATATGAACTTCTTCCTCTTCTCTGATTCTGCTGGAACTTGTTCAGTACAGAGTCTGCGTGCACCCGTGGGATCACAACGAACTGGTATTAGTGCTCCTAACCTAACTTAACCTAAATAGTGGTTGCCAGAACTGGCTAGTAGAAAAATGTTCCACATTCTGTAAAGACAACGATTATATTGGATTGTAAAAAATGTTTCCAATGTTTTCGTTCAGAGTCGACGTTAAACTGTAGGTCCTGCCATTCATGTATAAAATGAACGCACAGAATATAAGTGGTGTGAGAAACTAGGCCGTAATCCTCACTGAAGCCTTGTAGTGGGTCAATTATGTATGGCACTGTAATAACAAGGTTTACACCCAGTAAATTACATCGTTTAGATAAAAAACTATGCGACTTTCTTGGCCATACAGCTGCCCAGTACATTAGCGAAAAATTGCATTAAAAGCCTTTTTAAATTACAATTTATTTCGTTGCCAAATACTTGTAATAACAATATTGCAGGTGTATTTTTTGTTTTTGATATGATTAATGACACTGTAATCTGATTTAAGGCTTAAACTTTTTTAAGGATTCCCTGCTTTTGGAACTAAAATATCACATAATCAAAGTCATTTGAATTTCGATAATAAAGTTGTTGGTAATCCAAAACCAGTACTTGACACAAACCAAAAACTGTTTGGCGCCAATTATGTTGTGTTGTTGTGTGCCTGCAGCTGCAGGCTTCTCAAAGTGCGACACTCTAAATTCGCAACTTTGGTGGCATTTCATTGAAAGAAACCTTTTCTGAAACATAAATTATGAATATTTTTGAAAACAAAAGAGACACAAAGTGGAATTTAACTTTCCTCATTTCAATTTAAACTTAAAAAAGAAAAGCAGCCGAATTATAGAAGAAGATAAAAAACGAAAAAAAAAAACATTTGGTATGTGCGAATTATTTGATGTTGCCACCATAATTCATTTCAAGTCAACTAATCGCCTTTTGAGTTTGTTTTTGGCCTCCGATTAAGTGCAATAAAATTAAAAATATAGTCATTAAACAGAGACATTAAGTTGTACATACATGGTCGATGGACAGACAAATAGGGAAATAAGTCTTCTTCTTTATTTTGGTATTTGGTGCTGCTGTTCGTTGCGTCTTCTTCTCCTGCTTCTTCTGTAATATGTGGCGTCTTAATGTGTCATTTAGACTCATAAATTTGCGTGTTTCTCTTCTTATGGATATGGTTGTACAGTTGAAGAGGATTTGCGCCTACGCATAAAAATTCTTTTAGTTGGCAGCACTGCTAGTAGAGCATAAAATAAAATACTGTTGCCTGTATACTCTAGCTAGTAGCTGGGGTAGGAGAGTGTTCGTAAGCATTTGGATAATTGCAATTAAAAAAATAGAAAAAAAAAAATAAGAAATGAAACAAGGACTTTGAATTGAAATTAAAGAAAGAGAAGACTTTCTTTCCTTTTAAAATTTATAGAATAAAATTTATGGCCTTTGCTTATGCTGCAGTTGCTGTTGTTGTTGCTGTCG
Source organism: Sarcophaga peregrina (assembly GCA_014635995.1). Lineage (NCBI taxonomy): Eukaryota > Metazoa > Arthropoda > Insecta > Diptera > Sarcophagidae > Sarcophaga > Sarcophaga peregrina. The sequence goes on along the minus strand of CM025791.1, from coordinate 15,532,116 downwards.
TTACATCAGTAACACATTTCCAAAGCCGTTGAAGTTCTCTTTTATTGGATTGCGTACAGAAGCAGGAAAAAAAAGTGAACACAAAAAAATATTGGCTTTTCCACGACATGATGCAGCACAAAATGACAACATTGCCCCATCATCTTGGTTGCAGCAAATGCATTTGCATGCTTCTGTGTGCAGATGTATGTATGTACATATGTAAGTGCCAGCCCTAAATATATCTACAAATGAAAAACTAGAGTCTTAAAGAAATAAGGAAAAGCGTTGTAGTGACACTTAAACACTACTGTTGGCAAATTGCAGATGATGCGTTTTGCCAACTTGGCATGCCTTATACGACAACAACAATAATAACAACAACTTAAGCAAAGACGTCAACATTTACTCATTCATGCCTATGCATGAGCGTGCATTTTTAATTTTTTTCTGTTTTTTTTTTTGTTATTATTTGTTGCACTTGCAATGACAACATGTTGTACTAATTGTACATGTTTTAAGCATTTTTTATGCCACTCATTTCTTTTTATGCCATATTTTTGTGGTACTAGGCCAGCCGTAAATAGTGGGAGTTTATAAAGGGAAATTAAATCTCTTCCCACATATGCATAAATAAATAGATTCTTTTGTTAAGATTCAATGATGTTAAGCTTTTCTTCAGTTGTAACTTAGTTACCTTTAGGCCCGTCATTTCCCAAAGAGAATAACATCTACAAGTAAAATTATACCAAAGTTCGGAAGCGCCATCTCTTAAGATGATATTCAGAATTTGAAAGAAATAAATTATACCTCGACTGAAACTTGTCTTTATAGGAGATTTTACATTAGAAGAAACATTAGAAGTAGCACTGCGAACACGGTCTGCTTTGCGAATTCCATTGAAATTAAAATGAATATAAGCTATGGAATTTTTTTCGAAATTGTTGTGTGTTTCAGGCCTAGATAATGCAATAAATAACGTTACAGAATTGGTCCTGAGTATGAGATCACAAAATACTAGCATTTTTCGGATGCAAACTTTTGCATCTAAACTTGTTGGCATTTGGCCTTAATTCAAAAGAAAGCGTACCAACTGACTACCTAATTAGATCATAAAGACATCTCTGCCACTAGATACATATATTCTCATGGGTTATTGCATAGTGAGTTGCCTTGAGGAGACTCTTCTTTTATGAAATGAAGAAGACGTAGGCTTAAGGGCCCTGGATTAAAGCTTTATTTAAGACGTTCTAAGACGACGCTGTCAAGGTTTTTTTTGGTCTGTCAATTTAGTAGCCTTCTTTCAATTATTGCAGTAATTTAGCATTTTCTTGGTGAAAGGTTTTGTAGAATTTTAATTTTTTCATAGTTATGCTGCTACATACATATGTATATGAGTATTAGTGTCCTCTAGGAGCAGGTCGGGCTTAGTTATCTAATGTAAGTAGATGATGAGGCTTAGTAACCTATGTATTATCTCCTTAAAACGAGTTCCGGGAATCAGAGACATTGTTGAAAGTGACAGAAGCTAATGATATTGCTAGTAAGACTTCGATGGATGAGGTTTCTTTCACCTTCTGTGGTCTCCTGACTGTTGAGAAGGAGAGAACTAATAGACATGGTATATCACATTGAAGGGAGATAATCTACAACCATGTTTTACAGCGCCGATTAATACGGATGCCTTAATTATTACACATATTTATTAAATTCCAAAATATTGAATATTGTGTACTTTTGAAATCGATAAAATTTAAAGGAAAAAACTCCTTGAATTCGGTCGATAGCTCTCCTACTATAATCCGCAGGATTGCTGCTTTATGGTAAACGGCATGCGTAGAAAATCTTCCCTTTAGGAATATAAGCTACGACGCCTCTTGACTTTCACTCCCGAGATTCATTAAATTTAATGAAAAATGAATGCAACACAAATCGTGGATAAAAACTGTCAACGCAAGAAGAAAAAAGAAACTATGAGAGAAATTACAATTCAAAGTTCAAATCATTTCTAAACAGGCTAAACTAAGTTGTAGCATGCGTTAAAAAAATCTCAAGAACCATACATGTTCGTTGATAGCCGGCCTCCCTCCCTCTTGCAGTGTTAAATAGTTTTTGTTCTGTGTATGATGGTGTATGGTGATGGGGCTCGTCGACAATAAAAACCGATTTTCATTCATAAAAATATCACACACATTAATTAGCAGCCGCCTTTATTCTTTTTTTTTTTTTGCTGTTCGTATTCGGTACTGTGTGCACTGTGTATTGTGGTTGCGTCTTTTTTATTTTTCTTCTTAATGTCAACAATTAAAAACGAATAACTACGAAGTAAAATAAAAACAAAAACAGAAAAGAAAACACAAGGCGAGAATTGTGAGGCCGAAACGATACAAAATAATAGTAAATTGCAACGTGTTTGATTTAGACTTGTTTGATCAAACATGCATGGAGCATGTGTGTATGAGTTGGGGGGCCAACATACGGTTGCAATGTGTAAAGATTTGGTTTTGAAGCATTTAATGGGCATTTCCATTTGATTTTCATTTAATTTTAATTTAATGCTGGTACGTAGTAGATGATCATCTGTTTAACGGTTGGTAGTTTAAATACCAACTAATGTGGCTATAAATAGTTCATATACAAATTATGTTGTTGTTGTTGTTGTATTTTTTATTATTGACGTACGTACATAGTCATTCCACAAAACATTTGTAAAATATCTCATAATAAAATGTTAATTTTTTTCCCTTGTTGTTTTTGCTGTTGTTTTTGTTTATTAATTGCAATTTTTGTTCAAAACAGATGTGTGCTGTTTGTTTACACTGATGAAACGCAATACAATAAGAATAACAACAACAGTAGGAATGATGAAAAAAAAAATTACACACTCACACACGCATACACACACACACACACACATATTTTGAAAGCTATTTGAATGCTATTTGAAATAAAAATAAAAACAAACAAAAAAAAAAAAGTAATTTAAAAATTAATAAAGATGTCAAGGATGAATGAACGGTTTTTGGTTGTTGTGTGTAAGAACAACTGCTGGGATGTGTAAAAAGAAAAGCAGCGACTATTTCAAATGATTTATTATTTATCGATGGGTAAAATATTTTCATTGACATTTTCCATATGCTAAATATAAAACACAAGGAATGTGTGAAATCGTATAAATTGTGAAAAATTGCGGTGAATCATAATTTTTAATTTTAGGCCATTGAACAGGTGAAGCAATATAGTTATTCATTATCCATTGCTTGGGTGTGTTATTCAAAGATTTGTAAATGATAAAATTTTATGAAATTTACATTCCAATGTTTATTGGGTTATCCATTGAGTGGTTTTATAAGCGCCGTTTTGGCAAAGCTATCGGTGGTTCAAAAGTGTCCACATTTCGAGCATTTCAGTGTAATTATGGTCCCCATAATTAACCCACTGAGCCAGGAATTGACAAGATTATAAAAAAAATTTTAAATTTGAAGTCATACAAGTGTAGTCAGATCTATGCAGCATCGCAACGTACAACCACCTGGAAATGTCGTTTCTGCTAGAGGAAGTTTGACAAATAGTCCCATTTTGTTGATTTCACGGCGTCCTTTGTAATTGTACCCATCTTATGGTTCCTTGTAACGTATTTTACATCTGGATTTGTACATTCATCCCAATAAAATGCATTAACTTAAGCCGACTGACCAAAGCCATAGATATGCTGATTGGATGTTAAAGAAACAGGTATTCAAAGTCTACTCCTTCAATCAATTGTTACGTCAACTGGCAAACTTATTATTCTGGACAGGCTTTTAACATTAATTCAGAGCACTAATTTCGCATGGGAGCTGACACTTTTTGGCCTGTAAATAAAGAGTATCATTTGGACAGTGAGAAGTTGGTATAAGCCATCCAATGCAATCGATTTTATAGCGCTTGGCATAAATGCTTGAATCTTTTTTGAAAATTCAAGTCTCTTTTTTAATACACAGTTCGAACAGAAAGTTGTTATTTTTAATAGTGGAGTAATTTCAAAGCTCAATCTTTATAAACTTTCTGTGCTTTGTTAGTGAAAATCTTGACCTTAACTACCACTAAGGTGGACAATTTTTTCTCTTTTGCCTTGAAGAGAATCCAAAACTTTCACATCTCGGTGAAGTGTAGTGGTATAAAGGGATTTTTAAGAATGCAGTTCCCCTTCAGTACTAGAACTCTGTTTAAATGAGTGTTCTGTAATGTAGTCTAGATCGTAAGATTATTAATTTTCTCATAGACTCCACAAACTTTAAGTTAGTTTTAGATAGTTTTAGATCACAGATTCGAGATCCTGTGTGGCAATTGCAGGTAATTGGTTTCAGGTGTGCCTTGCATTAATCCATGAAGCTTGAAGTGATTTACGGATTACGGAGTCTTTTAAGCTAAAGTTCATGCAATTCCAGTTTGTTTTGCTATAAATCTACAGAACGACATCAAAGGAGTATGCGTTGAGAAACGAAATGAATGGAAACAAGAAATTGAGAACATTGTTAGGAGAGTATATTTTCTACTGGTATGCTATTATGTAAAGAATTATTTTATTAGGTTGTTTTGTTAGGTCTCCTGCATCTTTCGAAAGGATACTTTGTTTTGAGGAAGGATATACGTACACAAGAAATATTTTGTGCAACTGTATAAAGCTATTTAGGATCAGATTTAACGAATTCAATAACAATTGATTTCAGGGGAATTCAGATTGCTCTTTTGCAGTTTTTATTCTATCTTTATTTCATAGTTTTTCTAAGGTTTTAGCAAGTTACTGCGAATATAAGTTCCTTCTAAACCCTGAACATAATTTAATTTATAGTTTGAAGACGCTAGTAAGGAATTACCGATTTCTGATTGTGACTTACTTTGATTAACTTCTCTTATTAAACCAATTTTTTTATAACACTTAATGAAATTGATTGCCTTCAGAGGACTGAAACAAAAAAGGACTCACAAAAACCAATGAAACGGAAAGTTATAGAGCATATGCTCTATCGTTTTTGACTCCTTTTCATATCCACCTATACTCAATGAGATCAACAATATTTAATCCACAACGATTATGAATTTCTTACGTTTTAATTTGTTGTTAGAAATGGATTAATTTTTTGTATAAATGTTATGCAACTGTTATTTAAAGTCCATCATTCATTGAATTCCTCTTAAAATATTTGAAAAAAATAAAATAAAATGTTGTTTTAGTGTTTTTTTTTTTAATTTTCATAACACTTGACTGGAAAACTGTATAATCTTCGTATCACTTTAAATAGGCTTTGAATGCTACTCTTTGACGTCTTTACCAAAAATAAAGTTGAATCGCATCACAAGCTAAACAAAAGTGTTGAATACCTTGTCATGTCATGTTGTTGTTGTTATTTTATTATTTTTTTTTTTGCTATTGCTTTCTGTTCTGGTTAACTATACATACTCATGATCGAAACATAATAAAATTTAAAAAATTTAAAAAATTTTATTTTCCTATTCATGTTGCTGCCAAACGGTTGCCTTAATGTTGCACCAGCCACATATACTCACAAATACACAAATACTGCCTGTAGTTGCAAATAAAAACAACAATTTTTTTTTTGCACACAAGAAGAGCGAAAAAAAAAATAAGAAAATAGGTAAGACAACAACACTAACAACAATAAGAAAATCGACAAATATATTTAACCGAATCAATTAGTAAAAGTTTGAAATTCTAACTGATTAAGATCATCGATTAATTTATCAATAAAACTGAATGAATGTGTGTCTTCGTGTGTCTTCATGTAATTGTAGATCATCAATCACTTAACCGTAGCATGGCAATCTTACTTAATGTCTCTAACGTTAAGCTGCTTAACAATTTCATTTATTTCGTACACAATCCATTTGCATTTTAAACAATTAATTAACAAAAGAACGAAAAGAAAAGCAAAAAAAAAACAATAAAATTTGTAGAATTTATTTGAATGTGTTTTTGCAATACAGGTGTGTTAATTGAGGACATTAACAGAATTTTCAGTTAGGCTATGAGAGTACCAGGGTTCGGAATGGCAACGTTTATTTTTTTTTTGAGTAGAAGTTGGCAACGAATTTATGCAGTAGTTATCGAGTAGTTTTAGTGAAAGAAAAAATAAATCAATTATTTTAGCATTATATTGAAGACTTTATTCAGTAGAATGAGAATGATTTCTCGTATTTATTGGGATGGTCTCTGACAACCAGAGCTCTATAGATTATGGTTAAGATAATGGGATACTATAGGACAGAATAGCTTTGCAACTAAACCAAATAATGAAAACAAATGAGATCACTTTGGACATCCATTTTTCTTTTGCGTTTTCATTTCCGGAAATATTTATTACAATTTGCGCATTAGAAAAATAAAGACGATTTAATCACCTTCTATAAGTATTTCATCCCGAGAGCCACTGGAAATCTCATTAAAAAGAGAGTATAACATTCGAAAAGCCAAACACTGGAAAGTCAGACAGCAATGCCGCTTGAGAAAGAGTAGGAATCTGTGGGATATGTGCCAGACAGCGATGCCTGTTAAGAAAGAGTAGGAATCTGTGGGATAAGTGCTTCTTCATTGCACCCATTGGAAAATTAGATAGCGATACCTCTTGAGAAAGTGTAGGAATCTGTGGGATAAGTTCCTCTTCATTGCACCTCATACGTTACCGTAAAATACTCTCACAGACAGTGTCTCCTTTTCAATACCGCGTTAGTAAAAATTATAACTGCGTTGCTGGCGACTAGTGTATTCATTGTTTTCACTTGGGAATTTAATAATGACTGGAGAATCTTAACTGCAGTAGTATGTCCAGCTCATCAACAGTATTGGATGCATGTATAAATTCCACCAAGCACGAAAAAAGCTAATGGCATTCTTTTAAAAATCAAAACGTCAGCAATCTTAGACATAGCAACACTGAAAGAACTAATGACATTTAACTATCTCGTTAGCATATGACATCAAACTGCTTAAAGACACGATATAAATAATTGGAAGGGATTCAGAGCTTTGAACTTTGCCTGCAAATTATCTCTGGGTAAATATAACACCAAGATACGCTCTTTAACTCCTAACGTAAAGTGGGCATTCTTCATGTAGTAGAAGGCACTGCACTATGCTTGTAAAATCCAAGCCTGGGTTAAGCAAATGTCTCAGAATATAATCCATATGTTGAGGTAAACGGAAGAAAACGTTTCCAAAAAAGTTCTTGAGTCCGTTAAAAAAAAAGTTCTGTTCTATTTATCACAAGGTAGTGGTTTGCATTCTAGAAAGTAATAAAATGTTATCGCATTTGGTTCAGTAATTTGTCCTTAAGCAAATTGAGATATTTTCATTGAACACTAAAACCAATTCAAATTCAAATTCGCTAACAAAAGTTTTACCGAAAAACTTTTAAATGCGGCGCCCTGTCAAAATACAAGGATTTTTCTGCACCAGTTCTTCGGTTTTTTTTTTTTTCTGATTTGTTTTGTTTTTGTTGGTATTGCCGAAAAAAAAAGTTCATTCAGTTTTTTTTCTATTTTCGTTTCATTCTTAATTTTTTGTTTTTTTTTTGTTTGATTTTCATTAAAGTTTTTCGATTTGAATGGACTTTGTATGGCCGTTCAATAGTTCGATTTGTGTTGTTGCGGTTGTTGCTGTTGTTGCTAGTTGTTGCATACTTGATGAAATAATACAAATAAAAAAATAAAAAAAAAAAACAAAGAGAAAAAACTTTCGTTTTGTATCAAAAGAATTTGAGTAGAATTTTAGCAGTTGCAACAACAACAACAACAACATTACATTTCATTTAAATTGAATTCTTCTTTTCTTATTTTATTTTTCTTAACTTACTTTGGACTTTGTCACTTGAAAACTAAAGTTTGTTATTGCAGTTGCTATTGTTGTTGTCGTTGTTGTTAGAAGCGTAATAGTTGCAAAATGATATTTTTTTGTGTGTGTTTTTTTTGGCACTTGTTTTGCATTTTTCATATTATTTTCAGTAAATGCACTGGCGACAAAAAGCCGCCATGTTATTCTTTTTTTCTCTATAATTTTTTCGTTGCTTTTCCGTAGTAGTTGTTATTGTTGTTGCTAAGATTTACGAAAAAAAAAAATTTCTTGCATTTTGCGTAAATCAGTGAAGTACATGTGCGTATATGCCTCTGTGTTATTGGACATTTGTACACATGCATACATATATGAATACAGAAATAATTTGTTTCTTTTTACATCACTCTCAGTTTAAGAGTTTACTTACACTCACTCATACTTATACTCGTTCGCATTCATTCTAATCTACTCTGAGATTTTGTCATTTGATTTTCTAGCCATGTGTACGTTAGTACATAAACTTGGCGCTTGTGGTATTTAGCACTCCAATCCAATATGTTATTTGTTTTATGGATTTTTTTCAGTTTTTGCTGTTGTTGTTTTCTCTCTGATTCTTTGTACATTGCTGTTGCCTTGAGTAGCATCATTGGCCGCTTTTCCTCTTTGTAATATTTTCATAAAATTTTTTAGCTCAAGTCACACTGATCGGTGTTGCACTCTATTACATTATAGGCGACAGTTTTGATCGCAAGTCTTTTGAATTTTCTTCCAATTGGAAGTGCTTCCACATGCATTTGATGAAAACCATCAACAATAAAAGATTTTAAGCAATTTAATCATGAAAGTTGTTTTGATAACAACCATTTTGTACAATCATAGGCTAGTTTTTTCATTTCTATTCTGTCTCAGTACCAAAGTAGCAACGGAGGTAAGCATCGTTTCTGTTTCTTTTTGGTTACTGTCCAAACGGAAAATGGATGATGTTAGAGATCCTTTTTATTACACTTCTGATGTAAAAACTATAATCACCTTCATTATTAAACGGGCTAACGATTCATCAGAGATCATAATAAATTCAGAATCTATAACAGGGTTTGCTTTCGATAGCAGTTTATCACTACTTTTATCATATGAAATTAGAAACTATACTCCTGACACTGATCAGCACAATAACATCAGTAAGTAAGGAATTTTCTGTGCTACCCAGGTGCAAAGTATTTCATTCCTGTTGCTTTTTTGTACGTCTACTGAAACGAGAGCCATTCCAGTCACTTTTTTCTTAGAGATTTCATCTCCAGTAATCTATGAATTGACAACTCAGTACCTCTATGTAGAGTTACTCACAGACTTGGCAGTTTAAAATTCAGCTAATCTCCAGCAGTTTGTGGAGAAAACCAATTCTGAAAGAACGTATTGACATCGTGCTCTATGAAGTGCGCATGGTTTTATGATGAAAAGCCCAATAGTCCACGATTGAAATTAGATTCTGCAGCCCTCAAAGGTTACAAATTACCCAAGAGGCATAAATGCGATAGAGAAAACGTAGTTTTAAAAGGCCATTCTTTTAAAAAACAATACTTAGAGCAGAATAGCTTGTGCCCGCTCTATCGAGTTTACTAAAAATAGAAGTCGTTGTCAGTATATTTACTTCGGCGACTTCCTCTCAGCAGATTTCTGGCAAATCTCTGAGAGTGCATGAAACGGCCAAGGAAAAGTTTCTCAAAAATCTGTCGTTCAGAATCGACCTTAAACTGTAGATCCCGCCGATCGTGTATAAAATTAAAACACACAGCATGAGTGGTATGAGAAATTAGGTCGTAATCCTGACTGAAGTGTTTGTAATGATCAATTATGTATGAATGTATGTTGGATCAGTATTGACAGACCCAACTGACGATCAAATTTTATGAAATCATTTGATTGAGATTACATATGTAACTCGTGAATGGATTCGACCAAGTGAATGACAGTGTAGCTTAAGCTGAAATATTCCTCCAATAACCATTGTATAAAACCTTCTCTTTAGTGTATTCTGAAGTTCCAAAATCTTATGTAGGGTATCCTGTAGTTGTATTGTGTTTTTTTTTTGTCTTTTGGTAATTTTTCATATTTTATTTTCCTTCACTCATGGCTCTGTTTCTTAAAGTGCCAGTTTTACAGCAACAACAACAGTACTGCCATGTCACACACTACAAAACTGCGGGTTGCGTTAGATTAGCTGCTTAATATTTATTTTATTGTGTTGTTGTTGTTGTCGTTGATTTTTTTTTAATGTCGTCTTTCTTTTTTGTTTGGTTTTTGGCTGCCACAATGGCGTTAAGTTTTTGGCTGTACATCTGCCTTTAAAGTTGTTGCAATTGTTGATGGTGTTTGCTGTTGCTGTTGTTGCCATTTTCATTGTGTTTTTAGTTTACATGTGTTTAACTTTTTATTTTATTTTTTTAATCTTTTGTGGTGTGTGACATTTTAATAAATTTTTTTTGCCTTTTTTTTAATTTTAAAAATTAAATTTTAAAATACCAACCAACAGTCGCGCTATGCAATGAAACTGAAATTTACTTGATTAATTTGAATAATTTCAGACACTTTATTGCTTAATTTTTGTGAAAAATAAATTTACGGTTTTGAAATACGTATACATACGTACGTACGATATGTATGCAGTTAAATATTATAATGTGGGCATGCTTCTAGAGGTTATAGGTTAATTGGGGATTTCAATGAGTAGTCAAACAGATTTAAAAATTTTTAAATTTGTTACCAGAAAGCTTACCAGGATGCTTTGGGGCAGCTTTGTATTGTTTAAAGGAAAATAAATAAAAAATTTTAAATGTGATTTTCCAAACGTTTTTTTTCTTTAATTTAAAAAAAAATAAATTTAGAAGGAACGAATTTTTTCACATACTATGTTGAGTAGGATACACCTGTTGCAATCGCTTGGGCGAAATACATGAATACAATTTCAGACTCATTAAACATCAAGCTTTAGGTGTACTCATCTAACATATTCCATTCCATCTTTACCTGTAGTATTGAGACTATCGCTCGACAATGAAATCCGTTGCGAAGTGCCATAGGAATTGTTCACAAGTTCCCACCTTTCAGATATCTTTCAAGAGATTAGAAGTAGAACTAAAGTCGTAGGTGGCACGATTAGACGTGCTCGCATAATTAGACTTTAGGATGTTAGGACGTCCTGAAGACATTAAATTTTTAACCTTTTTTATTGAAGTTCCAACAGTGTAGTGGACTAAATTGTATTACCAAAGCGCCATGTCTTTGAGATCGCTGACCATAAAATCCGTTGCGAAGTGTCATCGGAATTGTTCACAAGTAGATGAATTAAGCTCGACAGTGGGGCAATTGAAACCAGTTTTTCAAGATTGTACATTGGCATCTCGATACAGGATCACGCACACCCAATGATTACTAGGAAAAAGACTGTATAAACTGTGAGAAGCAAATAGAATTGTAACGACCGTATAGTAAAATTTTGATGGGGACAATCTGTTAGATTTCCTTCATGAGACAAAGGCTCGTGGTTATTGCAGCAAAAAAAGAACTGCAAAACAGAGTACATTTTGTGCAATAGTACCTGACTGCATGTTTAAAATAGATATCAATTGTATTCGTAGGAATTCCTTCCAGTTTTAAAGTAAAACTTGCTATTGGGAAATGGTCTTTTCGTTTTCTCTTTGAGTAAGACTTCAGGAAAATGTTATTATTGTATGGTGGTGGTTAACTAAGCAAAAATTGTGGAATTTTGGAATTGTGTGTCTTTAAACCATCTACAGCATCCACAATTTTATGGCTTTACCATTTGTGAAGGATTGCTACCAAGTGACTACCGCCTGTATATGGGCAATAGATTTTGAAAGTAAAAAACTAGCCAAATCAGTTTTCACAAGTAACTGATTGTCTCTCTTGATATTCTCATCCTGTTACCTTCAAAATGTTGGTAAATTAATTAATGAAATAGTACATTCTGATGACATTGCTTTAGTTACGCTTAATATTTCATGAAATTTGTTATTGAATTGAAACTCCCTAAAAAATCGCTTTAGAAAACTTTAATGTTGTACTTTCAACTGCAACCATAATACAATTCTAGCTACTAAAGGTCAAACCATAAGTATGTCTGAACGTAATATACACAATTCTATAATTGCAGTGCTTGGAGGTTCATTCATAATAATAATGGAAAGCGGATATATAATAAAGTCAATATTAAGTGTCTTAATAATGTAAATATATTTCTAATATTTCCGTTATGAATATTTGCGTACATATTTCATAATAATTAATTTCATATTTGCAATATCTTAATAATACTTATTTCAATTTTAAATACGTTTTCCTTACCGGTGACGTATGATTAATATTTAATAACTCGTTTTAATTTTTGTAATTAATTATTCATCACTCATACGTATGGTTAAACCTTTAGACAAATACCTGCAGACAGACTGCTGTGCTGTATTCTGTGTTGCATTAAAATTATAATCACAGTGATTATTAATTACAGCATGTTAAATCATATTAATTATTTGAATTTTTAATTAATGCATTTCAAACAAAAAAATAAAAAAAGCGAAATAAAAAAATTTATAAACAATAATAAAGCCAACTAAAGTCAATGTGAGATTAATTACAAAACAAATACAAAATAGAAAAAAACAAAAGAAAAATGTTAAAATGAGAAACAATAAAAAAAAAAAAAACAAAACATTAAAGCTAAATAAATACATCATAAATCGTAACACATTATAATTTAAATCGTATGCTATTTTATGTCAATTTTATTTAAATGTCAAACTCAACAAACAGCAACGTAATCTTTACACTGGCCCCCTACACACTAATCTGCCGTCATTTTAGTCTTTTTTGCTCAACCAGCCAGTCAGTGAGGCAGTCAGTGAATTTTTTTTAATTACAATTCATCTCGTCAGTCATTCATACACAGTCAATTCATTTCATTTTCATTGCATTTAAATTGCAACAACAACAACAACAACAACAACAAGAACAAGAACACCAACAATAATAGCAAATATGCTAAAATTAACCATAAGGTTATAATTTTATTATTCATTCCAATAATCATTTTCCGGCATATTTGATTAATAATTCCCATGTATTTTCTATAAAATAAAAATTTTTTCAACATTTTACATGTTCGTTCTCGTACAAACTGACTGGCTGGCTTGCTTGGCTGTCAGTGTGTCTGCATGTTAATGAAATCAAATCGAATGGATATTACAGATGCTAGAACATAGCAAATAAGTGGGATTGAGTTAAAGCTTTATGGGAATGAAATAATTGAAGAAAAATATTCGCTTTTTCTTTTTAAAGGAGCTCAAAAGATGTATGTCAGAGCAATTTCATATGAAATAAATATTAATTTGCCGTGCAACTAATGAAAATTCTTCTAAAATGAATTTGATTGTGATATTATTTCATTAAAGAAAACTCTTGTCCGGATAGCTTTAATAAAAAACTTTAAAAATTACCCTTCTTGCCTCCTAATAGAGTGCTTAAAATTCGTCTTGTACGACCACAATTAATATTTTCATGTGTTTTTTTATAATGAAATTAAATTATTTACATGGAAAACAATACAAACTTGTGTGCAATTCGTTAATCGAATGCAAATCATAATTGACAACTACACAGGGCAACAAATAAAACTTAACTCAAAATTTGTGAATTAGATAAAGCATTCGAGCAATTGATTTATGAAGACCTTGTAGACATTAAATAAATGGAATAGAAGTTTTGGAATTACCATTTCCCATCTGAACACCAGAAATGGCTTCTTATTGCTATCTTCAGAAATGTGAGAAACCCAAAATATTTGAAAAGCAATAGAAGAGGTTGAGCGGAGAGGTAAAACATAAGAAGAATACGTGTTATATGGAAGTAAAGAATGCGAGAAAGTGAAAGGGAAAGAGATAGAAGTAACCCATCTAACAAAAGAGATGAAATATTCAGCTTATTAAAGCTATTGAAGAACCTCGGCTAAGAAGCCTGAGAAACAAAATGTGTTTAAAAGACTTTGGCTTCCTGCAAAAAGAAGAGATGAACCTGAGATATATACAAGCCGTTAATGACGCCTCTTGAGAGTTATCACAAGGTCTTAATAGATTGCCACAGATTTACGATTTATTTGGTTCTAGAACGTTTGAATTTGGGTCGTAATTGTGTGGAAATTTTACTTTATTACGCTATGAATAGTTCCCTATCCGTTAGATCAACTAATCGATCTGTTTAACGCAATATTATGATTCCGAATTGCTCCATTATGTTTGCGTTTACCTCAGCGTCTTTCCTTCTGAGATCACTTGGAATCTTACTAACATATATTACATACATACAACATAATTGGTCATTACAAGCCTACAGTCAGGATTTGGACCTAGCTTATCACATAATTTAATTTTATACATAAATGGCGGGTCACCTTGTAGGTTCTACAGTTTAAAGTCGACTCCGAACGACAGTATTTTTTGAGAAGCTCACCAGTACTCTAATAAGTAGCGTGTATCATACATTACAGTACGGAATCTAATGCAATACTACCCTGTTCTAGTTTTGAGGTGATATAATGTCCAGTCAATGCCTTCTCGCCGGGTTGACTACCGTATCTACAAGAAACACCACAGAATCCTCTAGTATATCCTCCAGTGTATCAGGCTTTGATGATAGGTAGGTAGCAAACACTTTAACTTCATCAGGGTGCCTATAGAATAGCTTCATAACATCCTGAGAAAATACTTCTGCAGTGTGTACTGGCCTCTATCTTCGACAATTATATATCCGTCGTGTAGACTACCTAAGGCGAGCTTCTCTCCAATCTCTCATTTCCTGGTAATACCCCATCAAATCACCTTATTTCTCGTCAGCCCTATTTTTAGAAGCACTTCCAACTTCACCTGATATATCCAAATGGCCACATCTTTCTCTTAAATTATCAAATATTTTCGTTTCTAACACCTTTCACTTTACGACCTCTGGTATCTCGATTAGTAAGGGCGATACAATTTTTTCGATTAGTCTAGTGTCATCTGAAATTACTTAGTTTTTCATCACAAAAGCTGGATCGTCGTTCGCAATTGTTCTAAAATTGTTCTCCAGTGTAAGCTTTCAGTGTCTTTTTTTTATTCATATTTAAAGAATCTATTGTTAAATGCCTCACTTCTTGGTGGGTTTTTTCTCTATATTTTGCAACAATAAAATATTAAAAAAAAAAAATTTTAAAATGAAAAATAAAATAAAAACAGAAATAAAATTTAAATAAAAATAAAAAAAAAATTAACATATTTCAAGAAATGTCGCTGTTTGATTATCATTGCTGCTATGCGAATAACAAATGTTGCAATTATTATAACAACAATAACAATAAGAATAACAGATAGAATATAAAATTTAAGCAGAACACCTTGACAAGGTGTTCCACAGTCATAATGTCAGTCATACATAGTACAGCTCAACGATACTGATCACCACCGCAGTAATTCAAATGTTGAAATTGGCATTTTGCAATTTTATATGCATGATCATTTGACTGAATGATGAGGGGACAGACAGACTAAGTGACTGAAAACACCATATTTTGTTGATTTAAAGAAAACAAATATTGTTTTTCTATATTTTATATCTTTTTGCAAACAAATGCATGATAATATGGCTGCAATAATAGGAAAAATTCTTTTCGTATTTCAATAAAATGGTTTTAATTTTTAATTGTTTCGTGCCATGCCAACAACCAGCCAGCCAGCTAGCCAACCCGATTAAAATGAGTGAAATAAAAACAGATTTAAAATAATTTCATTTTATTTGTTAAATTTTTTTTATTCTCAATTTGACATTGTGTGCAAATATTTTCTATGAATTTTTCATTGGTTCTGGTTATTTTCGTTGTTGTTGTTGTTGTTGTTAAAATTACATACATTTATTATTAGAACGTAACATATTGTATTATTTGCTTCTTGTTGTTGTCATCAGAATGCTAACACTCTTAACCAAATGTCTTAACAATAGCGTTAAAGCCATATGGCAATAAATTAGGGGTTTACTCTATTATGGGGGAAATACCTGCTCAAAGGAAAATTTTTATGATTTTTCTTTATAATTTTAAACCGAAATCGTGTTTAATTATCCCTTTTGTTAGTAATTCGTTGTAAAGTTCCAGTAGCTTAAATGATTACGTAACGTATCGTGATTTGTAAGTCAAAAGGTGATATTAAAGCGGATAAAAAATATTGTGCATATGTATTCTGCTGTATATACGTTAAGTATTATTAAATAATTGTACTTTGACTTGTAAAGTGGGGACTAAATATTTCCAACCATTTGAAACCAATTCAATTGCTCGTTCTGTAGAAATCTTTAAATTGTAGAGGACAGTAAAAGATATACAGGAACTGAGAAATTAAGAACCTGCCCCACTTTAAAACACCGGCAGGCTTCTATTACACTAGCAGCATGTAGAAGTCATTTGGCATGTATACCAACAAGATTATAACATTCAAAAGCGTAATAGTGCAAAGGATGGATATGCGATTTAAGGAGAAAAAGCAATCAGTCCTTTTGTTATCCAAAAGGTCATTTCAGCAGATTCTAGCAATATTGCCGCCAACAAAGTTGAACTTTCTTGTAAGGTAACCAATTAATACACAGTTTAACTGAAGTAATCTGAAATATTTCTTTGCCGGTTTCCTCTCAACAGATTTCTGGCAAAAACTCTGAAAGTAAATAAAATTTCCATGAAAAGCTTCTTAAAATCGTTGACTTTAAACTGTAGATCCCGCCACTCACGTATAAAATTAAAGTACACAACATAAGTGGTGTAACAAGCTAGGTCAAAAACTCTTAGAGTAAAAAAAACTTGCCATTAAAAGATTGTCAAGAAAGGTTGGTGTGAGAAGATATGTTGTACATGGGAAACCCTATTCTTGTGTGTTATTAACGCTAAACAAATAAAAATTTGAAATATTTTTATGAACAGTTGTTTTTCTCAATTTATTGCAATTTCTAATACATGAATACATACATAATAATTATTAACACAATCTTTTAATACAATAAAAGTCTTAGAAAGCAAAATATTATTTAAATAAATGTATTTACAAAATTACAACAAAATACTTTGCATAATTCATGCTTTAAAATAATAGTTTTCAGAAGAAAATTAAACTTTTTAGAAACACTTTCTAATAACTTTGAAATTTGAAATCAGAAAACTTACAGAGTACTCGTAATCTAAAGGACAATCCAATAAAATACGATAATCCCTAGTTCTCTCTTATTTCAAAGTAAATAACTTCAATCTATAATCTGATTGAAAAAGCTGGTTAGGTTGCATACATACTAAGTCAGTGACAGACAAGAGAATCCTTAATAGATTAACAGAGAACGCCATGCACAATGTTGTCTTGTGTCCTTAAAAAGTTTTAATTTTTAAATCTTTTTATGAATGCATTCTTTTAAGCAATTATTTGCTTAATTAATAAAATAATTATTATTTTAAAAATTTGTTCTATTTGATTTAGTGCGAGAAAACAGATGTCAAATATTTGTTGGTTATTCAAACAGACGGAAAGAGAAACTAAAAATATTCTCTACAATAAACGAATTTCTGAACAGACTTTCTTGTAATTTTAAAATTATTAAATACTGTCTGCAAAAGCATATAATTTGCCTTTAACAATGTGTAGTAAAATTAAATAAATTGCCTTACAATAGATGGTCGTAGTCAAAAATGACTTTTTGTTAGTTTAATAATGAATTTACTCTTGTTTTAATTTAAAAATAAGTTCTAACTTTTTTTGTGTCCATCTTTATAGCATGTCACCCTATTTTTGTACATTTTGCCATACAGAATACTACCATCTGTTTTCCACAAGTTTTGAAAATTTACCTTTCAAATTATAGCATTTGTTACGCTTTGTGCATTTCTCATTATGCGAATTATTTCCTACAATTGGAAACGATCACAATCAATACAATCATATTTGATTTACCTTTATTGATTGATCCTAATCCAAATACCAAATAAAAGAAAGACAGAAAAAAAACCCTCTTTGGCTTTAAAGTTTCGAGTGCAAATTTGTTGACATGTGAAACTCTCGTGTTCAGTTATTGTTTTGAAAGTAATTTTTGACAAAATATTTCTTGTATTTATAAAGTCATTGTGTTGAACTGTCCCCCAAAATGTTAATTGATTCAACAAATAGTGTGTTTTATTTGCGTAAAAGAACTAAACAAACAAATGACATGATATTTCTGATGTTATAACGATTAAAGTTGCTGTTGTTTTTGTTCTTGTATTTGTCAGGTTGTATTTGTCACGTTCGCTGAACGTAGATGAAATTGTTAAAAGAAAAAAAAAATCTATGAGAAAAAGGTATTTCTCTCATTAAGAAATTGGTACAGAATTTGCAGATTTTCCATTGTTGGTTTATTGATAATATTATAATTATATATATCGATAATTATAGATGTTGATAATTATATATATCGATAATTATAGATGTTGATAATTATATATATCGTATATAACGATAATTATATATATCGTGTATTATATATAACGATAATTATATATATCGTGTATTATATATATCGAATTATATATATCGATAATTATATATATCGATATTTATATATATCGATAATTATATATATTGATAATTATTTACTTCGATAATTATATATATCGATAATTATATACATCGATAATTATTTATCGATAATTATATACATCGATAATTATTTATCGATAATTATATATGTATATCGATAATTATATATTTCTATAATAATATATCGATAATTAATAAAAAAGGCTACTGAAATAAAATTTCCATGAAATGTTTCTCAAAAATCTGTCGTTCGGAATCCACTTTAAACTGTAGATCCCGCTACTCATGTATAAAAGTAACACACACACAACATGAGTGGTGTGAGAAGTTAGATCGTAATTCTGATTAAAGGGTTGTTATGGCCAATGAAGTGAGTAAGTAAGTAAGTAACGAGGAAAAGTGGATAAGGTAGGTAGTTTTGCATCGAGACAGAGCCACACTTTGGGCAATAAATCGGAATCTACGGTGACCTAATGCATTTTACGCTGTCCTGTTTGACAGCTCTTGTTTCGTGTTGTATATTTTCACTACGAGTAACATTTGAACCTCATTTTTTCCGAGAACGTTGGTAAGATTTTGCGCTATTATATGCAATTGGCTTCCCTAGGGAATACTGAATAACAATCATTCTAACAAATTGTAAACTTTAAATTCCAACCTGTGATAAAAAAAGAAACAATTTTGACAAAAAAAAAAAAATAACTTTCAAGACCTTACGTGTGTTATATTCTATTTACCCCTGTGTTTGTTTGTTTAATTGCTAAAATTATTGTGATTCTATTTTTTTATAGTTCCAACATCGTGAAAATACTTCTTTTCATTTAAATTTTTTAAAATAACACGATCTATTTTTAAAATCTTAAATCCATATCATTATACTCACGTGTATAACTTCAATGTGATTTGTTTTGTATCATATGACCCTGCTTATCCCAATGTTATCTCTTTGTATCGGCTGTATAAATAGCGGAATTCGTGTGTTAAAAAAACTGGTGTATTCTGAAAAGAAAAAAGAAATTTGTTTAAATTTACCTAAATTTGGCATGTTTATTTAAAAACAAATAATAAAAAAATATTAGTTTTAATTCCAGCATTCATTGTATTTTAGTTTCCCTTAAAAATTATCTGGTTTTTAAAACAATATTTACTTAAGAGCATGTCTTAACCGAAAAAGTGTGCGTCTATTTGCCCATTTTATTTAAGTTTTAAATAAGTTATAATAAGTTTCATAACACGTGAATAATTCATGATTTAAAATTCAAATAAATCAAATAAAGTGTAGTTTATTTATAACGAATGTTAGAAATTATAATTTTTTTTACCTATGATGGTGGAGTTCTTTTTGAGTTTACGTTTAAAAATGTTTGTTTAAAATCTGTAAACAGTGGTTGGTTTAAACAAAAACTGGGACTTAGAATAAGGTCTAGAAGAATGCATTATCGGAGTAGCTGTCCTCAGTTTGCTTTTGATAGATAATGTAATCGGTCTGCAACAAATCGCGAGTTGTTCGTGACTGTAAACACTTAGTAGGCGGCTTTAATCTGAGTCGGTTCAGTATATGCTGGGTTTCTGACCATAGTAGTGTTCATGGAAATAAGAAGACTTACGAACTTGCTAGATTGGTTTTCCACTCAATTGTTGATCAGTTTAGGGTCATAATCCTCCAGTCAGATAAACTTGGGAGAGGAATTAAAACTACTAACAAGTGTGTTACTTAGTTAGGAGCCATCCATCGAGGGTGGTTGAACTAACTTTACGCTGGTGATTGTGATGACGGAGATCTGGTACAGATCTAAACTGGATCTCTGCCGGGTTTGTTAAGATACAGAGAAGTTAGAGATGACAGAGTATCTTCTCTAAGACTGCCTGACTTTTAGTTGAAGTTGTTTGGTGGCTTGGAAAAAGGTTTCTTTGGGGATTTAAAACTTTACCGTGATTTGTAATAACAGCATATTACTACAGCGGGTTGTGTTCATTGTCGCGAAACTCATCCGCAAGTTTTGTTTTTATTTCTTTTCTTTTACGTTCTTTATCTAGTTTTTTTTTACTTTTCAGCTTTCCCTTTTGTAAAGTCTTTCTTGTGGTTACCACTTTGGGTATACATGTCCTTAAATTGAATTAAATTTAAAATTCTAGACATAATTACGTAGAGTATTTTTGAAAATCATTTTATGAATTAATTTGAATTAAAAATAGTTTTATGATTAATGACTACGGCTATTAAGTTCATTTGGCCTTTGTTATCGTACTAAATCAATAAACGTTTATTCTAATTTCAATTGTTATCAACATTTACTATATTTTATTGGCTTCTATTTTATATTTTATGGCTTTTTATGTCAGGGCACCTGTACTACACAATCGCAACGTAATTGTTAATCTTGTTTATAAACAAACCTTGAGTTAAGCAATGAGTTTTTGAAGCAACCCTCTGTTCTCTATTGTAAATTTTTACGATAATAGACACTCATATGTGCTATAATTGTATACGAAAATTTTAAAAAATATTTTGCACACCTGTCTAATTGACCAAAAAATCATATTGAATAGAATAAAATAAAACAATAAATAAAGCTAACGCCGCAGCATATTGTTATCGCCTTAAAATACCTTAAATTTTTGGTTTTTTGTTTTGCTTTTTTTTTTAATATTTATAAGTGGTCTATAAACAATTCATAGTGATTTATTTTTGTATAAATTTTTCATTAAGTTCATGAGCACTGACCGCCATTAATTGGGTTATTTTTGAAAAGAAATATTTCAATTGAAATTTTCTGGAAATTTTTCATTTCTTTTCAATTCAATATGCGTTAAAAAATGTCTCGCTTGATTGTACAGTTTTGATATTAAAATTGAGATACAAAAAATATTCAGATTTTAATAAAAGAAGTAATCTGAAAACTCAAGATTTTCATATAACATTTGCAGAATTTCTTATGAATCTTGGCAAAAGTTCGATAAACACGATATAGTAGTGCCTATTAGAGTTATTAGGAGATTATCTGTGTAATCTGAAATACACTGCCTATCGATTCTAATACAAGTGGGAAAACTTGGCAGCATTATTGACGTTGCTTCAAAATATCTTTTTCATCAAAATTCATATGGCTTGACATTGATTGGAGTTAGGATTTCTTAATATGTACTCGATAACAAATTCTGTTGTATGTCTTAATATCGATATCGATATTTAATTTTCTGTGAAACCCTCTTTAAAAGCATTTTCTCTCAACGGAAGTATTTATTTTTTGTATTCCCAACTTCCAGTTGGCATTGTTGGCTATTTGCATACCGTATTAGACTTTGTATTTAACTTATAAGCGTATCTGTATATTAACATTTGCATTATTAGTAATTTATGACGTGTGTGTACATATTTACAAGATATTAAATGCAGTTGCATGCAACACATGTGCAAATATTGTACAATTATATTGTTTGTTGGTTCCTTCTTATCCAATAATAAAATGTAAAAAACAATCATCAATTGCTGATAAAAATTTTTTTCCATTTTTGCTTTTTTTCTTGCTTTCCTTTTAGTATTCAGTTGCCATTGCTATTGCCGTTTATGCAATTTTTGTGTGTTTTTTTTGTTCACTATTTTGTTTTTTGTTGTTTAAGTACTAAAGAACTCAAGTCAACAATAATTGATAAGACAATTGAAATACAATAATAACACTCGTAAACATATACTACGTATGTACATGCATACCTGTAGCATACTATTCATACCTTGGGAATAAACCATACATTAGACGAAAAGAAAAACAAAGGCATTAGGGCCGCCCATAAAGTGTGCTTAATTCTTCACCATAATCCGGTTTCAAAACTGAAATCTACGATTTGGAGGTAAGGAGTTTAGCTAGCAATAAATAATGAACTTTACACGTTCCCACGCAATAGAACCTGCGCTCATCGATCGCTCATCGGCGAAGGATTGTCTACTCAGCGAAAGCCGATTTAACCGGAAGTTTTTTTTCCCCAAGGGAGATACTTCCGGAGACAGCAGCAGAACTATAACAACAGCTATGAACTTTATAGGAAGGTTAAGCAGTGCCCACTCTAGCAGAATGAGTAATCTTCTTTCATCACAAATCTCAATATATTTCCAGAGATAGGGAATGTAAACTCAATTATTGGCAAGAAATTAATTAATTCCGGTCTATGAATTCATTAGGATCCATATTTCAAGTTATGGTCTACCTCTGTGAGCAAGTTATCTTCAAATAATTTTGTTGGATACAATTTGATTTAGCTTTTTATTTGACGAGAGTGTCTGCTAATCAAATACTATATGAACAAATCCTTATTTTGACGTATATAGTCAACATCAAGAAAGTGATTTACGATCGCAATCACCAACATTGACCAATAGCAGTCAGAGAGGGAAGTCTTACCGTTAAGTTAGCTGCAATTGCGATCTTAAATAAAATACACCTCTCATGTATGGATCGATGTCTAAAAACCTTTTAAGAATCCTCAACTGCTTACATGAAAAAACGAAGATGCTGTTATAAATGATTGATTCACTGACTTGTGTTTCACCGTTTGGCCACTTCTACTAGGGCTTGTACTTGTACGTACATACATAATTGGCTATTACAACCCTTCAGTCAGGATTATGATCTAGCTTCACACACCACTTATGTTGTGTCCTTCAATTTTATACGTGTTTGGCGGGATCTACAGTTTAAAGTCGACTTCGAACAACAGATTTTTGAGCAACTTTTTTGTGGCAATTTTATTTACTCTCAGAGTTTTTGCCAGGAAGTCGTCGAAGAAATATTTTCATATTTTCGTTTTGATGTCTGTCGTGGGATTTCTACTCGTGCCATTCGTTTAATAAGCCGGCACGCTACCTACTAAACTACGGCGTCTTCACTTAAGCTTTAGTGAAAAAAGTTGTTGCTGTAACAGCTGTACATTCTTCGTAACAGTATTTGATGTAGAAAAACTTTTCTGGAACAGTTTAAGCTGAATCAGTAATCTTTGTCAGAATGGGATTCGTGTCATACCAAAATGTGGTTGAAAAAAGTTGTTAGTTTTACTGTGATGGATTGGATAGTGATAGGTAAGGAACTACCATTATTCAAAAACATGATGAAGATTTTGTTTGAGGTTTGTAACCTCTACGCTCTTCAACTCTTCCACCTTCTTGTTTCTATGTGTAGTAAATATTTATTATTTATTTGTAGAAAGTTATCCAACATTTTTGCTAATAGAGATTTAGGTTGCCATGATAGAGTCGGATCTAAAGAAAACAAAGTTTCAATTAGTTATCAAATAAATCGATGCCTCTTCTATTGTTTCTAAACACTTTAACTATTTTAAGAGCAGTGAAAATTCTTAGTAACTGTGATAGTCCCTACTGTTGATCACTTCACATCACTTGATTAACAGTTGCTACTAAAACAGCTGTGCAATTTAAGAGATTATAAAAATGAAAATAAAACTGAAATAAAAATAAATGAACGAAAATAAAAAACGAAGAAAATAATAAAAGTTATGTAGTCGTCGTAATAAAGTGATGATAAGATATTAAAATGTGCACACGCACTCAGATACAAATTGTATTTCTTGTCTCCTTCTCTTCTGCCATACCTGAGTATATGAAGAAAATCTTATCTGCTCATTAACCAGTGTGGTAAGTGTTAATAGGTTTCGTGAATTACCTTTAGTTGGACCAGTTTTTACCAGCTTCTATTTGTTGTTATTGTTTGCGGTCTATTAATTAAAACAAATTTATTTTTCTTTTTTTTTTTCTTTTGAATAAGTGTGTGAGTATGGAGGTAACTTTTGTGCTATATTTTTACTATTTTTTGTGCTATTTTTTGCTATTTTTTTTTTTCGTTTCGCTAAACTAATAAAGCCATAAATAACACCTGTTTTCACAAAAATCCATCAACCATCACATGATTTCAACACAAAAAATTTTAAACGGCAAATAGTAAATAAAAATTTTTAATTTTTTTTCAATAATGCAATAGATGGGATGGGATGGGATAATGGCTCAACGGGATTATTAAGTTCTCTGGCTGCTGCTGCGACTGGGAACAATAATTATTGCAATGCCATCGTTGTTGTTATGGTTGTTATAATGTTTATTTTTTTTACACTCTACCAAGTCAATATTAGTGTTTGTTAAATATTTTAATCACGATTCGTTTTTGCACTTTAGAGCGTAAATTAAAGTGATTTCTTTCTGCGTTTTTTTTTTGCACTGATAAAGTTTATTGTTGAGCAAATGACACGTGACATGAGGGAGATATAATTCGTGTGTCTAAGTATGTGAGTAAGACAGTATCTAATAATTTTAGATATTAAAAGATGGACAAACAAAAACTTTGAACCATTATTTAAAAAGCAATAGCAATAGCAATAGCAATGGCAATAGCAATAATACTTAGAAATTAAAATGATAACAATGATAACCTTACGCTTATTCTAGGCCAGTATGTTGAGATAATAATGGTATTTATTAACCAAATGAAATAATTTTTTGATTACTTTTTTTTAGATAAAAATGTTATGTTTTAGAAGTTATTATAACAAATGGTTGATCTTTTTTTAAATTCTGAATGTTATAAAAATATCACAAGTTTTAAATATTTTATGAGTTCTAACAAATCAACCGTAAGGTTCTGGAAGTTGCAAAATTCAAAATAAATGAGTTAAAGGTAAAGTTCCCAATGCTCTGTAGCAAAAAGAGTGATGAATAGGTACTGTAGTATTGAATTAGAATTTTGTAGCAAAAGGATTGTGATAGCGATAAAGAAAGTCAAAGACTTCTCCGCGTATGAAGTCAATTGGAACTAAATTCTGCTCTACAACATAAAGCCACACGAAGGCTACATTGTTTACTTGTCCGAAAGACAATAAATATATACTGTGCATCATTCCATGGTTATTGAGCTTACATATGAAGAAAATTTCTTAGTGCTTCACCGTACGGGGGATGCTTATAAGACGATGATTCGTGTCACTCTCGTAAGCAACCTTGTCAGAATATATTTGAAATTTCCTGTATGTGACATAACCCTCAATGTCACCGAAAAGCTTATTGAAGTCTTAAGGGCCATATATTGCAAATGCTACTTTGGAAATAAATAAGTATCAATCATCATGTGCCTCCATTTCATTATCTACTATGTCAACAAAGATCAAACCCAGTGTATAATAAAAAATTATTTAAATAACGCATTTTTTTCTGGTCGCTTTTTGGCACATAAGCACGTGGTCTTCTCTGGAATAAGCTAGTTATATGAATCTTTAGATAAGTACGACAAAAATTTGGAGAGACTCGATTTACCCTTTTGAAATCTTATCTGCTTTCGATGTAAATCTTTTTAGTGTTTTCCACCATACCTGTCGTTAAATTGTCTTATATTACTTGATCTTGTGGCGCCTTAATCGAGTGTGTAAGTTTTCTTATCAATTCTGACATCTTGAAAAAATTTGCTTCCCACGACAGCCAACAACTTCTCACATCAGCTATTAGAATTCGATATTAAACCTTATGACTCGCAATTCATTTAAGAACTTATTGCTTACAATACTGTGGCGTATGAAGCCAGGCTTAAATAATTATTCTTGCAGCTCTTGGGCACCGTTTTGAAAAGTTTTTTTTTTTGTTATTGATAGATTAAAATCAGTTCAATATTGCTATCAAAGCAAAACCCATGATTTTACTAGACCAGCAATTTATTTTAAGATAAGAACTGTTCAAATTTCGTTGATTTCCGGTTACATTGCTCTCTCTGTAATTGCTCCAACTCTGTATGCAAAACCTTCAAATTTCTTTTTCAGAGTGATTGTGGATTCCTTTACTGTTTTCGGTAACTTTTCTGTAATAGTACGTGTGGTAGCCAGTAGCATTGCAAAGTATAAATTGCTTGTTATTGAGCAGATGATATAAAGGTGTTTGGATCTTGTAGTTGAAAACTCTTTGTCAATTTTCTTTGTAGTTCGCTTGTTTAAATATACTACTGTTTAGTCAGTTTATTTTAAGGTCGGATGGATAGTTTTATTTTACGTTGTTTATTGAAATCCCACTTTGAATTCCATGGAACCAAATCATAATAAATTTAATCGTATGACGTTTAAAACATGGGTACAATTTTATTCTATAAATGCAAGCCTATTACGTCGTTTTTTTAGTACACTGTATATGTTATTTTGATTATTTTAGCGATTAACTAAATAAATAAATTGTTTTTGTTGAATTTTAATTTCGGGGCATGCTTCAAGTATTTCACGTTTTAATTATTAAACAAATTAACAACTACTTATTATTGTTGTTGTTGTTCCTATATGCAATAATAATAAATAACTACAGTATAACAATAATAATAACAACAGCATTTAATATGTGAACGACACTGGGGCTTAAGCAAACGCCACTCATATGATCTACTCTAAATGACTCTTCAATTATCTGGCTCGGGTCTATTATTTGTGGCTTGTGTTGCTAAAAATAAATTCACTCACCCTTGTACACCAGTTACGAATACGAGCGTACAATAATAATATAATACAAACAATAGTAGCAATAAAAACGAAAGAAAGAAAGAATTAAAGGAAGAAAGAGAAAAAATTAAATGAAATTATAATTAGGAAAATAAACGAAAGCAAAAATTAGCTAATTTTTGTTCTAAAAACAACACCTTTTCTATTTAATTTAATAGAATACAATATACCAGCAGCAGTCTGGTATTTACACGGGGAACGAGGCCAGTGGGAATAGAAAAAATAAATATTATTTAAGATAAGCAAATGAAACGAAAACATTATCTGGATTTTCATTATTTCACGATATTTTCTAATCTGAAAAATATACGCTAGAATATCGAGCCATAGGCGATATCATTTCACATTTCACACTAAAGGTCGAGAAATAGTTGTCTTGTGTGAAATCTTAGTTTCTTTAATGTTGTCGTTGTTGTTGTTTTTGTTTTTGTTTGGTGTTTGGCTGTTGTCATTTGATTAGATAAAATATGTTAATTATTTTAACAATTAAAAGTAATATTTATTTTTGATTGCAAGTTTTTTTTTCCTTTTTTTCTTTTTGCTAAAAATACAACATTTTGATGTTAAAAATAGCCACTGACAATTCTATTTTTATTGTATTTTTGTTTAAATAATAATTGCAAATTATTTTATGGCATTTAGCAAACATACAAATTTATTTTTAAAATAAAATTTAATAAAAAAAATAAAACGAATCTCTAATTTTTGTTTTTTTTTTCTTTAAATTTCAGTCACGTGGTTTTTTGCTCAGCTGTTAGTTTAAAATTAAACTTCTCCGCCTTAAACCATAGGTGAAGATGGAAAAATACCATGGAAAGATAGAAAATTGCTACGAAAAACATCATCATCATCATCTTCTGTAGAGGGTATGTATTTTGAGATCATGTTAATTGTTATGGAAATATTATATTCATAATGAACGATAAATCTTAATAATTTTCAATAATTTTCACATGATATTATTTATATCAACACAAATATTATCGATTGCGGCTAATTAAAGCAAAGCTAAGTAAATATACTAGGCTTAAAACGTGGTTATCATTAAAATTCAAGTTTATTAATAGAAATTTCGTTTCATAATCTCTGCGAAAATTCCATTTACATACGATAAAAGTTCAGGCACTGGCTTCTAGTCATGTTAAGAAATGTGTTGGAACAAATAGGTGTTAAAAATACTTTGGCTTTTCATTGACGCAAAATAATTTTGATTTGATTGCAGAAACAAGAAGAGTATTGATTCACTCCTTGTGCATCTAGCGCACAATTTCGAATGTAAAGACTCGACCTTCTTTCTGTGGGAGATGAGTCTGAGGAGCATTGTAACTCATGTGTCAGTGCCCTACTCTTGCCATGAAGAGATGCAGTTCCTTAACCTCTTATTTTCTATCGGATTTCACTGAACTTTCCAATACAAAGATTGTTGCAACTGTAAGACTTGTTTTGAAACCATATAGATTTCTTTTAGGGAATGTTAAATCCCTTTGATGAATGGTGATAACACAATAAACCTAAGCGGCCTGTTAATTGGCTTTCTGTCCTGAAAGGGGATTATGCCACTAAACCTAATAGAAAAAATTAATGGAAGTAAAACAATTCGGCTCTTGGCAACAGATGTCCGCAAGTTCAATTCTGGAACTGACAAATTTTACTCTGAAAAAAAAAAAACTTATTAAAATGCAGTAAAATTCTGACATAACATTAACAAGCTGTATGATTTTGCCTATGTTTGATATCAGTTTACCACACGGTTTCATGCAAAATATCTCTGGAGTGACGATTTCAAATGGCTCTGAATGGAGTTAGTGCTCTAACTAACTATTCCATCATTTATGCCGTTGAAAGCCCATAAAAAATACTGTTAGAGACCAGGTAATATATATGTGTATCGAGGAATTGAATACGGTCTACTTTACGTTGGGTTAAATTGGTAGTTATCTGAAACTATTAGGTCTTCTATGATCCCGTTATAAGTATGTCACTAGCATTTTTCAGGCTGTTTAAAAATTTGGATTTTATCCACATTATCAGTCGATAAATTTTAGTACTCTTATTTAATCTTAGTCTGCAAAAATCACGAACCAGTACAGAAAACATGATCAGGGGTCTACTTTAATGTTTTTTTTTCAGTTTGAGCGGAATACGTTCGAAAGGTATTTTCATTCTTTAGACAAGTACACTTAGGTGCCAGTGTCTTATATGGCATATTCTGGATAGAAGATCTCAAACTAATTTCAACCTCCTACGAATAATGACTTATTTTTGAAATCACTTCAATGTTAATTTTAACTTTACCCTTTTTATTTCTGTAATTTCTGAGTTCTTTTCATTTTCCTCCGCATCAGTTGATTGCATAGCCTTTTGTCATTACAATCTTTTAATCTGGATTATTGATCTAGTTCCTCAACATCCATATTCGAAATAAAAATTTACGAACTTAAACAAATAATATTTTATAATAAAATTAAAGATATTATTTCAAAATCTATTAAAATACGGATTAAGTTTCGAATATAGTTGCCAAGGGCTCTGGATGAATAATTAAAGCGTTAATAGAAGTTGATAGTAAAACACACATAAAATTAATTTCAATTAACAAATTTTATATTTAGTAACACAACTGTTTTGTTTTTGATTATTTAACTTAATATAATTAACAACAATTAATCCACTGTACATCTACCATAACTATCTGTATTTAGTTGTCAATTTGAAAATAGCAACTAAAAAATTATTCGCAAACGTTTAATTTTGCTAATACTGACAAGGCTTTCGGAAATTGTTTGTTTAAATATTATTTAATATTTTAATTATTATTAGCCTTTTTATTTTGTTATTATTTATTATGAAATCGAATCTTATGGAATTTTCCCAGATAATTGCATCAGCTAAAATAATGAGGCTTATTTTGATTTTTGCAAAACAAAAAAAAAAAATATAAATTCAAATATCTTTAATGGATTATTTATTAAAATTTTTGTGACTTAACAAAACAATTTCTACCGGATGAAAGTAAAAAAACAAAAAACACAAAACGAAATGTAAAAATAATATACGTCAATGAAAGTTGAAAATAAAGTTTCTACAGTGAAATAACAAAATACTTTGAGTAGAAAGACAATAGAACGGAATTCATATTTCTCATTACATTTAGGCAAATAAAAAATTAACTGCAGGGCGAAATGAAAGTATGGAATTTATTAGACATTCAAATGTAAAATTGGGATATTTTTTTTTTTGGAATATGAAGCAATTCTCTGAAAATGACAGGCCAAATCGAGATGTCTCTGCTTCTTGCACGTTTTCACCAGTTGGTCACACCAAACAATGCCAGGGCTTCCTCGGTCCTTGGTCCTTCCAACGTAAACTAGATCGAACTCTCTTCGCCGTATTTCCCACATCTTCGCATCAAAAACACTTCAGGCCGGAGCATCCCCATTCATTCGAACGGATGCGGAAATCATTGCTAACTCGCACTGGACAGAGGATTTTTCTCTTGAATACTCTCAAAGGCAATAGACTGAGTATTGAAGCCGTTGGAATTGTGCTGGCATATTAGACGTGCGGCCATGTTTCAAAACCCAGGTCAGACATCTCCATCACATCGAAATATGAAAATTTTTCTTCCGTGGCCTCCTCTCAGTAGATTTCTGGCGAAAACTCTGAGGGTAAATAAAATTGCCTTGAAAAGTTTTTCAAAAAATCTCTCGTTCGGAGTCGACTTTAAACTGTATGTCCCGGAACTCATATATAAAATTTACACACACTGTCTAAAATCCTTACAGTCGCCGTGGTCCAGTGGGTAGTGTGTTGGCTTATTAAACAAAAGACCCAGGTTCGAATCCCAGGTCAGACATCAAAACGAAAAATATTTCTTCGGCGACTTCCTCTCAGCAGATTTCTGGCAAAGACTCTGAGAGTAAAAATTGCCATGAAAAGCTTCTCAAAAATCTATCGTTCGCAGTCGACTTTAAACTGTAGGTCCCGCCACTCATGTACAAAATTAACGCACACAACATAAGTAGTGTGAGAAGCTAGGTCGTAATCCTGACTGCAGGGTTGTAATGGCCAATTATGTATGTATGTCTAAAATCCTAAAGCTACCGATTAAGTATTATGTGAGTAGGCCGTACAGAGTGCTATAATCAAGCTTGATGTTCGTTACAGTTAAATTTTCTCTGTAAGTTTATCGTCTTCCTGAAACGACCGATGGACAGATGCTTATAGTCAATGTCGTTGTATTTCCAATTTGATACACGTTTGCAAAATTAAAGTTTGTTAAAGTGGTCTAGCTTTCTTCGAAATCCCTTTGTCATAGACAATTCTGGTGTTCTCGATATGTTTTTGAATTATAATAGGAGTGTTTAAACAATTCAAGAGAACTTTGGGTGATAATGGGAAAATTTCCAAATGAATTTATTTATTTTCTATTCCAACAACACTATCTACAAAGCTGTGGAAAATATTATAAATTTGATATTTTTTTCTCTTTGTATGCTATTCGAGATTCTACTGTATTATTTTAACGTTAACCACAAGCTTAATCGTTTGACTGTACACCTTCAATGTAGTACGAGTATATGATTGTGTTTTCAATAACACAAAAACAATAATTATTGACAAGCTTTGGAAGAAAAATATAAAAAATATGTTTCAATTAATAAAGTATGTATCAAATGAAATCAAAAGTCATTTTTTATTATACTCGATGTAATCTTTGCAAAAAGCAAAACATTTCCTAAGAAAATCGCAATAAAAATAAATTAAAACAAGACACGACCGACTAACGATTTTCACACTAAATTACTTGAGTATCTCTAGCGGATGGATACTTAGTTTTAAATGAAAATTTCACAGACAATAACGGACTCAAAGTCAGGCAGTTAGTAGTAGTTAGCCAGATGCAGCAAGT
The DNA here is from genome assembly GCA_014635995.1 of Sarcophaga peregrina. Taxonomy (NCBI): domain Eukaryota; kingdom Metazoa; phylum Arthropoda; class Insecta; order Diptera; family Sarcophagidae; genus Sarcophaga; species Sarcophaga peregrina. The sequence continues at coordinate 15,500,225 of CM025791.1, read as the reverse complement.
GAGTGTGGATGAGAAGAGAGTGAGAAGAAAAAAAAAATATTAATTGAACACTGAAAGAAAAAGAATCAAAAAAAAAAAAATAAAAAGTAAGGATGTAGAGTAGCAGCTATTCTAAGAAAAATCGTGACTTATAGAGAGGCATTACAAAGAATTGTGAGTTTAATTGTTTAATTGTATTTCAATAGGCGAATTTCTTTGAGTGTATTTTAATGGCACTTTGTGGTGAAGTTTAATTAATTGTTAAATTATTAGTCGTGAGTCTGACATTCAATACATCTGTTCTAAACTATGGAATTGTCCAGTCATAATTTACAACAATTTTGCCTGTTTTTGTGTTTCTTATTTTCTTATTTTATTATTTATTGTTATTGTTTTATCGTAATCGTATAACAGTGAATTAAAGTTTTCTGTTAGTTTTTGTATTGTTTTGTTTTCATTGTGGGTACTTTTTGTTGTTTTCATTTTTCAGCCATATTGACAATGATTAAGGTGTATAAATTAATTTATAAAAATTCTTCAATAAACAATTATTCAATATTGATTTTTTTTTTTGCAAATTCTTTATAATTTCAATTATTTTGTGTTTTTATTTTTGCTTCTTAAATTATTTTTCTCCAATATAACGTTTTACTTATTTAATTAGCATTTATTTTAAGTCGTATTTCTAGTTAAGAAATATAAACAATGATTTTGCAATTATTTTACAGCGTTAAATAGGGGAGTGGAGGGTCAACAGGTTCAGATCTTTGTAGGCTTTTATAACAGTTTATTTAATTACCAATTAAGTTTTCCAGATAATATAACAAGAGAAAAAAAACTTAATAGTAAGCTATCATTATCCAGTGACTCAGTTTAACTAACATCAGGTGTAAAGTATATAGCCAAGGGCAATAAAAATTATACAAAATAATATACAATGTATCACAAAGTTTAATAATTTAAATAATTATATTTTAATAAATTAGAATCGTGTAATCAAATCGGAAAATATATTAAAAATGTTGTAGAGCTTTATAGCATCTACTAAAAAAAACTGGTTGTATTGCTTTTCACTACAACAATCCTTTCAGTAAAAGTTTCGTCACAACTGACTGGCAGCGTTACATTCTGTGCTTTTAATTCAGCATTTTTTTTTAGTTTGGCAACTTCTAGAACTAGATTTTTGTTTTGTTTTTCATGTTCTTGAATAATGTTTCAATTAAAAAAGAACATTTCGTGTTTATTCCACATATCTTATAATTTATATGTACTTTAAAGACCGATTGTAGAAGAGGGTCTTAGAATTGAACAGGTTTCGTCCGCTTCGTAACTATGTAAGACACACTCAAAATAATTATTGAGTAATCAAGGTATTAGGCGGTCGATCAAATACTAGGAAAAACCTTAAATATATGGTTTCAGCCAAATTAAAACGGCAAAAAATTGAGTATTTGGCCTAAATGTAAAATTGTTTATGTGTTCAATCTATCATTTTGGACCAAAATTTGGAGGAAACAATTCGTAGCCTAATTCATGAATGTTTGTTATTTTTGAGTGAAATGCACTGTTTTAAATCTCACGATAGTCTGCGGTCAATGACTGCCGAATACAGTTCAAACATGACAGAAGCTCACTAACAGTTTAATGCTGACAGGAGTGGTGTTGCCTTTTAAGTCAAAAAGTTTACTTACTTACTTAATTGGTCAGTACAATCGTTTAGTTATGATTACAACCTAGCTTCTTTCATTGAATAGTGGGGCCTATTGTTTAATGTTGACTTGGAATGACAATTTTATTCTACTCTTAGAATTTTTGTTTTGTTTGAGATGTCTGAGCTAGGAGTGGAACAATATGCTCTCCTCTAATATTCCAACACACTACCCACTAGATTACGACGACTTCAAGGCAGTAGATACAATATGTTTCGGAATATCCTCATATAGCAAAGCAAGAATTATATCGTTTAGGGTTTTATAGCTTTTCTTTTGTTTCATAAATGAAGTTTTTTCCAATTAAGCAGATGTTTGGTCTACCTTAGTGGATACGACGGTAATACGTGTAAGTCTTATGGGATGTAGGGCTAAGAAACTTTACTCATTCAGTCCTACACAAGAGGTAGAGCCGCCTGTCTATCTCTATGATGTTCGTTGTTGATGTTATCTCCTTGGGATGCCCCAGTAGTTTCAAGAATAGTTTGTATTTCATACGAACTCATATTCAAATGTTTCATTAAAATTCTTTGCAATGAATGTTTGCAAGCGTGAAACAGTTCTCAGATGTCCTGATGAGAGGAACAATACGCAACTAACCAATTCTTGCAATGTCTTTAGTGGGTGTAGTTCACAAGGAATATTCTATGAAATTCATTTCTGTACGAGATGTATACTCTCTGTACATGAATAATAATTTCATATTGTTAAGATATGCATCGCTTCATTGACGTTATCAATTATCTGCTTGACTAAATATCTGTCTGTCCACAAACATACCTGCCGAAGCCTAATAACATTTAAAACAAAGATATCATATCGTTATGACATTGCTTTGATCCTGTTTGTAAATATAAGTCGTTTGTATCTATTCTGAACACCTTTTAGTCGATAGAAAATGCTTGAATATTACAAAAAAAAATTTATTAGAAATACTTTTCAGATGATAATACATTTGGATTCGCAAAACAAGCTACAGCCAACACACCTGACTAACAGCTGTGCATACTTACCCTTCCTCATACCAATCCACTATCAAACACACTTCAAACGTGTGTCTGTTTGGCTGCTATTTTGTTTTCTTTTTTTTTCGTTTTATGCGGGGTTTTGATTGCAATTCAATTCCCCTCTGAATATTTTCTTCATTTTTTTCTTGTTTTTTATAACATTTGTATTCTTCTTGTCTCGTAATAATAATGCGGCTACAAATTTTTACAAATAGTAGCGTCGTTTCACTATGACTTACCAAACAACAGCCAAGCCAAGGATTATAATCGAAATGCTAATGGTAATGGTGATAAGGTTAAATGTGTAAGAGACGTTAAACATCCGCCAAAGGAAAGAAATAAAGTAAATAAAATAATCACCACAATTCTGTATACGAGATGACAACACTATCGTTTGTCTACCATACATTAGAAGTTAGGGAGGACAAAAAAAAAAAAATAGGAAGAAAGTGTAAAACAGCCAATGGAAATCTTCTTATCTGGGTCACATCTGAACATTGCCAGACAGACACATTTAAATTCACCGATATTTGTATGTGTATTCATTATTGCGTGTGTTTTATTGCATTTGAAAATCATCTGGTTTCTATTTCTTACTTATTTAACCCCTAAAACCTAAACAGGATGTTGAAAAAAACAAAAATTCACAGACTTCTCGTATACAAAAGAAGAAATGAAAAAAAACCTAAGGAAAGAAACTGTTAAAAAGTGACCCAATAAATAAAATTTGAAATAGAAGGACGTAAAAGAAAAAGGAAAACACATATAAAAGATGTATTTAAAGTAGTAGATAATGTGGTACTAGCAGAGTACAAGTGTACAAATATGAGTCATTTCTAAACGAAATAAAACTAAAAATGAAGAAGGGAAAAAAACAGAATCAAAAACAATGCCATAGAAGTCAGTCCACAGCTGTATTTGATTGCAAGTTTTTATTTTTTGTTTAAGGCATTATTTGTATGTGTTTTTAGTGAATATTGTCTGGCCTCTTCTGCTGTATCTGTATTTATTTTTAGAAGCAGTCAAGTGTTATGAAATGGAGTTTAACTGCACAGTGGCTTGGATTTGAATTTGAAACATTTTATTGAATAGAAATCTTAAAAAAATTAAAACCCATTGAAGAAGCCTTTATTTATTAGGACAAGGTGTAATGAGCCCGGGTTCGAATCCCAGGTCAGACATCAAAACGAAAAATATTTCTTCGGCGACTCTGAGAGTAAAAATTGCCATGAAAAGCTTTTCAAAAATCTGTCGTTCGGAGTTGACTTTAAACTGTAGGTCCCGCCACTCATGCATAAAATTAATGCACACAACATAAGTGGTGTGAGAAGCTAGGTCGTAATCCTGACTGAAGGGTTGTAATGACCAATTATGTTTGTAATGGGTTCAAACGTTATTCATGGATGTTAACCAATCAAAGACTCTTGAAGGACTTGAAGTAACGGATTTTCTCGGAATTGCAATATAATCCGATGGCTTAAGTGATAATTGGTGAGAGTAATTAATTAGAACTTGTCTTTTAGTTCTAAGGCAGAGTTTAATGTTGCATTAGAATGTTCCATGCCATTGTCTGGTAGGTAGGGCGTTGATTTATTGGACGTGAAGTCTCGGTTCAAACCCTAGGTCAGACATCGGAATGAAAATGTGAAAAATTATTTATTCGGCGATTTCTTCTCAGCAGATTTCTGGCATTAACCCTGAAATAAAAAGTGTTTCAAAAATCTGTAGTTCGGAATCGACTTTAAACTGTACGTCCCGCTACTCATGTATAAATTTAACACACACAACATAAGTGGTGCGAAAATTCAGGTCGTAATCCCTGGCTAAAGGCTTATAATGATCAATTATTCATGCTTTCAAACGTTGTTCATGAATGTTAAGCAATCAACTTACCTACTTGGTAATGAAGCAAAGTGCAGGACTCCCACTTGAAGTTATCGTATTTCCTCGGAATTGCAATATATTTTGAAGGGCTATGTTATTACTGTCGGGACCAGTTTGTTAGGACTTGTTTTTTAGTTCTATGTTACAGCTTCATATTGTATTACAATGCTCAAGTAAGCAAAGCTGTCCAATACTTTAGTAAAGCCATAGTGTCTCAATTTGCTAATATGTCCATACATAATACATAATCGGTCATTATAACGCTTTAGTCATGGATTACGACCTTGTTTCTAACATCCCTTATGTTGGGTGTGTGGGGGGACCTACAGTTTAAAGTCGACTCCGAACGAAAGATTTTTGAGAAACTTTTCATAGTAATTTTATTTACTCTCAGAGTTTTTGCCAGAAATCTGATTGGAGAAAGTTGCCGAAGAAATATTTTGTCATATTTCCTTTAGTTGTCACACGATTTGCTAATGGTGTGACAGAATATAAAATATTTTTAATAGAAGACAAAAATGACGTAAGAAATCTTCATTTATTCACACCACTGTACAGCATTTAATAAAATGTTTTCTGTCTGTCCTTACATGTCCTTCTTCTTGTTTTTTTGTTCTTCTTCTTTGGCAATTTCATTATTAAGCAAGTGTTTTACGTTGTTATGACGGCTGCTGTAGCTGCTGCTGTGTCGTTTTATTATTTTTTTTTTGATTCCTGTTAATTGTTGTACGTTTTTATTGTTTAACACAAGGATTAGTAGAATGCAATAGTAGAACGTGTGTCTCCCTAGCATGTTATGAACAAGGTACATACATACATATGATAAGTAATTAGTGCTGGCAAATGCAAGGCGCGTATGTTGCAACCCTTTTCGAGAAACTTAAATGTGTTGGCAGCTAGTCGGTGTTTCAAACCAGAATGCTTTTCTACCAAAATGTGTTACCAGCATATATTTGTAACAAATTTGAGTTTTTCTTTAATGCTGTCGTTGTATTTAGATTTATAAAATATTTTCGTTTCTGTTTAAATCCATTATTGTATGCGTTGGCTGTTAATGCTGTCTGCCTTTCGTTGGTTTTGTTGGTTGCTATTTAAATACTGACTTCGCATTTGAGGCTTCATCTGTTTTGTTAAGGAAACCTACAAAAAGAAGAAGAACATATACTACGTATGCCTGATATGATAAAGCCTCAGGTGGATTCTTATACAACATTGTTGCACTATCGTATAGTATGGCAGCTGATCATCTCGACGTCAACATTCGACATAAGTGAACAATTTAGAAAGTCAGACAGACGCATATCATTTGCCAGACATACTTGAGAATATGCAAAAAAAAATAAAAAAAAACTTTTTGCTTTTGTTGTTGTTGGAATTCAATTTATATATGTATATGAATTGTTGTTGTTTGTTATAACAATCAAACACTCAGTTATACGGCTTAGGAATGATGATGAGATACACTTGTTGTGGCACAAACTCTCACATCTTGCAGATTGTTATCCTTCTTGTAGTTGCTGGTGATGTTAATAGTGTTTATTACACACATGCTGTTGACAAACGTTTGTTATGTCATCAAAAGTTAAAAGAATGAAAACAATTTTTTGTACTTGGCCAACATGTAATTTTTATTATTCCGTAATACATTCTAATGACATTGCTATTATTTCTGCTAACTATTAAAGCTACATAAAGTTAACAGATAATATATTTTTTGTGTGTACATTTATAATAATTGGAAATCATTTTTCCATCCTAAAATTAGGTATAAATGCGTGACGCAACCATGAAGCCAATATCTGTCTTATGTTTTGGCTTACAAATTACATCTGATATCACGTTGCACCAAAAGGGCAAAGGACATGCGTGTTCGGCGCATGACATTAAAATAACATCACCACTATTTGTGCATATTGTTGATGGTTTTAGAGCACTTGTTTCCTGTGTAGGAACATGTGAAAATTTTATAATTTCACAACGTAAACGTAGTATTATTATTTGTCATAATATTTACGGACATAACTGAATATAAATATGCGTGTTAGTTGCTATAAAAGGTTTTTAAGTTTGTTAACAATACCCTATAATAAGGAAAAGGTAGTGGATTTGATAGATCCGTCTTGCTTCTATAATAAATAGTGTATGGGGCCATAATAATTCGGGAGAGGACATGTTTCTAAGAAATCTAAGCCATGTCTATAAAATGTTAAGAGTTATTTAATAATGTTTGAGTGTAACAAAGAAGACGTTAATGTTTCTTAAAGGTCTTTAGTTATATGCAGTTTGTGTTGTAAAAATTCGTCAGATGGAATGCACTTTAGAAATGTATGTCAGGACCTTTAGACCGTTGTACAATGGGTCAATTCAATCTCCGGGTGCTGTACTTGTCTTGATTGACAGGTACACGTCCTCTAACCTAACCTAATGTATGTCAGTAAACAGAAAATTACAATGATTTTCTATTAATCCTTATTCGATAAAACAAAGAATCCAAAGCCAGATCATTGACTATAATTTTTTGCTATGATACAACATATCATGAGAAATTTTCTATATTCCTCACCGGTAATATTAATATTAAGTATTTACCGCGGGCTATAATTTTCCCCTTCTTAATGGAACATTGATAAAGAAATCATGTAAGACAAAACCAATATGTTGCTAAAGAACAATTCGCGATCCCGGAATAAGATCGGCTACTGAAAAAATTCCCAAAAGGACATTTTTACTTACGAATCTCGGTAATGAATTGCAAAATATGAAATCATTTCTAAAGCGAATATTGACGGATGACAAAAAGTATGTCGCTTAGTTCAAAGTGAACGGATCGTATACGAATCATGGTTCGCCAGAATGATCAGAATGGTTTTGCTAAGTGCTAGACAAAAGACGACAAAAGTCGAACACCTACTTACGTCAAAGTCAAGGGAATACAATCGTTACTGAATCATAACGTGACAGACATAGCCTATAGGTTATGCTGCACGATTTTCTTTGGCATATGTACAAGCATAGAAAACACCAATCGTTTAGTAAGAGTTGCTACAAAGTCCCAATATGATGTTACCCTAATTAAAGATTGAAAGTGTGAGTTAAAATGTGGAAAAGTGGTCTCAATGTCGCAAGTCCACTGGCGTATGAGTAGGCTTTTCTCAAGATGAGTATCACGTGCTTTTCTATTGACCACAAATGGCGTGGTGTAGTTGCTAAAGCACTGGTTAATAAGGCCAATGGAAGTTCGCTTTTGGGAGAAAATAAAAAATCTTTATTCAGATTGTTATGGAATGCCATATAGTTCCGCCTACTAAACCGGACGGGCCACTGATTGTTAAGAGCAATTAACATCATCAGCAAAGGCATTGAATCAACGGAAAACACTGAATTTTGGGGGTTACAAAAATCCGATAAGTTTGATTTTGTTATAGCCGAGGACATATACTAAACATAGGATCTGCTGCAGTACATACAAAATCTGGCTAATTAACAAAAACCATTTTAAATACACTTTCGGTTCAAGTAATTTCTAAGCTGTTTTTAATTTCACTCTGTACTTTACATGTACAGAAATTGAGATCATTTGATAACTTTGAAACTTGAGACGATTGTCATTATAATTCATTCTACATTTTATTGTTGTTGTAAGTGTTCTATAGAGGCTCCTTAAATAATCTGTTAATTTTGTGTTGCTCCTATTTTAAGACGTACTTGTCATTAAAAGACAAAACAATGGCAGAAATTGAACGAACAAAACAAAAAAAAAAAACACGAACTGATGAAAAAAACACCTGCATGTTGGCTCTTATAACTAAATCAAGAAAAATCCTTTCTTAACACTTTGTAGTTTCGAAACAAAGAAAGAAAGAACCTCAACTCAAGTAAGAGAGAAGCACAATAAGAAAAAGAAGAAAAAAAAAAAATGAAACTAAAAAGCCTTAAAAGGATTTCTGTAATTTGAGGCGACAATGACGACAATATTTAATTTATGTTTAAAGCGGCATATAAAATAGAACTTCTTCTTCAATTTTTTTTTCTGTTTGTACTGCGGTTTTCCTTTTTTTTGTCGTTTTTACGTACTGCTAGATAAAAATTTAAACGTTTTTATAAACAAAAAAGTGTAGAAGAAGGAAAAAAAAATAAGAAAAAGAAGAACATCTACTGGATGAAATTTTAAAAAACTTATTGACTGTTTTTCTTATTTTAAGGCTTGATGTGTGACATGTTTTCAGCTAAAAACATGGTCAACAATTTTTAAGTTTTAGACACGCTACGCAGCTGTCTATGATTGAGTAAGAAGATAAGCTTACGCACAAAGATAGTTACTGATCTAAAGCTTCGGGAGATTTTCATTAAGATACTTTACACTTCTGACCTGTCAGTAAAGGATTAGCACCTGTTCCTGTGATGAATTTTTTTATAATCTATTGTATCAGTTGTTTTTAGTGATGGAAAAGAGGTGGTTTTTATAAGAGAGTTGTAATAGATTTATCTTTGGACCTAACAATATCGTTCATATTGGTTGAACCTTGACCTTTTTTTTTATTTATCAAAGGCATCAAAAAGTTGTTAATAAAAAACTTAAGAAAAAGGAATAAACTGATATGAACACTAGCCCTACAATTTGAAATAATGGAATTATGACAGTCATGAATTATTAGCATGTGGTATAAAAACCTAACAATGTTACCAGTCCTGGACTATTCAGATGAACTAAGAGAATATGAGTAGACGTTGCCGTGAATGAAAGTTTTTTAACAATTACAAAGTGGATTAGTGAAGCCTCGTTTATTTCGTTTATAAAAAAGCAAATCAATTTGATTAAATGCCTTGTGTTGGCAGACAAATGTCCTTCAATTGCAAGAAATTCTTGCTGTCGTTAGATTGATTCAAAAACTATTTTGAATTATCAAATTTGAGTAATTTAACAAAAGTTGATATTGGTTTATGCCGTGTTAATAAAAGTAATGATTTTTTCTTTAAATTTGTGTTTTTTCTTTAATTAGACTTTAGACTTGTCAATTGAACGTCATTTGATTTTGCTGCTTTCATTAACTGGCTTAGGCTAGGCATAATTATTAACTTAAATCCTGTAAAAGTTTCTCTTTTTTTGTCGCGTCTTTAAATCCATAAAAATAGTTTATTTTCTTAAAAAAAAAGTTTCATGTTATTTCATTTGGCTTCTTGTATAGCTTGTCCCATAGTCGTCTAGGACCGATAATATTACCACACTTAAGCACCTTGATGGTTAGTTATTTATTTTTTGTTTGTTTGTTTTGCGTTTCATTTCGAAATGCACATGATATGTCATTAACGCGCTTTTTGGCATTTTGTCTTAAGTCATCCTCGAGAGCTGCCTGCAATACAGCTGCGGAAGAGTTCGGCCAAGTCCGAACAGACTAGAATCTCGAGTATGTGTTGGTTTAGAAATGGGAATGTGGAATGATGAAACCAAAAAAGAAAAAAAAAATCTAAAATAAGATTGGCAGCAAACAAACTGCACTATACTCGTACATGATATGTTTGTTTGGACTCGTATTAGCGCTGTAGTTGTTGTTGTTGTTTACCAATTGATTTCCAATTAAGGATTTCACACTTCAATCTCAAGTTTTGTGAAAAAGAATGAAAAACAACATGAAGTAAATGTATACCATGTGTGAGTGTGTCAGTCAGTCAGTCACTTCAAAGTGAAGGATAAAATAACAAATAATTCAAAGTGTTAAAAACAACTCTAAACGCGATAAAAAAAAAGCAAACAAACAAACAACATAAAAAAAGTATCTTTGAAATGCAATGACTTAAACATGGTTAGAAGAATTTCGTTAAAGATTTTCACGTCACTGTGGTGTTTATATCGTTTTTTAGTTTTATTTTTGTTTTCCCAATACTGACATGACATACTGATCACAGTTTGAAAAGTTGTGCTGTTTTAATCGAACATTGAACATCCAATAGATTTTCAAAATACGTCCAACCAATTAAGGACTTTCAAGCATTTAATTAGCATTAAATTTATTAGAGAAGTTTTCTTCCATTCTAAACATGCCACAATCATCATTACATTCGTTGTGTAGAGTTTTGTTTTTTGAGTTTGAAAAAATTTGTTAATGATGACTTATGTCCGCTGTCACAGTCAGTGCTATTACAAGAACTTACCGTCACATGTGTTTTTTTTTTGTTTTGATTTGGTTTTAATTTTACAAAGACATTAATAGACAATAGATTTTTGGATTAAATTTAATCGAATGACTTTAAAAGAATTTGTCATTTACAAATATGGCAAATTGAAGGCAATCAATCGAAGGTTAATTAAAATTGTTTCCATATTCTATCGAATTTTAAACGATCGTGCTTAGCGATTACATTTATTCTGACTTAGCAAAATAGAGAATCAAAGAGCATTTATTTTATTTATTTATATAGGCTGCAGTAGAAAGAAATCCATTAATGTTGTTTGTAATGTTAGCTCAAGGACCTCCACCTACTTATACTAAACCTAGACACTGACATTTGATCTAAAACGTGGGAGATGACGGCAGATCCTGTTCTTTGGATTCACAACCCCTACAGAAGCGAAATGAGGTATTGCCAAGTCTATTGGCATGCCCTCAAATAAGACAGTGAACTATGACAACCGCAATAGTGCAATGGATGGCCATGAGACAGAAGACAAAAAATGTTTGTTATCATACGACTGTAGGGCCCTGATTTGTCGATATATTTCTTTCAGAATTATTTTTGAAGAAACACCTCCCAATCATGCCTCTAGACCATGATATTCAGGTGCCCTAGTTTTCCCACAATTACTTTTGGATTGTTCCAGCGTTACATGTAACAATCTTACCTGCTGATGTAATTATCTAGTAAAAAACGAGCTTCATCAATGAATAATCATGCCTTTCCACATCTTTATCGCTTACAGTCTGTTTAAATTTATGGCGAATCTAACGAATACCTTACACGACTATTATCATCCTAACATGTTCGAAAATTTGGCAGCTCTTCGTGTCAGGCATGCAACTTAGTTTTTCACAGCCAGCTTTGTCAGACCGACGGCGGTAACCCATTACATACACACATACATACATTGTTCATACATATTCCTTCAATCAGGAATATGACCTAATTTCTCACACCACTGATGTGTACATGTGTAGCAGGACCTGAAGTTTAAAATCGATTCCGAAAGACAGATTTTGAGTAGTTTTATTTACTCTCGAGAGTTTTTGCCAAAATTCTGTTGAGAGAAGAAATATTTTTTGATATTTTCGTTTTGATGTCTGACCTATTTGACTGCGGCGACTTCAGCGATTCGAATTCCTTCACAGTGTGTCTACTGGAAAAGTTGGTTATTGGGGACGCTAATTTTATTTATGAATAGCAGAACCCACAGTTTAATTTCCATTCAAGCTAGCTTTGCGATTCCGACAAGTGGGTCAGTTATTGCAGCAAGTAACACAGAGCAGAGACTAGTATTCTGCTTTTGAGGAGTAAACAGACTTCATTGGCTAACCGAATATGGAAGATCAAAACCTATGTAGAGAAACAAGAAATGTTTGGTTCTTAAAATATATTCTGAAAGGTTTGACATTCGTAGTGTTCGTAGTGGTTTCGAGTTCGAATGAAGCTATAGTACTGAGAAAAGAAATGTAGGCCACTGAACGTCTTTGTCATTGTCTTCTACTTGGGGACTTGATGCTAATCAAAGGCATCAAAAAGTTGTTAATAAAAAACTTAATAAAAAGGAATAAACTGATATGAACACTAGCCCTACAATTTGAATTAATGGAATTATGGCAGTCAGGAATTATTAGCATGTGGTATAAAAACCTAACAATGTTACCAGTTCTGGACTATTCAGATGAACTAAGAGAATATGAGTAGACGTTGCCATGAATGAAAGTTTTTTAACAATTACAAAGTGGATTAGTCAAGCCTCGTTTATTTCGTTTATAAAAAAGCAAATCAGTTTGATTAAATGCCTTGTGTTGGCAGACAAATGTCCTTCAATTGCAAGAAATTGTTGCTGTCGTTAGATTGATTCAAAAACTGTTTTGAATTATCAAATTTGACTAATTTAACAAAAGTTGATGTTGGTTGATGCCGTGTTAATAAAAGTAATGATTTTTTCTTTAAATTTGTGTTTTTTCTTTAATTAGACTTTAGACTTGTCAATTGAACGTCATTTGACTTTGCTGCATTCATTAACTGGGTTAGGCCAGGCATAATTATTAACTTAAAACGTTTCTCTTTTTTTGTCGCGTCTTTAAATCCATAAAAATAGTTTATTTTCTTAAAAAAAAAGTAGCTGTTAATCAGCAGACAAAAAGAAGCAACTTTTATGGTTATTTTCAATTAAAGTCTTGTCGCTTAAATCATGATTGCATTTTAATCTGCCACCTTTACGTGCCTCATGTAATCCTTATGATTTTTTATTGTTGTTGTTTTTTCATTTCAAGTTTAAGGAAATCAACCACAAAAACCATATTAATTTACACGATAAAGCACTTCAATGCCAAAAATAAACGAAAAGAGAGGAGACAGATACAGACTCTTTTGAAGAATCCCTTTAATAATAAAAACACTATATAGGATGCCTGCCACATGCGGCAAATACCTCATATGCTTAACTACATATACAGACATACAAGACTTACACAATTTCTTTTTTACTGTGTGTTTGAAAAACCAAAGCGATAATAATGTTGAAATGAATGTTGTAGGCATACTCGTACCCATTAAAGCATCTGAAGTGTTTGCAATGACCACAGATTTACGTTTTTTTTTATTCTCGTTTAAAGTGTCCAACCACCAGGCAAATGGACTAAAGACAGTCGGACAATCACACATACAGTCCGCTACAAAAAGACGGAACACTTTTGAATTACATACACACACAAAAAAAAAACTAAAAAAAAAAAAATCGAAAAAAATAAAAAAAGGAGTTGAACCTTTTCTTTAAAATGTCACACCTAGAAAGAGAACAGGAACAGAGTTTAAATAAAATGAGGCAAACGAGAGATGTTGATGTTGCAACATGCAACAACTTTTTAATCTAAATCAAGCGACGACAACTGTTTAAGGTTTTGAGATACAACAACAACAACAACAACAAGTAAATGACTCAACATTTTAAAAAAGTCAAACAGATTGTGGACAACAAAAAAAAAAAAAGAAAAAAAAATATTTAAAATGATATCCACACCAACAACAATAAGCCGACTCGCGGTTTAGCCAGAGCTAAGCAAACGAAACGAAACTAAATGAAATGAAGTGTTTGTATTACTCTTTAACTGGCGCCATAAACACCATAGGAGGTGTTTAATGAAAATGCATTTTAAGTGTCGCTTTTTTCAATGCCTCCAATATTTTTTGTCTTTCTGCTTCTTTCGTTCGTCGTTTTTCTTTTTTTTTTCTTGATTTTCTCCTTTTGAAGCCATAAACCATCAGCAGGAAGAAGAAAAAAAAAGAAATCAATTTAAACCCAAAAGCAGGCACAGATTTAACTTTTAATTTCATGTGGCGGGGTACGTACACATACAACACAATAATTTTTCTGTCTCTCTTCTTTGCTAGAGAACGAAGTGAACGGAGTCGTGTAGTTGCCAGGAATATAATCTTAGATTTCGCCTATTAAATGGCCAAATCAATTACCAATTAATGGCAAATAAGGTGTTTGCCTAGATAGTTTCTTAACGTGGTTAATAGATGTTAATGCATGTATCAGCGGACAACTATAACATCAACTGCAACAACAACATCAACATTTAATTGTTTCCCAATCATTATTAAAACGCAACATAAGGAGAATAATAAAATAAATTAAACATTTTCTTTATGTACAACAACAATATCAACAACTACAACAATAATAATGTCTTTATTTTTAAAAGCATTCGAAGAAATTTATGTATGAGAAAATTGTTTTTTATGGCATCGTAAAACTATAGACCACAATGGTGTATACAATGGAGTTCCCAAAGCCATGATAAATTTCATGTAGGGCAGAACACTTGTGTAAAATATAACAGGAATTGAAAGCAGCATCAAAACTTTCGACAAAAAAAAAATATCCTGAAAGCTAAGGCTGCGTTTGATATGCCTGAGAAACAGTATTGAGCACGATATCCCGAGAAGTTCGATTGGTTCCGAGTTTACCAAAGAATCGTTTAGTTTTAGGAGATAATGTGAGATCAGAATAAATCCTCTATTATCAGAATATTTCTCTTGGTGGCTAAACTACGACAGCTTTCTGATTATATAACTAAGAATTATCCTAATTTAAACACCAGCAGGAGAACATAGGCCAAATGGTTGAAAATGCAAATTGAGTTTATGCTCCTGGTATCGTACCGGCCGATAGCTCTAATAACAATAATGTACTACCCTTAAGAAGGAAAATTGGGCAAAACATCGATAAAATAATGAAAATTGTCCTATGCGACCATTATGTAAAACACCAATGCAATTTCTTCGTATATATACATAATTGGCCATTACAACCCTTCAGTCAGGATTACTACCTAGATTCTCACACCACTTATGTTGTGTGCGTTAATATTATACATGAGTGGCGGGACCTACAGTTTAAAGTCGACTCCGAACGACAGATTTTTGAGAAGCTTTTCATGGCAATATTTGCTCTCAGAGTCTTTGCCAGAAATCTGCTGAGAGGAAGTCGCCGAAATATTTTTCGTTTTGATGTCTGACCTGGGATACGAACCCGGGCCTTTTGTCTAATAAGCCAACACACTGCCCACTAGACCACGGCGACTTCTAATTTCTTCGTATACCCCCTCGTATAACCTTTATCGTCGTTGTAAAAACATTTGAACTCCGCATCAATTTTCAATTTATAATATTTGAGGTCGCTGTAATCTAATAGGTAGTTTGTTGGCTTAGTAGACGAAAGGCTGTGTTACAAACCTCGGTCCAGATATCTCGAACAAAATGAAATACAAAAAAATATTTTTAGAAGACTTCATCTTTGCAGCTTTCTTGCAAAAACTCTTAGGGTCATTATTATAACTTGCCGTTAACTAAAGAGAGGATTTTAACGGGCAGATAAATTGTTTTTTATTATTATAAGTGAACGATAAAGTAGAAGTGAGCGTATTGGCAAAGCGAAGATCATCCGACTGGTAACTTTTAAAGTTATGTTTATATCTGAACTTGCCATATTATTATTATTTTTAATATGGCAACTTCAAATATAAAAAATGGGGAAATACAATAAAATAAAGAAAACGGCTTTTAAAAAAACTGGCTTAAGGAAGCAACGTTATCGACATTGCTCAGGCACTGCCATATTTGTAAAAAACTTAACTTTATTTTATCTTTAGGTTGTAATAACGAAAAGAAGTTAAAGGTGACTTTAAAGTTCACTTTAACTAAAGTTGCCTTTAACTAAACCCAACTTTAGCGACAAGTTGTAATAAGGGTATTTAGAGTTAATAAAATTGCCATTAAAAGTTTTTCATAAGTCGTTCAAAGTCGACTGTAGGATAACTAATTACTAATTTACAAGAATCTATGCATATTTGCGAATGCATGTTCTATGCATACATTCTTTAATTCAATTCTCAGAAAGAGTTTAATTTTTACAAGTTTAGCAACGCAAATAATTAATTTTATTAAAAAAAAAAAAATAATATTTTTAATTTGACAAATACTTGTTGCTGGTTTTTATAAGAAAAAACCACCTGTAACATGAATTAAAATTCAATTCACTTTCATTGAAGTAATTTTCAATAATAAGCCCCCATAAACTGTGGCCAGCAAGTTGTGTTGTGCTGTTTAAAGCCGCCTTTAAGCCAAATTTAAATTCTTTACAACTGCTTATAAACATACTGGCGTTTTTGTGTATATGCTTATGCTGCCGCTCACAATGTGAGTAAAACAATAAAGCCAACTGCTGTCTATAATATTGGCGCGTCATTAAGCCAAAAACCGAAAGCTCTACTGTGTTAACGAAATATTTAAGAACAATTGCACAAATTTTGAAGCCAGATGCAAACGTCTAAAGAATGCTACTGTCTTCTTGTCCTCATGCCTTTTGTCTCATGACAGCCACCACAATCACCAAAGACACTTAAAACAAAAAAAAACCCTAAAAATGTTTAAGGCAAAATGACACATGCCAATATTGAAATTAAACAGACAGACAGACAGAAGAGCAGACGAGAGAAAAAAAATGAACTTCAAGAACTAATTTGACAAAGAGAACGAACACAACTTGCAGTTGTTCACAGTAGGCATTCGTACAATAAATTTTTTTATTTTTTTTTCTGAAAACAAATATTCGTTCGCCTTCAATTGCATTTTGAGCAACATTTGCGTTTTGACGAAAACCCAAAATGAATATGAAAAAAAAAGAAACAAAAAAAAGTTCAAAAAGGCATTTATTTGCCTTCATTTTTATTTCGTTTTTCATTTAAATTTAAGGCAGGCTTTTATTTCAGTTTGAGAAATTGTTTGCATGTTTCCAATTTTTTTTTCTGTAATTTTTGTATGTGGTGTCAAATGATATGCTTTTAGAGGTATACAATAATGGGCGAGGGAAAAAAGTAATTCGTGTATGACTTGTTTGCTTCTAGTGTCGAGGAAGAACATTTCAAGGACGTGAGTTTCTTAAGATGGTGTAAGGAATACTTCATTCCATTAGAACTCCTTACTTATCGCTTATACCGTAGATGTTCCGGTGCCTCGTAGCCTGTTTTAAGGCTTTTTAAGAGAACCACTTGTGGCTTGATAGCAACATATTCGTTTTAAGAAAATCCCACTTAGCATTACTTCCACGCGAGATAACTATACGCTTTAATCGCTCCTGTAGAATATTGAATGTGGCATTGACTGTATGGTACGTAGTGCCGTTTTGTTGAAACCACATGTTGCTGGAGTCCGGAACATTCAAATTAGATAAAAAACAATTGCTAATCGTTGACTTGCTTGCTATGGCTGTAATTGCCTGGCCAATGTCACTTTCAAAGAAATATGGTACTGCCCAGCGTTGTCAACTATAAATTTTCAAAAGGCACCAAACTCGTCCAAAAAAACGCGTAATTTGAACAAAAAAGCACTATTTTATATAACCAGCAAAAAATTTACACACCAAAATTAATATTATTTATTAAGGTTAGGTTAGATTAGAGGACGTGTACTTGTCAACTGTGACAAGTACAGTCTCCGGGTACTCGAATTGACCCATTGCACAACGTCCTAGCTCTCATACCGCTCATGTTGTGTGCGTTAATTTCTATACATGAGTGGCGGGACCTACAGTTTAATGTCAACTCCGAACGACAGATTTTTTGAGAAGCTTATCATGGCAATTTTTACTCTTAGAGTTTTTACCATTTTGATGTCTGACCTAGGATTCGAACTCGGGGCCTTTCGTCTAATAAGTCAACACACTTCCTACTAAACCACAGCGACTTCATTATTTATTTAACTCCAGCAATAATAAGGAAACGAGTTGATACATTTTCGAAGGTAACATCATTTACATTTTATACGTCTAAAAAAAATTAACGTACATTAAGTTAACTTTCACACAAGAAAACTTTCATTAACATGTAAAATTACAGTCATAAAATATCGAATTAATTTATACATTTAACTATAGACTAGACTAAAAATTAGACCAAAAATAGTCTAGTCTAGTCTAATCTATATACTTTTAGAATAGTTTATAGACTAATTTTTAGTCTAGTCTATAGTTTTTTTAATATTTGAGTTGGTGTCACTGACATGAAAAGAAAAGCACTAAAAAAGCACTAGGCACAAACTCGAAAATTTTCCGCGTCGAAAGTTTTAAAAAGCACTAAAAACAGTGCTAAAAGCACTGAGTTGACAACGCTGGTACTGCCACTCTGAAATCCACATAAACCTCTTACTTTTACTGGGTGCATTTAAAGCTCTTCAACCGCATATGGCCTGGAATCGTCTCTAACGTACTCATTCATTGCGAAGGGTCAATTGCCACCAGAGCTCATTCTGGACACACACATTTTCACTAACAGCAGCGATATTTTTGTGGCTGATTACGTTGAGAAGGTGGACAATCCTGACTTCATCTAAAACATTTCTATTTTTTACAATCTGGCCAATTCTTGCCATATGACAAGAGCAATCACTCGGCAATATTCGAAAAAACGTAACGTATAGATAGCTATGCATCTTTAGGCGTTCTTCGGCTGTTGTACGATTCATATTCGTAAATTACACTTCAGGTGAAAGATGAAAGAATTGATAATCGTTGGCACGCTGTTGGCAGTGATTGCCTGTCCAATGTCGCTCTCAAAGAAATATGCCACTGCCACCACTAAAATTTCTAAGGAAAACATTTCCCAGAAAACTACTTTTTCTCTGCACTAATATTCAAAGGTGTGCAAGCGATTTAACACGCATGCGGTTTAAAAGTGTTGTCGGCTGCTGCTGCTGTTTGTTGCATTTGTCTGATGCATTTCGGGTAAAAGACTGTTGCAATTATTTGGCTATTGTAATCGAGTTGTTTTGTATTGTGTTGATATGATGGAATTTTTATGTTGTGTGCTATTTGTACTCCTTTTTTTTCTTCTCTTTAATTTTTTTTTATTGGAAATTTCAAAATGAAATATATTTGGTTCAATTAATAATTGCTGCGTGCGGTCATGTTTATCAGGTGTCTCATTTTTTGTCTTTCAATAAAAGCGTTTTTGCTTTTATTTTTCTTATTGCTTCTCTTACCTTACCCTTACCTTACATGCATACATACGTTTATATTATTTACACAAAATGTGCGGTTTATTTATTTCATTTATCGCAAGAGGAGACACATTTTTGAAATTTTCTGGGAACAAAAAACCAAAAAGAAAAAAATTAATTGGTTTTCTTTAAAAAATAATAAAAAATAAATACGACAATGGCAACAGCAACAACAGTAGTAGTTGGTAGCAGAAGTTAAAACTAGTATGCTGTTACGTATATTGTGCGGCATTTTAAATCCCATTTTTTATCGAAAAAAGGAAACGAAACTTTGGGACTTAAGTCTTTTTTTCTGATCTGCTTTTTTTTTGTTTATATAAACATTTTTATTGTAAATAAACTCAAGTTCATTTTTTTTCATCTTTTGCTATTATTTCATTAAAATATGTTAAATTATTGCCATGCCGGTTATAGTTTTTTTTAATTTTTTTGTTTTACAATTTAATACCAGCAGCAATTTTAGAAACAACAGCAGCCACAACACCAGCTGATTTTTTACAGCCTGCATACGCTCCATTCATATTTGCTGTTAATAATGAAGACTAAAATATTAATTGATTTTTAACAAAAACAGTAAAGAAATGGCTTAAGAAGCAACATTGTTGTTGGTCTACCTACTCCCGGTACAGTCGCCTTTTGCAACGCCCGTACATGTCATATTTTTTTATGCTTTTTACATGATGTTTTATTTAAATTTTAATGTTTGTTTTTCGTGTACTGATGATGTCTATTTTGCAATGCTATACAGCATATGTTGTGTCATATTTTAGTTGCAGACATTTAACAGTACGTAGGATGTTTTGTAAGAGACATTTTTGAAGGATCAGTATAACAACATAACATAACTTCTCACACCATTCACATTGCGTATGTGATGTCGATGTTGACGACTTGGGGAACTTTTCATGGATATTTTTTTTACCCTTAGAGTTTTTGCCAGAAGAAAGAGTTTTTTTTTATAATTCATTTTCTTCTCTCGTCTAATAAGTCAACACACTACCTACTGTGACTTACCTATCAGGTTTCCTTTAATCTATTGCGTTCCATAGTTCTTTGCCCAGCTTAATTATAAAATCTTCAATGTCGACTTTGAAAATTTTAGAAACTTTTCATAGAAATTTTTTTCTTTACTCTCAGAATTTTTGCCAGAAGAAAGTTTTTTCTGAATTCGTTTTGTTCTCTCGTCTAATAAGCAAACACACTAGCTACTAGGTTACTGCAACTTTCGTACTAGATCTCCTTTGAACTCTTTTGCCTTTACAGTTACTTGCCCAGCTTAATGAATGCATTAATAAGTCATAGGTTTCATGTAAATGTTCTGATGATACTTTATTCTTATTCTAACAGACTCTACTTATTGCATTTGAAATTATTCTCAATCAAAAGTATTATCCTTTACGAATACAATGTTTACTAATCTCAGGTTACTTGCGGATAGTCACATCTCCTTGAAATCAACTAAAAAAAAAACATTAGATTGCTTTAAACTCTTCTTTTTTATTTTAACATTCGCTCGGTATTGCAATGCAGGTATCTCTTCTCCACCCACAGTGTTTGCTTGCTCACAACCTTGGGAGAGATTCATCTTCCACAAACATTTCCATTATGCTCCGACTGCTAAAAGACTCCGGCTCTGTACTAAAAATGTTACAAAATTCCACCTTTTGAGTACCTAATCCACTGTAATGAGGTAGCTTACTGGGCTAGCTATTATTTCTTCTTTCTCCCATTACTTGGTGGCTTCGCAAAGATGTAATTTTGTTTCAAACCAGCTGTCTTATGGGCATTAGAGTTAAGGTGGTTGAAAGATGGATGCCTAATAAGAAAATGGTGGCTGAAAGTTCGCATCTGTCACTACATTATCTTCTATTTCTATTCTATGTACGTCTACGCTCCAACTTGTGATAGAAACAAACAACAAATTTCTAAGAATTCCCAAAAAAGATCTTTTGCAAAAGGTAAGCCAAACATTTATGAATTGGACTACCAACCGCTTCTTTATTCGCTTTATTCTGTTGATTTAGCTCAAGCAATAGTTTCTAGCTATCAAATCTAAAGAAAAGTTGAGGCGCAAAGATATTTACATACATACATACATTCCAAGCCAAGGGAATTTCATTCAATATATATTTAACATCACTAGTATTCATCAATTAGGGAAACACTTTATCGCTTAAGACAGAAACTTTCACTTTCCACACAACCCTCCTTAATAAGTAATTTCGTATCCTAAAAACGAAAACAATTTTTTTTTTCCCAATTTTTATATTCACCGTTACATAGTGACCATTTTTCATAATTAATACTGTGCTGGGCATCTCAACAATGTTGCATTGGAATCATCAGGTACAATTTTCGTTACGGCCTTTAAGGCATACATCCATACATACGTTGCAAATAAGGGGTGTTATTTATTGGATTGTTTAAGTCACATTTTACTAAAAGGACACTTGGCACTTTGGCACACAATGTATGTGGCGTTATTGGCAATTTTGATGTTGCATTTTATAAAAGATAATGTCTTTTAGAGGTTCCGTTGGTCTTAAGATAACAGCATCTGAGGTTGTATAAATTTTTGTTAATTTATGATTTCATGTTAAAATATTTGTTGGTAATGGTCAAGCTATACAATGTTTGAGAGAAAAAAGGGAAGTAAAATAACAAATAAAAATAAATTTTAAGAAATTGAAAAATTATGTCACCAAATAATAAAATTTGTCATTTTGTCGTAAAAAATTAAATTTAAGGACATTGGCTTAGGCTAAGTGCATATGTTTGTCCAAGATAAATGTGTTGCAACAAACGAAATTAATTATTTTAAAATTCTTGAAGTATTTATAATGGCCTATGGTCAGAATACTACTGTGAGCAGAAGGTACAAGTACCTCTTAGAAGGCTTAGTTAGAATATGTTGGAAATGAAAGCTTGTGAATCAAAAACTAGTGAAGACTTAAAGAAGTAAATAACGAAACTAAATTTAATGAAGATTTTGAAGAGGTGAACAACTTTCTTTTGAAAGATGGCTTTTTGCTATAACCGGTCATTTCCACAATTTAAACTCCTGGTATCTATACACTAAACATCCGTATTAGCAATCTGCCCGCCCCCAAGGATGGTGTGCTACTCTGGAAGCATCTCTATTGCCTTTTGCTCCTCTTCTAACTTACTGTCTGACTTTTTAACGCAGTGGGCTATATTAGTAGGGTACATCGTCTGTATGTTGACCTCAACAAAAAAAGAAAAGACTAGACTACTTTCGGAAAAATATAAACAATTAAACCTCCCCTAGTCTAATGTGTGGGTCTATAGTTCAGTGTGTTTGGCTTATTAAACGAAAGCCTTGAATATAACGAAATATGAAAATATATTTCTTTAGTGACTTCCTCTCAGCAGTCTTCTGGCAAAACGCTGAGATTGAATTGAGAAAATTGCCAAGAAAAAGTTTCTCAAAAATCAGTTGATCGTAGTTGTAGACAGCATGGATGATGTGAAAAGACGAACAGCGAATGTAATGGCGAATTTCTATACACATGTCAGATTAAATATCACCTGCTACGAAGAACTTATTAGGAACTTATTTTCCAATAGTTTAAAACTCTTCATTTGGTCTTTAGCAACTGTTTTGAAGCAAACAATTTAAAAATTTCTCAATTTTTACTACCAACCGAAATAGCATGAATTATGATAATTTACAACAAATCATATTACAACAACAATAATAGTAATTGTTTGTTGTTGCAACAACAAAAAAACTAGCAAACAAAAACATAAAGAGGAAAAATAAAAACGATTTGTACCGGAGAACTAAAGACGAACCACCAACTGTTTAACTGGCGCCAGAAAAATTAACAAAACTGTCTGGCAATACAAAATGGCAACAACAACAACAACAACTAATGGCCAAAATAATATAGTTTTACAATAACAATAATTCTACAAAGATGTTTTGGCAACAACAAAAACCCCAGCAATAAAAAAAAATCTTTATTTGGCAAAAACAATAAAAAATTTTTAAATGACTCGCCGGAACAAGTGAAATGAGCAGAAGTTGCAAAAGAAGGCAGGGACACAAATTTTATGGCAGTCATTTAAAAGGAAAACACAAATGCAACAACAACAGCAACCCACATAATAAAACTCGGACTGGACAGACAGACAGACAGACAAACGAACGGTTATGGTCTAAAATTCACTCTACTTCTTGTGATTTTTTCTCTCTCTCCCCCGCTCCGTTTCAGCTGTTGGAGGACAACAAGTGTAATTTTAGTCAAGAACAGTGATTTCATACTGTGCTGCTGCAACAATGGAAGGACAACGTTTTTACAAAGAGAGTAGTAAGGACAGAAAAATAGGATGGATAGGAGGAGAACATAAATGTGGTTGAATAGTAAATACTTCCACTTGATCCTTGGAAAGTAAATTAATGCAGGTACGGTATATTGTTTATGGATTGGTGGATCGCTTTACTCTCTTTATTTACATGCAAAGCAATTTTAAATACCAACAAAGACAAGCCAGCAACAACAATTTTAATTGGCAAAATAGAAGGGTTAACCCTTAGGACAATAAGATCTCTTCGTTTTGGAATCATAATGTAGAACAAAATTGTATCGTATTTTATGAGAGGATAACAATAAACATGTAATTACCTGCCTTTGTAGTTTCAAGTGCCTTTGTAGTTTCAAGTGCTTTGGGTGTCTCTCAGCAGTATTATTACTATACAATACAATGGCAACAACGGTGCAAGTAATGCACACCAAATTCTGCTAATTTTTCATCCTTTAGAATAAGAATTTTGGAATTGAAAAATTCAATAAAGAAAGAAAGGCATTTTAAGTAATATTTTTTTGTTGGCTTTAACAATTTTTCCGTGGCAATAAATTCTTTCCTTATTGTCTTATTTTCCTTATTTGAAAGCATATTTTGGATTTGTGAATATTTCTTTGGAATATTAAATAGTTGTAGTTCTTAAAACGCTTGTTAATATCATAGTGTCATGCTCTAGGTAATCTTATTACCAGTTCGACATCAAGTATAAACATCTGTCAGTCTAATTTCCTTCACAAGCGACTTTCGCCTGCAACTCTGTGACACTGTGAGGATTCAAATATACTCTCTTGTTCACCAGAAGTCAGAGGCACGTTAATTCCCTATTGGAAACCATACCAATAGCAAAGAAAGTCAAAAATTCAGAACCTTCCTCTCTTTAAGGCAAAATCCGTGAAATGATATATAAAATGAAATAAGGACTCTTCCTTCCGCTTAAATCCACAACTCCTGCACCTATATTGCCATTGAGAACCGCTAAAATAATAATGACTAGTCCAGGAGAGCCTAGTACTGTACGTAGACTACTGCCTGCAACGAGACTTTTTGCAAAACCGACCGCAGCACTCCTAAATTAATTAAATCAATAGCAACATCATGTACTGAAATATGTTTGAGATTGTTAGTTTATTACTAGTCCTGGATAGTGCACCAGAAAATGAATTCAGTGTGATATTCTTAAATTCGGGAATCAAACAAAATTTGGTTGTTTTGGTCTGTTATTTCTGAACGAAGAGGAGTTAGGAGTTAGGCTGTCCAAGTAAGTTTAGGGATTTGACTGGAACACAAAACAATTTCTGGCAGAAAATTCGAAAATCCAATGTTAGCTTGTCATGTTCAGAAATTTGAAGACATCGGTGTATACCTCGTTTGTATATATTGTTCTAGTATATCCTTTGAAGAAATTTTGAAAACAAAGTGCAGCGCTTTAATGCGAGTATGTCGCTTCATTTTTCACATACATATAACAGCATGTAATGGGGAGTTAGGGTGAACTCCATACCTAATAAAACATCCCATATGCAGGCCCTACTTTTTAAATTTATTCGTGATGCAATGAAAGAAACTTCTTGGTATATAGTTTTTGTTTTAACAGAGTTTTCAATATCGGCAATTCCTCCTTAACAGTCCTTATATCAGTCATGCTTTATCTGGATGGCCCTGAAAAAGGCTGATCCACTCTTACCATAAGGCCCAAAGGATGTTATATGTACTCCTGGGTATGATAAACTGATAGTGAATTTTTCTAAGAAGACACCCCAGCCAAAGATTGTTGACATTTGAGATTTAGTCAAAATTACGACCTAGTTTCCCACACCACTGATGTTGTGTGTAATCATTTTATACACGACCGTGATATCTGATATAGGGTTTGAACTCTGAACTATTATATCCTTAAGTATAATAAGCCAACTATCAATACTAGTTCATATTTTGAACATATTCGTTTAAGTACAGTACTTATGGTAGATTTTCAGTTGCAGGCCAAAGAACGAAATTGGTGTTTTATATTGGGCGTGGGAATTCAACGGTTACTTTATCCGTGACCTGTCATTACTGCTCTTACTTTTATTTCCTACAATAAAATTAAATTATAAACATTGAGTCAGGCTACTGGCTTCTGCAGTTCTTCATATGGAATTCATATACAATTATTCCGCTTAAAAAGTTTTCACAGATAACGTTGTCCTTCATCCAAATCCTGCTTTTAAAGTAATAAAAATTATAAAAATTTAATTAAAAATAATTATAAACAATAAAATTGTAAAATTTTTCTTTCTGTGTATAAAATTTTATAAATTTTCGTTGCTACAAACGATACCCTAGCAAGCATATCGTATAACACGTATAACTTGTGTTCTCCAGCCTCTTTCATTGTATAACCAGACAGTTTGATGTTGCTGCTGCTTGTTTTACGTTCAAGTAACATTATGTGTTGCAATTGCAACAAGTGCAATTCGTTGCATATAACACGTGCTGCATGTGGCTACAAATTTTTCGTTGTTGTTATTATTGTTACTTTTTTTTCGTTTCTTTTATGTTTCCTACAAAACAATAGCAAGTGAAGCATTTTAAAAAGAGATGACAGGTTGAGTTGAGTTTATTCTGTTTTTTTTTTCTTTTTTTGACTTTTAGAAATATCCTACAGTTGGTCCAAACACAATGCAATCGTTTTTCGTTTAAAATATTGGTCTTAGATAAGACCATAATAGCAGGAGGTGAAAAAGGTTCGGGTGGGTTATTGTAGCAATTGTTTAGCAAAATTTCAAACAAAATTATAGGAAGGGCAGGCAAGTGGTATATCACGTTGAAAATGTGTATTCAGTTTATGTAATTAAATGTTTATGGTAAAAAAAAATTGCAATTTTGTTGAGAGAAAAAAAAATAATAATTTTATGCACTTATGGTACACGCTTATTATGAATGTAATGCAAAAGGATGCAATTGATATGCAAAAATTTCACAAAATTTCTAAAGAATTTCATGACAACCAACCTGTGGATAGCAAATCTAGGAATGAAATTTCGACAAGATACAAAAAAATTGCAATTTTATTACAATAAATAAAATAAATTTCGGTAAAGTTTATACACTTATGCACGCATATTATGCACATTATACAATAGAATGCAATTGATATGCAAATATTTCACAATATTACTGTGGAATTTCATTTTATGTTGACATAATGCCTGCAAGTAACAAATCTCTAAGTAAAATTGAAAGTCCACGAAATTAAGGGGAAAAAATGCATCTACATATGCATCACATAATGATGAAATAACTCTTATAAAACAATATCAATATTTTTTAATAGAAATCAAAATTCCATAAAGTATTTCTATGTTGCATTACTTTTTGGTGTTATTTTTTCGAACTCTCTGTAACGATCCAAAACCATTTACAATGTTTGGTTTGTATCAGTACAGGTTAATCGCTGGTTATGTTTGAACAATTTGAGCTTGAATATCCTGCATATGAACATTGCATTTAAAACTGTAACATGGGTTCACTTTCTAAATTAAATAGTGGCAGAGAGAAAAACTTGACGAGGAGAAACCAGTTATTGCTGCTTTCATTATTCAAATATTCTTATTTAAAAGCATAAAATACATCGCCGTTATATCGTACCTCTTCTGTCAGGATTACGACCTATATTTCCGCACCACATACGTTGTTTGTGTTAATTCTGTACATGAGTGGCGCGGTCTACAGCTTAAGTCCGACTCTGATCGATGGATTTTTGAGAAACTGAGTTTTTGTTAGAAAGGAATTCCACAGGTAAATATTTTATCATATTCATTTTGTTGGAGATGTTTCACCTGGTGTTTGAATCTAGATCTCACGTTTAATAAGATAATACATTACCTACAAGGCTATCTTCTCCGACCGCTAACTTTCCCGCATGGATAACCCAGTAAAGAGGATAAAGAAAGTAACAGAAGCGCTTATACGTTCGCAAATTTCTTAAGATTGCTATTCCATACACGCTCTATGAAGCCGGACCTGTTGTTTGGTGGACGGTGTGGAAACACTCAAATTCTTTGTCGTCTATTAGGCAGAATGCACAGGTTTTAGTACATTTTATTCCAATTTAACCGAGGCTTTATTTTCTCCGGTCATCTTTCGAAGTCTGAGCTAGTGTCAACAGGAGTCAATGCAATTGAATGCTTGCCCAATCTGATAATTCTCTCTCATCTGTAATATTTTCCAGATGACGGTCATGATCACATTGAAAATCTCTTAATTTAATCGTTGATGAAACTCGTCCGCACTAGTACAGAGCCCGCAATATTCCATATGATACAGGAAATGAATGTTCGGATGTGAGTAGCAGGTGCGTATTACGCGTACTCTTATTAAGCTCTGGTAGACTTGTTGACTTTTTCCTTTAAATCGCTTGGCTATCCATCGCACTGGTGGGATTCTTTCATTTTCTCAGCATGCCAATGTTGTGTTGTGTTGGATTTTGGGGAAAGGAAGGAACCAACGTATAATTCGACGCCTCCATTCAATAAAACTCTAAGTACACTTTTTAATGATCTTGCACTTCTCTAACTTAAATACTTTCAAAATTTGGTTAAGATGCGCTGATCCGTTCCGAAGTTATAGGCAAAAATCTACTTAGAATACACAGATAGCCGTATGTCGTTTGAAAACTTTGAGAGCTTATAACTCAAAATACACTTTTTCGACTTGGAATATTATAGAACGAAGTCGTCAAATTTATGTGTTAATGCTTTGCTTTTGTAGTCGCCGTGGTCTAGTAGGTAGTGTGCTGGCTTATTAGACGTAAAGTCAGGGTTCGAATCCTAGGCCAGACATCAAAACAAAAATACAGAAAGTATTTTTTCCTCGATTTCTTCTCAGCAGATTTCTGGCAAAACCTCTGAGAGTAAATAAAATTGCCATGAAAAGTTTCCCAAAAATCTGTCGTTCGGACTCGACTTTAAACTGTAGGTCCCGCCACTTATGTATAAAATTAACACACACACTATAAGTAGTGTGAGAAGCTAGGTCAATAATACTGACTGAAGGGTTGTAATGGCGAATTATGTATGCTTGGCTTTTGTCGTAAAGAGGTGGAGGTTCTAGATTTTAATTTACTGTCATCTTTGACTGAATTCTTTAAGTAAAAAGTTGTTTCCCTTGTTGAATATTAACGTGTAATGTCGCATAGAGTCTGACTTCTGGAGTATTTTCTGCAATCTTAAGAGACTTAAAATACTAATTGGCAGTTGAAGTAGTATACCAATCAAGACTATTTTCGATTACTGCACGGGCATGTGCATGCATAACTCTTTACGAATCTATTGCTTTCCATGAAAAAAAAACTTAGAGATTCCCATTAATAGCAAACCCATGTCCAAAAATATAATAATTTTTCCATAATCCGACATATTTGCTGTCATTGTGTCATAAAATTAATCCCGACAGAAGATTGCAGAACAAAGATTCAAAAAGAAAAACAAGAAAAAAACTGCTGTTAAGACTTCGGATACTTTTTTATGGAAATTTTGAAAAAAAATAAATCGAAAACCCATATCTTTAAACAAAAACTCAATTGAATTGAAAAGCAATTACAAGAACAAAAAGAAATCAAATAAAAATAGAAACGAATTTTCGAAGACTGTAACAAAAGGATTTCCATGACAAACATCCGAGAGAGAGAGACAGAGTGAAAAGACACAAAATTACTAAAACGTTCCAGTCAAATGGAAACGATAATAACAACAACAAACAAAAAAACCTAAAAAAATGTACAGCAGCAGTTAAGAAACAACCTCATGCTGTTTTTGTGTGCGACTATGGAGGGAAAATATCGAATTTTTTTTTTTTTTTTGGAAACGCTCCCACACTTGTTAGTGGAGGAGAGCGAATAGTTATAAAAAGTGTTTTAGATGTGAGCGATACAGTAGCTAATGTGGGGATACAGTAGTTCTTTACAACAACAACAATATCAGCACACAAATTGAAATTAACAATTGGACACCAGCAATAAAAGAACAAAAAACAAAAAATAAAAAGAGAAAAAGAAACATGGGATGATTGGTGGAGACCATGTCAGCTGGAGGCAATCTCGTTTTTAGAATTATTGGTAACAAACAATAATGAAGTGTATTCGAGTGTGGAATAAAACTTAAGAAACAAAAACAACTACAACAACTAAACGTTTTTTTTTTTGGGTGTTTTTGTAATTTGTGTTGTTCGGTTTTTTTTTGTAGTTTTTATTACTAGAGGGCGCGAAATACAGAAGCTTTGTAGATACTTTACTTGGTTTTTTTATTTTCTTCACAAAATGTGTGATGCATACACTGCTAAAGTATAGTTCTCGTATGATGATGTGAAATTGCATGGCGAAATTGATGCAACTCAAACTGCCACATTCATTTTCATGAGTCAATATCTTAGGCTTGAGGGTGTGTTTTGTGTTTTTTTTTTTGTATTCGTTTTCACAAGTTGCAATTGGTCTGTTTTTCTTAAGGAAGCGTGGGAAATTGAAATATCGTTTTCAAAGTTAAAGCTTAAAAAGTTTACATTGCGTGTTCTATCTTGACAATACCATCAATACTTATAACCCAGTCGTCTAAGGCACAACAGCCAGGCTTACTTGTTTGTGGCTTGGCAAACTTATTTCTAATGGAGAGTGTACCATTAAAAGTGCAACCAATGACGGCATATTGACTACAAAAATTGTGTATCACATTATAATCAAATTTTCAAATTGTATGCATTTAGAATGTGTTGCCTTTTGCTTTTCTTTGTTTTGATTTTGGTTTTGGTTTCGGTTTTCATTTACCGAAAACCTTAATTTGAATTGTTTATAAAGATTTGCATGAATTTATGTACTCTACCTTGAAAGAGTGGCATATATTGTTAGTCATATGGTTAAGATTTATCGTGTTATTGTTGTTATTCTCTTAGTCGTTATATCGAGAAAAGTTGCTATAAGACTTTGAGTTATACCATTTGGTATAAGAGCATAATGCCTGTCTCAACATGAAATTACATCATCTGGCACCATAATAATATGCCTGTTCGAATTATAAGTGATTAATAACGCTTCAGTTACGATTACGACCTAGTTTTTCACACTACTTATGTATCGTGTTTGTTAATTTTACATAGGAGTGTTAGGACCTACAGTTTAAAGTCCGCTCCGAACAACAGATTTTTTTTGTTAAAGTTTTCACGGCAATTTTTTATTTACTTTCAGAGTTCTAGCCAGAAGAATTATTATTTCGTATTTCATTTTATTGGTGAAGTCCGACCTAGGGTTTGGAACGTTCCCTCGCATCTAATAAGCCAACACACTACCTGCTAGACCACGACGACGAGATTTTACCACCTTCAGTTAAGTCATGAAGGGCAAAACCCCGAGTAGTGTTAAATTCATTTATGGACAGGTTGTGAAGAGTTTTTGCTAGAAATGTGCTGAAAAGAAGTTACCGAACAGACATTTTTTTTGTTTTGTTGCAGCTGCCTAAACTGGATCTTGAACTGTGGCCTCACATCTAATAAGCCGACATAATACGATAACTTCTAAATATTTACTCATACGATATTTGTTGTTTTGTTAACTTTGAGAACGAAGGTGTGTTGAGAAGTGGTGGCTAATCTTCCAGGTGTTCTATAAGACTGGCGAGAGCCAGCAACGGTACGCAGTTTTCCCTAAGTGCATTCTCTTATGTTTTGAAATATTTTTGTAATGCGAGATAAAAACAAAACTCCATTTATAGCATCATTCGTATTCGTTCAACGTGCTTACATGCAAATATTCTTTCGGATTGAAATTTTTCCTTAATTCTTTCCCCTTTAGGCTGTCACGTTGCTATAATTTTTAGTTGGCAATTCGTATTTTAATTTAATTCTCTTCTATTCGAATAACAAATTTTCGTTGAAGGATCTTTAACCGAAATTCATTTTTTTTTTTTTAAATAAAGGCGTGTAATTTTCAATAACGATTTTAAGTAATTTTTGTTGTTGTTGTTCTCTTTTTTAACTCTTTAGCTTTCTTCTTGATCGATACTCGTTTATATTCGGTTTAATGTATGATTATTATATCGGTATTGCTATTTAATGATTTAATTGAAGTTTTTCTTTAATTTTAAATTCATGAATTTGATGCTGTTCCCTAAAACAGTCGCAGTATATTTTGAAATTGCAAAACAGTTGCATGTTTGTGGCTCATTTAAGGTTGATATTGGTTAGTCTTTGAATTGCTGTTTTGCTTTGTTTTGCTTTGCTTTGTTGTATTCGAAATAATTTTCATTGCGCCTGAAGCTGTGATATTAATGAAGGTCGGTCTCATTTTGACCGAAAATATAATTTATTTAGAATTGCATTAAAATCTGTAATCATTTCACTTTTGTTTCACTACGTATGCTAATCAATGTCTGCTGGGTAAAGCAAAGACTAAAAAGAGTTTCATTAAGGTTAAGGTGCAGCATTGAAAGGTGTAGAATACCAGCCTAAAGTTATTTGTTGGAATTGTTGTTGTGGTTGCTTATGAACATATAATGAAATTGACTTTGATTAGATTCTAAGCATGTACCTACAGCGATATTTAAATACCACAATACATATTTACATACACAACTTAATAATTGCTTTACCTCTTTAATAATTTTAATAACATTGCCACTGTTTGATCATGCTTATAGAATCTGATTCTAAACACTTCTATACCACATGGCCTGTTTGTCATTAGATTTATGCTTTTAACACTTTCTTTTTTGCCTTTAAACGCTACATTTAATTTAAATCATTTCAGTTGTGAAAACAAATTTTTAATAGCCTTTTGAATGCACAATTAAATCAACATTTAAAATTCTTTTCTACACAATACACTCAAGTGTTTGAGACTCTAAATAAATAATTTCGTTTTAATCACGATTAGGCAGGCAGCCTAAAAATAGATGACAGCCAATTTATAGCCAAGTGTTAATAAACATTTTGAGGAACAAGAAAGTACTAAAACTGTCATGTAAATACAGCACCTAAACTCTGGTTAACATATGTTTCACAAGCCGATACAGTTGAGGGGAAAACTGTATTACTATTGTTGCACTGCACTACACTACTACGGCAACAGAAGATTTATTGTGCGAGGCTTGTTCTTTAAGGGAGGAATCCATTGAAGGAATTTAAAACTGCTCTGGGTTTATCTTTCATAACTTAAGTGAAGGTGCCTTAATATCGTCGTCGTTGTCTAGTTGTTAGTTTGTTGACTTATTAGATGTAAGGCCATGGTTTAAACCCTGGGTCAGTAATCTCCAATAAAACGAAATATAAAAAATATATTTGCGGCAACTTTCACTTAACTGACCTCTTGCAAAAATCCGAGAGTAAATAAAATTGCCACAATTCGCAGTTAATTTTGAACTGAAGGTCCTGCTACTCATGTATAAAATTAAGACACACAACAGTGGTATGCGAAGTTAGGTCGTAATCCTGTCTTGCATGTGTAACCCGTTAAGCGACTTAATTTCGATATACAGCTTATCAAAGATCCTATTACGCATTTGGAAGTATTTGCCCTGTGGCACTAGTCGCCCCAATTGTGTCAGTAAATTGCGTATGGCGTAAACCACATTCCTCAAATTATCCACTCGTTTTTCATCTAATCTGTTCAGATAAAGAGACCCTACCCACTATAAGTATTTGGGTACTCACGATTTTGCAGTCCTCATATCTATAGAATTGTATACATGGGGAGTCTATCATTTGACTTTGAAAAGTTCTGACGCGAAGATCTTTGAAGCCAAGGAAATGTTTGGCATTGAATTTTTAAATCTAGGCTTATTGATTCGTCGCATTTCTATAATTTTCTAGCCTGGAATAGTATAGAATAGGACAGGTTAGGTTGGTAAAGCTTCACCCAAAGATCTATTGTATTCCATAGAAGTTCATAAAATTAGTCCTTCAGCCTTTATGATCGTTAAAGATCACCCGTAAGTTTTTGTAGTCATATAATCACCCGAATAATAAGTTCGAAATTTATATCAGGAACTACGAAAATCGCTGAAAGAGCATATGAAGACTCTTTAGTGAGACACATATTTGAAAGTTGTGCGAAGTTTTCAGAAGGAAACAACTTCGGGATTATCATGATGATATGCACTAGACAAGAAGCTTTCTGTACTGACACTGGCTTATTCTGCTCAGCAAGAGCTTTGAAAGGGCAGTCTATATAAACTGAAGCTAGTACAATAGATCATCTATTTTACAATAACAAAAATAATAATTAAAACAAGGAATTGCAAGGGAGGGAAAGGAAAATATTTAACAAAGAATTATAAACTAATTTAACAGGCATCATCATCTTACTGAATATCAATTAAATTTTTATAACCTTCACTGTTTACATATATTTTCATTCTATGTTTTCAGTGTTGATGATGTATTTCCTTTTTTATTTTCTTAATAAATTTTGTTAAACAATCAATGCCTTGAAATGTAAGAAAAAAATAAAAAAAGAGAAGAAGGAAAACAAATAAAATACTCGTAAATCAGAAGTCAAGAATATTGAAAAATAAAATGTAAATAATTGAAAGACAATTTGCCGACAATCTGGCTAACATCTTTTCAATGTTTGGAAAAAGAATGTTTTTTTTTTATTATTACTGAAAAAAAAGCAGAAAAGGAAACAATAAAAAAAAGAATAATATAACCAAAGCCACGAATCATTATTGCCATTCACACCATACATACAGTTCCAGCCGTACTACCTACCATCACATTACAAGATTATTAGAAACCAATATAGTACGAGCATGTCTGTACACAAATAAGGAACAAATTGTATGTATGTGCAGAGCAAAAGGATTGTGAATATTTTTTCGAATTTATTTTTAGTCGTTAGTGTATCCCTTATAACATACTATTCATCGTACAGCCATACCAAACCATACACGAGTGATTTTTAAATGTTTTTCATATAAACAGATTTCGAACATTTTTCACAGTTAAAACAGCAGGAAATAAATGTTTAGTCGCAATAAATCCTGTAAAACATACCAGAAAACAAGCGGAAAGAAAGAAAAACAACGACCTTAAACAACGGCCAAGGCAGTGATGGAGGCAATGGCAACGGCAACGGCAACGGCAACGGCAACGACAACAGCAATAGTGGCAGCGTCATTACCATGCAACACATGTGTATTGTATTGCTTTTTGAGCGCTAAAATTACAATTGTTTTGTAAAAGCACTTGAGTTTTAAGCGGGTAAATACGATGCGATGCACAGTCCATGTAGAACTACAGTACACATGTGTTGTTTGGTGTTGTGGCTGTTGCTGTTGCTCTCATTGTCTGGTTATGATATTCTCACTTAATTAAAATTGAAGAAAAAGGCGGCAATAAAGTTAAATATTATCCTATATTCATAAAGAAAACAACAACACAGAAACAGAAAATAAAATACAAACAAATCTGTTGTAAAATATAAGACCTTCACCTCATACTTTGCTTGTGATCTCAACACCAAAAACGTATTATTTTATCGATTCTCATTCGCCATTCCATCTGGCGTCGTCATGACTATGAATGCAATTCTACGTTATTTTGTTCTGTTTTTTCTACTTCCATTCATTCCATTTGGCAAATTGTTGTGCGTTAAATTTCTTCTGGCTTTTGTTTGTTTTACATTTCACATATGGTCACCAGAAATTGTGTTTTTTCGGAAATTTCGAAAATATTTTTAACACCCATCTGCAGCCGACTGTTTACTCTGGCTGAGCTCTTGGGAAATGTGTTAAGAAATGTTGGCCTTGAATATTTACACATTTTTTTTTTTGCGTAGAAAATGTGTGAAAATGTTAAAATGTCATGAATTTGTATGTGATTATTTTTCAGTTCCTGACTTACAATATACAATGCATCGAGCCTTCATGCTGGTGGGAAAAAATTGGGTTTTAAAATTTTCATTCACGATGATCTTATAGAAACGAATTTAGCACATGTTTGTTTAGGGAAATATTAAGAGAATAATTTTACAAAGAATAGAAAAGTAACGGAATCATGTTTAGGATGTGCATATCTGGCTGTGGTACTAGCTAGGTTTGCTGTGAAAATTGGGCCTTTAAAGGTACAAGCTACTACTACCATTTACTCTTGCCGAAGTGGTTTTCACTTCTGTTTAAGGAAGTGGTCCAGTTACTAGTTAGTAAGCTTTGATTGACAAGAGCACGAGGTGTGTGTCCCCTTTCATTATCATTTATGACGTATTTGAGGTGGCATTTGTTTAGTGAAGGCTATGCCATTTACAAATTGGGATCGTTTAACAATTTAAAAATACGTAAAATTTTTTAAAACTTGTGGTGATTCACACGTTGCCACGTTACGTTATACTGTGCAACAGGTGTACATACATATATAATTGGTCATTAGAACCCATCAGTCAGGATTATTGACCTAGTTTCTGTCACCACTTATGTTGTGTGCGTTAATTTTATACATGAGTAGCGGGACCTACAGTTTAATGTAGACTCCGAACGCCAGATTTTATGAGAAACTTTTCATGGCAATTTTATTTACTCTTAGAGTTTTTGCCAGAAATCTGCTGAGAGGAAATCGCCGAAAAAATACTTTTTTTGTATTTTGCTTTGATGTCTGGCCTGGGACTCGAAGCCTGGTTTTTATGTCTAATAAGCCAACACACTATCTACTAGACCACGGCGACTTCGGCAACAGATGTGCTGATTGATTTTTTCAGCTCAACATCAGAATTCTCGCTCTGAGAACCCGAGATGATGGAATAGTCGGTATAAGTGTTTGTTTTGAATGAATTATGGTCTGGAGCTGGGATTGAGTCTTATTTTTTATTATAATATTCCGGGAATAAACATTGCCGCCAATTTAGAATGCCGTGGTGGTCTGATAACCGATTTTTATATCCTACAATGGAGAAGGACGGTAATACAAGCTACACAATACAACCAATTCTGGCTATGTTTTATGCTAAGCTTATAAACGTTAATTGGCTACCAAGATCCCACAGTTTCGATGCGTATAATCCTGTAACGATGGGCAATTCCAAATTCAACATTCTCATCGTACACGTCGAGGTATCACTAGATTTATGTGAATATAATTTAGAAACTTCCTCAAAGTTCATCTTTTAGCTGACCTTGAATTTCGCACGTAATGGCTATAGTTTTGAATGCTATGAAGTGGATATCTTTTTAAAGAACTTCGAAGATTTCTTTAGACGTTAAAATTATATGCTTTAGACTAGGACCACATGCTAATCTGTGTACTGCTCGTGTCTTTCGATACCCTACATATGTAAAAATTTACCCATGTTGAGCGTAATAATTTCATCCATGACTGGCGGGACAACAAAACTTTTTTTTGACAATTTTTATTTACTCTGAGAGTTTTTGGCAAAAAACACTGCTGATAAAAAATTGTCGTATTTTTTAACATTTCATTTGAGATGTCTAACCTGATGGTGTGAACTACGGGTTCTCGTCTAACAAGCCAATATACCACGACTATCTATGCTTTTATCTCCATTTATCTGTATCACTTTATTCTGTGCCTTAAGTAATTGCTTTACTTTCCTTTGATGTATAGGAGTATAGAGGACAGGTAGAAAGGTATTTCAAAATTTTTGTAAGAATTTGTTGGTAACAAGACACCTTCGGAGGTTTTGTTTATTAAAATGGCATGTCAGCATAATTATTGTTGCCATTAATATACTTCGGGGTCTGTTAAAGCTTTTCAACAAGATTACAAACATCAACAAAAGGCGTAAGCAAGCTTTACAACATTTAAGGCATTATTAGCGCATATTATTTAATAAATGCATCATCAAAGCTATTACCATATGAGCATGTAACCAAAGTGATGCACACAAAATAAATAAAAATTTCATAAGAATTTGAAACAAAAAATTTCACATAACAATTTAAACCAAATAAAGATATTATTTGAGAAATATTTCATGTACATACATACGTATGTGAGTATATTGAATCGATTATGCAAAAATAAATATGAAAACTAAATGGAAACAATAAAACTTTTCATATATGAACACATAATATTAAGACGGCGGGTGATGGCAAATGTTCAA
Source organism: Sarcophaga peregrina (assembly GCA_014635995.1). Classification (NCBI taxonomy): domain Eukaryota; kingdom Metazoa; phylum Arthropoda; class Insecta; order Diptera; family Sarcophagidae; genus Sarcophaga; species Sarcophaga peregrina. The sequence goes on along the minus strand of CM025791.1, from coordinate 15,462,498 downwards.
TGTGGGTATATGAATGGAAATGGAAATTATTTCATAGATTTCAAAAGAATTCAATGAAAGAAACTTAAGGCCAAAGGAAAAAAGAACACGAGTAGGAAATAAAAAATAAAAAAATAAAACAAAAATGGAAAACACACCCCATTTGGCTAGAGATTAAGAAGAAAGTATAAAACAACAACAATGACAATAAAACAAAATAAAAGTGGAATCATATTTGTAAAACAAATAGAATAAACCGACTTACGCACAACATCATCTTCAGTTTCACAGCAAAACAAAGAGTATCTATCATTCCCAAATGTAGTCGACTTCGTCATCGGCAGTCATATAACATCATTATCATCATCATTGCTTTGGTAGTTGTTTGTCGTCATGCGATAGACCCACAGGCAGAAGAAATGCGTATGCATAGCCCACGGCAATATCGACATCATAATTTCCCCACTCATAGTGGAGGTGGTGTTTACGATGATGCCATGGAACGGCTTGCTAAATATGTATGTTCGATGCTTGTCGTTCGACATTGCCATACGTTTACTTAAGACTAAAAATATCATACGAATGATGCTTCTGCTGCTGCTTCTGCCACTTGGTATATCGACAAATGGTTTGTTTCCACTTAAATGGCAGTGAAACAAACAGCCACCCCAGACAGCCAGTCCGACTGTGGCGTGCCAGCCATATGTGAAACAAGAATAATAAACAATCTAACGAATTGAAATGAAACAAATACTTTTACAAATAATAAATAAATATTTGGATTTTTTCTCTTTTCTTTTTCATGTAGGTTTTGTTTTTATGTGTGTGTGAACATGAGTTGTATTTTTTCTTTTGATTTGTTTTATTTCATCCTTAACTACAAATTTACTCCACAACTTTTTAAATTGCCCACCCACTCCATAATGCTAAGCATGAAGTAGTTCTGAAATCTCTTAGCTTATAAATAAGAGTAGCTTGAGCCGACTAAAGAATAATTTTGAATCCTGAAAATGCGAAGTGTTATTAACAGTAGGTCGCGTCTTGGCTTAATGCACGAGAGCCCGTAGTTCAAAACCAGGCTTAGGCATTTCGAACAAAACAAAATTTGAAAAATATTTCTTTTAACGACTACCTCTGAACAGTCTCCTGGTAAAAACTCTGAAGTTACTCTGTAGGTCATGATAGTCACAGATAACATTAACACTCCCAACATACAGTTTGTCAAAAAAATCTTTGCACAGACCAAAAAAATGTAAAATTTGATCTTCATTTAAGAATTTCAACAACAAATTCATTATATATTTTTTTATTTTTGGACTCATTCTATAACTGTACTTGTCTACGACCATATGGCATCAATAGTTTCTTAATAGTAACACACATTACAATAATAACAACAACAAAAAAGTTTACTCAATCTAAAAAGTGTCAAAAAATCTTTGCATATTGAATGAAGATAATAAAAAAATTATAAAAATATGCCGTTATTTCCCAAAAATTTTGAGCATTTTGGGTTTTTTACAAATGAGATGCAATGCGAAAGGGGTAAATAAAGTTTTAGTAACGAAGTAATCGTTTTTATGTAACAAGTGTCCTTATTTTTGAATACAAAAAATGCCAGGGAAACGAGTTTCAAAAAATATTATACAATTGGGATATTTCAACTACTACAAAGGCAAATCTACCAAGGAAATCGTCGTTATGTTCTCCCTAAACATCAGGACTGTATATAATTTTATATCCCGTGCTGAAAAAGAAGGAGGACTTGACTTAAAGGGATCTACAGACAGGGCAAAGAAGATGACGCAGCGAGTTGAGAGAAAAATTATTAGATTCGGTAATGATAGCCCGCAATCCAGTGCGAGATGATTAGCTCTTAAAGTGCTAAAAGACTTTGGGTTACGTGTTTTCCAAGAAACCATTAGAAATGTTCTTCAAAAACACAAATATTTTTCAAGAATGACTAGGAAAAAACTCTTGCTGTCAGCACAAAATGTCGAAAAGAAATTAAGATTTGACACCGAATACATTTCACTTCCTCCGGAGTACTGGGACGATGTTATTTTCTCAAATGAGACGAAAATAATGCTTTATTATCATGACGGACCGCAAAGAGTTTGGCGTAAGCCTCAGAAAGCACTAGAAAGTAAAAATCTTATTCCTACAGTAAAGTTTGGAAAACTGTCTGTAATGGTATTCTGCTATATATCCAGCAAGAGAGTTAGTGTTTGGATGAAATAATGACTAAGAAAATACATCTTGATATTTTATAAAATGAACTGACCGCCAGCTTCAGGAAATTTGGTTTTATTGACCCGGTTAATCCTAATAAATTTAATCACAAGTACTATCAAGATAATTATCCTTAAAATAAATCTTATTTATATAACTCCAGGTTCCTTTACAACTGCACCAAAGTTATTGATACTCTTGCCCAAAGTACTGATATTAACCCTATCGAAAATTTGTGGGTTCATCTAAAGAAAAAGGTAGGGAAAAGATCGCCCACAAAAAAAACACGATTTGGTAAAGTTCATCAAAGAAGAGTGGGAAAAAGTACCATTAGAATATGACATTCCGAAGATTATTCAATCCATGAGAAGGCGTCTGCAAGCTTTAATTGAAGCTCAAGGTGAACCCACAAAATATTAGTTCTACACATTTAAAAAAATTGCATAAATCGTAATATTATATCAAGTGTGCAAACATTTTTTTGACAGCAGTAAAATTGGATTGTTTTTCTTTTTTAATATTTTACATTAGAATATTGTCATTGTTATAAAAGTTTTTTTAATTATTATATTAACAAAACATATGTTTATAAAATCCTGTTTGAAAAAATTTAAAATTTTGATTTATTATATTAGAAATCAATGAATTTTTCTAAGTTTTCTTAATTTTTCTCTATGTGCAAAGATTTTTTTTGACAAACTGTATGTAAGTGGTTTGGTAACGTACTTCATAATTCATATTAAAGAGTTGTAATGATCAATTAAGAAAGTTCTGTTGTTATAGTACTCAAATAGAAAATCTATGGAGTTGTATATTGTTAGCTGACTATGAAAAAACGGCTACATACTCCAGTATATTTATGGACAATAGCACAATTTATTAGTCTGATTTGGACTGTTAAGTGATTAAGTTTCCCAAACTTTCCTTATTCATTCCAAGGGTCCTAAAGTGTAAGAAAATACAACATCAGATATTTATGTCGATAATTGTATTGTAAAACAGCATAATTGGAAAGAAAATGTAGACACTTTTGTCCGCAATTTTAATGTAATGAATGTGATCGAATGTGGTGAAGTCCACACACAGTTCAACACAATTTATTAAACGTTCTGCAAAATGTCAGCCCAATTTCTTTATCTAAGTGCCTTAAGAATTAGTTGTATCTACTAAATCTTAACTATCACTTCTTTGAATTTCCAGATTGAAATTTCCATGAGAAATTTTTTTTTATCTCCTCTGTGTTGTATCCTTATGCCAGTCGTAGAGGATAAGAGAATTAAATCATACAAACGCTGTAATGGAACATTAAATAAATACAAGGGAGAAAAACATGGTAAATATTTATCAAAACAAAGAGAGAAAAAAAGGGAGATTGTGATACAATATATAATATTTAATAGACAGGCACATGTATCCAACATGTGACGTCATGTGTTCATGTCCACAGGGGATGAACTTAATAATCTGAAAGCATGCAAATGCCATAAAAGGACACACACACTTTTCATATGGGTTTTCTTATTGTTCTTATTTTTATATTATTTTTTTATTTTGTATTATTATTGATGTTATTGGTATTGTTGTTGTAACGATAGCATAACGCCAACACTGAGCTGATTAACATCACCTATAACAACTCAATGTATCAACTGAATAAAAAAGAAGAAATGACCGACTAACAGACTGACAAAGTATGAATGACAGACTGAAAAAATGATAAAAATGTTATGCATCATGCCACTACCACCACCACCACCACCAGCAATAGCTATAACTGCTACCACTAACACTGCCTCCCATACTACAAATCATATGCAAGATGTTGTTCTCTGCTGTTGTTACTCTATTTTAGATACACAGAGCCAGTATGGTTATGGTCACTCAGAGCAATGTTTATAGCAAACTTTCTATGCTTTCAACATTTGTTGACTATTCGTTCGCTCGTTCGTTCATTTGTTGTTTGTATTAAATAAAGAGCACGTGTCACGTGTCATTTGTTAGTATAGTATAGTACCACGCACATGCTTGCACACATAAGCTGGCTGACGTTTGCACAGATGTACATATAATCTACGTATGTATGTATGTGTTCATAAGGATATGTATTCGTATATTTGCACATAAAATTTGTCTATTTTGTTCTCTCGAACTCCTCTAGCTCTATAGATTGTATAGTGTATGTCAATGTGTGGGGAGTTTATATGACGACGATTAACGATTAAGTCCGAGTGTGTGTATGCTGAGTTGAGCTGTTGGAAATTAAACATTAAATAGACGATATTTCTGATAACCGTTATGTCTGGACTTCGGGGAACTTTCAAAGTAAATATGGTACGTTCTAATACAAGCTCAGAATTGGAAAAAACTTAATAACAGGGTTGTTTGTTAACCCCTAAACGAATACTGTTTTAGTTATCTTTGTTTAATTGGTGAAGAATTTACATCGTTCGGTGAGAGATGTGATCATATATAGAGATTTATTTGGTCAAACCTATGCTGTACCCTTCATAAATTCGAGAAAGATATGTTTAAATGAAGTCTAGAACTTACTAGGTTCCAATATTACGTTTTAGATCCCTGCTAACAAGTACATAAGTGTAGCTATTTGGAATTCTCAATCAAGTGTTATTTTTCGAATTTCTTTTAAATCCTTGTATGAAAAGTAAATTCAATATGTTTGGTTAGGTTAAAAGTCGTCGTAGTGAGTTAGGTAGTGTATACGTGAACTAGTGGTTCAACGTCTGGCTCAGGGATCTCTAACAAACATATTTCCTCTGGCTCTCAGCAGATTTCTGCCAAAAATTCTAAGAGTAAATAAAAGTGCCTTGAAAATGTTTCTCAAAAATCTGTCTGTAGGAGTCGACTTTAAACTGCAGGTCCCGCTATTAATTTATAAAATAATTACACACAAAATAAGTGCCACGAGAAGCTAGATCGTACTCCTAACTAAAGGTTTATAATGATCAATTACGCATGTAGATATGCTTGTCTACAAGTCGTTTGCGACAATAAGTGTGAAAAAGTTGTTTCAAAAATTTGTTTTTACAAATAACGTGTGCTTTTCGTTCTTACAAAGACTATTCTTCTTCATTTGGCCCATTTCAACTAATAGTCACCTTTGAGGGTTAAAATCTAATTTACACAATTTATAAGTTTTATATCCTCTTATACAGTTATACAAAGTTTATACCGCTTACAAACACATGTACACATGCACACACGCATGTATATTTTATGACAGTCGAATTGGCAAAGCGTTTGTCTATTCCTCCTTCTAATTTTCACATGTTTAGAGCAGAGCATCCACAATATTTTTATTTTTATTTTTATTTTGTTGCTGCTGTTATTCATTTTAGGAAGTTAAAATAATTTTTGGGAAACGATTACAACAGATACTGTAACAAATAATAAAAAAAAAACGTAATTTTTTTTAATAATTTGTGTAAATGTTTGATGATATATGCTGCTGACAGTTTGAAATTTTTAGTTCGTTTTGCTTTACAAATTAGCAAAAGGCTTTCAAAAACATACATGTAAACTTAACAAAAAAAAGGTGATTCGGTATTTTAAGGGTTTTGGTGTAGGATTTACGAAAAATTGGGATTATAGAGATATTAAGTAACGAGTGATGGGTTTAAATAATAATAAAAATATTGTCGACTAACGTGAGAAGTACAGATTGAAAGATGTGGTACTTTGTTAACAAATCAGTTCTTTTTTACCCATAGAAGTATGGATAGTTCCTGAGATATAGAGCTAACTCCGATCAATTCAGTAAAACAAGGCATATATGGTTTTTGATGTCCTAAAAGAAGTCCCCTAATTTTTTACTCAAAGGTGGAAACCAAAGGCTATTACAGAGTATTCTCCCAACCGAAGACCTTTAAAAAAATTCAAGTACTTTTCAACAACTTATGTGATGCATAACACGGTCACCTAAGGGTATCCTTTACAATATCGACTGATTTTATCCTTAGGGGTTAAGAATTGTTTACCGGAGGTTAGACTACACAATTACGATTAAAAGACAACAGAACGTTGTCCTATTAATTTAACCATCCTATTGGCAGGTAATCGGCCATCTCATTAACGTAGTCCAGGAACCTGTATTAATGTACAGATTTTTAAGTTCATTAAAATGTTTAGTAAACCTATGGACTCATATGTGCATTTGAAAGTGATAATGGTCGAGTGAAGAACTTTGCATCCGAATATATAAGTATGTAGTAAGGATGGCAATCGGGAAATCTCGGGATTTTCGGGATTCACAAAATCCCGAATCCCGGGATTTTTAAAAACTTGTCCCAGGATTTTTCGGGATTTTTGGGATTGTGAATTCATATGTATTTTGACTCTTCAAAAGATCCTGAAAAAGAATTCTATATCACTTGACTTCGATAATAGTTTTTCAGATGAGGAAAACCCCACTTCCATTGATAAAAAGTTATTTGATGTCATCGAAGAATGCAAAAGCTCTATATAACGAATTAATAGAGTAACTGATTTAGATACTCAACTGTCCAAAGAAATAGATTTACTTACATCAGGAGGTGGTAGAGGTGAATATTTACAAAGCTGCATACAGCTATCTTGGAACTATTTAACCAACAAATGTCGATTGCGAAAAGTGTTTTTCAACGGCAGCGTATGTTGACAACAAAATTTGTTAAAGCCGATCAGGCCACATGTTGGATGCTTTAATCTTTTTATTAGAATCCAAATAATTTTCTTAGAACTAATGCATTTTTATATAAATTAATAATTTTTATTTTTGTTAATTTACAGTTTTTTGTTACTTTTTTTGAGTATAATTCTGATATACATACATAATTAGAATACAAATGATTTTGTTAACGAAATATTTTTATTATTAAGAAAAAATCGCGATTTTTCCCATGATTTTTCGAGATTTTTGGATCCCGAATTATTACGAAATATCCCAGGATTTCGGTTTCGGTATTTACAAAATCCCGAATCCCGGGATTTTTAAAAATCGGTCCCGTTTAGCATCCCTAGTATGTAGGTTTCTAACATGATCCAGGGCAGAAATTTCCTTATACAATGGTATACATTTCAGAGTGGATAATCATCGTTCGTATACTATACCTGAAAATACTACTTGAAATTCTTTTGAATTGAATTTCTGCAACAATTTTAATTGGGTGATGTTATGCCGAAAATGAGAGCATTACCAATAGTTTTCGTAACAAAATTAGGCATCGCTTTCGCATGCGAAAGAGTTGCATTCAATAACATAAGTTTCTTGTCATTCCTAGGCATTTCATTTTTTTCATATTTCGGCTTCATTTCGGCCTTTCTAACGATTACAGATTCTAAGGCTGATCTTTTAACCTTTACCACCATGACAATACTTTTCTGTACCTCATTGTGGTGGCTTTTATTGAGTTATCATGACAGTATTAAAGTTTTGTTCTGTCTAGACATTTATAAAATTTGTGAGTTCATCATCGACTCAAAATGTTTGTAGAAGACAACAACCTAATTCATCCCTATCAGTTTGGTTTCAGAGCAGAGCACTCCACTATTCACCAGATCAAGAGGGTGGTCAACATGATTAGATCGAATAGAAACCGAAGGTACTCTACTGGTATTCTTTTCCTTGACGTGGAGAAAGCTTTTGACTCTATTTGGCATAAAGGCCTTATTCTCAAGCTTCACAAAATGAATATTCCGCTATACCTAATTAAATTAGTGAAAAGTTTCCTTGAGGACAGAAAGTTTGTGGTTGATGTTGAAGGAAGTCAATCCACAATGCGTGACATCCCTGCAGGTGTTCCCCAGGGTTCGATTCTATCTCTATTGCTGTATTCCCTCTACATTTCCGACTTCAAAATTGTCAGAGGCAATGATGTAGCATTTTATGCGGATGACAGTGCTATAATCTGTCACGGCAAGGTTTCTAACTCAATCGTGAGGAAAATTCAGAACGCTCTGTCATCAGTCGCAAAATATTTTTCTAAATGGAAATTTAAAATCAATGAAGAAAAATCTCAGGCCATTTTGTTTCCTTACAACAAGTCACCTAAGAGAATTCCCTCTAGGAAACTTAGGATACAGGGCAATGAAATAGAGTTCGCGAAATCCGTAAAATATCTTGGAATTACATTAGATCAAAAACTGAATTTTAAAGAGCACCTAGAGAATACTAGTCTTAAAGCAATAAGATGTGGGCGATCTTTATATCCTCTTCTGAATAGGAAGTCAAAATTGAATTTTAAAAATAAATTACTTCTATTCAAAATGTGTATAAGGCCAATTCTTACATACGGCTGCCAAATCTGGTATGATTGTGCCAGATCACACCTCAAAAAGTTGCAAGTAATACAGAACAAGAATCTGAAAATAATTTACAATCTGCCTTCAAGATTTCCTACTGTTGAATTGCATTTAAAGACTAACATCCAGATGATTGAAAACTTCATAACTGACTTGGCGCTGTCATTTATAGAAAAATGCAGAAGGTCAAACTACGTCCATCTGAGAGGTTTCTGCTATACTACTATGTATAGCATTCATTAGATGTTGTCTTAGAGCTTCTCAATTTTCTTATGTGATATTAAATTTTAGGTTTTTTACTATCTTTTTCCTATTACATAGATAATTTTAATAAGCAGTTAGTAATAATCAAAATGTGATAATTTGTTGAAATATCTTTAAGATAGAAACTCAAAACACTGTAAATAATTTCACTTATCCAATGTTCCTATGATAGAAAATAAATAAATAAAATAAATAAATAAAAAATTTGTGAACCTACTTGAAATATTATCGACTGATGGAAAATTTTATATGTTTCGCCTAATAGAAGAGAATTAGTTTTTCTTTTTAGTAGGAAAACGTCAATTATCTTTTGTTTGTTCCAGTATCCTGAGATAAAGGCTGTCAGAACACGATGAAAACTTTTTAAACATAAGGAATCGTAATGAATTCTGATCGTTTATTCATTCCAGTAGAGAGTAGAGTAATTTCAACTCTAGGTTGATCCAAGGGAAGGTTATATTAGGTATAGGTTAGATTAGGTTAGAGGATGTGTATCTGTAAACTGTGACAAGTACAGTACCCGAAATTCGAATTGACCCATTATACAACGTCCTAGCTTCTAACACCACTCGTATTATGTGCGTTAATTTTATACATGAGTGGCGGGACCTACAGTTTAAAGTCGACTCCGAACGATAGATGTTTGAGAAGCTTTTCATGGCAGTTTTTATTCTCAGACATTTTTCCAGAAATCTGCTGAAAGGAAGTCTCCGAAGAAATATTTTCATATTTTCTTTTTGATGTCTGTCCTGAGATTCGAACTAGACTACGGCGACCTTTAACCAGTTCAGTATAATACAGAAATATTTCCGAAGGAGTAGTTTTTGTGATGTGATTCTTACCTTTTAAAACCTGAACAAAATATTTGGTATTGGCAGGTAGTATCGTAAAGAGGCTCATATAAAGGAATAATAAATTTGTCAAGATATTTGATTATTTTGAAAGTCTTATGCAATCACTTATGCAAACTATAAACAAACCAAATCAATACGTTTACCTGTAAGCGCTAATACGAATACAATGGCATAACCAAAAACTGGCCAATATGGAACGTTAATAAGAATATTTTACGAATGTAACAGAAATATCGCCTTTAAATATTATAACACAGCAAATAATGGCACATAAATCAGGATATTCGCAAAGAAAAATAAAAAAAAAAAACATTTTATGAAACGATTTAAAAGACAAGAAACATGAAATAAAATTTACTTGAGGAAATCACGCCCAGACCATATTTAAACAGCGCTCATAAAGAGCGGCCACGAAAGAATATGGCTATGGGACAGAGACATACAAGTAAGTAAGCGATTCATTAAACCATATGGAAATACTGAAACACAGATGTGCAAAGCGTTCAAGCATGCTTGGTGATAATACACGATGATTGAGGCTGCAATACAGCACAACACAACATTCTGTTGCCAGCAGCCAGTGGCAATATAAAATGAAACATAAAATAAAAACAAAATTCCATAAAAAGATCAAATGTCTGCAATAAATGTGTGTTTGAGTGCGTGTACGAAGGAAGGGATTTTTGCATGTTATGCGTTGTTGCTGTCGAGCTTTATGCTGTATGGAGTTTTAATCCTTGAATAAACACAAATGCAAGGGAATTCCATGCAAAACATTTGAATCAATGCGCTGTCTTGGCAGGAGCCGTATACCTATGTAGGTAAGGAAAGGAAAGTCGAAAGAAAGAAAGAAAGAAAAAAATCAAGGAGAGAACGTGTATAAAATATGGCAAATTAAACTTTTTATTTTGCCCTTTCTTTACTTCCCTTTTCCCCATTTGGCATTGGCAATTGCAGCATTTGGTACGTGAATATACTTAAGGACACAAGTCATTGGCAGAATTGGAAGCAGTAGGACAAGCAAGGCAAGCAATTCAATTCTGCAGACAGACAGCGAGACAGACATTTTGGCATATTTGGCTAATTTTTTTTCGGTTTTATTTCAATGTTCAAGTTACAAACACCTTAAACGACGACCGACCTGGATACCTTCAAAATTATTAAGTATTTGTGTATGAGTATTTAAAACCTGCATAAAGGATACAATATGATGATGATAATGATGACTCAAGTGCAGCACAGCTTAACAGGTTGTTTCTACTTTTCATTCGGTTTTCTTTATTTTTTGTTTGTTTTTTTTTTTTAGTTTTTGGCATCGTCAGAGAAATACTTTTTGGTCATTTGTCAAGATGAGCCTCTGTGGCTCAGTAGACGAATATGCGAGTATGCATATGCGCGTGTGTTTGTTAAAATACTTGGTAAGACACAGCTGTTTCTTGATTATTTAAAAAGGCAGGCAGGCAGGTAGTTAAAGTGGCATTTTATACGGGTGTTGTACATGCATCCAACAAGAACTAGTAGCACAAGCTGATTGCAACACTCTCAACAGCGCGCACTCATTGGCTTAAGTCTACAACAGTCTAAAAGAAAGGCAGACATACATACATACATACGTACCATATTTAAGGTGAAATAAGAATTTAATAAAATAAACAACAGCAACTACAACAACAGATATGTTGGTATATAGAAATTCTTAAAGATTTGCACCTGATTAAACCAGACGGTGTATACAGTTTATGTAGAGCCTATAACACAGGCAATTTAATCAACCTTGGCAAGTGCACAACAATCAGCCAGCCGGCCTTTCAAGCACCCAAACTGAACAGTCATTCCTTTTGTGAATAACCAACAAAAACGAAAGAGAAAAAAAATCTTATTTTTCCTTAAAACGATTAAGAAACAGAAACAAAAAAAAAAAAAAGAATCAAAAAATAAAATGATTTGAGCTAAGTCTGGCTGTCTGTCTGTTTGTCTGTCTGCCGATGATGTTCTAAATTGTACAATTTAATGTAGAAATATCAAATGATATATGATTGTATTGAAAGTCTATAATTATGTCTGGTGATCTTGTTTTGTTCCCTTAAATAAGGAAATGCATTTCGAATTTGTTTCTTTTTTAACTTCTACTTTTAAGCAGAAAATTTGTGGTTATTTATGGATTTAATTTTCATTTTAAAAATCTTCCCAAAATGAAGAGGAAAAAGAGCAGAAAAATTGTTGTTGTAATTTGTTTATTTAGCATTTATGAAACACCTTTGGGAAACAATTTTTTAAACTATGATTTATTTTATGTTATTTTTAGGAATCAATTGGATTTAACAGGTGTTTTATATTTACAACTGCACTTTGAGTTGAGATTTGAATTGCAGAGTTTCGGTTTCTTAATCGGTAAGTAATTGTTTCAATTTTCTTTAAAATTTAAAATATTTCATTACAATTTCAAATAGTACGTGAAAGATTTCATACATTTGAATACAAAAATCTAAACCTTTTAAAAATGTTTGGGTTTGGTTTTTCACCTGTTTAGTTCTCCCCCAAAACTTATTATTTCTATCACCAAAGAACTATGTTCTAAAGTTACCATTTGACATAGGGTCCCCATGATCCGATAGAATTGATGGGTATTTATATGATAATACCTCATACTGTCACCCTTCATCTTTAATTATGTTATTTTGGAGGCAGGCCTTAGTATTAAAATTTTTTAGACACCACATGTCTTCTCAATTTTACGCTTTAGGACTTGCAAACAAGTGAAGTTAAAGGGCTCAACACCTCCTTAGACATTGTTGTAGAAAATATGAATTTATTTTGTACATGTCTACTAAGATAAAGAAGCATTGGGATGAAATCGAACTTCATATCCCACAAAACTAAATTGAATATATTCATCTCTCAAGTTAAGTCAATCCTTCTTTAAGAATATGAGTCATAGAATAAGCAAAAATTGACTTTTCATCAATTCAAGCATTCGCAAATAAGAATCAAAAAGTATTCACTCTTGGAAGCATATGGCTTCTATAAAGCATTTTCTATCTTATTCGGTTGGCCGCTGTTGGTGCCTTAAGTTCCAGTTGGTTCCTTATACAAATGCATGCTAACATACATACATAATGGGCTTTGCAACCCTTCAGCTAGGATTACAACCTAACTTCTTACCAAACTTATGCTGTGTGTTAATTTTATACATGAGTGGAGCGGGACCTACAGTTTAAAGTCAATTCCGAACGACAGACATTTGAGAAACTTTTTCATGGCAATGTCATTTACCCTCATGGTTTTTGGCAGAAAGTAAATGATGACAGGATTTTGCGAAGAAATATTTTTTCCTATTTCGTTTTGTGTTGGAGTTGTATGACCCGTGGTTTGAATAGCGGACTCTTATCTAATAAGCCAACACAGTATCTACTAGACTACAGCGACTACTGCCTTGCATCCGTTTCTTTAATCTATTGTTTTTTCAGCTAAGCAGTGGATTGGTCTGCAATAGCAGGTTCTAAGATAATGGTGCTGCCATCTATTGTGGCCTAGAAATATTGCAAATCACGTACGTACTATAGTGGTATCGAAATGAAATTTGTGGGACGAGCTTATGGGTCTTATTGTTTTACTTTTTGTTGCACTACTAACAGTAGAGGAAACTCTTATAATAATGTAGTCCAAGTGAGGAAGGATCATCACTATCGGTGTACATAGGATTATCAAGAATATGATGATAATATGATCTATTCTAGACGAATTCAATAACCATGAAAATATGTTTCGGTGATCCAAGAGATCACGGAGTAGTGAGGCAAATTAAGAGCCAGAAAAGAGAGGTGATTTGCAATCCAATCCTAAAACATTAAGTGCACGTACAAATGAAAAGTTCCTGAAAACAGTGATGTATGGCGAAATATTGTGTGAGGGGCCAAGTCTTAAATTTGGCTGCAGTAAAAACTTCCAACTACCAACCAATCTTTCAAGTAATCTCTTGACAAAATACAATACATTGATGCGATGAATAGGAAAATAAAATCACATGGATGTTCTTATTGACCATGAGTAAAAATTTAAAGTTTTAGTCTCGTGCTATGCGTTATCAGATTGGATAAGATAATTTTCTCTCTCTTTGATTTATTTTTTAATTTCGGTTCAAACTCTCAAGAAATAGGTGGTTTTTTCATTTGCAATCTATAGAATTGCAATTGAAATAGAATTTTCCGACAGGAAAATATGAATCCTTTTTTGTTTATTGAAACCGAAAAAATGAATTTTATTCCATAAGTACTCTTTGCACTTTACACTTGTTCACAAGAGAGCCAACCTTAGCATGATTTATCGTTGTGTGTACATACTTTTGTTTCCAATAAACAATAATGGCATGCCATTACATCTGTTTGTATGCATTTATGGTTTACAAATGTTTCCAAAAGTAATATTTTGAAGAAACAATAAAAATTAGACATAAACTAGACAATGTTTGTTATAACAAGTCTAAACACTAATTACTTTTAGTCTGCCTTAGCTTAATTACCAAATTCTTGGAAATGCCCAAAAACATAATGCAAACGATTGATAAATTTACAGGATTTTCCCTAGCGCCGTCACACCAAAAGGTTTCAATACCTGAGGTGTAAGAACAACCAGAGAGACAGACAAGTCAACAAATATTTAAATGCCTGTAACCGAGAGAAATGAAATGATATTCAATTCTGGGAATACAATTCTCGTACGTACATATATACGGACGAATAAGACACTATATGCATACTTATGTGCTAACGCACTCCAGGTTTTCTTTTTGTAATTTTGTAAAGTTGCGCATACGTTATGATTTTAGTTGTGATGTTTTATGTTGTTGTAGTATTTAAAGTAAATGATAAATTTTCGTAAAAATAAATACATTTTTAATAAGCAGGTTGCCTACAATACCAGAGAACACCTCTCTACCTCCTCTTATGTTGTTGATTGCTGCTTGAACCTTTGCCTATATGATATGATGTTGCTGCAGTATTCCTATGCTTTTAACATTAATGACTCTGCTGCTTGCAACATTTTTTTTGTAGTTGTTGTGATTTTAAATATTTTCTACTTTTATAGAATCTTGTAAGTTCAAGTTTTTTTTTGAATGATCGAGTGTAAGCACTTTTTTTCTGATTTGGTTAAGATTGAAGTGAATACACATCGATAACAGTCAGGTGATGGACGACTTTTACGTTATGAGGTTTTCGAATCTATCTCTGTAGGTTGCCTAACATTTGGGAGAATAATTGTCTTCGACTCTTTAAATGTTAATGAAATCAACCTAGAGTCCTTATATACATAATTGATCCTTCAGTCAGGATTACAATCTAGTTTCCCACACCATTTATGTGTGTTGATTTTATGCATGAGTGGCGGGACTTGAAGTTTAAAATTGAAATCGTATGACCGATTTTTTGAGAAACTCTTAGTTTTTGTCAGATATCTGCTGAGAGGCAGTTGCCAAATAAATAATTTTTGAATTTCATTTTGTTAGGGATGTCTGAATTTGGGTTTGAGCCCTGACCTCACTTCTAATAAGCCAACATACTACCTAATAGAGTACAGTTACTTCTGTTGATTATATTACTCTCATTGTTTAAATTTCGGGTCCGTAGATTTTATAAAATTAATTTTCTATGGTTCCGAGATTTATAAGTTTAAAGACCGTAACAAGGTTTATGACTGCACCATCAGCCTTCATCATCTCGAATTCTTCAGCTATATCTTTACTTTCATCGACAATTTCGGTTAATCTCATAACCTGCCCGATTTATCTCTTTTTGACTTCTTTCGATTATTACCTCAATAACATGATGATATTTATGTATTTAAAAAATAATTTCCAACTTTAAATACCCTGTTCATATATACATATCGTTGGTCTTATGTAGAAAGGCCCTAAGTCGTATATTTTTTTTTATTAATTTTCGTGAGAAGTTGTATTTGTGTTAAATGGATTGATATCACAAAAAAAAAACCAATTTCGAAAAAAGTGTGAGTTAGGGCCTTTCCACATGAGACCAACGATATGTTGATATAGCATCATATTCGATAAGCGTTCATTTGTAATTTTGTTGTAATGTGGTAAAATTGTTGAGTTTTTAGTTAAAATAGCACCATCGTAGACCATCTACATGTTTTCCTTTCCGTTGATTGATTATTAATTGCAGACTTACAAGGATTTCTCTTTGCAGTTCGTTTAAGGTGTCCAGATTCTTTACAATTGTTATAGTTTTGGTTTAAGGTACTGTTGTATATAATTTACTTTAATAGGTTGTGAGATTTAGAGTTAAGCTATTGGTGTAGGAATATTAACGCTTGATTGACAAGCATTTAATATCAGAAAACATTTTGGAATAGATTAAGGGTTTGATAGCTGCATATCTTAAAATTATTATTTTTTTGTTGGCGTACTCCTGGTTTGGCATCACGTGTCATCTGTTCAGAGTATGAAGATTAACGATGGCTTTAGTACACTATTTCTTTTAACGTCATTATATCGATTTGCTACTAGAAGATTCTCGGCTTAGATTACAGAATTATAAAGGATTTCCATCAGCTAGTTCTTATTTTATTCCCTAAAAAAGAGTGTGTCCTTTCCAACACCACTTACGTGTACGAAAGCATAGTGTATACTTTTTCTAATATTCTACTAAAATAATGCTTAACTAAAGACATTTTTTGATGCGTCTATATCTTACTTCTATATCTTGCTTCCGTACCTTTGAATTCTAGCATATCATCGGGCAGCTTACGTTGTTGAGTGTTCTACACCTTTATCAATTTTTTTTCTCTTTTTATAATTTATTCTTAAGGAATCCATATCCATCTATATACTCTATATCCGTATGTTCCAAGCACTGTCTACTTACCGCTATGCTGTCCAGCGTAATGTTAAATAATGAAGGTGCCACTAAGTAACCCCGATAGTATTTTTTGCAGGGACTGTAACACTGAGTTTAGTTTGGAGTAATTTTTACAAAATATAATAAACTTGTGGTACGCCGTGGTCTAGTGGGTAGTGTGTTGGCTTATTAGACGAAAGGCCCGGGTTCGAATCCCAGGTCAGACATCAAAACGAAAAATATTTCTTCGGCGACTTCCTCTCAGCAGATTTCTGGCAAAGACTCTGAGAGTAGAAATTGCCATGAAAAGCTTCTCAAAAATCTGTCGTTCGGAGTCGACTTTAAACTGTAGGTCCCGCCACTCATGTATAAAAATTAACGCACACAACATGAGTGGTGTGAGAAGCTAGGTCGTAATCCTGACTGAAGGGTTGTAATGGCCAATTATGTATGTTATGTGGTACGAGAAGGAAATCTTTATAGAGGGGTGCAGAATGTTAAGCCATGATTATTTACTGCATGAGCTTTATGGTGCAGGATGAGTTACGTTTCCATGTTTTTTTTGACTTTCTTATTAGAGCTGCGTGGTTATGTCTGAGTTGTAGGCTATTAATGTAAGGTCTCGATATATTTGTCATAAAAAGCTGTGGAATAGAGCACAGATCAGCACAGGGTTTTCTTTAAAATATAATTTATACCGCAATAATTTGGCGAATATCATTATTATTACCATTCAATGCATCCTTTTGCAAAGCGATAAATTGAGAAAGGACATTTCAGTTTGTATGTCTTATTTAAATTATTTTTTTTTTGTTTGTTTTGGTTGTTCCAAGGAAGTTTACTTAATTGTTTTTATAGAAAATGGATCTATAGCAACAGGCCTCTTTGAAAAATTTCTGAAAATTTAATTTCAATTATTTTCAATATGCTGCCTTGATTTTCAATTTCAATGTCCAATTATCAAGGCTACAAAAAAACTCATTCAATACCTGCATGTTGTAAAGGCAATAAAAAACTACAAAACACAAAAAAATCTGAATTAATACAAAATGATTCATTAGAATTTCAAGTCTGTTGAATAAATCTGAATGAAATCGTGACTCATCAAATCAAAACTTATTTTACTAATAAATTTCAATGGGTTACACGCTGGATCCCTTGAAAAATCAAATCCATTACATAAGACCACACATTAAAATCAATAAAAAAAGAGAGAGAAGAGGAGAAAAAAATCAATTCAATCAAGAAACATGGTTAACAAAAACTGTTTTAATTGTGATAAATCGCTAGACTTGACTAGACAAGGCTATGAAAAGAACTCTACCAATGTGCCTAAGTCAATAAGAACCCATCATCAATACAACTAAATTAACATAATGCAACTCATTGGAGATCGATGGAACATATTGATCTGAAGGAGGAAAAAAGTTATTTGAAACCCAAATAAAGGTATTCTCGTATAACCTTCAATAATGATAATTAAGAATTCAATGAGTAGGGGAAAAAATCAAAAGGGAAGCAAAAGAAATCAAAAATTAATAATTCTAGGAATAAATATCAAAGGATTTTGCAAGATCATGCCTACTTAAGTAGATTGGAAATATAAAACGAAACCAAAAAATAAAAAAAAGAAAAGAACCATAACGTTAACGACGTTGGCTTCATTCTTTAAAATAGAGAAGAAAAAAAGGAGACACTTTAAACACTCAAACTCACAAACATAATCCACAAACACTTAATATACCACATGCAACAGTTCCTTTGCTTTTTCGTTACCATCTTCTAGTTTGAATTCATTTTATTGTATAATGCCACAACAAGAACATCGTGAAACCATAGGCCATAAGTTTAGATCATGGCTGGGAAGCAATGAAAAACAAACCGTCCACTCTACAAGAGATGGACTAAACGAGAGAGAAAAAGAACTGAAAGTAGTTACCAAAACCCAGCCAGCAGATGTGCCTTTTAAGATATTTTCAAAGTTTGCCGCTATTTTCTAAAAAAAAAAATAAAAAGAAGCACTTGGTTTTCTTCATTTTTTTTTAATTCTTTTGTTAACCGCAAATACTTAAGACCAAAAGGAGTTAGAAGAAGTTAAAGAGCGAAGAAAACAATGACTTTCGCTTTTTACTAGCCACAGTATAACAGATATGACATAAGAAATAGCCAGAAGTATTTGAAAAAAAAAAACGAAAAAAAAGTTGCAAAGGGTTGCCAGCATATATATTCAGGATAAAGCCACTAATTTGTAAATTCGATAAATAATCGTATACAGTCTGTTCAGTAGCTGTCTAGAAGGTATTTGTCGGAGGAAAAGGCAGCCTCAATTCAATTGATTCTGATAACCTTTTGAAGGTTGTTAAAGGGAATATAATTTCATTCAAATGGCTGCTTCGGCGATACGATCGGTGCGATTTTTAAGGACATTTTCGATTGTGTGCAGCTGTATTTCACCAATGGCTTTACGAATATTGTCCTTTATTTGTCTCTGGCTTGTCGGCGTAACACTTGTCTTTGACAGCACCCCACAAGTAATAGTCCAACAGTGTCAAATCTCAGCTCCGAGGCTCCGAGGTGGCCAAACGACATCAGCACTGCGGCTGATAAGGCGATCTTCAAAAATTGGGCACAAAACATTGAGTGTAGCTTCGGCTGTATGGCACGTATCGTTGACCTGTTAAAACTAAATGTTGCCAATATCATCCTCTTCAATTTTAGTGAACAAAAATTCGTTCAACATGGCTCGAGCACAATCGCCATTGGCTGTAACGGCCACTCCTTGCTCATTTTCGAAATAGCCCAAATAGGCCAATAGGACCAAAATCCGCACCAAACAGTGACTCGACATTATAAGTAAATACGTCTCCCATTTTACTAAGAACTTTTCTTATACCCTTGTGACTCGGGAATACTAAAACTATTCTTAGTGCTCAGGACCCGATACCATTCTTAAGATTGTTTTGAATACAAGGCTGCATGTATTCTCCAGACTTTTAACAAACTGATCGAAAGAGGCAAGAAAAACTGGAGTAAGGCAGTAACATTGGTTTATTTGCTACACGATATTGAGAGATATTAATACTGCACAGCTGTCAGTTGTTGAGAGGTCAAGTCCTTTAGGCTGTTGTAAAAAAGTCTATGGAAGGAGAAGGTTATGTTGGCGAGATTCATTCTCTTAGTTCGCTCAACAGAAAGACAAACCAAATGAATTTGTAATTTGCATATTTTTTTGCCTTGAAGAAGCAGGCTGAGTTTTTTTTAATATAAATTTCAACAAGTTCTCTTCACACATCTCTAGTGTTGCGTATGCCTATCCTGTACAGGAGCTTATTCCAGACATTGTCTGTTGTATGTTCGCTCAAATGTATCCTCAGAGCAAATTTGTACCTTTTAGAGTCGAAACTAAGAAGGTTAAACTATTTGTAAACAGGATCTGTTAAGTTAAACATTTAATTTCAAAGTAAAAAATATATTTTGAATACCTTGGTAACTCTGGCTAGCCGTTAGAATGAAATTATTTTATATTCAACATATTTTTTTTTTTTCATGAGCTCACTTTTGACCATTTCCAAGTGGTTTCTAATCGAAACACCAGTGTCTTGCAGACACAACCCGCACACAATTCAAACCAAAAAAAAAAAAGGAAACGAAACATTTAAAAAACGTATGTTTTTTCGATGCTAGTGATGATTCCTAAAACCCTTTTTTTTTGTGTTATGCTAAGTTGCTATGAATTCATACGTTTTCCTAAAGCTTCTTTAAACAACAGGAATTTCGTTTTAAGTTCAAGGATTTTTCTACTTCACAGCATTGTATCAAATTGTGTTGTGGGTTAATTTTGTTTTTTCTTCTTCACTTGTTTTTTTTTTCATTTTTTCTTTTGGTTTGCAAGTTTATTAAATTGCAAATATGTATAGATGTTTGTATGTGTTTTATTACCAAAAAATATTCGATATTTTTTCACTCTCCAGAACAGTTTTTTTAAGCTGTAGTTTGTTTGAAAATTAATCGTACGTGTCGGCGTAATTTGATATTTTGCTTTGAAAAGATCAACAGTTTTTTCTTATTCTTCTTCTTCTTTGTTTTTTATTATTGCTCTACATTAGACTCTTTTGTTTAGTTTTTTTTTTTTTTGTTTATTTGGGTTATAAAATTTTGTCAAAATATTTTTTATTAAAAAAAAAATTTAAATTTTTTTCTCCTAATGATGCCTGTTATTGATTTGGCTTCTGCTAAAAATGTCAATCCTCCGAGTTGAATTTAAGAACCCCAAATGAGACGATAACCGTAATGATGTCGAGGAAAGCTAAGACAGTCTTTAGGTTGGTTGTTTGGTATTGGACAACACATAATAAAACACGATCCCTTCTTCTTGTTTTACTTTACCAGGCTACTGTTATTATTTTTTCGGGGATCTGTAGTCAGTGTTCTTTCTTTCTTGTTCGTTTTTGTTTTTTTTGTTTTATTTAAGTATTGATTTTTATTAATTGGTTTTGAATTTCAATTTCAATTTTATTTCGTTTTTTTTTTGTCCATATTTTTTTGATGAATTTTGATTTAGTACGCTGTTGTGATTTTCTTTTTGGATTCATTTTTTTTTTTTGTTAATTATTAACCGGAAGCATTACACACTTGATGAAGTGTGTTTATTTTAATAAAGATTTTTATAAGCGCATTGAAATTTGAATAGGAATTATGCTGCCTTGTTTTCAAATCGCCTTAGTTCGTTTTTTAAAAATTTGAAAATTTATTGCTCAACAGGCAACATAATAGAGTACGCTATTGCAATCAGTATGGAGAATCTTACAGATATCTGGGCGAATTAATCTCAGAAAATTCAATGTTTGCATGAAGTCTATTTTGTTCCAGGGATCGAAGCCTAGCACGGTATTGTTTGGGCCTATTTTTGAAATCTGCTTCCTTGGACGATTTAATTATAAATTCTTGAGAAATTATGCTGATATTCTGGTCTAAAAGATCATGTCGTTTTCCTTTCTCACAGCATGTTGAGATCGAACTATGAATATGAATAATTTGAAACTATGAGTATGAGCAAGTTGAGCATACTCCTAGTTTGACCTAGTTTCAAACTAGTCATACTCATAGTTTGAGTATGAGTATGAATTGTTTGAAACTATGAGTATGGATAGTTTGAAACTATGAGTATGAGCATGTTGAGATCAAACTATGAGTATGAATAGTTTGAAGCTAGGTCAAACTAGAAATATGAATAGTTTGCAACTATGAGTATGAATAGTTTGAAACTATGAGTATAAATAGTTTGAAACTATGAGTCTGAATAGTTCGAAACTATGAGTATGAATAGTTTGAAACTATGAGTATGAATAGTTTGAAACTATGAGTATAAATAGTTTGAAACTATGAGTATCAATAGTTTGAAACTATGAGTATCAATAGTTTGAAACTGTGAGTATGAATAGTATGAAACTGTGAGTATGAATAGTTTGAAATTATGAATATGAGCATGTTAAGGACAAACTAGGAGTATGAACAGTTTGAAACTATGAGTATAAATAGTTTGAAACTATGAGTATAAATAGTTTGAAACTATGAGTATAAATAGTTTGAAACTATGAGTCCGAATAGTTTGAAACTATGAGTCCGAATAGTTTGAAACTATGAGTATGAATAGTTTGGAACTATGGGTATGAATAGTTTGATCTCAACATGCTGTGAGAAATAAAAGCGACATGAACTTTTAGACCAGAAATTATCAGAAAAATTTTTCATAATTTCAGGGTAATTTTTTTTTGTTCTTAAAACTTTAATATGTTTGAGGCGAGTGTGCCAACATTAGATATTTAAAACCGTAGTCTAGTAAATAGTGGGTCGGTTTATTTGATAACAGTTCATTGTTCAACCTCCTGCTCAGACATTTCGCACTAAAGGAAATATGAAAAATGATTTCTTCGGCAACGTTCTCTCAGAACTCATTAAAAATTTCTCAAAAATCTATTTGTCAAAGATGTATAAAATTAACATACACAAGATAAGTGGTATGGAAAGCTTGATTGTATTCTTGATTTTCTGATTGCATTTGGAAACCACCAAATGCTTAAACGTCAGAGAATTATCTAAATAGGCATGGTTTTTAAAGTAGCCTATGTAAAAAGTCTTACCGGCATTAAATCGGTATCGTTTTCTTGAAGCGGAGGAAATAACATCCAGTCCATAATCTACAATTTCTAGACAAAAAAGTAGGTCTCTATGCGAATGTCATTTCAGTTTCATTAAAAAAAAAATATGACATAATGACAGCTTTAGACCATAATGTTCATCAAATAACCACCTTTTCTGAAGGCAATGCTTTGCTTTAAACACTTTTGGTTGCTCTGATTTTTATATGCAACTATTTGTTGTTGATGTAACGAGGGAATGATAAATGATCTTTAACGCCTAGAAAAATCAACAGCAATGACCAATAAGCATATCGATCACATTGTGAATGTATAGCCGTCTTGATAATTGCTTGAATTGGTCTTTTGTTGGATGAAAGTTCAGATATTTTCACTTTATTATGCTTGATTAAAGAGACCACGTTTCAATCATAATTTTTCTAATGAATTTTTTTTTCTTATTATATTTACGCATTCTTTGGTTATACTCGGCAAAATATTTTAATTACCGCAACCAATAAGATTCTAAAAAATAATGCGGCAATCATGAAGAGTTCAGATTTTAAATTCATATCTTCATTGATGTGTGATAAAGCCATAGGCTATTTTAATTTTTCTGCCCGTAAACAAAATACGAAAACAACGGATTACCAAAATTAGCTTTGGCTTGAAAACACATTCCCTTTACATATATACAATATGTAAGCGTATATAAACTCTCATAAAAGTTGTTTTAATACTCAAATTGAACATTTAATAGCATTTTCTATGAAAACTAAATAGTTGAACCCAACACGGCATCAATATTCATACGGGTGCCATAATGCCAGTGCCAGTGCCAGTGCCAATGCCAGTTCCAGTCCTAGTGCCAGTGTCATTGGCTAAGTGTGTAAATCCCAAACATAAATAAAATTCCTTAAGGCTATGGCGGTGAAAAAGAAGGAACACACAGAGCTGAAAATATTTATGCAAAACTTAAACTAGCCATTAAATAAGTTCAAGTTCAAAGTTACGACCGAATAAAACGTACAAACGCAATGAAATCTATGAAATCATCATAAGAAACACTCTCACATACAGAGGGAGCGAGAGAGAGAGAGAGAGAGAGAGAGATGTCGTAAAAATAAAATGAAATGAAACGTACAAGACCAACGACAAACATCTGGTCCCAAAGGATTTTCAACTTAAGACGACAGTTAATGTCTCTCGTTGTGCTGTAGCTAAATGTGTGTGGTTTGTCTTAAAGATTTTGTTTTTTTTTTTTTGTTTGTTTCATTTTAATTCTTTCATTCTTTAAGATGAAAATTAATGAAACAACATGGTACATGGACAACTGACTGTTGTTGTAACCAAAGACCCAAACAACCCATTCCATGGCAATTGCAATCGCAATGGCAATGGCAATGGCTAACACCAGTGTAGCCCGAACGTTGACGGGAGGCCAATGTAAGCAACGCAATCAGCACAAGCGACAGCGACAAGTTAAGGAGTTGCAAAAGTAAACCACTGCGCATTTTAATATAATTGCATTAAGAAGGATTGCAGCAAAGCCACATTTTCTGTGGCTGTTAATACTTTACACCACACAGTATGAAGGCATTGGGTGTAACTATTAAGTTCGTTGTTATGTTTGCAACACATTGGAAGCAATGGCAAAGTGGAGATAACAATACTTTTAAGAAGATTTCGTATCACTCAGTTTCAATTAATTGTTGTAATAACAGATAAAGAGATACTAAAAATTTTAATATACAGTGTGCGGTTTAATTTTAATGGGCCTTTTTCGTTTCGAATATCACTTGCCTCATTAGGAGAACTTAAATTTTAAATAAACAATCGTTATTAAAGACGTCGTAGTCTAGTTGGTAGTGTGTTGGCCTATTACGCGTCTTGTGAGTTGAACACTAGACAAATTCCCTCATGATTATGTTTAGAAAAATATTAAAAAACGTTCAAAATATGCCTAACACTCCTTACTTTCTTTATGTAGGCCTTTGAGAGAGATTTTCAAACTTTTTAGAAACATAATTCACTGCTTACCGTATAATTTCGTGAGTTAGTGTACTGACATACTCATACATAATTGATCATTACAACCCTTCAGTCAGGATTACTACCAAGTTTCTAACACCACCTAAGTTGTGTGTATTAATTTTATAGATTAGCGGCGGGGGATCTATAAGTTGATTTCGACTCCAACAGATTTTTTCTTTAGAAAACTTCTCATGATATTGTTGTTTACTCTTACAGTTTTTGTCCAAAATCGACGAAGTCGCCTAAGAAAAATTTTTCATATTTTCGTTTTGATGTCTGACCTGTGGTTTGCACCGAGATCCTATGTCTAATAAACTACATTAATATCTGAACGTATCTTGTGGAGTGTATGGGAATATTTACTGCCAGTAAAGCGGTTAGTTAATCTATATGAGAGGTTCGTTGACACGTTAACAATAGCTAAAGCACTTGCAAAGGCAACAGAAAATTCTAATGTATTTATATGTGAGACAGGCAGACTTCTGGTTAAACTAGAAAATCAGATTTAATGCTATGAGGGCTTTGTTAACCTTGTATTCCAATTCTACATAACCTAACATTTTAGAAAATTTTCAAGCTTAAATATGGCTCTTTAAAGTCTATCTAAACTCGTGTAACATACATATTTACTTGTCACATTTTTGTATTTTTTTTTGTTTTTGGTTTATTTTTGTGTTGTTGTTGTTGTTGTTCAGTTGGTAACAGAATTGTCATTAATTCATGGTGGTAGGTTAAATTGTGATGTGATAAACCGCCTTCTATAAATTGCTTTGGTGGTTTAACCAGACAAACAAAAAAAAAAACAAAAAAAAAAAAACAGCAACAACAACAACAACAACAACAACAACAACAGTAATAATACCACCAATAAAAAGTCCATTTATAAAGTTGAATTTGTTCCTTGTAAGTTAGTGCTGGTAGAGTAATCAAGGGACCTGCCTGCTGGCTGGATTGGTTTCGTTTGTTGTTGTTGGTTTGATGGTTTTGTAAGCTGGCTTCATTGCCGCATGGCTGGGTTATTCGATTTGAGTGGTTTTTAATAAGAATAAGAAAACGACGAAAACAACTGGCATATAAATATCACAAGATGATGGTTTTGAGAATTTAATTTACGAGTTCTTAAGCTTAAGGAATTTATCTAAATATACGACACAACACATATAAATGACATACACACATAGAGAGCGAAAGACAGCCATTTGAACATAATGCGACAGACATACTCACAATGGCCAGATCCAACATTTCGATAGACTTTTCGCCATAAATGCCTTATAAATTATGATCAACACTTGTTTCTTTTTCATCTTCTTCTTTTTCTTTTTTAAGAAGGAAGTTAAAATGACTATCATTTTGTCTTTTTTTTTTTCGTTCTCTTTCTTAAATACACTTTACAACACTATTAAGCCGTTTTAAGCTTTTAAAACCCATCACCTCTAACACCCGAGACAGTCATTTAAATCTGTCACATGATGATCCAATAAATGGCGAAATATTGTGCAAAGTTTCATTAGGATTGGCTTGAAAATATCAAATAAATTTGCATAAAATCATCAAAACTGGAAACTGAAGAGCGAATGACAAAAAGCCAAACACACTCCATTTGAAAACAAAAGCCATCTGGCGGGTTGAGATGAATGAATTCGCGATTTCAAACCAAAAAAAAAAAACAAAAAGAGGCGTAGTCTGCTAATTTTCAAATAATTTATAAACGGAATTCAAAAGAATAAAAAAATTAATTTTTTATGTTAAAATTTCAAATGATTCCATAAACCGTACAATCCTGTTCTATAAAAAATTTTGATTAATTTATTACGCTTTATGGTGATAGAGATTTGATTGTATTGAGATCTAATATCATATCAGCGTCGAGGTTATCTTAATTTGTTTATTCTTCTTCTATTTGCTAATGTACAGGGTTGCAATAAAATATCTGGAGCTATGGCTTATCATGTTAGTGTGTATCTGAAATCTTATCGAAATTTTTTATTCCTTGAAAGGACCTACTGATACCATTAAGTGTGGAATATAATATCCTATCTTTGAAATGTCAACCACGTTTGCTTTGGGTAAAGCGCATTTCTGGCACAAAAATCACTCTGTATTTGGACGATGGCTGTGGTTTACTCGCTTATATCTTGAGCATAGAGTTCCTCAGACGTGAGTTGATTTAGCGGTCAAATCGCCTGTCTAGAATATCCAATGTGGCATGAACACTGTAACTTAAGAATATGTTGCAGGAAAAGGTCTAAAGAACTGAAACCATACGAAAACTTTGCCTGAAATGACTAGGCAGTCAAATCGTTCATGCAGAATATTCAATGTGGCATAAGCAGTTTAGCACGTAGTGTCATTCTGTTGTAGCTATATGTCATTGGTGTCCAGATCATCAAATTCAGGTCAAAAGAAAGCTGTATTTGCCGTTGACAGTGATAGCCTGGCCAACATCATTCTCAAGGAAACATGACCCTGTCAACACAAAATCTACACAAAATATTGGGTAATTCACATTTTCATAATTGAATATCATGTGGACTTCGATTGTTTCAAATTCGAGATCCTTCTAGAAATGGATCACATTTCTGAAAATATTTTTCGATGCATATTAGGGTTCGTGGCTGTCTATGGTCCATGTTTAATTGTTCATGGTGAGTTAACAAAACTAACTGAGTATATCGATGTCTCCATTCTATAACGTTCAAGGTGTATTTAGATGTCCTTGCATTTTTAAATTCTACGTTCTGTGACTTAAACACTTTCAAAACTTGATTAAGATGCGCCGATCCGTTCCGAAGTTATAGGCAAAAATCTACTTTGAATATAGGTGAAAACTGTGAGCGCTCATAACTCGACTTAGAATGTTATAGAACGAAGGCGTCGATATGACAACCAATTTGACAGTTGTAGCTTCAACAAGATGACCGTTATCAAAGTTCGGGGGTCCATTTTGAAAGGCTCATACAGACATGCATACATAATTGATCATTGCAACCCTTCATTTAGGGTTACGATCTACCTACTCACATCACTTATGTTGTGTATGCTTATTTTACATATGAATGGCGGAAACTTTATGTTACAAATTTCTTTGGTTATGGGAAGTATTACTAAAAGCTTCCAAATAAAATTTTTAATTAAATCATTAACAATAAAATAAGCATTAAAATAATATATTAATTAAGTTTACAAACGATAATAAAATACAAGAGTAATGGCACTTAGTAAAGCAGTTATAATATAAATATTATGGCATTAGATCTGTTGGATCTTAATGGACTGTATTAAGTTCCAATTAGAAAACAAAAAAACAAAAAATTTCAAGTTCTCTTCTGTAGTTTGTATTGTGTTTAATTTAATTGTATTTTTAATTCATTCAGAAAATATTTAAATTTAAATGATTCACACATTCAAACAGGCAGTTAGTCAGTTAGGCCAGTCAGCCAGCCACTACCACCTATCGTTTCATTCATTGACTTGATTATTTCGATAATGCACGGACGGAGTGTATCATCAGCATATCAAGCAAGAGACACTTGATATTTTGATTTTGGTTTTGAAATTCAAATTCAATGAAAATCCTGTTTCGGAACAATCGAAAACATTTCAAACGTGGGCGTATTGTTTTTCAAAATTCTATTATTTTGCAAAATAACATTTTGTTAATCGAAATTTATTTCATTTAAAAGCTTTTCTATTGTTCTGCATGAGTGTCTGTCTCTTTGTCTGTCTTTTATTGTAAAGAATCTACTTAGCAATGTTGTAGAGTAAGTCTAAAACATTTTGATTTTGGATTTTTGTTTTGTTGACTTTTATTATGAAAACATCACTATTTTGTTTCATTTAAATGGAGGGGGCATTAATGACTATCGATGTGAATAGTTGCGATGGAATTTCAAATGAAAAGAAATGAAATACAGTAGTTTCTTTGGGAAATGATCAGCATAAATAGAGATGGTTTGCATAACAATAATTAGCTTAATAGACGACATCGCGATAAAGCGCCATAAAATGTTTAAAATATATGATATTTTGATGTCTTCAAGTTAACAACACCATGGTAAATGGTGTTATTTTATATTTGAAACACCAAGCCGAACTACAAACATATCCATTATTTCCGTATGTACGTATATGTAAGAGACGTTTTAGGTGCTATGATGTTATTCGTGGTTTTGTTTGTTTGTTGGCCTTTTTTTTTTGTTTATTTGTCAATAAGCGGGTCATTAATATTTTGGTATTTGATAAATTATGATGTGATTAGTGCGAGAAACAAAAAAAAAAGTAGTCTTTCTGAAATATTATCGAACGGTCTTTGTTTTGACAGTCAAATCGAGGAGTGTCACTCTGTTGTCTTTGATTTGATATGCCGTGTCTTGAAATATTGTACACAACAGCGATAGCGACAACGTCTAGCAATGACCTAAAAGAAGATGTATTTTCTTGTCTCTTCCATTTCAAATAAATACAATAAAAATTTTAGCATTTTTTTTTTGGTATTTAACAGTGGTGGCATTAAATTACCAGGCAATTATCAAACATAATTTAAAGTCTTCATTTTTTAATAAAAGAAATTATGGAAAATTTGCTAAACAATAACAGAATTTGTTAATAAATTAAGAGATCTACTAATTAGATACACCAAACCAAATATCAATAGATTGTATCAAATGTATGGGAACCAATCTCTCAGCATCAGTCCATTGAAATACTAAATTTTGTTGTTTTACATTGAAATTTTGAAAGTTATAAGCCCGCAATCATATATCAAATATGGTAATGAGTTTCAATAGGGCTGGGCTTAAGGCTTTGTTAAGAATATCGTGAGATATTTGTCATGCTAATCCAATTAGCATATGGGAGGAGTCTAAAATTTGTTTACGAGTTTAAAACTTATTCTATGAAATGTTAATTTCTAAATTGAAAGAAAAATTTTAAACACCTCGTAATACATAAGTTTATTGGCAATATTTTAGTCTTATAATAACCATGATTAGCAACCAGTCTATAAGTCTTTTGTTCAGTTACAATGCCTAGCAGGGATCTATGGAACTGAAATCCGAAGAAGCAAGTGAAATTTGCTTTGCTATGTTGCAGTATTAACAAGACAACATACTAAAAGTTGTCATCTTATGGAATTCAGAGAAGAAAACAAAGGTCCGCCCATACTTGATGGAAACAACTACAACAGAAACACAAATAAATATAGTCGTAGTCCTGATATCATATATGTTCCTCGGTTGTTTCCCCTATCAGTTTTTTCTTCAGTCCAAGGTTTATGCATAGCCTTATAGAAAAGAAGGATTAGAAGGCATGGCGTCTGAGCTTCTAAGACTTTTTTTGTATTCTTATGTGTACTTTTTAAATCTAATTTCAGGTTGAGCTAATCATTTCAAATCGAGAATCTTTACCGATCGCTCAACTTAATATTCGGCACATAGGGACTCAAAGAAATCTTAGAAGCTCCAAACACGTTATCTTTTATAAAATATTTGAAATGTTTTTATGCTAAATTAGTGTCCAAATATTCGTTCTGAAATGAAACAAGAAATCTTACAAGGCATGTTTATTTAAGACTTTAAGCTTCATTAATAGTTGAATATGAAATCCTACTGAAACCTATAAGCTGTTTATGAACCGTCTTTGCCCGACTAATCAGTTACTTGTATCGTAGCTTTCAACACAAATTTCCGCACTTTGACGGTCATCTTGTTAAAACTACGTCTGTCAAATTAGTGGATAGACATGGACCATAACCAACGAGGTATGTTTGCTAAATGGACTCTAAAGCAGTTGGCAAATTATGGTAATTTTCAAAACATTTTCAGTATTACTAAAGGAATGGTTACGTGAACAGACAAAATTGCCGAAATTGTAATGATAACAACCCATATCTGATCTATGCATATTGAAATTTTTAATGTTTGCTGTGCGTTGGCGGCATTATCGATCCCTATTTTGTCTAGAATGGCTTTCACCAGGTCACAATTGTTAACGGCGAATACTAAAAGCCGATGAATTGTATAATCTGAATACTAACTACTTGTGGTTTCAACAGCATGGCCTTTATACAACAAGCACAAGCTATTTGAATGCATGATCATCTCACGGGGAGATTATATAAATTTGCCACAGAGATCGAAGGATTTGGCCCTGTTAATCTTTTTCTTCTGCGCTTGTCTCAAGACGAAAGTATATGCCAATAAACCACACCCGTGCTCAAGTCAATATAACTTATGCTATTGGTTAAATTTAGTCTAGTTTGTGCCCCAGAGTCCAAAGATGCACAAAGATGTAGTGGCGGGCATTTGTCTTATATTATTTTAGACATATACGCACATTTAATCGTGTATACATTTAATGGATATTTAAGGCCTATCGTTTATTATTTTAAAATTAAAATACCGACGAACCGAGTTCAAACCCTAATACCCGGTTCAAACCCCGGGTCAACCCTCAAAACGAAAATATGAAAATATTTCTTCGGCGACTTCGTTTCAGAAGATTTCTGGCAGAAACTCTGTGAGTAAATAAAATTGTCATGTAAAGTTTCTTAAAAATCTATCGTTCGGAGTCGACTTTAAACTGTAGGTTCCACCGCTCGTGTAAAAAACACACACAACATCAAGGTGTGAGAAGCTAGGTCGTAATCCTGACTGAAGACTTGCAATGACCAATTATGTATGAATACATATTTTAAAATTTTCATTGTTATGAAAAAATATTTTCATTGCACTTGATTGATCCCAACTGGCTTTACGCTATGAGATTGGAAAATCCAACTCATTTTGAATTACAGAAACAGTTTTCATTATTTCTATATTTCCCATAACTTATGAGCAATTATTGTTCCCACGGTAGGTGAAATATTTCCAAAGACCTTCTGACAAATCAATAATAATTTCTCTTTCCACCAATGAACACTAAACGATTCAATTTGTAGACACAAGCACAATGCTTAGGCTCACGTTACATTTACACCTGACAGTAACGTTCAACACAACAAAATTTATGTTCGTTCCCCTATGCCACATTCTTCATTTTGGCTAATGATAATAATTTAAATTTATTTTGTATACAAATACTCCAACACAATGCAATGCTGCTGTTGTGTAGAGGGAGATATAAAATACCACATTTGGATACGAATAAAGCAAATACAATTTGCTGCTGCTGTTGATGGTTAACGTAACGTAACTTACAACATCTCCCCTAAAAACTAAACTGAACTAAACTCAACTCAATTCAATTCAATTCAAAAAGGTATCAGAGAGAGAGAGAGAGAAGGAAATCAATAAATAAATGAATAAAAATGTTTCTGAAGATGTTTATGGTGCCCACGCATTCAACATTGGATTGAATTGTGTCTGGATACCTTATTCTTAAGGTCTGTCCGTCTGTCTGTCTGTCTATTTATCGTTCATTGAGATTGTCTGTTTGATCTATAAAGTAATCAAAAATACCCCAGGTGTACAAAATGTACTCTCCTGTGTTCTGTTCGTAGCTTTAGTTTCGTTTGGGGGCAATCAAGTAAAAAGGATACTGACACAAACAGACATGGGCACTCACTGCTGCCTGGATAAGTGAATGAGTGGCCAGCACAAATAAAACAAACGCCGCTGTTGCCGCCACTACCACCACCGCAGCCGCAAAGAGCTCTGAAATGATATCAAGTGGAGTGAAATAACGTAAAACCCCCATCAAGGCAAGCCAATAACTAAATTTTTGTTTTTGCTGAAAGACAACAACTAAAAACAGCAACAAGACTTTAAATAAAATCCAAATGTTAAGCAAATGTTGCCAGTTGTGTTGTTGGCCAAAGGAACTGAAAAAAAACGCGTTTGCGTTTGCAAAAGTCGTAAAACACAAATAAATCCCTGTGAATAATAAGAAGATAAAGTTAGTGAATGGCATATGAGGAACAACGAAATCCATCCATAACGGAGGTAAAACAAGTGAAAATTTACGCGAATTGTTGCGAGGTAACTTAAGTGCATCGCCATCACCATCACCATCAACATCGACAACAACATCATTATCCTCATCATTCAGTACAAAGTCGTTGTTGTTGTCTCGCCATCAGCTGGCTGAGAAAGCAGCTTTTTTTTTTTGTTGTGTTGCCACGAGTATTGTTGATGATGACGATGACGACCACGTTTTACGTGGCACTGCTTACTGCTTGATATTTACGTTAGTTAATCCATATGAAGATTATACTTTTTCATCTTCTTCATCAATTTTTGTTACTTCATTCCCCTGCTGCTGCTGCTGCTGCTGCCTTTTTAAGCAATAATGTAGAGAATGTTAAGCTTCTGATGGTTTATGCACGTATTTTAGCCAGTTTCTTACAATTTTTTTTTCATTTTTTTTCTTTTGATTTTAAAAAATATTTATTTTTTCTTTAATTTTATTCTTGTTTTTTCGCTTGTTCTTTTGTGGGCCCGTTGTGTATGAGTGTGGCATTATAGATACCGACGCACACACAAGTTAGTATTGCAATGACGTGAATGCCACCAACTGTGGAAATTATGCGTATGTATCCACATTTTATTTTTTCTTTCGATTTTTTTTGTCTTCATTGCTGAATGCAAATCTTTTTTAGAATGTTTGTATGAATATTTTCTTATTCTCCCGTTGCTGGTTTTTTTTGTAGTCTCAAAACATGTTAAAGACACGACCGACGACTGTCGGAGTGTGTGCGTCTGTTTAGATTTGTTGGCGGTGTTGGCGTCAATGGCATAAGCCATTATAATTGTGGTAACACCAACCAATGCCAGTTGCAGACAACTTCAAGAGAATATTAAATATACGATATTGGTTGCAATATGGTTACCAATTGTGGCATGAAAATTTTTAGCACACGTACATTTTTATGCTCATATTCCATGCTCTTCCATCAGGGTGTTAATAATGTATGTCGAGTCTTTGGTCGCCTTAGGGGTTTCAAAAATTTCGCAAAAGAAAGTATTGATCAAGTTCCTAAAAAACACCGGGGGTTACACATGGTAATTTGGGGTTTTTCAAAAGAAACTCGCATATGGATATAGGAATAATATCAGGAATTGTATTGCTGATGATGTGGTCATGTTAAGTACTATGTTCACAATATCCGACTGGATATTCTATGGTCATCTTACAAAGAGGCTGGAATTCGTTGGCTGTAGGAAGATTCGTGCAAAGTGGTACACTTTGCTAGGCTAATATGGATAACAAAAGCACTCTGATTGCCCTAGTGTTCTTCACATCCGTTGAACATCGGCCAATAGATAACGGGAATTAAGTCGACTGTTCTCCTATTTGGTGTGGCTGCGAACGAGTGTATGTGTGTTCTTATATTGAGTCGCACTGTCACACTTAGACATTCTATAACAGCCATCTTTCTGAATCTGCTGAATTTTTTGCCATTTTTTCAATTTGTTTTGCCAAATCGACAAAATTATTTCATCAAAATGGTCGACGGAAATTGACCCTAATTTTCACTAAAAAGTTATTTTCAGCTATTAGGCCTAT
This sequence comes from Sarcophaga peregrina, assembly GCA_014635995.1. NCBI lineage: Eukaryota > Metazoa > Arthropoda > Insecta > Diptera > Sarcophagidae > Sarcophaga > Sarcophaga peregrina. The sequence continues at coordinate 15,428,340 of CM025791.1, read as the reverse complement.
TTCTGGCTAAAATGCATTCCTAAAAAGTTTATATTTTCTTGAGAACGACATTGAACAGGTCATCAGTGGCAACAGCGACCACTGAACCACATTTTTTTGGTCTGAATTGTATGATCACAACATGTAGTTTCAACTTGACGTCGCTACTTGCTACACAGCTCATACTACATTCCGCACAAACGATTTGTGGGCATGGTCATCTCACTTGAAGGTACTGTGTCATTAAGATCGTTCTATGTGATCCCGTTTGCCTATTTCTGATGCGGTTTTCTTAAATCGCTGGTGTATGCAAATAAGCGACACATCATTGCCCTCCTGAAAGCCAACATAACCCGTGCCATTGATTAAATTCAGCTTTGCTTATGCGACAAAGTGATGGAAAACTAGGTTCTTGGTTGTGTGATGTAGAATAGGGAGAAATAATACTGAAGAAAGCTCCAGGGTATGCACACGCAATATTACAAGCATGTCTCAATCACACTCTTCCTACCCAATTTTTATCCCAGAGAATATTTTCCATGCCAGATTTGTATTTCTAACTAATAGAGTCCTATATGGCTGAGAAGACTCTCAAATGGACTGTGTGCTCTTGATTTCTTAAACATTATTCATAAAGATTATTTAATAAAAATTTCTTGGCAACCCTCTTCCATACGCAAAGAATTGTATAGGACCGGGAATAAGAAAAAAAAAAAAAGCGAAAATAAAAGGAGAAAAGCAAAGTGTAAACTTTAAAGTTTTTTGTTTTTTTTTCTTTTTTGCCAGCCAAATGCAAATGGCAATGAATGCGTTAAGATTTTGCAGTTTCCAGCTAAAATCGCAAACGACATCATCAGAATATTTACACGAGTTGTTGTGCGATTCAAGTTGGCGTAGGCTGGCTGCTGTTGGCTGTTGGCTGCCTGGCAGCCTGTATTAGTATGATGTTGTTGACTGCCAGTTTGGTTGGCTTGGAAGCGTTCATAAAATATATGATCGTGTGTTTGGTGGTTATGGACCAGATGTGTTTGCATACAAAAATTTACTATTGTTGTTGTTATTGTGTTGCATGCATGCTTAAGTGGCACGACAACTGGCACTTATACCCTGAGAAGTAGATGACGATGTCGGTGATGATGATTATGATGATGAAGGAGTAAAACGTTGTGGATACTGTTGAGTTTGTATTGGCTTCGTTCTTATTACTTTTCAAGTCTTGTGTTGTTGTTATTGTTTTCCTGTTGTTTTTTATTATTTTTTTTTTAATTTTTTGCGATTATAGACTAGTGGCGCTGCTGATGAAGATGATGTTGTTGATGATAGTATTGCTAGTGTGTAGTATAGCGGTGGCGTCGCTTGACGTTGGGTTATGGTGATAGTGATGTTGATGGTGATGGTGGTGGCATTTCAGCTCTTTCGTTATTCACACATGTCTGCATTCATGCTTGCATGCATGTGCATACAATATTGTTTGCATATGAAACGTGCTGTTAATGTTACATTGAATTTATATGCATGACGTTAGTCGTTTATTTGTTTTTCCAACACAGCTTACCAAATAGTACCAATCATTGCCAGTCGTAACCCAGTCAGGCCGATAACGAACTAACCAGCCAGTCACATACACACACATATACACACACACACACATACATACAAAAAGCCAGTCATCATTGTATTCATGTGCATGTACCCAACACCGACTGTGGTCATCACTACCGCCGCCAAAAACAAAACAAATAGACTTTGCCGCCTCCATCTTCTTGAAAAGGGTAAAGCGGAGACATGGGTGGAAAATAATCAACCTTTTGTAGACTTTGTCGTCGTTGTCTTCATTGCTGTTGTCGTCGTTGTTGTTGTTGTGGTCGTAAAATGTCTAAATAACTGAATGGCAATTGTGTTAAAAGCTGAAGAGTTTAGTTGGACTTCAGGACAACAAATGATTTAATCCGAAAATACGAAACCCGGCTGTTTTTTTTTTTTTTTTTGGGTTCTTTTAATGCGCAAATGGTCAAAACAATAACCGTGCGTGCGTGTGTTTGTATGTGTTTTGCTGCCACAATTGGAATTTGCTTTCGCTTTTATAGAGACTTAGTACGGCGTAGTGCCTACTCTGTTTACAACGATTGCAAATCTATTGTTAACACATCTCTACCATAAAAAGCATCTCTTGGCTTATTTCTGCTAACAAAGTGAAGTAAAAGAATAAAGCTGTGATACCGACAATCCTTGCGAGTATTAATGTTGTTGCAGATGCTGTTGTTGGCTGTTGCTGGCTGTTGGTAGAACAAAACGTGGTTGCATGCATCTGATAAAGTACATTTGTGGTGCACAACCAAATACTACCAACATAAGTAAGTACAACTATAACTACTGGATGCACCTACACGTTCCAAATATGAAAAAACTATACGGCAACAACAACAACAACAACAACAAAAACATCAACTACTACTACCTTTTGCAATCAACCATATCATCCAAATGCACGTACGTACTCGTACACGCTCAAGTACATTAAATATTGTTTTCAACATACTCCGTACTACGAGTACTACTACAAATACTACTGCTGCTGTTGTTGCTAGTTTGTTTAGCGATTACTTGGCTGCCACATGTATTCTGATTCTGTATGGAGCTCTGAAGGATTTATTTAAATTTTCCAAATGCGTTGTTCATGTTTTCTGTCGTTTTTGCATTTTGGATTTGATCTGTGTTGTTATTTCTCTTTCTTTTTTTAGTTTTTTTTCCATCAACTTTATTTTTGTTTTCAAAATTTTTTATTTTTTTGTTTTTGTTTTGCGCATGTACAACTTAAGCAATACACTCGTACTATCAAAATGATGATGACAATGCTGTCTGAAATCTTAGTAGTTGGCACGATACCCTAAACCTTAATACAATGCCTTCAAATATTTGTTTTGTTATGAAATTTCAAACATTTCATTGCTTTTGCAAGTGTTAGGGGAGGTATATGGACTTTGATAAGATTTATAAACAACGTTTATTACACCGCTTCAATATATTATACTCTGGCAAACTTTGGTTGTTTAGACATTTTTTAAGGATCGACAAGAAAAGGATTTTTACGTTGGTAACTATGTAATCGTACTCTCTGTTGGTATGTATATTTAGGATATTGGCCACAGTTTCTATTTAATTTTTACAAATTATGGGCCTTTCTAAACTTTAACGGCTGATATCGGTTATCTTGTTCAAATTACATCTGTCAAATCAGTAGGCTTTAATTCAGTTTGCATGTGCAAATAATTGAAATTTTTGTATCAAAATAGGTGTTCTATTCGGTTAAATGACTATTCGAAAAATTGTCTTAGTTATGAGGCCCATTTCTGGATGAGTGAACAAATAAAATTGTCGAATTTAGAACGATATCAATCGATATCACATTGGATCTAAGAGCGTTTAATTTATCCTGTAAAATTAATCATTAAAAAGTCCATATTTCCTTGAGAACGGCATTGAACACGTTCTCAGTGTCAATAGGGGACCACTAAAAGTCGATGATTTACACCCTCTTTTGGAATGAGTTGTATGCTCACAATAAGTAGTTTCAACATAATATCGTTACGCGCTACACACCTTATACCACATTCCGCACAAGCGATTTGTGGGCATGATCATTTTACTTAAAGGTACTGTATCATTAAGATGTGATCCCGTGCTATGTGATCCCGTTAGCCTATTTCTGGTGCGGTCGCAGGTGTATGCGAATAAGCGACACACCACTGCGCTCCTGAAAGCCAACATAACCCATGTCATTGATTATATTCAGCCTTGTTAATGCTTCAGAGTCATGAAAAATTGGTTCTTATGGTTCTTTTTGTAGAAACGACCGTGATACGTAACAATATCAATCCATTTTTGATCTAAGAGCGTTCAATTTATCCTGAAAAGTTTACTGTTTGATGTGAATTTTGGTTTGGCCGTATTCTAGATTCGTATTTCCTTTAGAAAAACATTAGGCAGTTGACCATTGTCAATGGCAGGTAGATAAATACCAGCTCCTTTTGTTTTAAATTGGACGATCTTAACTTCAAAAACATGTGGTTAAAACAGGTTCGTGCTACATGCCATACAACTTATGCCACATGGGAGCTCATTGCCATCTCACGCAGAGGCTATGTGAACTGGACAAAGAGCTCTTGCGATTTGACCCCGTTAGACTTTTTCTTCTGGTATATGCGAATAAGCAATAAATCATTGCGGACCTTAAATTTAACATAACACCTGTCATAGGTCAAACTCACCCTTATTTATCTAATTGCCAGAGTCACAATATAAAACTTCTTTTTCGTGGCGCTTTACAGCGCCTGTTGCTGTAGTTTAAACAAGGTTTAAGGGTCTTCTGTGACTTTCCGTCTAACCTTTGCCTCTTTTATGTCATTGGCAAGGTCTTGTCTTTTCGATTTCGGTGAGGTTTATCTCTGTGCTATATGCAGTGCCAATTTAACGTACGGATCATGCATAACATAGGACTTGAAAAGGTTTATAAGCAAGTGGTCTATCCCTTGCTAAATCAATTGTATCAACGTAGCTGTGCGGAATTTCAGGATGAAATTCTGGGGAGATTTCTCTGGTTTTTGCGTTTCTTCGCATTCCTTTACGTTCTCCGTTTGAATTTTAACACCGATAGTGGTGTATTGCATAAAAGAGAGCGCGATATTTGCGACCCACTTCTGGAGGGGTTGTGTAGTGACACTCTAGGTTTTAAACCACAATCAAACGTCCTATTTTTATGACTATATAAACAAGGATTTCTTTGCAAGTGACAATACGCAAATTCTTGAAATATTTTCAAGGCACACATCTTTTAACAACTGTGTAGGATACCGAGAATTCTGCTTCACCATTTAGTTTTACAACTCTTGCTTGATTTGTTCTAAATTTAGATTTGCATTGCTAACGTTCCTTTCATCACACATCTGTTATAACAACAAAGAGGCAACAACAATACAATACAATACAATATAACACAGAAACGACATAAAATACGACTATCCAGTCTGCAAATCACTTTACACGAGAGTATCTTATCAACACTGAACTGATTGTACTACTGCACTACGAGTATTGTATTGTATTGTGTTGTGTTGTGTTTCTTAAATGGTGGGGGGTTGTAGAGCTTAAAATTCAAGGTTCGATAAAATTCCATATAAAAATGTGCATAAATATTGCATTTATTTTGTGTTAATTTTCAAGAAGTGCAAATTTTGCTTTTAAAATTGCATATTGGGTGGCCAAATGCAAGTGATATGCATACGAAGATTAATAGATTCCAATGTATTCGCAACAAGAAAAAAACCCAAACAAGACAAAATAAGGATTTTTTAGTATGGCAGTGTCTCAAAAAAGGTGACATAAACGTGGGTGAGCTAGCGAGCAAGCGAGTGAGTGACACAGAAATCAACTTCCTCTTACTTAAGTTGAAAGGAAATTGATGAAATCATTGCTACATAAATAAACTATTTACGTGTCTAGCTAGCATTGACAGTCAATTCGGTGACAATAATGTGTCACATCAGAAGGCAGCAAGTGGCTCTCACTCTCTCTCGTAGTTTGAGCTGGTGTAGATTTATGCAATTAAATGAAATCAGGTGACTAATTGAATACATGTGTGATATGAGATTATTATGTACATAGATGTTTATTTTTAAGCATTTTACATATATTTTGTAGGAAGTTTATACTGATAATCAGTACATGACGTTTGAAAGCTTAAATACAAAATAAGTGACATGATTGGGGTTCTCATCTTCAACAATGAATATGAATTTGATATCATTTGCTATTGAATGAATGAGAATTTGATTTAATTGGAAATTATCCTTGGTATATAATCCATACTATCTCGGCTCTTAGAGAATATGGCTACAAATCGTACTAATTCAATGCTATAATGGACGGCATTCTCTTCTTTAAACCACTACTCGCTAATATTTTTTTGTCGTTTTTAAATACTACAAGAAAGGGTTTTCTCTAACAAATTTCTTGATTTAGAAATCTCTTCCAATGGTTACAGTAACATTGTAATAAATGCTGATGTTAAATGTAGTTAACCTATCGCATTCCTAATGAAGGGCTAACGTAACGAACTCTTTGGATGCAAGATACGACTACAAAGATTCATTCATTCAGTGTCTCTAGAATGTTGCATCAGAGTACGATACGGTATTAGTGCAAGCCGTAAAGATCATATCGGGAATGCTCACATTAGACTTTCATGTGGAAGAAGGTTATGAGATAGTTCTGGGTAGGCAAACTGGACATTTGAGTGCAGTTTACCCTGAAGCGATAAAGTTAGCCAGTAGTAGGTGATGTGGTAAACTGATCCCCATTATATAGTATTGGAAAAGAAGGAAAAATATGATGTAAATGTCAAATAACGAAGTTATGCTCAGCTTTACAGAGAGGGGAAAATATATATTGAAAGAATATTAGAACATTTGATAAATAATGTGATTTTATAAATCATTGGACGTTATGGCTATTAGTCCGTGCTACTTTCATTTCTAAAATAATTGCTAAATTACTAGAAAAACTAATGTTGAGCTCCCTCGATTAATTTTGATGTGATGTTGCACTGCACATAACCACTTTTTTCAAGCAATTGATGACAAAAGTACGTTAGAAATATTGACTAAGATGAAAGCAAGTCCTCTGAAAACTGTATGCCTGAATTTATGATTTACCATTTGAAGTCGTTATAGTCTAGTAAGTGTTAATTCAAATATTACTGCAGCATTTTCTCTCAGCAGATTTCTGGCCTGAGAGTTAAAAAAAACTGCCATGAAAAGTAATTTAAAATAAAATCTGTCGTTCGGAGGCTATTTTAAATTGTAGGTCTCGCGTCAGATGTAGCGTGAGTAGCTTGAACGTAATACTGATAAATGGTAGTAATGACCAGGTCTTCCGTAACATTGAAAGAGTCTCTGACATCGTGACTATCGTCAAAAAAGAAATATGACTTCTTCTCAGCTGTCTGCAGCCAAAAACTTTGCAAAGTGATGAATGCAATTGCTATGAAAAATCTGTTTTGTTCCCGCCACTCATAGACGAAATTAACAATATTAAACACAGGCGGTGTGAGAAGCTAGGTCGTAATCCTGACTAAATGGTTGTAATGCAATAAATTTATTTAAGAGAGTAGAATTCAATTGTTTTTAGAAATAATTTGTTTTATAAAATGTATCAGTTGCATGGTTTTAAATTGTTTTTGTTTAATAATCATGTGATAGAAATCATTGAGCTGCGCTTATATGGCACCTAAATCACCAGAACATTAAAATTTATAATCAAAAATACAATGTTTCAATTAATTCTTATTAAAATTGAAATTCCTTCGACGGCAAAAAAAGGAGGAATAATAATCTTCCAAAAACGATTAAAAAAAGACTCGCGCTTATCATGACGTGAAATCCGGTCAACGAATAAAAAAGGAGACACCGATTCTCATATGTGACCATTTTCACAATACAACTGCGATATAAAACACACATACAAACACATCCAGAGAAGAAGTAAAACAATGTGTTATTTGTAGCCAAAGTTTCATTTTCTTTCTTTTTTTTTTTTGACGATTCATACTGTTTTGCCAAGTAGCAAAACGAGCCACCTTAAACAACACCACCTTCCACCAGTTGGAGGTACAAAAGAACACAATAAACAAATGAAATTGAAGGCTGATTATAATAGAACGAAAAGCTTGCCGCCCCAGCTTCAAAAAATATATAAAAATTGGAAGAAAAAAAATTTATAACGACAACCATGGGCCCATCAATGCTGCTCATTCAGTTGGGCCTCTGATAATCGCCACAATGCAACGAAAACAAATGGAAACAATATTGAAAACGAAAATGTTGTTGCAAACAAAAGAAAAAGAAGTAGAAAAAAGGAAAACAACGTAGGAGAAGAACAAACAACTTTAAATAAAACGAAACACCAGCAACAAATTCAAACAATTCCCCAAAGCTTTTTACAATGACGTTACAATTGAAAATACAATACGCATTATAATAAAGGTAATGGAAACAAACACCAACAATAACAACAACAAAAACTCCGAAAAAAAAAAATGAAAATGATTGCAAAATCCCCAAAATCGAAATTGAAAAACAAACAAACAAACAAACAAGAACAGGAAAAAAAAGAACGAACGAAATTATAAAACTTTGAATTGAACTCATAGCAAAACAACAACAACAACAAAAATTGGAAATACATGCAACCAGATGATGATGAAGAAGAGTAACCTCAACCTTTTTAATTTTTTTTTTTCGTTGCCATCGCTCTGCTTAACAATAATGCATTGAAGTAGACTTGTGTACTTGTGTGGATGGGGCCTGAACTGCCAAAAACAGCATGCGACACTTGAGGGCACAAAGCGAAAAACAACGACGACTGAAAACAGAAAAAAAAAATTGGTTTTTGTTTTGAAAAGATGGTTACTTTGAATTGTGAACACACACACACACCTACAGCTTCAACATGCATATACTCATGCCCTATGCCACAAATAAAACAAGGATACTCTAAAGCTCTACACAATATACGCGAATGGCCAGGCTAAATGCGCGAATACGAGTTGTTACTCGTTTGCCGTACCGACAAATGAATGAAAGTCGTGGTAAATGAGCAAACAAATGGACTTTGGTCAAAAGAAGAGGCAACAGAAAATACAATTTTAACAATGATCAGAGCCACTCCGCCTGATACACACAACCATAAAAGACCTTCTGGTCAAATGGATAGAAAGAAAATTCGAAAATAATATTTACAACAACAACAATAATAATAATAGAATGATTTGACATTTGAGAGGGTCGTCTGATGTTTGAAATTTAATTTCAGCAGATTAATTGCATCAGATTTGAAAGAAATTTAATGTAATACCCACTGCTGGCTACCAGGCCATGTGAAACTACTCTTTGGAAGGATGCTTAACGAAACTATGTGTATTTTAGGCAATTAAAACATTTAGTGAGTAATTACAAAACGATGACCATGGCATCGGTCTATCAGGAAATAAGTTGTGGTTAATAAAAACAATCTTTTGACAGGACCCTGTAGACTCGAAGTATATTTATTCGGTATGGAGGTTGTCTCGCGTCTAACGTGTAGATTCTATAACGTTTATAATGAATCTGTGGATTAATTGGGTTTGCCTTTCCAAAGTTTTGGAATAGTCTTGTCAATAAATGTCTGGTGAGTATTATTAATTTGGCTGATGAAGCCGCTGGCAAGAGCAGAACCTTTCCGTAAAGAAAAAGCACCTTATTGCATATCAAATACTACAAACATAATTGGTCATTACAACCCTTCAGTAATTGACCTAGTTTCTCACACTACTTATGTTGTACGGAGGCTATTATTTTTACTGAATAGGTCCTGAATAGGATTACGGGAGACATTATACGGATACGCTATATGTACAATACAATAGAGCAGAGATTGCAGTATTACGACCCCTATCCGCAGTAATTAATTGTTTGTTACAATCCATTAGTCAGAATTACGGCTTAGCTTCCAACACTGCTATGCGTATTAATTTTATCTATGAGAGGTAAGAATATCGAATTCAAACGAAAGATTTAGCAGAAAATGATTACATACTTTCAGAGCTTTTGCCAGAAGACTGCTAAAGCAAATTTTATTTTCATATTTTTTTTTTTTAAGACACCTAAACTGGGTTTGAACTTCTAAGCCCCTCATCAAGTAGATCAACATAATACGTTCTAGGCTACGGCACTCACACATTCCACATAATCGCCCCTAATATTGTCTAGTGAAAACTGATTGCAGTAGTTTTATTAGCGTGTCAAGTGTCGTAGAGTTTTATTTGCAATGTGAATGGAGACAACCATGGTTTTGGATGACATTTAAATACCGCATTAGAAAATAGATTGTGGTGCCATAAGAGTGATTAAAAACATCGCTTTAGTATAATTAAATTTCATGGAAAATACATTGATATCTCATCGCATTATAATTATAAATAAAATGTAGATTATTTTTATCATGAATCATACCTTCGGGTTATGCAGTGCAGTTTCTCTTTATAGCGCAATTTATTACCTCAAATATGACTGCCATTGGCTTATATGATGCAGTAATTGTTGTTTACTTTGCTTCATCCGGTTTGATCTATTTTCTATTTTTGATTTTTATTGTTTATATTCATTGCGTATTTCTATTTTCAATTACTAGATTTTAAAGGTTACATGATAATTTAAAAGATCTGCAGAAGATTGCCTACAATTCTTGCAAAACTACTCGTATTTAATACGATTTATTTTATTTTTTTTTTGAATTGTTTTATTTTATTCTCTTGACTAATCAAAAATTTCCTTTATTGATCAAGAAACTTTTGAATCGCTTTTCGTTTTCTTTTTAATTATCGGACAACCCTCGTAAACAGCATTCATACCATCACTATGCTTTCACAATCAGAACATACACAACATCATCCTGTTTAAGCGTACAATATTTTTGCTTGCAACAGTAACAAACACACACACACACACAATCACACACACACACGTTGTCATTTAAAATTGCCAAAGAAAAGAGAACAGAACAGAACTGAAAAGGACAGTAAAGTTAGCAAAAGTTATCGGAACAGCAACAGCAACAGCAACAACAATTTACAAAAATATACACCAACGCCAATAATAACAAAGAAAACAACAACAACAACAACAACAATAATAAGTAATAATATTGACAACATCCAAGTAAAACATACAGAGAAACAATATTGAACGACAGCAGTTGGCAATGGTCCGTGCGGCGCCAGTTGTGTCATATTTTTGTGGAATGTGCTGCTGTTGATGTTATTGTTGTTGTTGTTGTTAATATTGTTGCCTGTTTATTGCTTGACTACCACATAAACGCATACATACACAATCAAAAAACCGTGCCACCATCCATAACCATTTTGCTATAGCCAACACCAAATTCATAGCCAAGCGCAACCAGTCAAGCCAAACAGCAGTCATGGTTAACTTTTAAACCGTATTTCCTATATTATAACGATACAGATTGTACGTATGTATGCATGTATGTATGTATGTGTGTGAATTTTTCTGCAATACTGTATGCGTATGTGTATGATTTTGTTTGAATAATTTTATAACAAGGAACAATGTTAATAAAAATTAAAACAAAAAATAAAAAAGTACGAAAATAAGAAATTATAAAGCGAAAAAAGAAAAGCGAATGATTATAGTCGTTGAAAACGACAGTCTTAAGCGCTTCTTCAATTCATCGGAAAATACACCAAAACAATAAACACCTTCCTTCTCTAATTTTCTCTCCAGATTGGAAGAAATGGACTTTTAAAGTTAAAGCCTTTGTCCTAAAACAATGCTCTCACAAACTTAGCTTGATAAACTTACTCCTTTTACATCTGGTTGGTCTCTGGTATATTATGTTAGATCTACGCTTCCTCTCTGTTAATGACTCGTTACAAATGTTCGTATTTTTAATGCTCCTGTTGTTGATTTAATAGTAGATTGTAAACATCTTCCGACAAGCTTTTTCATGCCATATTGATATTTCAAACTTTAAAATTCTCAAACGCCGTACTCTATTAGCTACTGTGTTGGCTTATTAGACATAAAGCCAGGTTGGAATCCCAGGCCAGAGTTGGAAACCCAGGCCAGAGTTGGAATCCCAGGCCAGACATCAAAACAAAACACAAAAAGTATTTCTTAGGCGATTTTCCCTCAGCAAAATAAGAATTGCCATGAAGACTTTCTCAAAAATCTGTTGTTCGAAGTCGACTTTAAACTGTAGGTCCCTCTTCTCATGTAAAAAATTAACATCCAAACATAAGTGGTGTGAGAAACTAGGTCAATAATCCTGACTGAATGGTTGTAATGACCAATTACGTATGGCTTCCATAATCTCTAATAGTTTGAATCGTGAATGTATTCACTTATTCTACCTGAGCGTAAAAAAATTTGTGTTTTCTCGCTCTGTTTTTTTTTTCTTGCACCGAGGAGGAGTAAATGTACCTAACCGCACCAAAGAGGAAGTCGTTACATCCTCCGTGTGTGACGCCCTCACTCACTAAATCCCCCCCGTCGTCTCGTAGACTATTGTGACCATTCCGGAACTACGGTGTTATTACTTCAGAGTGGAGTCCTTTTGCCCCTTTGGCCTCTGCACGCTTATATCGAAGGTTGAAGAGGCATCTAAGTGTCTCCACTATTTCCCCTTGATTGGACACGTGTGCCAGTGTCATCTATGGCGCCGTGCCTACATGTTCTACAGCCTCAAGATCTCTCTTGTTCAGTCTTAGAATCTAATCCACGTACGAACTCTAGTGGTAAGAGGAAAAGGAACAGAATATTGAGAATAAATAACTAATATGTCTTATGCCTTGCATTTTAAGAAATGATGTCAGGAACCTTTAATCCAAGCTCTTTCATGGATGACTGCAGCATATATTATTTAAACAGAATGTTGATAGGATAGTAGGTTTACTATGGAGACCCGATTATCTGAGATACAACCTCTATTGTGTGCAAGTTATTCATAAGATGAGATGTTTGGTTCATTTAAAGGCAACAGTCTATTCTACATTTTCAACTGGAATAAATTCCATGGTGAATCTAATTTCCATGGCTAGCGAAATGCCTTCTTGAATTGGAATGGAATACTATAGAGAGATTGCCCAGTTAAGTCAACCTTATAATTTCAAGTCATACTTATAATTTCTGATACTTATACGTATTCATACTTATTTTAATATTCTAAGCTGGAAGTACTCGTCGTATTCATACTTAACAATACGCATGATGTTATTGACTTCGACTCACCTCTACTTAACATTTACACGAAGAACAAAATAAGTATGATTCGCGTACAAACACTACTATAGTCACAAGAAGATTGTCTTCCTTTTCTTCTTAGTTTGATGAATGATTTGAGCCACTCGAATCACTTGTAAGTATTATAAGTATTTTTCTAAATCTGTGAATCAAAATGAGTAGACGTATGAATCAAACATATTTCGAATGTTCTGAGTTTGATGTCAACGTTGTACTCATACTCATTGTAATCTGTACTTATAAATCAACGTTGTAGCAAGTACGAATGAATCAGAGTAGTTGAATCTCAATTCTGTTCATTTACTCATACTTAAAATTGCATGAGTAGCGGAAAAACGATTCATTACAATCCTTCAGTCAAGATTACGATCTTTGTTACTCACCCAACTTACATATGTTGTGTATGTTAATTTTATACATGACTGAAGGGACCTATTGTTGAAAGTCGATTCCGAACGACAGATTTTACGGAAACATTTCATGGTAATTCTTATTTTCCAGAAATTTGCTGAGAGAAAATTGCCCAAGAAATCTCTTTTTTTCATACTTCATATCTTTAGTGTTACCAATGTAACAACGAAACCAACTATTACTATTCGGTTCCAAGTATGTCCACAAAAAAAAAAAAGGAAAACGGAAAAAATCAGAAGCTTTATAAAACATTTGCCTTTGCCTTTGCCATACAAGACTGAGTGTATGGTTTAATACCTTTGATTACCAGATGAAGTGGAAATAAAATAAGAAGAAAAGGAAAAAATTCAAAAAAAAAAGACCAAATTCGAGAAGTATAAACCATGAATGCAGGCACTCAACGACATCATCATCATCAGCAACAGCAACAGCAACAGCATCAACAGTAACGTCGGTGGCAGCAACAACAGCACAAAATCATGCTTCATTGCCAGAAATCCATGCAAAACAAGAAGTGGGCGCGATGTAGAAAAAAAAAAATAACGAAAATAAATTCTTTCTTTCTTTCTGTGTTATTCAATCGGTTTTTCAACATTTACGGGCTGATGCTGTTGCTGTTGCTGTTCCTGCTGTTGCTCTTTCAACTTATTTAATTTTATTTTGAAATTTCCTCTTTTTTATTTTTTCACAAGCATTTATAACAAATGCCGCATGTTGCACTTATCATAGTCATATACATATTGTTGCAAACAACAAATGTGGTTGTTCTTTCAATGCATTTCATTTCATTTCTTTTATTTTTATTTTCATTTTTATTTTACGTTTTTCGTTTTTCAATTTTCAATTTTTATTGAAAATATTGTTGCAAGTATAAGTTTATGGACAGGCCAGGCGACTATTTAGAGGGGTACAAGTAAGTGCATATGTGTGTGTGTGTTTTAAGTTTATATGACCAATGCATTGTTTGTTAGCGAAGAGCCATAATGACGGTGGCGGCATTTTTATAGAATTTACAAAAGAATCTAAAAAAGAACAACAACAATATGAGCTTCTCATCAGCATTATCCATACCTATTTATCCACCACAATACAACACACAGGCACACACAATTTGCTGCTGATGTTGATGCTTTTCCTGGCAATTGCTTATGACTTCCACTTCTTCTTTGCAACAACCGAACATATAGTCGCCGTTTTTCGCCGTCATCCTACTCTATTCATAGCTGCTGTTTCAGCAAACCAGCACGTTCTCTCTCTCTTGCCATGCCATGGAAACAAAATATAGCAACCACAACAACAACAACAGAAAGTATAATCATGGAATTGCACAACTGTTGCGGTAATATATGCCTTTTAGCTCTTGTGGGTTTTTGATTCTGGCTTTTTTGTCTTTGTTTTTGTTTTTGTATGGTTTTTATTTTTTTTTGCTTTTCTTAAGTAGATGAATAATTTAAACAAGTGATGATTTGGATTATCCCATCTCTCGCCCTCTCCCTCTCTCTATTTCTCTGTGTGTGTGTGTGTGTGTGTGTGTGTGTGTAGTTGGGAAATTAGCATTAAAATATCAATTGCTAATTTGTATTATAAACCGCACTCCACTCTACTCCACTCTCTCACTTGTTCACTCACTCCTTCTTATACAATATAAAGCATACACACGTACTCACTCACGTAGCTTACATCGTCATGCTGTCGTCTTGATGATAAAGTCTCTGGATAATGAGATCTATAGCCTTAGATCTACGCTTTCGTTTTGTTTTTTGGTTGTTATCGTTGCCTCCCTGCAATTTATTCATTAAGACGGTGTGTGAGTTCTTCTTAAATGCAGTTACGTTAACCAAACAACATGCTTGTGTTTGGTGTGCTTGTGTGCCTGCTGCATCCATGCATATAACATTTTCCACAGGAATGATTACATGACTTATCCATTGCATTCATCCCCAATATCCATGTGCTGCATGATGCAGTAGTTGTTGTATAATCAGGATTGGCTTGCTTGCTTGCTTGCTTACTTTACAAATTGATAAATATTTATTTCCTTTCTTACAATTTTTTTTTTTTTTGCTTGCTTTCATTCTTTCTTTCTTTCATTTTATTTTATTTTATTTTAAATATTTATGGTATCGTTGAGTTGAATTCAATTTTGGCTATTCTAATGGCGGAATAAAGCGTAGAAAACTTTGATTATTTGAAGATTTCGCACATTTTTTTTGTTTTGTTTTTTTTTTCGTTGGTAATTTTGCAAATCAATTCCAATCCCGTCCAGCATTGCATGCGTTTATTGGCTCGTAACACCTCATGGCGGCATTGTATAATCGCAAAGTTTACATGAGGCCAATATTCAAATGAGCAGCTTAAACTGTAAAAGCATGGCGATAATATTGGGTTATCCGTTAGAGGGTTTCAAAAGTAATGCGTTTTGCGATCATGTGCGAAATGCTTTCTTACTTAATTGGCCATTAACAACCTGATTAAAGGATTTCGGCCTGCCGCAACACTTTCTTCCAGGCGCCTCTGCTTTTTACGTGCTTATGGCAGTTGGTCACACCTATCGATGACAGGAGTTCCACAACTTGGTCCTTCCAACGGATACAAGATCGTCTTTTTCGCTGACTTCCGCAGATCCTTGCATGAAATACCGGTTTCGCCGATCATTCCTCCTACATTCAAACGACATGTCCGAGTCAGCGCAGCCGCTGTATATTAATACGCTGTATAACGTCTATGTCGTTGAAGAGCTCATACAGCTCGCAGTTGGATCGGATGCGGAAATCATCGCCAACTCGCACTGGACCGAAGATCTTATGTAGGACTTTTCTCTCGAATACCCTCAAGCCTTCTGCATCAGTTCTTAATAGGGTCAGTGTCTCTGCGCAATAAAGAAGCACGGCTAGGATAAGCGTCTTGTAGAGTATTAGTTTTGTCGTACGAGAGAGGTCTCTGCTACACAACTGCCTATTAAGACCATAGTAGCACCTGTTGGCAACAGTAATCCTGCGTTTGATCTCCAGACTGACGTTATTTTTTGTGGTAAGGGCGGAGCTAAGGTAAATAAATTCCTTAACTGTAAAGTTATCCGCCGTAATCTGAGAATCAATACGCCGCACGTCTCTGTTTGTCGATAACTTTTACTTTGTTTTGCCCTCATTTACTGCCAAACCCATCTTCTTAGATTCCCGTTCAATAGCACTAAAGGCAGCAGTAACATCTCGCTTGGTACCCTATGATGCCAATATCCTCAGCGTACGCAAGCAATTGGACGCTTTTTTGAAAAAATAATACGAAATACTATGTTCCATAAATGTCCGCCTTTGAAATGGTTGCAGCAGTCGATGCTTTTGAGATACATTTTGTTCTTTTATTCTCACATTTCTAAGCTATGGTTGGTTTTCAAATGCTCTAACATTATTGGCTTATCCCTGTGGACATATTTTTTGTTGGCCAACTGAAGTCGAAAAACAAATCCTCATACTCTCTACAAACTTATCATGATGTAACAATGAAATCGGTTGTAATATTTGGTTCAGCCTCCGTCTTGTTGAAACCCGCTTACCCTATTACATACACAATTGGTCATTACAACCTTTCAGTTAGGATTATAACCTTGCTTCTAACAACAGCCTTGACCAAATTTGCTGCGGTAGTTTAAGAAAATTTAAAGGAAACCATTACTGGATTGCAAATTATAAGGTCGTAGGTTTTGAAATGGTTCTCCAATGTATAGAAGTCGCAGCAGAGTTAGGTTATCATGGCACGTCCGTTGCCGCTGCAGTTTTCTGGATTATCACTGGATGTGCCGGTACCCATATGATCCATCGTATTGACAGCCATAAATCACATTAGAGGTCGTCACGATTGAACCCAGTACTCTCGTTGCCTAAAAGATTTCAGAAAATATGCTCAAAATTAGTTTTACCTGCAAACCCTTTACAGTACAGGTAGCTGAAGTATTCCGACATCTCTAATAAGGATCAGATTGAGGTTAGTTGTTCTGTCAAGGGACATCAGATTTAGTGAGGCATCGAAGAGTTAAAGGGTGTATGAAACATAATTTCTAATTTCTTTTAAAAAGTAAGAACTTTTTCTCTTCAAAAACATTTCACTTTGGCCTTGAAAGTTAGTGTTAAAAATAATAACATTCCAGAGGTCATTATACTCATATTAACGCTTAAATAATGTGTGTTTATTCAAAGCTTTTCTAAGATTTTATTTGGTGGTGTTTTTATGCAGCGATAACACAAAATATTTTGCTTTTCTAAACCTATCAGCAATATTTTCTTCAACTGGCATGCAATAAAAGGTGGGTGATGAAAATATTATTTCACTGACAACAAAATTTCAAGGTTAAAAAAAAACTGCATATCTAATCAACATTTTTGGACTTACTAAATAGAATGCATGATTTCGGTTTTTTTTTTTGCTTAGATAAGTTTTTAAATTAGAAGTACTGGGCTACTTATGGAGACCATAATATTTAGCACGTGATGACAAAAGTAATTCTAGGTATGAAGCTCAAATTGACATGGCAAGTTAAAAGGGTGTATGTAAACAAGATCTTTATGCAAGTTTGCAAGCAGAGTTTGGAATCACATCATAAAAACTTTTTCCTTATGAGCAGCATCAGTTGTATTATGTCACTGTGAAATTATAGTGTTAAGTTTGTCACTTAATGGATTACATACCTCGCCAAATATTACATTCAATAAGATCCTGAACGGCATTGAATCTCCAAAGGCGAAATAATTCGCAACAAATATCATAGGAAGAACGGGTAGTGGTTCCTTTTGACAAAAAGTAGGACCCAGTCGGTAAAAAAAAGTTCCCTACCACTACTGAATGCAAATCCATTAGGATACAGTAAACTATCTGGATACTCTATTGCTAACAATTAACCCTTTCGCGACGAGAATGACGTCGTTTAGATATGATAGTTCCACTTATATTTTCACCAACAATGCCACAGTAGGGTCAGTTGCGGGGTCGTGAGATTTTACAAAGTGTGCTACAGGTGGGCCATTACGAAGAGGTTAATTCGGAAATCCTTTTGGACAACGACTGATAGATCTGCTAACAGCAAACAAAACAAAAAATTACCCGCTTATTGTTTTATTCCCTTCATGCATTTGAACACATCTACATGCTTATTTAAACAATTCAGTTTTTTTTTTTTTGTCCACTTTTAATGATTGCATAATTTTATAATTTTGCATAAAAATGCTGCTAAACGAACACAAAACCAGTAACCCACTTACCACAAATTGATTGCAAAAATATTTCAAATACGTTGTTTTTTTTCATTTCGAATAAAATATTACCAAATACGGACAAAATTGTCACTATCTTATCAATAAAATAAAAGCCAATAATAATAACACATACACAACACAGTACATGTGTACTTCACATTAAAATAAAAATATATCTCATGCTACATAATTTATATAAAAAGAAATGAGTATTGCAGAGGTTTCAACAAACCCCTACCCTATAAGCAAGCTAAATAAGTCATAAAACAATTTTCATTCATAAAAATATCCACACACAAATAACAAAACAACACAACGTAAATAAGGAGGAGTGATGCATATACGAATCAACTCTTCTTAGTCACTTGACGAACGAACGTAAATGATCAAACACAAAACATGTTCGATGGCAATACGAAATCGTTGATGATGTAGAACAGAGCAGAAGTAAAGCTGCAGGCGCCAATTAAACGTGAAGCTGAAATGCTATTTAAATAACAACAACAATAACTATGTATGTATGCAAATTTTTGTTTTTACTTGAAGCCATAAAGCCATGGCTTTGTTTTGTTTTGTTTTCTTTAGTTTTGGTTATTGTTGAGTCATCTTCAGCTTCATGTGTTTTCTGGCAAACATGTTGGAACAATTTTCATTGGGAATATATGAGTTTAAAAGTAAGTGCGTGGGTGTTTATGTTGTTTCAAGTTATAACGTTTGATGTTTGAGTTCGTTGTGGTCGAAGTGGTTGAAAGTAAAGCCGGTTTGTTCATACCCGGCCAATTAACGACAAATGTTTTGCACAGCATTTGCTGTATAGTCGTGCATGAATAGATTTCAGTCCGTTAACGACTACAAATGCTGACGGATGTTGATAGCGCGTGTGTACAAGAATTAAAATAACACATGTTCTGTTTCAAAAAATAATAATAAAAAAAGAAAATCTCAAATGAAAATAAATTTTTAATAAAAAAAATCAAACAAAATATTCTATGAGAGAAAAGAAAAAAAAATATACAAAGTGAAAAACCCTACAAAGAAATTACATACAATATGTTAAAATATTATGATTTTATTTTAATTTAAACAATTATTAAAAAATAAATGAAATCAAATAACAAGTGTTGTTAAAAAAAAAAAATAAAACAACAAAAAGAATATAATTTTTTATTACATTAAAAAAGAAAAATAAATTAAACTTTCATAAAAGTTTTATTTTGAAAACATAAACAAACAGAAAAAGTTAAAAAAAAAAAAATTATTTTGAATACTTAAACGTCCCGCCGCTTATTTGGATTACGCGCCTTTTTGGATTATTTATTGTTATTGTGCAGTTGACATTTGACCTAATTTATTTTTATTGGGATTACCGAGTTTGAACGCCATTCATTCATATATATTTTTATACCTCGCTTTTAACATGGCTGCCGATTTAACAACAGCAACAACTCCTTCAACTGAAAATCTCTACATGCATTTAAATGCTTCCGAATTATCAGCGATTATAATGAAAGGTAAGTTTCGAACATTTTTTTATATTAATTTATTATTTTTTAATTTTTATCAAAATAATTTTAATATAAAAATTTTAAAATAAATTTTTTTTTTTTATTAAATAAATTCTTAAAAATAGTAGCCATGTTAGTATCTGCAAAAAAAGTGGGGCAGACAGTAAAATAAAAATTTCAAATTATTTTAATAATTGCATTCTATAACTAATTAAAGTTTTAAAATATTTCTACAATGTTGTTGTATGGAATTATAAAACAAAGCTCGGCTTAAAGATTAAAATACAATAATTTTCTCAGCGTAAAGATGACCTTTTTAAAAAAAAGAGTTATTGCGCATGTTCATTAAATAATGTCGTAGAAATTATTTTGCGTCGGCTACAAATTTATAATTCTTATAAAATCGGAAACGTCAAATACAAAAAAAACAAAAACAAAAAAAAAAAAATTGAAATTTGATAATTTAAAAACATCCATGGCTCTATTAGGATTATCAATCGAATATCAGTTGCGTTGCCAGTTGTCAGTTGCCATCTTTGTAGTAAGATATTGGGCAACTGGCAAAGTTCAGTTGTATTCCGTAATCAAATCAAACAGAAAAACTATATTTTAAAATTAATTAAATTCAATTCATAAGCTATTCCTTCTATTCTAAAAAAAAATTATATTCTTTAAAGTCATGGTCATATTATGCAAATATTTATTGAAAATATAAAATCCTTACTATTCCCAAAAAAAAAATCTTTTTTCTTTTTGAAATTACGAAATTATTTGAAGATCAAACCATTATTTGATTAAAATTGTTACGTTTTCTTTATCAAATATTTGCATATACTAACAATACCTTGAGATTTTTTAAGGTTATCTAATACACAATTTAAAAAAAAAAAAGTTCTTATGTAAGCGCTTTATTTTCATTTAGATTTTTCTTTCTCCTCTGAAGTAAGAAAAGCGATACCTTTCTGAAACCAATTTTTATATTTTCCAAACTTTTTTTGAATTTCAAACAAATGTTTCCAATTTTCTTCATATAAAGTGAGAGAGAAAACTGTGATTAGATAATAAAATAATAAAGATTTCTACTGCGCAATTCACTGGCTAACCAGATAGTTTTTGATCTGTTTTTCACACTTTTCGATCAGTCACGTAGACATGGTCAAACAAAAGGCTAAGGCCCCTAAATCGTTTGAGGTATTTTCGACAATTATCGTTGCCAATATGAGAAATTAGTTAGAATAAACTTTTCGCGAAATAAAGCTAAAAGAGGTCGATTTCTTGAGGCTTAAGGCATCGTCTTGATAATAATAGTTACTATTTAGTACCAGGTCCAGCGCCACATTCTGTAGAAATATGATTAATAACGCCTTAAACTATAATGTACAGCAAGCATTAGCTTTTCCGTATGCAATGGCTTTATTATTTCTGGATTCTCCGAGTCTAATTCTCAACCATGTGAGAAATGAGGTTCATTGCTGAAAAAGGCTTTGTTTGGAAAATCAGCAATGAAAGGCTATTGCTTCAGCTTCCAATCAGCATATTTGCGGCTTTAATTGTTATGTAAATTGGACTTAATATGGATTGGGTGTGCCAATCGTTATTGAAAATACGCCTTAATACGTATGGATTGTATGAACCGGGATATTTTCAACAGCTCTTACATAAAGATAATGCACTCGCCTGACTGCAAATATAATATTTCTGTTCATAATCAAAAACTTCTTTTAAAATTAGGCCAATTGACTAAGCTGAAAGTCTTAGCTATAAATTGAAGTTATATTTGTTTAATTGGGTACAAGTTTTGATAGGGAATGATCTGAATACGATCCTAAAGTCAAATCCTAACCCAAATTTTTATTACAATTTCTTTTAAATGCTTTCAGTAATTCGTAAATTGACTTCTGCACAAAACTCTTTGTCCCATAAAATGCCGTCGGCTGTATGGTTTCTTCAGATCCATTTGTGTTAACACCCTTGTCTAGACATTTAAAAAACTTTAAGCCACTTAAACTTATTCAAACAATACGTACGTACGTACGTATGTGTGAACATGCATGACCATTAAAGTATTGTTTAACCGAATTAAGCAATTAAACGAAACAATCATAAAATTTAAACATTAAAACAATACTAACAACAACAACAACAACAAAATATAATTCAATTATTTTAAATAAAAATAATACAACACCTGTTTATTATTAAAACAAAACGAAAACCAAAAAAAAAAACCCAAAGAAAAACATTAAAATGGAAAAAAAAGAACTGAAATTTAACAATAATAAACACCCACTTAACGAAAAGCAACAATTTAAAATAAATAAATAAAAATAATAATAATTCACATACACATTAAATAATAACAAATTGAAGCATAATGAAAAAACGACGAAAAAAAATAATTATTTTCGAATGTGAAACAAATCGATTCGAAATGAGAAGAATTTCAAATGAGAATATGGGGGTGAGAGCTAAACAAATGAAATTAATTGTTTAAAAACAAAACAAAACAAAACAAAAACATAAAAAATTTAATAAAATTTTAATAAAAAAATATAAAAATACCATAATGTTGTGCATATTTATACAACTGAATTGATTTATTCAAAATACAATTCAAAAATGATGAAATTATTCGTAGAAAAATTGTTTAAATAGTTCCCTTGATGCTCTAGGATAACACAAAAACGCACGTAAATTTATACATTCTCACAGATGGCGTTATTTCATTACAAGAACGGATGGCAACTCTATCACTCCAGAACTTGTGCCCATATTTCAATTACTTGCTTAGTTGGAAATAAAATTCTAGGGGTCAGTAAGCCAGCCGGTTAGCGTTTAGATATTCGATTCTTTTTCGAAATTTGTTTTACTTACACTAGAAAATTTTTAATTGTCCTGTCCTGTAATAATTGAAAAGAAATAATTTATTTTGAGTATAAATCTTCTCAATAATGCTTTATGTTACCATATTCAGATACTTTCAATTTGAAATTGCCAAGTTTCCATGGCTTTGGCGTATAAATTATAGTGAATTGAAACAATAAAATGAGTTACGTTTACGTTTGGAGGTCAACTGTGATTTGTGACTTCTTCGCCTAATATAGTAAATCAAAAGAAAAGGGATAAAATCGATAGATCACCATCTCCATGCGAGATGACTATACCTTAAAATCACATAATTGGTCATTACAATCCTTTAATCAGTATTACGACTTAGTTTCTCACACCACTTATGTTGTGTGCATTAATTTTTATACATGAATGGTCGACCTTAAACTCGACTCCTAATGGCAGATTGTTGAGAAACTTTTCATTGCAATTTTTATTTACTGTCAGAGTTTTTGTCTCCGATGAAATATTTTGTAATATTTCGTTTAGTTGGAGATGCCTGACCTGGGGTTTGTTCCGAGGCCTCACGTTTAATAAGCCAACACACTATCAACTACTACCAGACTACGGCGACTTAAAATCGCTCGTGTTAAACGTCCAGTGGTGGTTCGAACTGTGTGACTAGTAAGGCCGTTATATTGTCGTTGTTGTCCAGATCATCTAATTCAAGACAAAAGAAGTTGGTAATCATCTACTTATAGTATCTGCTGCTGGCATTAATGACCTGGCCAACTTTGTTGTCAAAGATATATAGCCCGATGACACTGCCAGTTCAAAATCTACATTAAGTAGTGAATGTATTGCATGCTCTTGGACTGGTATCGTTCCAAATTCGACAATTTTGTTTGTTCACGTATCTATTCATCCAGAAATAGGCCTTCTTGTAAAGATGATTTTAGGGCGATACTTTGCCCATAGAGAATATCGATTTTGATACAAAAGAATTTTAATATGTTCACGTGTTGCTATATGCCTCCATTGTGATTTGACAAAACAGATTGAATAATTGACAACTAACTTCATAGGTGGATATCCAACAAGTTGGGTGTTATTAATTAACAAAGAATGGAGGACCGATATATTAAAGGACTCTGAAATTTTTAAATATTTTCAAAAACCAAAAATAAAAATCCCTTTTTTTGTTTTAATTTTAACACCCATTGATTTGGCAATATTTTTTTTATTGTTGTTGTTGTTGCTGTTAATGTTTGTTTGTTTTACTTACCAAATTCTGTTTTATCGATTAAGTCAACAGTAAAACGTCAGCAAAAATTAAATAAACGTTGAGTAGTTAAAATGAAATAAAAATGAAATGAAAAAACGCAAAGTATTTAAACACAAAAATAATATCAGATTACGTTTAAAATTCAGATAAAAAAAAAATAAAATACGCCACAGCATGTATGTAGTATACAAAAATTGGATTTATTTTTCTTGTTTTTTGTTTTTACAAAAATTTTGGTTTATTTCGATTGGTTTTTATACACAATTTTTATTTATTTTTTTAATTTAAATTTTTTTTTTTTTTTTTGCAAATTTACGTTTTGCTCAAATACTTGACACCTGTTGACACTTCGTTGCCGTCGTTGCGTGTGTAATTTTAAACAAATACCCCCAAAAAAAAAAAAAACATTTTTTTAAAACGAAGTAAAAATCCACTGAAAGGCAAAATAATCTTTCATATTGAATTTTGTAATGAATTTTATAAGTGTATTTACATTTTGTATTGGTTTCAATTTTTTTTTTGTGATGTATTTCTGCTCGTTCAATTGGAAAAAAAAGTACAAGAAAAAGAAAAAATTAAATAAACATTAAATAAATTGGCACATTGACTTATCGAATTTCCAGAAAGCAACACAAATAAATAAAAAAAAAAAAAAAAATAAAAACAAAATGCCACAAAATTTCTTTTTAATTAAGAACCAAGAAACCTTTGGAAAAATGTATTAAAAAAAACTATTTTTTCCATTTAGTTTGAAACACTAAAAAAAATAAAAAAGGTTTTTAAACTTTTAAAGGTTTTTATAAAAAAAAAAAAAAAAGTAAAAATTCTTTCTTTTAATTTTTTTTTTATTTATTTCTTTCCAAATGTCATAAAAAAACGTGCTAAAATTTATGGCTTGTATTTGATATGACGTGATTTCATTTTGAAAACAAAACAAAAAAAAAATTATATTCGCTTTATTGAAATCAAGTTCATTCAACGCTTTAATTTCAAATTGTTTTAATAAGTAAAACAAAATCACCGAAACCTTAACAAAAAAAAAAAAAAATCAAAACAACAATAATTAATTCTTTAAATTTGAATTAAAAGCACAAGAAAAAAAAAATTGAAAAAATTGTTGCATTATAATTATTTAAACAACAAATGAAGCATTTAACACAATAATTAAATTTAAACAGCCAAAAGAAATTTAATAAAAATGCGTCATAATGTCTGGAATCAAATGCTTAATACGTCTTAATCAGCTGTAAGAAATAGGCCCAATTGTCAAGCACGCCAGTGCATACATATGGCAGTCTAATGCTTTCATGCTTAATACGTCTTATCAGCCAACAAACATAGACCCAATTGTTAAGCATGCCTGCTGATAAAAGAAATTCCGAGTATCTGCCAGTCTTGGAAACCTGTAGGAAAAGGCTTTCAGAGTTCTAAAATTGGTTTTTACAACCCTTTAGTAACACAATACCCAAATTGTGTGTGTTAATCTTGTCCATAAGTGTTTGAATTTACAATTTAAAGTCGACTCCGAGCACAAGAAAATTTTCCTGGCAATTTTATTTGGGTCGTAAAGTTTTTGCCAGAAGTTAGTTGAACAAATATCTACCTTATTTCGTTTACTTCGCCTAGGGGGGGGGGGGGGGAGTTCTCTCGCTTAATAACCCAATATATTACCTCCTAGACAACGGCGAATGCCATAGTGTAAAAGCATTTTGGTTCTGGAGGTATCATTGAGCCGTAAATTTTTGAAAAGGAGGCCTATGGCCATAAGAGAAATGGCTTTTTTTTTGAAATTGCAATTGCATTTCAGCCAACCGCTGCCTTAAGCCTCATAGAATGTCTTATTTTGGTTTTATTAAAGGAGAAATTTCCAGAAAAAATAATTTTATGATGTAAAGACATCTTCTAAACACAATAATCACGTAGTTTAAGAACAAAACCTTAAGTTTGTTTTATTGAACTCTATTTTTGTAACTGGAAAAAAATGTTTTTTTTAATTTACTTCGTATGCTGTTTATAAATTGAATTCATTGTATTTGTTATTCTTCTAACAAAATATGTTTTTTATTAATTAATTTTCTTTAAATTTCAATTTTTTTTTGTCAAATCTTTTCAAAATGTCTCCAAATATCGTTTTGCGACTATAAATTCTGATAAATATAGAAATGAATGTATGAATGAGTGGGCCTTTGATTGATTACAAATATCAACAATTTCTTCTGTTTCGTTTCGTTTTCATATGATTTTTCATGATTACTAACTAAGTCATTAAACAGAACGTATGTATATGATTTACGTCAAATAAATTAAGGCAAGTTTGTATAGTGATGATGATCAATGCAAGAAAATCAATTTGAACGTCATAGAAAAATAAAAGAAAACAAAAAATGAATATTACTTAAGGCACCAGTGTAGTAAGTACTCGTAGTATGTACGTATTCATACCTATGGTATTGTAAATTGTGGTTTGCATTTAATAATTCTCTTGTAAAAATGTCTTATTTAATGGCTATGTGGATGTGGATCATGCTTAATTAAATGGAAATCTATTTAAATTTATTGTAGATTTTCTAAAATAAATCATATTGTTATTGCATTTATTAATCACTTCCGAGTTACATATTTCCATGGTGATTAAATGGAAATAATATTTGAGTAATGAAAAGTTTTTAATCCCTTAAGGGTAATTGCTTTTGATTTTTCCACTCTTATTTTTTTTTTTGCCTATCATGGTTAAATTTTTGCTTAAATACAGAAAATTAAACAACAAAGAAATTTTATTTGTAAAGAAAATAAAAAAAAATTGGGGTTTTTTTTATGGCGCCACATGGCAATGCCATTAGTTTTTCATTTTCCACATTTTTTGTTTCCATTCACTTTACTTGAGTTTGTTTTCTTTTTTTTTTTCGTCTTTGGTAGTCATCTTGTCTCTCTATCTCTCCGTTTAACAATCTTCAATTGTATAGTATATCTTGCCACATCGATGAAATAATATTCATATAATCATAGCCATACCATAAGAATTTTTTTTCTTTTTTTTTTGGTGCAGATTGTAATCATCTTCATGCCACAACCCCATTTAACCACCCATTTCATGTTGAATTCTGAACAGCACGGCACAGCACAGCACAGCACTGTAGTAAGGAAACAACGAAAAAAAAGCCACATTTATGACACACAGCTGTGTCATCTCATTTCTTTTCTTTTTGTGAGTATTTCGTATTTCGGCATCAGCTTCAGTTTCAGTTTTTATGTGTTTTATAAACAAGATTTTTATTTGGCCAAAGAAGGAATTTATAAACCATGTGGCTCTAGCAGCAATCAGTAATAGCAGCAGCAACAGCAACAGCAGCAGCTAATACCACCACCACCCATACGGGCTTACATTGTTATTTAAATTTTCTACATCATACTGCCACTTTTGGTGGTAGTACTACTACTACTACTACTGCTGCTGCTTCTGCTTGCCACTACTGTCACTGTACATTTGGGAAATGAAAAATTCGGTTTCTGCTGCTGTTTTGTTAAAACGTCAGTTTGTCTATAAATTTTTGTTCCATTTGGTTTTTGCCAATTTGTTACTTATTTTCCTTCAAGGAAGTTTTTTTTCTCCTCTTTTTTGTTTTTATGTTTTCCAGTTTTTATTCTGCTTTGCGTTTTACTTGCCTTTTTTTGTTCGTTTTATTATTGTTCTCTTTGAGTAATAGACGAGACCATAATTTGTTGAAAGTGTAAATTTTTTGTTGTTATGATTTGGTTTTTTCCTATTTGTATGAGAGTATCAGCAGAGTTTTATTTTTTGGCGCCATCTGTTTTGTAATGGCGCGTTCTTTTATATTTTTTTACGGCTTTTAATTCAAATCTTTTTTTATGCTTTTTAATAATTGATGAATGTTAAAAGGACAGTTGGTTTAAGCTGGGTTGTAGGTAGAGAATTTTTTCAATTTATTTACATTGTTTGCATATTATTTACACGATAGGAAAGATTTTACAAATTATTTACATTGTTTACATAATATTTACATGCACATTTTTTTGGTTTCTACTATTAAACTATTTTAAAATACTTTAAAACTATCATTATTTTATATTTTTTTAATTAATTACATTGTTTACATGTAGAGGTAATATTTGTAAAAATAGTTTTTTAAATTTTTCCATTGTTTACATAGGAACAAATTTTTAAATCTAGAATTTACTATAAATTCGAAACAAAATTGTTTGTTTTACCTTCATTGTTTTACCATCATGTTTAGTTAATTTTAATTACATACATTTAATTATATTTTACATTGTTTACATAATGTAAAAAAATTTTTTACATTTTTTTAAAGCCAAATCCTTGTCAAAGTTGTTCCAAATAAACAGATTCAAGGTTTTTGATCATTGTTTACATAACGTAAAAAATGTACATTAATTCTTGATTATTTACATGATGTAGAAAATAATTGTTAATTCAGAAAAATTTTTCTTATAAAATTTCTTTAATTGAAATATTTTTTTTAAACAATATTTATTGCCTACAGCAAGTTTATTTTATACATTATTTACATGAAAAATTATTTTTTATTTAATTTTTTGAAAAATTTATTCTTTACATGTGCAAATACAAAGTAAACAATGTAACAAAACTGACATACATTGTATAAAATTGTTGTTATCAGTTGTAAATGTTATGTAATACAAAATAAAAATTTTAAAACTTAACTGCTTATTACTATGTAAACAATGTCTTACTTACATCTGCAAGGTATGGTTTTTTTTTTATTAATTTCCATTTTAAATTTTATTTAATTTTTTTTTTCCATTATTGACATTTGCTTATAACTTACCCTGATCGATTATCACTAATAAGTGATGGCTACGAATGGGGAAAAAAAAAATACAAAAAAAAAATTAATTATTCCAAGCGCCATGACAGAGGCAGGTTTTAATTAAAAATGCGTTAAACGTTTCATACAAATGATGTATGTACATATGTATGTATGTATGCAAACATTAAGTAAAATAAAAATGTATAAAATTTATAATAAATGTTTTGCAATTATTTAAATGATGGACAACATGACATTTGTTGTTATTCTACAGCTGACACAACAACCAAACATCATGATTGTTATTGTTATTGTGGGCTTTAATAAATTTTTTTTTTGGCATTATTAACAAAATGGCTAATTATTGCAATAGAGTTTTATGTTTAATAAACATGTTTATTTTATTTAACATAAAAAGTTAAAGCAAATGACATGCTATGTTTTAAAATAAAACATGTTAATTTGCCTATTCTCACCCCCCCTTCATTTTAAAGTAATTTGGCTTTAAAATAAAGATTTTAAATTTCAATAAAATATTTGCAATTAAAAAAATTATTGTTGTATTGCCATTTAAAACAGCTGCTAATACAGTGTAAACATATTTTTCCACCACACTGTTTAAGTTGTTAGTATTTACAGTTATACTTACATATACAATACAATACATAAATAATAAAAACAAATAAACCTCATCTGTTTTATTAGTCATCTCTGAGTGTTTACAATTACAACAGGGTGAGAGAAAAAGGGAACAAAAAAAAAGAAAAAATGAAAAAAAGCTTTACAATAACAACATTGGATTTTATTCTTATAACTACACTTGATTACTGTTACAACAACAAAGTTAACACCGTTTTATTTTGAACTATACCAAAAACAAACGTTATTACAAACACTTAAAAACCATACCACCATCATGCCATAACGGCAAAAAAAAAACAACACAAACAATGCTAACAACACAATACAACTTAAATTGTTGGTTTTATTGCTTAATTTAACCAAAATTGTATGTAAAACAAAAACAAATGTTTAACATTTGTTGTTACAACAACAACAAATAATAATAAAAACAGTTGACAATAAATTGTATACCTCACTCTCTCTCTCTCTCCGGCATTTAAAACAACTTTTTATCAATTTTGTTTTCCTTTAAATCTCACAAAGTCCTATTCCTGCTTTTACACACACACACACACACACACACACACATGCACACACATCTAGAGTAAATGAAAGCAATAAAATAAGATGATGATAATGATGATAAAAATACAAACAAGATTTTTTTTGTTATAATCATCATCAGCATGTGATATCGTTACTCAAACAATTGAAATGCAATTGTGTGTGTACCAAAGAAACAGCCAGAGGGAGAGAGTAAGTGAGAGTGTGTAGAAAAGTTGTAAGTTGTACATGCAAATAACAGGAGTTTGGTGGGTATGGCTGCTAAAAAGTTATTTCATTATTAATAAAGTGTTGAGTATATGGAGTGGGGGCAAATATGACGACTGTCTGGAGGGTTTTTTTTTATATTTGGGAGAGTAATGCTGTAATGATGCCGTATGGAGAAGCAAACTTGATTTCGCATTGTTTTCTTAGTGTTGGTTAGTTGGTTTATAGGGGTAATATCACAGCAGCATTGAAATGTTAGAACAAAAATTGAATTATTGAAGGATTTTTTATGTAAATAAACTAGAGACCAGGATAAAATTAAAAAAATTCGTATTTTTACAAATTTCTTAAGCTTTCTAATTGTAAAAAAATAGAAAAATAATCAAAAATCTGTCTTTCTTGCACTATGGCTTGTTATATTTTTTTTACACAAATCTCATTTGAAACAATATTTCAAAAAATTTTGCTTTTATGTCCCTAACGTAAAGTCAATTTCTAATACCTTGGAAATCACATTTTCATGGAAAATAGAAAAAAAAAAAAAATTCTGTAGAACACTTGTTTCTATTTCTCTTTTATCTTTTACATTTAATCAGCTGAATAGTTTTTTTCCCCTTCAATTATTTTTCCTTTCTTTCTTTTTGTATTTGGTTATGATAAAAGAACCGATAAAAATCTGTTTTATTGTTAACAGTTAACACCTGTAAAGGATCAAGTCACGTAACGTTGGAGATTTAAGAGTAAAACAGAAAACAGAAATAAAAATAATAATACCATAGATTTTCTTTATTTTTAGTTGTTGTTGTTTATTTTTTTTTTTTTTTTTGTTTGCTAGAGGGATGAAATATGATGTGAAAATAATCACTTGTTGTCACTTTGGTAACAAAGTAAATAAAATGATTGAGAATAAAAAAGAAAAGGGAATAAAACGTTAAATAAAAACGTTAGCTAACAATGGTTTTAATTTCTTTTTCTCTCTATATTTTTTCCACTTTAATTACAAAGAATTTAGGGAATTTTAAAATCCAGTTACAGCAGCTGGTCTAATTCTAATGCTGTAATAAAGGGTGTTTTTTTTCTGTTTTTGTTTTGGAGGGGAATTTCAAAACACCTGTAGTTCTCAATAGCTTGCTGACTACCTGTTGCTCGATTAATAATTTTTTAAATGTTTTTTTTTTTATAAAAATTTCAATTTATTTTGCTTTGCATTTAAATATAATTGGTATTTTAGTTTATTTTTAACTATTACAGTTTAGCTTTATTTTTAAGGTTATTTAAAGGTTATCTGGTAGTAGGAGACTATATTAGTTCTTCTTTTTTTTTAGTGGCTAAGCCTGAGACACAACAGAACACATGTCCAAAGTTTCTTGCGATCTATTTTTATTTCAAAATTTTAATCTCAACAACTATTTTAAACTAAACACACTTATTAAAATGATTAAAATGATCATGATCTTTTGTAGTAAAAAGGAAAAAAAAAACGAAAAGTCATAATTAATACGCATTAAAATTTTGTCTCTCTTATCAGCCGGGGTAATGTACATATGTAAATCCACGTTTCATTTTTATGAATGAATTCTATGTACGATAGATAAGAGTTTGTTGCTTGCATTAATAAATCAAAAACTTACATTCAAATTGAAATTTCCCTTTAAAAAAAGAAAAATTATTTGAAATTTTTATAGAATTTTTCTTTTTTGTTTTTATAAGAAACTTTCTATAAATTGCCGCTTTTTAAAAGGGAAAGAAATTTAAATAAATTATTATTGGCGCCATACTGCATTGACAATTTAAATTGATCATCGTATCAGGAGAGAAAAAAAAAACAACTACAACAGAAAAAATAGCCAATAAATTGAAACATATGCAAGATATGGGAAATTGCATGCGAAATATAATTGAACCATTATAAGCAACAACTAAATGAAATATTTCTTTTGACAACTCTTAAAAAAGAAATTGCAAAACAAAAAAACAAACAAAAAATAAACGTAAAAACAGTACAAAAAAGTATGAAGAAACGAAAAGAAAAAAAAAAAGTAAAACATCTGTTTAAATTATGAATAAAAAAGCAAAAAAAAAAGAAAAAAAAATGAAAAGACATCATAATCATCATCGTCAGAGGCATCGTCATAAGCAATGAAATCTAAATGAATACCGACAAACGCAATCATCATGTTTTAAAAATGAACATAAAAAGCAAAACAACAGATGGATACCGAAAACAGAAGAAACCCATACAAAGCAATACAATATATTCCGTAAAAATATAAATAATAAACCCCAGAAAACCGAAAAACTATACACCAGCAGCAGCATCATCAAAAGCAAACTACTGCCTGCCTACAAGCTACAACAGATCCGACACTATCAACTCCCTACCCGCCGCATTCCCACCAAAAGCAATATAATGTTGTGCGTCATTAAATACATTTAAAAAAAGTGGGGAGGGGGGGGGGGAGGTCTACTTGCCTATCAAACCATCATAACTTATTTGGTTCATTCATATATTCATTCATCTTGTACGAGTATATGCCATAGCCAGGCATAACACAATTGGTCATCATAATGATGATGAATTTGTGAATTTTATTTTGTGGTTGTTTTTTTTTAAAATAAAATAAAAATGTGGACCATATTGAAATGAAATATTATTTATTGTTAAACAATATGCAAAACATTTATAATATCATGGATATACATATACGCAAACATATATTTTTTTTTTTTTTTGCCACAAAACAATCAATTTGTAAAAGAAGAAACAATAATCACTAACGACCGCCACCATCAAATCAAAAACCAGGTCTTGGCCACTGAAATAACACAGATTTGGCACAGTTTTTGAACTTGAATTGTTGTATGTTTAGTTTCCTTATAAATTATTAAATAAAAAATTTTTCAAAAAAAAAAAAACATCACAAAAAAAGATGAAAAAAAAAAAAACAAACAAGTCTTTGAACCAAATTTATTCCAATGAAATAAAAATGAAAAGAAAAGAAATCATTAATAATTAAACTCCACTGTATTAAGCCGACAAGGGATTACATTAAAAACTCCTCGGCTTCGTAAATTAAAGAGAATAAGAAGCATATGCCGTGGTGGTAAAACAAAAACCAAGAAAAGTTCATTTACATGCCTTTAAAAATAGAGGTTCGGTTTGCCAGAAACTAACTAATAGGTAGTAGGCGTAAGGCCAGATCAAACAACGTCAACAAAACGAAAAAAATTAAAAAAATATTTATTTGGTGACTTCCTCTTTGAGAGTAAATCAAATTGCCATGAAAAGTTTCTTAAAAATCTATCGTTTGGAGTCGACTTTAAACTGTAGTTACCGCCACTCATTTATGAAAGTAACACATAAGTGGTATGAGCAATTTGGCCGTAATCCTCATAAAATTGTTGTAATGACCAATTATGTATCAATTTGTGTAAATAACTTTTGATGTAGTTTAATGACTATTCCGTAGACTTACTGGATCAAGGTTTGAGGGTTCAAACTTTCTGTTCTGATATTAAAAAAAAAAATAGGAAAACAAATATGTTTTGCGGCTATTCTCTCTCAGAAGTCATCTGGCAAAAGCATTACCGGCCATGAAAATTTTCTCATAACAGTTGTTCATATTCAAGACATTGTGAATGGTCAGTTGGACTTTAATCCAAATCTAAATGTGGCATAATGTGTCGTATGAAAGAACAAATTTTTCAGAAAGCCATGATATAGACAAATTCAAATACGGAAAAGATATTTTCATCAAGAATTAGATTGCAATGAGGCACAGACATGGCTACTTCTGTAACGATTTTAGTCTGTTTTAAATTTCTTTATAATACTTACAATTCTTGGCACAGTAGTACAATTATGACAACCGTAAATTCCCCAAAAATGTCCAATAAGTAATCAAGTTCAAATCCCCTTTCTTTTGTAGTAAAATTTTTTTACTTTTTCAATGCATTTTTGCATGGCAAACGATTTCTACTTGTAAGGTTGTCTTCGGAAATTGCCACACCGATAAAAAATTTTAAAATTAAATTTAATTTCTTTCAGTGGAATCGAAAAAGAAAAATTTTTTAATGGATGTACCACCACCATCCCCTATGCTTTCGTCAATGGCTAAGTGATGAGTAAATCTAAGCCTACAAAAGAGTATGTAGAGAATAGTGCTTAGTAATGGCCATACCTGTTGTAACCCACAACCATAAATACCTATGTAAAGAAAATCAAAAATTATTTAAACAAAACTAGAATAAAAAATCATAATTGAATTAAAAACAAATTGAAAGCATAGATTAGCAAACAGAGTCTTGAGAAAGCTTACATGTTTTCATAAGCAAACATAACACAATAATAGGCTCCACTATAATTATCAAATGCAAATGAATATGATTCTCTGCACAAACTAATTGTTATGAGTACCCAGAAACAAAAAACACATCTTTTTATGCAATTAGAAAGAACTATTGTAGGGTTAGATGAAATAAATTTGATTATTTTTTACTTCAAATTAAAAACTTAAAATTCTATTTCTATATACTCTCTTTTCTTGTTTTATTCTACGCAAAACTGAAAATCTTTAGATAATCATTTCAAAAGATATTTCTTTTCATTTTCCTAGCAATCACTGTTGTTGCATTATTTTGTTATGCACCCACTCCTTTTAAGGTTAATTAGCTAGAGTTTGTTAAACAAAAACTGTCATTTAATGTCGTTTTTGTTGATATTATTTGGTTGACTAACAATACTTGCTTTGCTTTGCTTTGCTTTAAAATGAGAATGAAAAAATAAAGAACAGAAAACTAGGAATTTTTGCTTTCAGTTAAAATACCAAAGTTGGTCATAGAGATTTTTTCCTTTCTGCCACATGTCAAAGATGACAAGAGTAAAATTGTAAAAAGAGATTTGAAAGACAATAAGCATTTTATTTCAATGGCTTTTATT
Organism: Sarcophaga peregrina; assembly: GCA_014635995.1. Classification (NCBI taxonomy): domain Eukaryota; kingdom Metazoa; phylum Arthropoda; class Insecta; order Diptera; family Sarcophagidae; genus Sarcophaga; species Sarcophaga peregrina. The sequence goes on along the minus strand of CM025791.1, from coordinate 15,393,086 downwards.
TTTTATTTTTTTTAGTTTATTTAAGTCATTTACCTTAAATGGTTGAAGAAAAAGAACTTAAAAATTGGAAATAAAATTCAAATTCAAAAAACAAAAATCTTTCCTTTTGTTAATGCTTTTAGCGCCATTGTGCAAGAAATCCTTAACAACCTCCGTTTTCTTTGGTAATTTTACGCCTTTTTGTGTTTTCTCATTTAAAGTTTTATGTGAAACCATATTTTCCTTTTAATTAAAAACCAATTATCCTTTAATTAAATACCATTTCCTGTTATACGGCCAGAACTTAAACTTAAAACTTGGTAGAGAAAAAAATCAAACAAAAAACAAAAAACACTTTAAAAAGGCAACACTTGTTGCTTGCTTAATACAGATTTAATGACGTCGCTGTTTTAAAGGTTTTGTTACAACCATAACCACTACACCACAAACTGTGTCGGCAGGTAAAAAAAAAAAACGTAAGAGTGAGGTGTATGCCTGGTCTACACATAACCTGGCCAATATATGATGTGGTTGTTGGTTTGGTTGGCTTTTTGCAAAACGCTAACCTGCCGGCAATAAAATAAAATTTTTGTTTTATTTTGTACCTGTGCCCCGAGTGTATTGTTTTCGTTTTAAGGTTAACAAGTTTAATGGCTTTGTTGAACTTGAAATTTTTTTACTTTTTTTTTTTTTGGGAAAAAGGCTAACACACAGAAATTAATATTAAAGCCCAAATATGAATACAAGTTTGAATTATAAAATTTTCTTTAAAAACAAAACCAAAACAAAAAAAAAAAACACACACACACAAAAGCGGTCATACAACCATTTTTTGAAATGATGGTATCAAATCACACTTCATTTTAACTTTTTTTTTATTTTGAATTGAAATCATCCTGTAATAATGTACGTATTTATCATTTGATGAAATGTGGTTCATCAGGTTTAAAACACACTTTGGAAATAAATTTGTTTTAATTTTTTAACACAAAATCAATAAAAAAAAACCAAACCTAAACGCTGATTTAAGGTGTAGCAAAAACCTCTTCTATTTAAAACTGGATTTCTGTTTTTGTTTTCGTTTCTTTCTGAAACCTCTTTTGTTCGATGGTGTAGGCGTATTCAATGCAAAAAAATAAAAAATATATTCCCCGGAATTTTTATACCTTGCCAGTCATCATTTAAAACTTAAAGGTCCCATTAAAATATTTTCATAATAAAAATTAAAACGTCTGTTAGCATAAAATTTAAATAATTTCAAGCACACAAATATTAACACGAGTAATACGAATTAATTAAGCGTTACAGGGGTCCAATTGGACCATTTTTACAACTAGAATTTCTCTCCATCTGTCCATTCATAGTTATGGTTTTCCATTACAACCTGGTATTCGATATGCTCTCCCTTTTCCAGCTGTCGCTAACATATAATTTGTTTTGTCATCCATTCTACAGATATACCGCCAGTGGTACTTGATTCACATTTTTCAAAATTTCTTTATATACCTACTGTACGGTACTTTTTCAAAAATTTTTTATTTAAGTTATGCTAATTATGTGATTTTTTTTATTAATAAATTATTTTAAATCACTTTAAAATATTTATTCAAAAATTATTTATTTATTCATATTTTTCTTTCAGGTTCACCCCATTCAAATGATCGTGATGCTGGCTTTTGTTCCGGCAGCAGCGAGGGTGGTGATGACTACTACAGCGATAATTTACGTTTGGAACCCAGTAGTCCAACGGATAATTCTGAGGATTCAGTGGAAGTTAAAGTTGCACCCATTTCTCTGGTGCGTAACAAACGTAAAAGTTCCGAGCCATCCAAGGTCATAGAAGAAAAATCAACAGCTTCACAATCGAATGGCCCACTTAAGAAACGTATACGCTATACCTCGAATACCGATTCGGGTGTAGTATTAACACCGCCTGCTGTAACAGTTACATCACCACCACCATCACAAACATGGGATGCTAGTCAGATATTACCTCATGAAATGATGCCAAATCCGGCCCAGGTATTTGTAAGACATCCGGGTGTTACCACATTGCATAGACTGCCTGTTAAACAGGAAGACTTGGAAGAAGAACAAGAAGAACCTTTGGCCTTAGTGCTTAAAAAACCATTGGCTGATGCTGAATTTAAAGAATGTAGCAAAACTCTTAAAAATTTAACACCCAAAAAAAGATTTACCCGCGAGTCATCAATAGAACATGCAACACCACCACCACTACCCAAAACAGTTGATAATGCTGCAAATTGTACAGAAACTTCAGCGATTACTGTTTCCGATTCTAATGTAACTTTAGTTCCTGCCCCTGCTCTCTCGGCTAGTTCGTCCTCACATGAAGAATCTTGTTTAAATAGCTCAGGTTCACAGAAGGCATCAAAACCGCAACAGCGTAACTATAAGAATATGACACGTGAAAGACGCATTGAAGCAAATGCCCGTGAACGTTCCAGAGTTCATACTATATCAGCGGCCTATGAAACTTTACGAAAAGCTGTACCCTCCTATTCCAATAATCAAAAGCTCTCAAAGCTTTCGGTCTTAAGAGTAGCCTGTTCCTATATATTGACCTTATCACGTATGGCAGGCTATGATTATAGTCCTGATGAGTCGGAACCTTCCATAGCCTCATGTTTTGATGCTGTCACCGCCACCATACAAACGGAGGGCAAAATACGAAAGAAAAAGGATGAAGAGAAATAATCGTAAACCTTCAAAGGAGCGAGACATAAAGTTTATATTTAAACTTTAAATTAATTTTTGCAAACAAAACAAAAATTTTTTCAAGGACTGATAATTTTTTTTTTTAGAATTTAATTTTTATGTAAAAACAAAAAAAAAAAAGAAAAACAAAAACAAATAAATTTTAATATATAAAAAACAGCTTTTGTTAAAAGTTAATATTAAAAAGCTTAAATAGCTTGGAATTGGAATTTAAGAAAAAAAAAACAATTACGATCTGCTTTAAAGGCTTTAAATTTTTTAATATGATTGTATGGCTTTAAAGCTTTGCAGCCATGCACAGTCATTATTTTATAAGTTTTCTATTAACAAAGGCTTTGTTTTATTAAAGCTTTCTTTATGATTTTATAAAAATTAATTCAAACACAAAAAATGTTAACTTCAAACCACTACTACTATGATATTAAATTATTTCTTAAATGTGATGTTGCTTTAAACAAAAACCCAAAACAAAAACAAAAAAAAACCTTTTTAAAAATTAAAACAAATAAAATTTACAATAAAAAGCTTTTCATTCCATAAAAGCTTGTCCTTCAACACAAACCAACAAATGAAAAAAAAGAAAAAGACAATAAATTGTAAAAAGTTTAAATTTAAAATTAAAAACTAAAATTAAAAAAAAATTTTTTTAATAAATCAAATATTATATTGAAATAATAAAACCCTAATAATAATGAAAATGACAATAATTTTGAATATAAAAAATAATTTATTTAAAAAAAAAAATGAAATAAAATATGATAAAAACATGTACAAATTCTCCTCTTTTTTTACGTAAAAACAAAAATAAATTGATTTTATATTTGTAAAAAAAAAGAAAACAATTTAATATTAAAATTTAAAATAAAAAAAAAAACATGAAAAAACAAAAAAAAAGCAAAAAACTTTTTATTGTTTATAATAATTTATATTGTAATCTCATTGTTTTAGTTGTTTAAGCCTCTTTAATTATTAAAGTGCCATAAGAAAATATTAAAAATTTAAAAGAAAAGGAGCCAGAAACTAAAAAACAAAACAAAACACCTTGAAAAAAAACAAAAAACAAAATTTAAAATAAAAATTTAAATAAAATATTTATGAAAAAAAAGTGTTTTAAACATTTTTTTTTATGAAAATTTACGTTAACAAGTGTTTTATTTACAACTTTAAAAGCTTTCTAATAGTAGTATATTCGCCGTCAACTAATTAACCATTCAGCCAGACAAACTATACTTTCGGTATTTCTTTCTAATATTATTGTTGCTACAGGGTCTTTAAAGTATGGGTTTCTTCTTGGCCAGAATTTCTAGAATAAACTAAGAGAACTCTGAACTCATCATCAGTACACTCTGCTCCACTCCAATGCACTTAAGCCATTATTTTTTATACTAATTCGTCTTCCTTTTGACTTTCTATTTAAGAAGAGAGTTATTCTAGTGGCAGTTAGGCTCAATGTAAGTAAATTCTGTTCTGTACTGTTAAATTAAGACATTCATACATAATTGGTCATTACAAGCCCTCAGTCGGGATTATTGACCTAGATTCTCATACCACTGATGTTGTGTGTGTTAATTTTATAAATAAGTGACGAGACCTATAGTTTAAAGTTGACTCCGAACGACATTTTTTTTTGAGAAACTTTTTATGGCAGGTTTTTTTTCACTCTCAGAGTTTTTGCCAGAAATCTGCTGAGATGAAATCGCCGAAAAAATAATTTTCTTTTTTTTTGTATTTTGTTTGGATATATGGCCTAAGGCTCGAATCCTGGCTTTACGTCTAATAAGCCAACTCACTACCTACTAGACAACGGCGTCTTAAGACGCCAGTTGCATATTCTGATTTTCTATAGAAAAAGGAAGCCGAGCTAGTTTCAAAGAGGCTATAGACACGATATAATTCTGTGTTCTATGTCTTTCGAGTTACAACATTTGAGGTTAGAATTTCAACTAAGGACGTCTGAAAAATCTAACGGTTCATTGTAGATGTCTTAGTTACAAAATGTTGGACAAGAGTAGACAGATGTATACACACTAAAGCTTCTGTTATCAACCATTCGTATAGGCTGTCTAACCATTGTAGAGTTTTTCAAACCAAAGCCATGGTCAATTTTAAAGCGGCTTAATGCCTTTTGGATTGTGGGATTAGCTAGGAAAACTACTTAATTTTTTCGGCACAGTAGTCAGCGACCGTTACATTGGGCACTGTCCTCCTCCTTCAGAAATCCTAGAGATTTCCTAGAATATAAATACGTTTTCCAAAAATACATTGCTAATGAACAAGTCAGTACTAGTATGGAGCAGCGCTGATCTATTTTGAAGTTGGTTTGGAATTGGTTTGTGGTATCACAGTGGGCCTAAACCCTTTTCTAAGTGGGAACTTACCTTCATAGAAGAGTTCGCTACCTAATTATCCATGAAAATTTGAGGTGAAAAGATAAAAGAGAGAAAAAAAAAATTAAATAAGAATCCATGTGTGTATTAAATACACTCAAACCTAAAAGACCCTGCTAATACGCTGTTGTTGACGTGCGTGTGTTATCATTTTTATGCCTATTTTAAAATTCATATACAAAATTGATAATTTTACTATGACTTCTGTTATTTATTTATTTATTAATTTATTATTATTGTTTTTATTGGATGTTTTTTTCATTTTTTTTTAAGGCTTGACTTCATTACCCCCTTTTGTGGGCCATAGACCCACTCAATCACACGCTATTCATGGCGATAGCATGTATGCAGCAGAGATACAGAAGAAAACATCTGTTAATTTCTTGTTTTCAAACGAAACAGCAACGAAATGAAGTAGATCGGAACACAAACTACGTCATATGACACAAGGTATGGCAGAGTATTGGGATAAATATTCTAATTAGCAGGTGATAATTTTTAATTTTATTTATAAATAGAATAGACAGACACATTTACACTGTTTTGGGCCAGACAAAATTGAGCCTATTTTAGCGTATTATTTATGCTATCTAACCAAAAATAAATATTTTATGGAAATGTTGTTAATTTCAGCTAGAGCCCTTCTCAACATTATTAATTCAATGCTTAAATAATGATAATGAATACGAATTTTGAGAATCGCAATATGAATTTACGTAAAATATTTCTCTTGTTAATTTGTTTGTTTTTTTTTCATAATAAATGGCAATCACGGGTTTAATTAAGGCCATTTTAGTGGAATATGATTATCATACATATCATTAGACCGACATATTTTTTAAATGCTACATATACATACCAGTAAGAGAATGACGATGCTAAAAACCTTAGAGGTCTGCTCGTTGACTTTTGAATTTTAAACACTTGAATTTCTAAGAAAACCCAATGATTTTTTGGTCTACAAAAGCTGATGTATTTCCTTGATCCCTTTGAGGATCAATAAATTAATTGAATACGTATCTATCTTGTGCTATTATTTTCAGTCATTCAGTTTTAAGTCAGCTATTTCGCCAACGATCGGTATTCTTAATATTCTGGTATTAACTCTTATACGTACCTAATCTTACATCACATATCATGTGTGGCGGGCCTCGACTCCCAACGATAGATTTTTGAGGAAATTTTCATGACAATTTTATTTACTGCCAGAGATTGTGTCAGATAACTGCTGAGATGAAATCGCCGAAGAAATATTTTCGTATTTCGTTTAGTTGGCGATATCTGACCTATTATCTCTCATAATCAACGATTTATGTCCTCTCGTTTTACGATCGATAATATTCAAAATATAACGGGTGATTTTTTAACTATTATCTTTTTGGCAATACTGGTTTTAACAGCTCACGGTCGTTTTGTCTTTTGTTTCACTATCAAACATCATCAGTTTAGTCTGGAATTTAGCTGTGAATCCTCTTACAAAAGAACAACGCTTGCAAATCGTTGAATTTTATTTTCAAAATGCGTGCTCTGGTAAGAAAGTTCATCGCGCGCTTCTTCCAGTTTTTGGTCAGTTTAATCGATCTATTGAAGCGGCTCAATGGATAAGTAAATAAGTAGAATTGTCGATATTGGAGTGAAAATCAGCCAGAAGCATTGCAAAGGTTACCAAAGCATCCAGGAATAGTCACCGTTTGGTGCGATTTATGGGCTGGTGGCATCATTGGATCTTACTTCTTCAAAGATGCTGCGAATCGTAACGTAACTGTGAATGGTGAGCGCTACCAACATTTTTTTGCCCAAAATGCAAGAGCTTGACTTGCATGACATCTGGTTTCAACAAGACGGTGCCATATGCCACACAGCATGCGTAACAATGGACTTATTGAGAAGCGAATTTGCTGGACATTTTATTTCACATTCGGGACCGGTTAATTGGCCGCCTAAATCGAACGATTTAACGCCTTTAAACTATTTTTTGTGGGGCTATGTTAAAGTTCATGTCTATACAGACAAGCCCCCTTCAATTGCCTTACTGGAAGGCAACATTGAAGCATTTATTCGTGATATACCGGCCGAAATGTTGGAAGGAGTATGTCAAAATTGTTCTCAGTGGATGGACCATTTGGGGCGCATTCAAGGTAAACATTTGCATGAAATAATTTTCAAAATTTAAATTGTATGAACCGTACTATCGATTCAAATAAAGATTTCATGCATTTTTCTGAATTTTATGTGTTTTTTTTTTTAAAAATTTTTCTGTAGCTCTTAAAAAATCACCGACTGCCTCTCAGCAGATTTCTGGAAAAAAAAAAACTTTGAGAGTAAATAAAATCTATCGTTGGGAGTCGAGCCCTGTCACTCATGTATCAAATTAATATACAAAACAAACTAAGTGATGTAAGAAGCTAGGCTGTATTGTATATCTAAATGTGATTGATGCTAACTGTACAATGTGTCATTGTAAAAAAACATTAGTAAAAGCAATATCGAATAGCTAGTGCAACAGGATTTTGTCAAGCCCTTTAAATTCTTTGGAAATCATTAATAACCCAGCACCTGGTTTTGTAAATATTTACCTAGCAATGTCACATTGAGTCCAATTGTATTGGCATTAAAAAATAACAATAACTTTTGCGATTTAAGCCATTCTTACATAAATTACTAGACAAGAAACTGTGATAATTTTTTAAAAGGGATTTCATAAGATTTCTGATGAAATTCAAGCGAATCCAGGCATCAGCACTTAGTTCCACCGGCAATCGGAAAACTAATTAACATATTGCACTCATAACAATATCGATTGAGATTTCTTTTCTGTTTTTCTTCTTATTATTGTTGTTGTTGTAATATATATATACCATATACATATATATGCCGTGTATATATATATATAAAAGATTATCTGGAAAAACAAGAAATTTCATTCTTTAACACAAAAAATCTTGCCTTTTTAACGATTTCAATAAAAACGAGTGTAAACAGCATGTAATCTGGTGTTAAAATTACATCAGATTTAAAAGTGAACACATTTATTTGTTTTCAATCATATTAAATTGAAATTAAAATCAAAAACGAATAACAAAAAAAAATAACAAAATCTTAATAACTTTGCATAAATAAATGAAATGCAAAAAAAGGAAAAATAAAAATTAAAGCGAAATAACCAAATGGCTGATACCGTATAACAATGGCTTACTCGTTGCTCGTTTTCAAGTGCAATAAAAACAGGTGTTGCTTGGGAGTTATTAAACCAAAAAGAAAAATTTGTTTTTTTTTTTAATTTATTTTTGTTGTTGTTGTTGTTGCCATATTTCTGTTGCTCACGCAAAATCTGTGTTTAGGTCTGCAAGTTTGTTAGCGCCTTGTGATATCGTTTTAAAAAACTGGTAACGGAATTTTCGTTGGCGAAACCATAACAACGAAATAGCGACACACCTTTATTAAGTGATATTCGCTTTTAATAATGCTATAATTCAACAATAACAATAACAACTTTACCAAATGACACATAAATAGCCAAGACAATGCTTATGAAACTGATAGTGATAGTGATAGGAATAGAGACAGTGACTAGCAGAAAACACCACTGGGCACTGGTAATTCTGTTACTGTGTCGGGTCTAGAATTAATTCCTAATTTGTCAATGACAGCCGCTTGAAATCTGAATACTTCCGTTCTATGTTACGTTTTTTATTTTTTATTCAGATTTTTTATATTTTTTTTCTTTTCATTTTTTTATAACGATTTTACTGTGCTTACTGCTGCTGGTACTACCATCGCTGCTGCTGGCAACCGATAACAATAATCTGATATATGTATGGTATGTTGTTTCTTTTTCTTTTCGTTTCGTTATTAATTGTATTTTATTTTCTTTCGTTTTTTTCTTTCTTTTGTTTTTTTTTTTGTAATATTAATGTGGGTAGTTTTCACTTGATTATTTTCATATTCTAATCGAAATTGCAAAGAAAAAAAATTAATTCGCGCATTTGTTTATTTCACATTTCATTATTTGAAAAATTCCCTTTATGGTTCACAGCGAACTGATGACAAATACACCTGTTGGCTATTAGTTAATATTCATATTTTTCGCAATTAATTAAAGTGTGTACACGAGAGAAAATTTTTTGGTTTTATAACCTTACAGGCTGTACGATAATGAATTTCATTTCAATAAAATTTCAAAAAGCAAGCGTTTATCCTTTTTATAACTCTAAAGAATAGAGCTTAGGTTAGGTTGATTTACTTCATTAGTCATTGCAATCCTTTAGTCAGGATTACACCGTTTTCACATGGCCCATGTTAAGGGGGTTATTTTTATGCATGAGTGAAGAGTTTAACGTTGGCTCTGATCGGCAAATTTGAGAGACTTTTCATGGAAATTTTATTTACTCTGAGAATTTTTGTTACAAGATTGCTGAAGGCAAGCAACTGAAAGAATTTTTTTTGTTTGGTTAGGGATGTCTGAGTTATACACTTCAGTGCAGTCAGGCATATCGAGGATGAGGTTGCCACGTATTCACTCGAGTGTTGGTTATATTAAGCAATGTCCCGTGAGAAATGAGAAATAATTGGTTATGAGAGAATTAATAATCTCCTTCGATTAAGATTCCTGTATCCATTGCGGCCGGTATCTTCACACCTTTTCTGATATGTCCCTATGCCGAGGATTTCAAAGGGTATCGAAGGAGACTTTATGACAGTCTAGGCTTCCGAGTATATCAAATTGTATCATACATACATTATTGGTTATTATAACCCTTCAGTCAGGATTATTGTCCTAGTTTATGTAATTTTATATATAAAGTTTAAGCTCGACTCCGAATGACAGATTTTTGAGAAACTTTTCATGGGAATTTTACTTACTCTCAGAGTTTTTGCTAGAAATCTGCTGAGAGGAAATCGCCGAAGAAATACTTTTTGCATTTTGTTCTGGTGTCTGGCCAGGTGTTCGAGCCCTGGCTTTACGTCTAATAAGCCAACACACTACCTACTAGACAACGGCAACTTGATTAAAATACTTTCAAGAAATATTCTCAGGGAATATCTCATAAAATATTTCACAGAATATTCTGCTATCAAGCAACCGTTTATTAAATTTAATAAATTAAATTGATAACCGTGCAAAAGACCCTTTAGATGATTTCCTGATAACCATCGATGTACACTTGATATGTTTCGCGTTCTCTGATGAATGTTTTCAATATAAAGGAAATCTAGGCTGAACCAAAAATCTTGAAATTTAAGTTAAGATTCTAGCAAAGAAAAATTGATTAATCCAACATGTAAAAGGGAAATAAAAAAATGATAATCGAGGCCATACTTTAAGAAGAGTAGCTCCTTTTTTTATAAACTTATTTAAAAATAGTCTATGTTCCGAAAGTATTTTCGTGGATATGCTTTGCTAAAGTACTAATGAACTCTATGGCATACAATCTGGCATTGGAATTGCTTTTGCCGCTGATAACGAAATCAATATTCACTGCCCACCCATTACTTGCTCACTTACCCTTTAATTACCACTCTCTTCTGATTATTTTTTTGGCTTATTTTTTTTTCGCATAAAAAATGAATTTCTTTGCCGCAATTTGATTGATAAGCAATTCGTTTATATACATATATTTTTTTTTATTTATTTAACACAAAAAATATTAAAACAATCCAATTTGGAACGTAACCAGTTTGATATTGAAGTCCATCCAAACAACCAATCGTTAACGATAACTTGCTGTCTATAATTAAACAAGCGTAATATTATATTGAAACGCATACAATATTTTAGTGTGTCTGTTGTTTCTGCTTTTTTTATTTACTTTTTTTTATAGGAATTTTGATTTTTGGTGCACCTGTACTTCACCTTCATTATTTTATTTTATTTTTTTTATCAGCAATTTTAAATGCTGATTTTTGTTTTTAATTTTCCAAAAAACAAAAAAAAAAAATAAGGCAAAAAGTTTTCTGTTTTGGGTTGCGACGAACGCTTTTAAATTATCATGATAAAATTATCGATATTTATCGTAAACACATCATAATAATCATTGAATTAAAAGCAAAGGCAAAAATAATTGTTAAAAAAATTTCGATAAAAATCGAAAAATTTTGTTACAAAAAAAAATTAAATTAAACAAGATTTTAAATCTTGATTTCAGCAACTGATAAATAAAATTTTTAACGACTACTGACAGCCAATTAATAAGGAGAAGTTTTTTTTTTTGTTGTTTTGGAAAGTTCAGATGAAAATATAACTTAAATTGGTAAGGGACAGTTTGGTTGTTCAAAAGTTTTAAAATTTTTAACATGCAGTGCAATGCTTAAACCATAAGGCGTGGTGGAAAGGAATTCATTATTTTTATAATTTCTTTAAAATTGAAAACTTTATTTAGGATAGTTGAAATGGCCAGCATGATTATTATTAATTTAGTTGCATTAACCCACTTCTGCTAGACTGGCGGAGGTTCTTGCTGCATATAGTAACAATCAGTGGCCTTTTAGAAAAAAGTTTTCAGAGTAAAGACTTTTCATGGAAACACTTCTTTAATATATAAAATTAACCTATACAACATGAATTGTGTGAGATGAAAGGCTACAGGATTTATTGGTGCATGACCACGGACTTAGCAGTTCCTCAAATTAATTCTGCAGGAGATATGGGTGTGAAAAGGAGAATAAGACCCTCTTTCATCTCTGGCGGTATACTTGTATGTAACATACAATAATTGGTCATTACAATCCTATCATTAAGATTAAAATCTAATTTCTAATTTCTCACACCACTTATGTTGTGCGCGTTAATTTTTATACATGCGTGGTGGGGCCTACAACTTCAAATCACCACCGAATGACAGATTTTTGGTAAACATTTTCATGGCAATTTTATTTACTCTCAGAGTTTTTGTCAGAAACATGGGTAGAGAAAGTCGCTGAAGAAATATTTTATCATATTTCGTTAAGTTAGAGATGGCTTGAACTACCTACTAGACCACGGCGACCTAACGGCGTTATACTGAACCTCCAATTATCTACCATTATAGACCGAAATATCCAATGTAAGTATTGCTGACTTATTTTAAAGTCGAGTTGGTTTCCCATAGGAAATATTTGATCCCCGCTTTGGATATTAATTGTGATATTACAATGACCACACGAAGATTCCGCTACCTAACCTAACCTATAGTTTTCCTTCGATCTCCTTGCAGGATTTAAGAGGTTAAGGAACATTGTACTGTTAGAAAGCATCGAAAAAGCAGCATTGGACTTTCAGAGGTGGCTTATTCGTCCAAAGAGGTTGGACACACACGCACTTAGTCCACTTTGACTGGACAATTTTCATTATTTTCTCGACATTCATGAAAACTATTTGCTTAAAGTCATGACACATTTTTGATAGACTGACATCATGTGTTTTTTAGTTACCATTTTTGCTTAAAAAACACTTGTCTAGTTACTTAGCATGTTGGAACCACATTTAAACACCAGACATAATTAAAGCCTATTTATTGGAAAAATACGAAATGTTTTTTTTTTACCACACACCCTGAACAATTCAGAACTGCTAAATCGAATAGCAAAATAGAATAACTAGACATCTGTGCTGTTTTTCCTTTCTTTCTTGACTAATTTTAGCTATTACGTGAATATTTATAGCGAAATTTTCTATTTGTTTTAAATGTCAGTTCAATGACTCACTTTCAAAGGTGCAGGTTTGTCTTGTCTACTAATATTGTTTACCATTTTTTTTGATTTGCCCATTTTAATTCGTTATTCTTTCATAGAGAATGCTACGATGATTCATATATTGCACAATATGAGTGATCAAAATTAAATTATGAACATATAGAAATAGATCAATCAGAGATAAGATAGTTAAACGCCAAGTACGTACCTCAAAATCAAAACACTATATAGGGATATATTGCAACTTGCATTACTGCTGACATACACAATCTTCGAAAGATAATTTTCAATGCATATTCAATGCATATGGATTTACGGTTGGAGGCTTTATCGGTTCATATTTCTCTGAGAATGATGTTGACCAGGCAATCGGGGTAAGACCATCTTCTTTTGAAAGATAATCTGAACACTAACAGAATGTTATGCTACTTGCTACATTGTTCATGCCATATTGGATTTTCTCCCGTCAAAGTGAAGTAAAGTGTCCATCAGACTGATCGATTTGATCCCGTTAGGTTATTTGTTGTAGGGTTGTTTTAAGTCAAGAGTATATGCGAATAAACCGCAGTGAGGACCTGAAAGTCAATATAAACCATACTTATCGCATGCATTGCACCCAAAGATTGTAATTGAAAGGTTAAAAAAAGTTGTAAATATCACTGAACTGAGACATCAGTTGCTGAACTATAACTGAGAAGGGCTTGAGTCATTTACTGACTGATTTTTGGCAGGCATTTTAAAGAGCCACTTGTCTTAAAGTTTTCTGAAAGTCTGCTAATCACATCATTCTATGTAAAGTATTAACAAAACTTATTGCAAGGGTGTTAATTTTTTTTGTTCACTATAACTTTATTACTATTTAAATAAAACGAACGAACTGTACGAGAGCAGTATGGAAAGAGCCTGATCAAGTTATAATTTCGTGTTCCTATTTGTTCTCTTACAGCTGTTTTAATTACAAATCATTTATAAAAATCATTTAATCATTCTGTTTACTGTTGCTTTCGGGGAAATTTTTTTTTCTTTTTTAATAATTTCCTGGAAATTTGAAAATAATTTTGTTGTGATAAGCTTTTGAACTTGATTGGTGACCTTTTAAAGTCAAACGACGCATTAAAGTTTTAATTATTATTTACATCGAATACAATAGATGGAAAAGGGAATTAAAAAGGGAAAAATTGCTTAAGTCTAATACTTATATTTTCCTTATAAATAACCCTTTTGAACTTTTACTAAATTAAAGTGAATAAAATTGTTTGGAAAATTGCTGCAGTAACTTAACTTTAATGTTTAAAAAGGCAAAAGTGTACAGTACAAAACGCCAAGGAAAAGAAATTCTTGAATGTTAAACATTACATTAACAAAAAAACATTTAAAAACATTAAGGTATCTAGAGAAGAAAGGGTATAGGCTGAACTTTGGCTGAATTACAATAGAGTCCACCAAATATTTCGCGGAGTACGTGAATCAAACGTTGAATATGTTCAAAGAAGTAATAATCGATTGTAGAAATCGTGTATTTCACCAATGACTTCACAAATATTGTCCTTTAAATCGTCAATTGTCTCTGGCTTGTCGGCGTAACACTCATCTTTTACGGCACAGCCACAAGCTCTGCGGCTGATAATGCGATCTTCAAAAACAGAGAGCAAAAAATCGAGTATAGCTTCGGGTGAGTGGCATGTAAAGCGCCGTCCTATTGAAACCAAATGTTGGCAATATCCTCCTCTTCAATTTTTGTGAACAAAAATTCGTTTAACATGGCCCAATCACATGGCACAATCGATAATGTGCTTAAAAATTGGACTAATCGTGCAGGCTACTGCATGGCCAGCCGAGGCAGCCATTTGAATGAAGTTATTTTCCATTATTAACCGGAAGAATTGTACTTTCAAATAGAAAAAGAAATTTGAGAAAATATTCAGTAGTTTTTTCAACAAAAAAAGTTTAATTTAATTAAGTTAAATGCTTAATTGATCATTACAATCCTTTAACCAGGATTACAATCTAATTTCTCACATCACTCATGTTGCGTGTATTAATTTTTGTACATGAATGGCGGGACCTGCAGTTTAAAATCACCTCCGAACGATAGATTTTTGAGATACATTTTCATGCTAATTTTATTTACTCTCAGAGTTTTTGCAAGAAATCTGCTGAACAGCAGTTGTGGTAGACATATTTGTCCATATTTCGTTTTGTTGGAGATGTATAAGCTGCGATTCAGCTTCACGTCTAATAAGCCAACGCCCTTTTTTCAAGACTACGGCGATTATGCGCAGCCTGTGCTTATTCAGTTTTATAATACTTGTGGTTTCTTCTTCTCGTGGTTCATTGTAATCGCTGCAGAGTGTCTTTACAGTTCTTCTTACTGCACCACTGTCTAATAGTGCGACTTTTCTCCCCCGTTTGCTCTCAATGCAGGGAAAGGTTTTGGGTTCTGCAAGATCTATTAATCATTATTCCATATCTGGAATAAGCCCTAATTGCCTCTTAATATTCCAGAACGGTCCTTAATTCGGTATTCCTGTTTGTTACTGGCCAAAGCGTCGTTTTGCTATCAATAATGATACCGAAATCCTAAATTTTCACAGGCCCTGATTATACATTTCCTTGGAAGCCTGATGATATAGTAATCAGAGGCATAGTTTCTTGTCGCTCTATATGTCAATCCTGTCCTTCATATACTTTATATAGTCAACACAATTATATTATTTCGACAAAGTAAACTTAATCTATTTTTCCTTTTATTGACACAATTTGAATTTTGTTTTTCCATTTTTAATACAACAATAATAATGAATAAAAACATGTTATTTATTATTGATATTATGAAAATCAATTGATTTGTATGTAACGTACGTGAGTATTTTCCCATGTTATTGTTCTAAACAATTAATTTCTACAAATCACATGCCATTGATCCTCTTGTCAAATGTCATTTGAACTGTATTGTAAATGCAATGAAAAACAAAAACACAACAACAAATATTTATGAATCATTGAAAATTCAAAATACAACAAACAAACAACATTAAGACTTGTAAAACAACAATAATTGCAATGAAAAAAAAGAAGAAAAAAAAATATTAAAAAAAAGTCCCGCCACAACGCACTTAAATATTTGGTTTATAATTGCTTTAATTATTAATAAAAACAATAAGTTTACAACAACATTATTATTATTTTTATTGTTATTGTTATTAATTAAGTGATTAGCTAAGGAAAGAAACAAAAAAAAAAAAAACTATTACAATTACAAATAGCTACGAGATCTAAATATCAGATTAACAAATACGACGCGATTTAAAGATTTCGAAACTATTTAAGCAAACGATCGATCATTTAATTGAAACATGATCAGTGTACTAAACACACACATAAATACACAAACACACTCTCTCACATACGAGGGCAGTGCATTGAAAGTAGATCTGTACATAACAAATGAACAATATTTTTAAATGATTTGCATTAATCAACCTCGTATGCAAACTCTGGCTTGCAGGGAAACATACACACGCCATTAATTTGTTTAAAAGCAAAACCATTGCAAGTGATCCCCATCATGTACGTGTACAACAAAAAAAAAAAAATACTGCTCAATTAAGCATTTTCATATTACTTTCCAGCTCTGCATGTAATTGTGGCTTCAAATTTTACTGACAAGCTGCGGCGACAATGAACACTAACATTTAGAGAATGTTTGTATGTAACGAACGTCTTAAAACAACCGAACGAGTGATTGAACATGTACTAGCTGCAGTAGTAGCACACGCGTCTGCTGCAATAGAATGATTAAAATTGTTGCATACGCCTGTTTAATCGCTAACCGCTCGCTCATTCACCCAATCAACTGCTGCCTGCCTTAGTTACTCTATATTGATTGTATTTTAGTTGCTGCTTTTTATTTTAGTTAAACGTAGTATTTCTGTTTACATCTTTTTTGTTTTGTTTTGTTTTGCTTTCGTAGTGTCTGTCCATGTCTAGTTTAACAACTGCCTGTTTTATATTTAGCAAATGAATTTCGTATTGATTGTGATGGTGATCGTATTGGTGATGATGAAAAAAAAAACGCGTAGATTTGTTTTGCCTAGAAATTTACAACACATTTAACAAATTTAATACGAAAGTCAATTTGCAAATTCTTCTCATACAGTGGTTCATAACGTTGATATTTTAATCAATAATTAAAAAAATGACGTTGTAGCTATCGGCCTGTAAAATGATTCGTATCCTGGTAGGGTATCTCATTAGAAAACTCTCCATGTTTTATAGTCTTCATCTTCTCTAATATTTAAAATTCTCGTGTCAAGGTGTTAGTGGTAAAACTCCTCCGATATGGATCAACCGATTTTTCATGAAGGGTCCTGAGGGTCGTACAACATCTATATTTCATACCCCTAAATTTTAAGAGGGCGTGGCAAATCATTAAAATTGAATATTTGGGTACATATTGCTCGTAGACGAATAAAATTTGGTGGCTAAGTTCGTAGAGTCGATATCGACAACCCCTCCCCTTCATGTGATACCTATAACTCTTAAGTTTAGATGGTTAAAAAAAAATCGATATAGATAAGGTAGGCGTGGCAAACCTCTAAAATTGAATATTTTGGGACATAGTGATCGTAGTCGGAAGCAATTTGATCTGTATGTTCGTAGAGTTGATATCGACGATATAACATGTATATCTGTTAGTTTTTGTTTTGGAGCGATTAAAACAATTACAACTTCATCAGAGCTTTTGGGCAATAAAAATAAACAATTTTGGGTGGGACGAAGTTCGCTGGGTCAACTAGTATTTTATATTCCGTTTTACCTTATATTTTAACACCTCTGTTATCATCTCATCTAGAGATGTTATTCAGGTAGCAGGCATTGTGTAGCAAAGAGTGCTGGAGTTGGACAAGATGCAGAGACCAGCCTAAAATATTTTGACCCTGTTCTACAATTATGCTGAGAGTTCTGTTGGATTTAAGCTCGTTGATGCATTGTACTCTAGGGTACACAAGTCTGATACAAAATTCATTCGCGGACTTCTCGATCTAACGAATCGTGTGGGTAATACCTCCAGTGCCATATAAACATAATGATTTTGGGAAATGCATCGCAAAAGAATGAAATAATCTAGAAACTACATAATATTTTATAGAGAGAATTGATTTGAGATATAAATATGTACGTGTAGGCCAAGAGGGCGCATTTTTTTCCTACAGAGGGAAACATTTCATGTCACTTATTTAATTGGTCATTATAATCCTTTGGTTAGGATTACAATCTAGCATCTAACACCATCTATGTTGTGCGTGTGTAATAACTTTCTCTATGAGGTTCAGGACATACAGCTAAAAGTCGACTTCGAACAACAGATTTTTAAGAAACTTTTTCATGATTTTTTATTTTACTCTTCGAGCTTTTACGAGAAATATGCTGAAAAGAATGTACATTACTGATCATTACAACCCTTCAGTTTCGATTATTGTCCTAATTTCTCCTACCACTTATGTTGTGTGCATTAATTTTATTAATAAGTGGCGGAATGTGCAGTTTTAAATCAACTCCGACCGACAGATTTTTTTTTTTGGGAAACTTTTCATGGCAGGTTTTTTTTTATCCTCAGAGTTTTTGCCAGAAATCTGCTAAGAGGAAATTGTCGAAGAAATACTTTTTATAGTTTGTTTTGATGTTTGGTTTGGGGCTCGAATCCTGGCTTTACGTCTAATAAGCCAACACACTACCTACTAGGCTACGGCTGACTTCTACTGCTGAAAAGAAGTCCTAGTAAAAAATATTTTTTCAGTTTCCATTATATTTGCAATGTCTGACTTGCTAGACTACCCACTAAACTAGGTCCAATCTTATTCCCTGAAAACTCAGAAAATTAATTGTTTCTGATTCTTTTCTGTCCACAACTATTGCGAGACAGTAAAGAGACTTTTAGGAGTGAGTAGGAGAATGGAATAAATAGATTTCATTTAACTCTAGCATATTTTAAAAACATTCCTAATATTATTTACAAAATATTACAGAAATGATAAAAACAGAAAAACAATTTTTTAAATAAATTTCCACGAAGTATTTTTTTTTAGTTCTGAACAAAAAAGCTGTTTTCTAAACAATTTAAATAATTTATTAATTGAACGGTATACAATATAATTATTTTAAATGTCCATATGGTAGTTTAATTTTAGAAAAAAAAATATTCCGCTAAGTATACGTAATATTAAGCTGTTATACGTGCATGTTATTACGTATGAGCACGTCCAAGTGCTACAATAATTGCTCCTTTTCTAGTGAAAAACTTCGAAGAAAAATCAATTAAAGTGCTTGTAATAATTGTATAATTTGCATTTATAATTAATCGAACAGAATAATAAAAATTATTGGAAATAAAATAAAAAAAATAAAAAACGAAACA
This sequence comes from Sarcophaga peregrina, assembly GCA_014635995.1. Lineage (NCBI taxonomy): Eukaryota > Metazoa > Arthropoda > Insecta > Diptera > Sarcophagidae > Sarcophaga > Sarcophaga peregrina. The sequence goes on along the minus strand of CM025791.1, from coordinate 15,373,892 downwards.
GAACAGAACCATACAGAGCAGTTGTAAAGAAGCACTTTAGTCGTAACGTAATGTAATGACGTCAATTCTTGTAAGATATCTGCCGTAATAATGGCTATAAATCTTAAATTTATAAAACAATTAACTTTGTTTTCATAACTTAAAATTACAACAAAAACAAAAATTAAATATTTTGTTTTTAATTTTTTCATTTGCATTTTAATTCGAATTGAAATGGAAATTGAATTAAATTGTAAAGTTTTTTAGGGTGTTACAATAATTTTTAAATGATTTTAAATGTTCACGTTTAAATTATTCAAACAGATTTTTCTGATGTAATTAGTTGATTTTATTGCATTTTGATTGAATGAATTTTCAACAACAACAACAACAACAATTTATTTTTTATTATTATTATTATTAATAATAAATTATTTCAATAAATTAGTTTCCATATTTTGAATTTTACAACTGCTGTCGGTCTGCTACCATTTGCGATTTATTCAAGTATTTGGTTTTGAAAATAGTTTCTAAAAATTGCAATTTCATTCAATAAAATTTTGAAATTTTTATTTTTGTTTTTAAATGCAATTGAAAATATTTTCTATGAAACTAAACAGCAACTAGAAATGAAACAAAAAAAATAAAAACACAACAAAACAACTAGAATGTCTGACTGTGTCATTATACAAGTTCACTTTGAATGGAAAAATAAAATCAAGACTACTTTAGGATGCAGTGTAAAATGTCCTAAAATCCAAAATTTCATTTATTGAAAATTAATTGTCCGAATCTATCATCAATACATATACTGAGCGCCAAAAGTGAGTAAACACCACTGAAATAATTCATTTTCTGAGGATAGGAATCGTAAGATCAAATTTATTTTATTCATAAGTGGCGGGACCTAAACTTTAATGTCGGTTCCGAATGACAGATTTTTAACACGTTTTCATGGTAATTTTTTTTATCTACTTCAGAGTTTATGTCAGAATCTACTGAGAGGAAGTCACCGAAGAAATATTTTTTCATATTTCGTTTTGTTTGATATATCAGATCTGGGGTTTGAACTGTGGCCTCAAGTCTAATAAGACAACACAGTTTCTACTAGACTATGGCGCTTTTTCAAAGCTATCCCATTTAATAGGTTATTACAACCCTTTAGCCAGGATTACAACCTAGCTATGTATTTATCTCTTAGATGTTTTGAATTGTCAATTAGTTTGAAAATTGACATTTCAAACTGCATTCCAGAATTTTTCTCTCCAGTAAAAGTCAAGTGCGATTCCTTGAAAGTATAATGAGGTTCACTTGACTATCTTTACACCACCGAAAAAGCAATACAGTACTCATGTGTTATTATATTAATGATTATTTGAAGCCTTTGGATTAGATACGGAAAAGCGGTCTTAAATTTAGATGTGTGTGCATGATTTCGTCCTTGGAGTCAAGCCATTCCTGCATGTTGAAAGACAACATGTTGCGGAGAACAGAGTGGTTTAAGGAACAATTAATCGTCTAATCCAAAGAATTGTGCTATGAAAACAACTCATATGCACACCCTTGCACCTAATCGGTGAAAAAGAAAATATTTCTTGGAAAAAAGTTATCGTTTACTTTAAATTCTAATTAAATCCATCGCGTAAGCTTGTCTGGTATTAAGCGTGCATATCAGAAAACGGTTGCAATGCCATTGGGAATCCTTGTTCTTTATCCTCAGAAATCAACTGTTTTAACAATTATTTGATCTTTGTATTGTCATGGTAGATTTTATTAATGATTACAAAATACCTGCGATAATATTACACGATTCGTTTTGTATGATAAGTTTTCTTATGCGTAAGTAATCATTTAAATTTTAAACGTCTGAGAGATATTAGATGCCTGCGCGAGCAACACAATTACGGACATTTTTTAATTCCTTTGAATTTAAAGAATATAACGAGGCATCCAAAACGTTCAGAATTTTCCAGGTTTAGTGTAGCCACAAAGAAAATCAGGAGACATTGTTGCTTTCTTTTTAAAATTTTGCGAAAGGGTGATCATATATTGAGATCTTTTGCAAACAGACGCAATAAATCTAGCCTTATGCCTATAGCATCTTAAGAACCTTAGTTGTTTAAACAGGTTGTTTAAACTATGGGTATTCCTGGAGACTAGGAATAATTTCTACTGAAGCTGTAAAGGTAAGGCTCTTGTGAATCTAAAAAGAATATAATGGTGGCTACTCGGGCATCAAATATTTATTGAAAGAACGTATCTAAGGCTAAGATGATTGGAATGGTAATTACTTCTTCATAAGACTATTGGAATGACTGAGGAATGCTAACCAAAATTGTAATTATAGGACAAAATACCTATAAATATTGTTACAATGGGGCTTGATAGGGCCCCAGTAAACAATTATAATTGAGGCGGCTGACAATTTAACTTAACCAAATCCAACGAAATACTTATTAATGTTGTTACAATTGGGCCCCAGTAAACAATGCTAATTGAGGCGGCTAACAATTTAACTTGACCGAACCCAAACTTAATTTCGTTTTTTACAATTAGAAATATTGATACAGACTTCCTGTATTATTCTACGGTAAATATTTAATATGAACAAGGACATGCGATCTTAATTAGGTAAATAAATATTACGTTAAGAAATTTCTAATAAAAGTGTACCTTAGGCCCTTTAGCTTGTTAAACCCTTTGCTAACTAATGGAACTAAATCAATGGCAAATACCCTTAATTTATAATACATTTGTTCTTATTTCCTTTCTTTTTTAATTTAATTTATTTTTAGAAAAATATTTTCTAATAAAATTTTATCGCTATGGCTGTGGGCATTTAAGCGCCCCTGTACAATTGTACGATGTAATAAACTTGCTTTTACTAATCATCTCGATTAGAAATAATTTTATATATTTTCTGATTAATTTTAATTATAATTAAATGCTTAATTATCATTATTGAGATTTATTTTAATTTTAATTTTTAATTTTTTATTCTCCTACTCCCATTACATTGCTGCAGTCGTTAGTCAATATGTTTTCTGTTGTTCGTTACTTGCATTTGCGATTTTTTTTTTTTACATATTTTATGGTTGCTGTTGCTGCTACTACTGCTACTGCTGCTGCTGTACATAGCTATTGTTGTTGTTGTTTATTTTCGATTTTACCTATTGGTTACAGCTTGAGTCCAAGTTCAACGACCTGTGTAGCATGTTTGTCTGATGCCGTTTAACATTTCTAGCTAACGCTAGAACAACAGGTGGCATGATTATTGTTTTATTTTGTTGTTGTTAAAAGATTTTATTATTTTTTTTTTTAATTTATTTTGTTTTTATTTTTATTTGTTGCTACAATTTAGTTCTAGTTTATCTTTTAACGGTTAAATTTGTTTGAATTTAAATCAATCGATGTACTATGCACGACTGACTGGCTGTATGTTGAAGTTGTTTAGTAACAACAGCAGCAGCAGCACCAGCAGCATTAATTACCTTTTAGTAGAGCATTTATCGTCATATTAAGATTTGACATTGAATTTAAAGTAATAAAACCGACTAACGTGAAATGGTAATTTATTTTTTTATTTTGTTTGCTTTCTATTGAATAATAAATTTAAAAAAAAAAAGAAAAGGAATGAAAAAATTTGCATTTTCCAACACTTAAAAGACACTTCACTAATGAATTACAATATTATGGGCAAATAAAAGTCTTTTCGATTTCTTTCATTACAATGACGCTAAAGGTGGTCTTTTCACTTTTTTTATTTTAAAGCCAAACAGGTGATTAATTAATCACTGTCACTGTCATAACTTATAACACACTTGATTAGGGTAGAAAATTAAATTTAATTATAGTCTTAATTGCTGTGGACGACGACGAATGTTGTAATCACCAGAATATCTTGTAATTGAATTATAATTCATAAGCGGTTAGCTTTTTGGCAGAGAGTTGTTTAACCTTGTTCTTGTTACAATGTATGAACAAGAAGTAAATACACGGTATTAAAGTTTGGGATTACAGTATGACCCCGCTTAACGCAGGGGATACCTTTCAATAAGTTCCAGCGCTAAACGAAACAGCGTTAAACGAGGCAACTTAATACGTACTTAATACGTAATAGTGACGTTGATGACAACTAATAAATCAACTGTGACGCAAGAAAGATGCGTTCGTACTGTGATTACAATTTCGGTAAATACAGTTCTAATCTTTTTTCTGAACAGACTAATAAAACGAACGTTGAAAAAGATACATAGTACACACCGTCGCTATATAGTTCATCGCTTTTGGTTAGTGCATGGCCGTTTCATTTGCAACCGCGTAATACTAAAACAGCTTTAAGCGGGGTCATACTGTACTTTTCAATTAACTGGTTTTTTTGATTGGTATCATTTGAGTTCTCCAATTTATTTAAATTAATTTCAATTATTCTGTTGTCTTCGATCGCCGAATTGTATTGTGAAGTTCTTTGCTAAACTGAGAAAATCTGTTACAGTACACATAATACAGATTTGTTACGTTTATCCTCTATGATAGTGCCTTTTGTAATGCTTAATTCACTTTCATCTCTATTACTTGGAAGATAATATGACGCCCGTGTTGGCACGTTGACCTCTCTGCGTATTCCTATATCTTTTCAGGTGGGCCATGTAAATTCGTTAGATAGCCTCCTCGTTAGATAGTGTCAAAGGTTCGATACTCGTGAAGGCCTAGGACAAACATACACAATTGAATTTAACAGGGGTTGAAAGACTATTTAAAATGGATTGAAAGGACATTTTTACCACTGTACCTATCCTCTCAGGTCATTTAGTAAGCAGACATGCAGAGAGGTTTCTCTTACCTGCTACTCTGCAGAGGTTTTAGAACGATCGAAGAGGAAAAACGCATTGCTAACACCTCCATATAAACCGTAAAAGCTTCTACCTTATCTTTACTCCTAATCCAACGGACTATTTTACATCAGACAGGTTATTGGATATCAATGTATTTTAGATTTTTTTCAGCTTGGTCCCGAAAGAGTCATGACTTATTGTTAAGGCCTGATGATTATTATTTGTCGGCTTCAGAATATGCCGCCATGTCGGAGCACAATGGGCGACTATGTCTGTGCTCATATAGTTCCATCAACACTAAAGAATCTCAATTTATTTTTTTAATGGGAACGTAAACTGAATACATTCTAGGAAAGAGTTAAAATCCTAAGCAACACCAAATTTTCATACATTATTCCCCATTATATAAAATATTTTGTCGTTCCTCTAAAGAGCATAGTCCCTTACGGTTTCGTTAATCAATAATCTTTAAATGATTAGCCGCCTAATGTTTCATATTCTTTTGAGATGCCTGCAGTTCCTCTTCTCGCAGCAAACATTTGGCAAAAAACACTGAGAGTAAAAAAATTGCCATGAAACAAGCATACATAATTGATCACTACAACCCTTCAGTCAGTATTATTGACCTAGCTTCTCACACTATGAAAAAGTTTCTCAAAAAATCGGTATGTCTCCGTACGACTTATGTACCAAATTAACTCCCACAACATATGACGTGTAATAAACTAGCTCATAATACCGACTGAAGGGTTGTTGTAAACAATTAAAATATTAAGTAAATAGAAATGTAATGCATGACTCTGGATACATCGAGTTGAACTGATCGGAAGATTTACCTTCTGAGCCTCATTATTATTACCTGTTACAGTCAATTTAAATAGGATCGCGACCCACATTCTCAACATAACTTATGCTGTGTGTATAGGATTTATTTTTGAATGACAAGATGTACAGGCCAACGTTGAATGAGAACGAATTAAGAATCCTTTTCATAGCTGTTGGATTATCTGGTAGAGAGTTCATGGCTCTAAATGTTTAAAAATCGTATTCTTTATGAAATAAACTTTCTATTTGAAATAGAAAATAATATTTAAAGTATTCAAATAAATACATGTTTTCCTTAATGCCCCCCCCCCCCCCAAAAAAAAAAAGAAACAGGTGCGCATACATTAAATTGTATTGAATCAACATACAACATTGTATTGAATAACATACTTGACCCATTGTTGAACCTAATTTGTAATACACTTAAGGTTAGGGGCAATAGACAGATAAAACAAAACAAAAAAAAAACAAAAAAGATTATTAATTAATTTGTACTATAAATATGCAATACATGATGAAATAATCTATACGATTGCGTCATTTTAAGGCCCCTGCTAGAAATATTGATAAGGGGTATTGCAAAAAAAAATATAATAAAACCGTGTTATAATGCCATATTGAATTAGTAATGAATCTAGAGCAGATGTTAACTTTGTTTTTTTTGTTAATAGATAAAACAAAATCTACCAAATTATTAATATTTAATAATTTATTTAAACATTTAGGGGAAAATGTTGAATGTTTAAGAGTTTCCATTTCACATTTCACAAAGTAGAAATTTACTTAAAGGTGTTATGAGTACACAATCATGTTTTAATTAAAATAAATTGTTTTTCCAGACAATAAATAAATACAATACAATAAATGATAGATAAACAAGGCTTTATTTAATTATAATATTATACATATAGAATGTAAATATTTAAAAGATCACATGGGTAAACAATTTTTTTTTGGCATTCAAAACTGGTATCCAAATATTAATCATACTCTTTGGCACCCTACACCTACAGTAGCGAGCACAAAAAATGCAACGTTGGGTAAAATTATCTTTAAGTGCGATAATTTTAATAAAATGGTGACCAGTTCAAAATATTTCTTTGGGTTATTAAGCCCTACAGTTATAGATACCTATTATCAATAACATTATGTAAATATTTTTAATTAATGATATATTATTTTGTCATTTATTAAAAAGAGTGCGAATTTCATGGGAGCAATAAAAATGCAACAGCATAAATTTTAATGTGTTTATTTAAATTAAATAGTAATTCTTACAAAAAAATCTTAAAATAAATATTTAGTGGCGTTGCCCTTATATTTTATGAGTTCTTGCAACCTAGAAGGCATAGAGTCGACAAAAGTTATTAATGTGTTAATGGATATTTTCTCCCAATCACTTTTCAAAATTTCTTCTAATTGCCTCTTATTTGACGGATGTTTCCTCTTAACTTCCCGATTTAATAGCTCTCATAGATTTTCTATGGGGTTTAGATCGGGAGACTGTGATGGCCAATCCAAAACATTGACATCATTGTCGCTTAAAAAGTTTCGAGCTAAGCGACTTGAGTGCTTTGGATCGTTATCCTGTTGGAATATGCTACCAGGAGGCATTTTTTCCCGCAGATGAGGAAGCATGTGTTCTCCAAGGATTTCACAGTACTTCTTGGCGTCCATTTTTCCTTCGATTTGAGTTAAGGGACCTACCCCATCACGGGAAAACGCATCTGTAAATACGTGACGTAAAATCAATAATTTTTTTTAAACATATCGTTCCTTACCCCACACCATTATTGATCCACCGCAATGTTTTACGGTTGGAAGTTGATATCTTGGAGAATATCTCTGTCCAGGCGGTCTTCGAACAAAATGTATCCCATCGGAGCCAAACAAATTAAATTTGCTTTCATCGCTCCACATGAATTGAGCCCATTGTTCATTTGACCAATCCTTGTAACGTTTTGCAAATTCCAAGCGCTTCTTTTTATTGATTGTACTGATGAGAGGTTTCTTTGCGGGTCCTCTCGCATGCAAATTAGCCTCTTTCAGCCTACGGCGAACAGTGTGAACGCCTATAGAGACTCCCATTTGCTCATTTGCGAAATTAGCAACGTCCACTGCGGTCTTTCGTGGATCTTTTTTAACAAGTGCAATCATCTGGCGGTCTTGGCGAGAGGTAGTTTTTCGAGGATTACCACTACCTGGTTTCCTTTCCACACTATTTCTCAAGCAAAATCGAGATTTAATCCGACATACGGTTGATTGATTTACACCAAAGAGGTGTCCAACTTCACGCATGGATTTTCATTCTTCTAAGGCTTTAATGATTGCAGTTTTGCTGTCAGCTGAGAGCTGCTTCTTTTACAAAACACATGTTGTATAACTTATTTAAAAAATTTTCAATTATAATTAAATAAATAACTTACTCTATCTATTTTTTTTATTATGTTTAATTTTTTTTGCTCGCTAAAAGTTTGCACTTTTTTCACTAATTCAAAAATATTTAACTTTTTAAAGCAGAATTTGGAATAAACTGTGGTTACTTTGAAAACTTATAATTGAAAGAATTAACAGCAAAAGAAAATAGATAAATTAGTTACCGTTATTTTGAAACAGATCTTATTAAAGATCATATGGCATATTTTTGTGCTCGCTACTGTACCTGCATGATGATCCCTGTGTTCTTTAACATTTCTTAAGTAATAAAAATATTTCCATTAGTAAGCATAGGGTTCAACTTTTTCTCATACTTTCTATTAAAAAGGTTTTTGAATATAATTTCTATAAAAAATATGAAAAAAAAATAAAGAAAATGTGTTAAAAATAAACAAAATATTTGATTAAAATTAAAATTAAAAAAAAAAAAAATTACGAAATTAAGCCAATGGAAAATATTGAACCTCACATGCATATACACAAACAAATTGAAAATCGAAGAAACGTGAAACCCATTTTACGCGTACTATCCAGCGCCAAATGTATGCTTGTAGTCAATTTCACATGTTAATTAATTTGAAGTGTGACTTTTTAACATGATATTCACAAAAATTTGTATGCAAATGCCACAATAAATCTGTAAACCATCAAAAATGTAAATGAATTCTGGACGTAATCATAAGTAGCAATACTAATGAATTGCAGACATTGGCTGATTTTTAATAAACAACAGATTTCTTATTTATTGAGAAATTATTTTAAAGAGATGATGAAAAACAAATTCATAATGAAATTTGAAAATTTTCCAAAATGGAAAAAATATTTTTGCCAACAAAAAGAAGGCAATATTAGGTAACACGACAGTTCGGTTAGTAATCATTTGCATCTGAGGGAATTGAAACTTCTTAATTTAAAGTTAAGCCTTCCCGGGATCGAATTGCTCTTACAGGTAATGATTAGGTTACGTAGGGTAAGGCGGCGAATCACACCTAAAAGAACAAACTTTAAGGCCCATTGTAATATCGCAATCAACCCTACTCAGTGATCAAACATTCCCTAGACGAAACCAAAACGGGAGCGGTATTAAAACCTACTATTGCAACAACTCTTATCTTCGAGAGCTCGATTAACGATGTCAGAAAGTGAGAGGTAAAAAATTTCCATGTTTTTACGACAAGAACATGTCACTGAACAATTTTCATTCCTCCTTCTCAGGCCCATTAGCTTAAGCAGAAGTCATTTGTTGGAACGCTAACTCTTTCGGCATGTCTTACCCATAAGATTCATTATTGAACTATGGTTGGCGCATTTTAAGGACAGTACGTAGTCGGTCCTTTTCTTGTCCATACATGTTCATCAGAGTTTTTCAATACTACACGTACTATTCTGCTGCTAATGGGATTGAAGTTTCAAATTAACTGAGGCAATCGGAAGCCGCCGTAGTCTAGTAGGTAGTGTGTTGGCTTATTACACGAATTCCCATCCCAAGTCAGACATGAAAACGAAATATGAAAAAATATTTCTCAGCAGATTTCCGGCAAAAACTCTCAGCGTAAAAAAAAACCTGTCATGGAAAAGTTTCTCAAAAATCAGTCGTTCGGCGTGTAGGTCCTGCCACTCATGTATAACATTAACATACACAACATGAGTGGTGTAAGAAGCTAGACCGTAATTCTTACTAAAGGCTTGACTATGCCCTGTAACATTGGGAGTTCCCTACCGGCTCTGACCAGCTCATTAGCTATACAATTTCCAACGATATTTCTATGTCACGGAACCCATATAGGAGTTACTTTTGGACGATCCAAAATTTCTCTCAGAAATCATTGGCTTTCATGGACAAGGACAGTTATTAAAACTGCGTTCATTACGGACTTAATCAGAGTCTAGCTGTTCAAGTAAATCAAGAGATTGTTAAGAAAAATTTCGCCACTCAACTGCTGCTTTCAAAATAGCCACAAGCACCATGTTACCCTTCATTAAGTCATCAGTGTAAGCTTCAAGGGTTTAATTAGGAACCTTCAAACTTTCGGTTTGAAATCTCTAGTTAGAATTCTAAAATCTAATGTTCTATTCAGAAAATTCTAAGCGATCATGTACTACAATACAATACAATACAATAATGAAAACAGAACTGATTGAATAAAAGTGAGCCCGCTAAAAAACGCTGATCCAGTTAGGATTAACGATCGAATAGGATTGGATGTGTATTTTATACGATTGATAAAGAACCATTTATTATAACTCGTATTACTGATGATATCACCGAAAACAATTTCTAAAACTCGCCATATTCTAAATCGGTTTCAGAGCACCCAAATCCTTTAGCAAAGTATTGTCTAGTTCCTGGGCTATACACTTTTTATATATTTGGTTCCATAAACATTTCCCCTCAAGTTTAAATCAACATTTTATTTTATATTTTCCCCCTTTCTGAAAATAGCAAAAAGTTTTGCATAAAATTTCTGCCTTAATATGTACACACTTAACGTGGTTATTGCATACGAGTATAAACCCCCTTGTTAATGGAGATCTTATATGTTAAGCTGTTAATACCATTATGTCTGTTTACGTCTGCCAGCCTGCATGTCACTGAAACAGGATTGTGTTTTTTATTAAAACTTTAAATTAAACACAAAAATAAATGAATAAAATTATATTCTTTATATTGTACGAATTGATTGATTGCTTTCGCACTTCAAATTGTCATAATTTGTATTGACGAACAATCATTTGCAATTCATTTTCAAGTTTCTTTGTTTTTCTCTTTCTTTTTTTGGTGTTGTATTGTTGAAATTTATAGTCCACGTTTACTGTTTAGAATTGTTAAGGTTTCTGAATCAAGTTATTGGATTAATTTTCCTAAATATTTTTCATAGAAAAAGTTCTTAAATAAATCAAATAAGCGGTGTGGAATTCAGTTTAGTTAAAGTACTAAGGCATTAAACGAAACTGCAGAATGAGGCTTAAAGAGAAGCAAAGCGAAATTCAAAAGCAAATGCACTCTTGATTACGGCTTTTAGGCATCATCGGATCATACTTTCTCAAGAATGATACAATTTTTGGTAAAATTGAAGAACTAGGCTTAGTTGACGTCAAGTTTCAAAGAAAATGGTGCCTCATGCTTCACTATATGCTATGCTTTGAACCTATTGAGAGATGAGAAATGTATCTCACGCTTTAGAGCATAGCATATATTGGCCACCAATATCTGATCCCATAAGACTATCTTCTTTGAGCATAAATGAAGTCTCTCATATACAGGGTCACATCAGGTACAATTCTAGTCATGGAAGAGTACATTACAACAGTGAGTTACTACACGAAATGTTGGAAAAAACATACTAAAATTGAATATCATGCACGAGCAATTTTTAAATGAATGGCAGGCATTCCTTTTACTTTCAAAGTTTTAGTGAATGCCTTAGAAATTTATTCTTGCCCAGTAAATACCAGCACGAAAAATGTTTTAAATTTTTTTTTAGTGATTTATTGAACAAAAACTGCTACTGGGTACTAGCTTATTAGGCATGAAGCCATGGTTCAAAGCCTAGTCTAAACATCTCGAAGAAAACGAAATTTGGAAAAAATATTTCTCCGGTGACTTCCTGACAAAAACTCGGAGAGTAAATAAAAAAGAAACAAAATGACGTTCGGAGTCGACGTTAAATTGTAGGTCCTGTCAGTCATGGATGAAATTAACTCAAATAACATGGGTGGTGTAGATGTCGCCGTAGTCTAATAGGTAATGTGTTGGCTTATTAGACGTAAATCCAGGGTTCGAGCTCCAAGCCAGACATCAAAACAAAATACAAAAATTATTTCTTCTGCGATTTTCTCTAAGAAGATTTCGGGCAATAACTCTGAGAGTAAAAAAACCTGAAATTAAAAGTTTCTCAAAAATCTGTCGTCCGGAGTCGTCTTTAAACGGTATAAAAATTAAAACACACAACATAAGTGGTGTGAGAAACTAGAACAATAATTCTGACTGTATGTATGTATGTAGCATGGGTGGTGTGAGAAGCTATGTGTCGTAAACCTGACTGAAGGGTTGTAATGACCAATTGTGTATGAATATTCCATTGAGCCCCTATCATGTTTTTGTAAGACGAACGATTTCGCTTGTTCCCTTACGAATTGTTCGTCTTATAAAAACCGGAGATAACCCTTGTTGCTTACAAACACCGCCATTTTTGAATATATTTTAGGTATAGTGGTGGAAAATCTGACTGTGTTCTACTCTTTCATGAGAGGTAATGCTAATTAGCTTTGGTATGTCGTTGATCGTTCTGTATTCGCTGTTGATTTGCGAAATTTTATTTGAAAAGACGTATTAAAATCAGATTAATTCTAAATACCTTGATCTATAAAATAGCACAACTTTTTAAGACCACTTATTAAAGTTGTTTGAAATCTAAAGCTCAGCCATATAATCAAATTTTTGGCTATAAATTAAAGACAAACAAAGATATATTTATGGAAAGATTTTATGGCTCATAAATTTTTTAATTGCAATCAATTATTTGGTAGTAACTTTCTATTGTGAAATAATTGGAATAAAATAATGGATTTTTTTTTTTGTTTTTGTATTATAATAAATCTGGATTTCAAAATTCTTCCCAGGAAGATGGTGCGTCTTATGAATAACTCAAAGTATAAGTAATTTTATAACTTTCGTTTGTTTGTTTTGATTTTTGTTTTTGCGGTTTTTATTAATTAAAGTGAATAAAAATCCTGTATTTTATGACCCTTTTTTTGATATTTGTGACGACGACTTTTAAAAACTGTTTGATTTTGTTTTAATTTTAATTCTGATTTTCAGTTTTTTTTTTTGGTTTTTGTTTTGTTACTTAATGTTGTTGAGAATAAATCTTATTAATATTGTCGCATTTTAAGCGGTATATAGCAGGCCATCTGAATACCAATTAGCTTCGACTTCTGTTGATTGTTGCGGTTAAATGGCCAATAAAAACCGAGGTAAAGGAACAATTTGTAAATTTTTTTCTTTGTATTTCTTTTTCATTTCATTATGCAGTCCATTGTTGGTTTCGTTGAAAATTTAAAGAATGTTGATTGCATCAAAAAAATTTTTTTTTTATGAAAAATAAAGAAGAAATGAAACGAATTTAAAGAAAAAATCAAATAAAATGAATTATTTTTAATTCGTTACGTTTTGTCAACAAAAATTTTTTTATAACATATAACATTTAACAATTAAAATTAAAATGAAAATTAAAGTTGAATATTCTTTACATTTTGTAAAATGTTTATTTTTTATTGTTTTTTTAATCGTGTGTTTATTTATTTTTATTTGTCGTATTGTTAAAAAAAATTTTTTTTTTGATTTATTTAAAAATATGCGAATGCAAAACATTTGTACCAGACTATTAAATTGAAAAAATTGTTGAGAAAACCAAAACCAAAAAAAAATAAAAAAAAGAAGTGAAATTTATGCACACAGCTGGTAGTCTTCCAATAGACCAACAAACAAACACATTCTCCCGACAATATCTCTATTGCATTAGAACACGAAACGTACATAAAAAACCGAACTAAACTATTTGAGTTTGAATATCAGAGTTCCAAAATAATGCGTTGAATTTTTTAATTACTCCTTTTAATTTGTAGTTTGCTTCTTATTTTTCAAAAGAGAAGCTTATTTAGCACCATTAGATTGGATTAGATTAAATAGCCAACACTTCTTGAAGAATAATGTTGTAATTTTGATCACAATTGATAAATTATATCTCACCATTACCTATAGGAAAGCATGATTGTAATAATTTTAATTCGGGGAAGTTCTGTCAAAGATGACATAAAATCAAAAGTCAAGAAGGTCAAGGTCATTTTAAGAAGCAATACAAACAAGCACATTCCCACATGCTCATGCAGAAATCTTACGTGAGCATGCCCAATTTGTAGGCATACCGTTTAAGCGGTGGTCCTATAAGAAGATCAATAGTGGATTGACATTCGTCTGAAGAGAGTTAAGCTTCCCGATAAATATCCAGGTTAACGGGGAAAATCGAAACAGCTATGTCCTTTACATATCGGAGATGGTGAACTCCGTAGAATATCAGCTACTTACGATTACGGTTGAAAAATCCGACATTAGCACCAAAAAATCCCTGACATATAAGAACAAGAATGGACATCCTGGTAACTTTCGTAAGGACCTTGATAGTAGCCTGACTGCTCTAGCAAATTAAACGAAATTTATGGGAAATTCTATCTAAATACTCAACAAGCAGCGTTTAGCTCTCTCTCCTCCTAGAACATACTGCATAGTTGCAGGCAACATATACGAGAGTCTAAGAGTCAGGATCCATATTCATATTCCACACGCAACTCAGTCCAGCATTTTTGGAACCAGCGGCATATATACTTTAAAAGCCCACAAGAAACCTAACTAAGGTTCGTATAGGAGAATTCCTAAATTTCCGCTAAATCAGCATTCATTACTTTGATCAGTAAAACCCTTTACTCAAGATTACAATCTAAATGCTCACATCAACCATCTTGTGTGTGTCAATTTTAAGCAAGAGTGGTAGGATCTACAGGCTAAAAACGGCCCCGAGCAACAGATTTTCTTTCACAAATTTTTCATTGCATTTACGCTGTCGGATTTATTTGTGTTAGTTTCATTCATAAGCGGTTTAAAGGCCTTTTAAATGACAGATCTTTGAGATACTTTTAATGGTTATTTTATGATAGCCTTATAGTTTTTGCTGGAAGACTCCTGAGAGGAATTCGCCAAAGATCTATTATATATTTCGTTTTACTAGGGATGTTTAGACTATGGTTTGAACTACAGTCGCACCTCTAAAAAGCCAAAACAGTACCTATAAGGCCACGGCGACTTCAGGATATATTTGCATTAAATTTGAATGCGCTCAGTTTAGCCATTTGCTGCAGTAGAAGGTGAGCAAATTGAGTATACAAATAATGAGTGACCTTAGCACCGTAATATAAGGCCTACCTTATCTTTTGAAATTTCTCTCACGGTCCTACTAGAGCCATAAAGCCTTATTATTGGTTTATGTACGCTCTCCACTAATTGTTCCTCCAGAAAAAACTATGATAGTTGCACATGACGACGATAGTTTCCTGTAAAATATTTACTAAAAGTGATTTAACACCTTCATAGCTCTGTATTCTTCGAGTGCATTCAAACATTCTGTGTGTGATTTTTCTATTTGCACCATACGAGTAAAGCCTTGTCGCATTAGGTGATGGACTTGCGTGCCAAAAAATAACGACAAACATAAAAACGTAACGAAATAATACAATAAAAAACAAAGAAGACAGAAAATAAAACTAAAAACGAGACAAAGTGAACACATTTTCATTCTTTATTCTAATTCAGTGAATTTTTTTTCGCTCTTTTCTCCTTTTTTTTTTTTTGGTACGTAAAAACGCATTGAACACATTTTTCAAACAAACGACATCACACATTTGTGTGTGGCGCCTCCCTCAGATTTGAGACTCAGCCAGACAACGGTGGGGTATATGTGGTGGCAATGGACACTATTTTTGCATTTGGCGCCCAAAAAATTTGACAAAAGGCAAAAAAAAAACTGAAAGAAAATTAAAGAATGAAAAAAATATACAAGAATTACTGTACTGGTGTGCACACGCTTCTTTTTGGTTGGCAGCGATCGGCAGCAGTGACGTCGACGTGCAATGTTGTCGTCTTCATTCGCATGTAAATGTTGTCCTGCTTATTTTTCTGTACTGTTCAGTTCTGTTCTGTTCTGTTCTGTTGTCTGTTGTTCTCGAGATCTTATGATATGATACGATTCGAAAGTATAATGGGCCTTATGGACAGGCAAGTGGTGGTCACACATTGCCTGTCACACAACAACGTGGTTGGTAGTGTGTCTTCGTTTTCGAGGCTAGTTTTTTCTTCTTTTTTTTTTTTTGATTTTCGTTTTGGCTACAATATTTGTATATGATTTCTTCAAATTAAACAGCCTCTTTCGTATTGTGTCTGCCTTGTGTCCGTTCAATTGTCGGGAGGGTGGGGAAAGTGTTTTAATCATTTTCATAATACAGCTAAGAAGACATTCCTTACGTTCTTGTTCTTGTTCTTCTAGACAATTTTTTCATTTTCTTATTCGAATTCTATAAAGTGGCGGCAGCAGACCGATTGCATTTATTTGCCTCCTGTTAGAATCATTTCCACTGTGTGCCAAATTTATAACGTTCAACAAAAAATTTTTTTTTGTTGTTTTTATGTTCAAAATTAAATCAAAAGTTCATTTACTTCTTCCTCTACAGCTCTCTACATTTATTGTTCTATGAATCTTGCCATCTTGTAATTTTCTAATTTAATTTACCCATGCCTAGTACTGTTGTTGTTGTAGCTGTTGCTGTTGCAAGAGACAACACACACAATTAGTTTTGGATTTGTCTTGCATCATGGTGGCGACATCTGTACGCAAATGTTTCAATGTGGCCCAGTATGTTTTTTATGTCGATCATACCATACATACACGTACATACGTTTACGTTCACGTACAGTGTGTAGAAAGCCTGTGTTGTTTTATTTGCTGTTGTGAAAAATATTTTATAATTCTTATTATTGTTGTTGTTGTTGCTGTTGCTGTTGTTATTATTGTTTACTTTTTTGGCGTTTTCCTTGTACAAATAAAAATGAAAATTTATGATTTTTGGCAAACGTTTGACTACAATTTTCGCCTGTAAGTCGTATGGCAAATGTTGTGTTGTCTTAAAGACACTTGTAAATTTAATTAATTATTCTTTTCTTTTCTTTTTTATTTCTTCTTTTTTACTATTTTGTTTTTAAATTATTTTTTTTTATAGTTTTACAGACAATTCCCAAGTGGCAGATGTTAGTGTTCGAAATTAAATTAAATATTTTCCGTTTGTAAAAATTTATAATAATTTTCGTTGAAATTTAATTTAAATTTCATTAATGAATTTCAAAAAATATAAATTAATTTTTAAATTACATTACTTGAATAATTTATTATATGAATTCAGATGTGTTAATAGTTTTATTTTTAAATATATTTCTAATACATTTCAGGGGGACAGTGAGCAATGCAATGACCTAGAAAACAGGCGACACACCTTTCGAAATATTGCGCA
This sequence comes from Sarcophaga peregrina, assembly GCA_014635995.1. Taxonomy (NCBI): domain Eukaryota; kingdom Metazoa; phylum Arthropoda; class Insecta; order Diptera; family Sarcophagidae; genus Sarcophaga; species Sarcophaga peregrina. The sequence goes on along the minus strand of CM025791.1, from coordinate 15,356,703 downwards.
CAATTTTGGTTATTCCAGCTATACAAAAGGCCTGTACAAAACCATTTGCCAAAGGAGTTGATTGGCTCTTATTAAAGCGGTAAGTCTACTTACTTAACTTAGTAAATAACAACGATAATTTTTGTCCAATTTGATCAAATGCAATGTCGATTCTCTTCACAAGATAATGCGCTTTCAGAATTATTTTTTAATTAAAGTAAAATTCGCATTTGTGCAGTTTCGCTCATCAAACTCCATAGCATCGTTATTGTTATATCATTTTAAAGACCCATCCCTCTCCTTTCTAATAAGATTTAAATTTTGGATGGCGGTTTTGAAATGTTTGTGTAAACAACAAATTTTCGCGTAAAGTCAAAAAAAAAAAAAACAGTTTTTCTTAAATAAAACAAATTTAGAGTATTCAAGAAATATAGAAGAAAAATATTTTTGAGTTCTACTCAAAACTTACACAATGTCATCAACTGGATGTATTTCATTTTTTTTTTTCTTTTTAATTTGTCGCATAGTGTTACAATCCATCAATCAGTATTACGACTTTGATTCTAACACCTCCAATGTTATAGGGGTTAATTTATTCGTGAGTGGTGGGACCTATCTCTAAGCGGGATATTGTTAAGAATTTTTTCAGCGTTTTTGCCAACCGACTGCTGAGAGTAAGACGCCAAAGAAATATTTATTCATATTTCGTTTTGTACAAGTTGTCTGCGGTGGAGTTTGAAGCATAGATCCACGTCTAACTAAATTAACAGACTACGGCAAATTCTAAGCAGTTAACTTACTTTTAACCAAATATACAATTGACACCATACAGTTGACATACACCATTTTACGATACGAGATAGAGTTTTTGCCACAAAGACTAAGTCTTTTCAGTCAATCTGACAAGGTTGTGCTGCTTAACGTAGAGCAACTCTTACAGTAGCATTAAGTTAGGAAAAACACTATCGTGCTCCCTCTTCGGCTTCATTATGAAGAATGTTTTGCCATAGTTTATTAAAAAAAAAAAGAAAAATTACTCGTTGGAAGCCTACTTTAAACTGTAGATTCCACTATTCATGTATAAAGGTAATGTGAGAAGCTGGATTTTATTTCTCACTAAAAGGCTGTGCAGTTACCTTGTTTGTAACGGAGGGTTAAGTTACACGCCAGATCTTTTGTCAAGTTTAAGTTGGTGATAATTTCCACATCAGAATTATAAGGAAGAGCTGTATGCGATCTTCAATGACAACGACGTTGCTCAATCCATTTGCATTGGCTTGACCATGTCATTCGGATGTCTAGACTGTTACACAAATTTTTATTAATTTTTATTCGATCTAGTAAATCTAATTTCTGCTAATTTGCATAATTCCAGCTCGTATATTTCGATCAGATCAGAACAAAAGTGAACTGAAATAGGTCTACACATACACTGTTATAAAGTTCTCCATCGTATACGTTATTAATCGTGCTTGAAGCACTAGTTGAATATCTGTAGCCTACAATCTCGACGAGAATGCTTTGGTCAATAGTTTGGTTCTTTGTTCCCGTCATAGTAGAAATATTCTGGCTGTATATCAACGCCCTTTTTCTAACTATACTCAGACCATGTGGCTTCGAAACCACCAAGCTTAAAGAAAGTATTTAAAAACTTTTTAACACCATAAACTCTGAAATACTTTTTATTTATTTGAATCCAATGTATTTACCGAAATACAATATAAAGACGTATTTATCGCATGATAATAAAAACTTACGATCCAGTCCAGACTTAAGCATTTAAAAATAATTGGATTTAATTAAATACAAAAAAATTTAAAATAATTCGATTTCGTTTTCAAATGCAATTTATTTGTGAATTCGAAAATGTTTTACCGTTAGTTCGTTAAACCACAAATATTAAAACAGTTATTTTGTCTAATGAAATGTTTTACTCCCCCACAATTAGCCAAAACGAATGCGTGGGTCATTTAAGTAAAACTCATACTCAACACAGTTGAATTTCTAATCTAATAAAGCCTTTCGGAATGCAACATTTCAATGCGAAAAAAACAAAATATTTTATTTCTTTTCCTTCTTCCAAATCGCATAAGAACCTGACAATACCATATAATTATGAATTTAGAAAGCAAGAAATCATAAATTGGACATTGTATGGTAAAATAAAAACAAAATAAAAACTAAAAAAAAACACCAAAAGAATGAAAGAAAAAAAAAACGCGTCTTGATTTGTTTTGGCCCGGAGGCAATTAGTCATGTTATGATTTTGAAATGTGCCACAATCAACATCAACTGGACGAAAATTTATGCGTGAGAGAATTTCAAATATTGCAGGATCTCCTCTCCTTTTTTTCCCTTTGAAAATTTTTAATGAACCTGTGTATGATGGATGGCAAGCGCATATTCTGCTTAGGGAGAGTGCTGCATATGAACATAATTATGGTTTATAATGCGGTGGCGTATATTTTTCGTTCTTTTTTTTTGTGTTTTATTAATACAATTGCTTGACTTTTTCTGTGTTTTTTTTATTAAAAATTTAAAATAAAACAAAAAACAACATGTCTATCAAATACAATATTTTCTCTTTTTTTTTGTCTTTTATTGATTGGGATTTTATTTGAGTTTGCTTCGATGAGTAACTTCTCACGGTAGCTGTGGCTACTGTAATTACGAATATTCACAATAAGGCACCCTATATTTTTCATGGTTTCTAACTTATCTTTATAAGACTTTGTGTTCACAGGAGTTTCACTACAGAATACCGAAAGGAAAAGATCGGTTTGCGAAGAATATAATGCTACATCCAGTCTTTGTAAGAGTAAATGCCTGAATAGAAGATCAGGATTTATGAAGGGTTCTCATAACAGACAAATAGAATTGTTAGAATTTGATAAGAGGGATATGATAGCATACTTGTTGGGGCAATCTTCAGTTACTGTATCCTCAGATACACATCAACCCTTTACTAGGAAAAGGTACAATCTAAAAGCATCCTTTAGGGAACTATCAGGGTCTGAGAAACATTAAAGTATTTACCATGTGATCTGATAAGCTTAAATGAATTTTGTTGTCAACATACGCTGGCGTTAAAAAACATTTCTCGCAATCAACATTTGTTGGTAAAATAGTTCCAAGATAGATGTATGCAGCTGTCTTTGGACAGTTTAGATACTTATCAGTTACCATATTAATTCGTTTTATAGAGCTTTTGCTTTCTTCGATGACTTCAAATAATTTTTATCACTGGAAGTAGGGTTTTCTTCATCTGAGATGCTATTATGAGTCATGATAAAGGTTTCGGAGCTTTGAGGGTATTAATTGCTCCCATACCGCTTTTTGTTGGTTTTGTGATTCCCGAAAATTTCGGATTTCCATTTTTTAATCGACTTCTAATAGCAAATTTTGAGTACTTCCTTTACCTGAAATCTATTGAGAGGAAGTCGTCGAAGAAATATTAAAATTTTGTGTGACTGGGTCTTGAACCGCGTCCTAACGACTAACACAGTACCTCATAGACTACGGCAACTTTCAGATATATGTTTATAATGATGATGAGAGTTCGGACTCTAAAGTTAATTCCTAGGCTCCAAAAGATAATGCACATAACGCTGCATGTTAGCGAAATTTGGGAAGGTACACTGGAGGCTAAATTAAGGTTCAAAGTAAAGCAGGCATCATAGCAAATAGCGAAATTCAGAGTAATTTCCGTCCACCGCAAAGTATCAGGCAGTCTTCGTAATTGCATGCACATATACATAATTGATCATTACAATTCTTCAGAATTGCACCTAGTTTCCCATACCACTTATGTGGTGTGTGTTAATTGCATACATGAGTGACAGGACCTACAATTTTAAGTCGAATTAGAATGGCAAGTTTTTGAAATGCTTTTCATGGCAATTTTATTTACTTTCGGGATTTTTGACTAAAGTCTGGTGAGATTAGAGGAGAGAGGTCCTACTAGACTATGGTGACTACGTAATTAGCGGAAAACTTAACAGAGATGAAAAAGTAGGTGAAGCCTAGTAACAGCTGACGATGGACGTTGAAATTTATCCCTTACATTGAAAAATAGTTTCAAAGGAGATTCAGTTCTGTGCAGGAATCTGCAGAAAGAAGGAGATCTTCTTTGTGTGGAAACAATGTAGTTGTCAACTATCACTATGTGTACGAATACATTTTAACACATACGAAATGGAGCTTGAGCCGAGGTTAAACTAGACTACGGCGACCACTCGCTTGTGGGATTCTAATACGATTTCTTAGATATTCGCTGCCATCACAGAAATGATATTAAAATTATCAACCATCTAATACTATCTACTGCTCACCTGTAGTCCGTTTTAACAACCGTCCATATTGGCTCTTTTTGTTTTTCTTCTGTTACCAAATTATCATAAGATTGGTTTTTAAATTAATTTCTTTCCATATAAACATTAAAAAAGGATCTTAAAATCTGGCATTACTTTCTTCATAAATTTATGAATTTTTTGGTTTCATTGTGTTGTTCACTAATTAAATCAACAAATCATCACACTCTCTCACTCATTCACTAACGTTATGCCGATTATTAGTGATGTTGCATTGATTTTCAGAAGAAAAAGCAAATTAACGAAAAAATAATACAATCCATACAACTACAGAAACAAAGTGAAACTGCGAAAAATATCAAAAAAAAAAACAACAACAACATTACCAACAACAATACTAACAAATAAACGACAACATTCTCAGGGCCAGTGTAATAAATATTCTTATTGTCATTTAAACGTCTTATTAAATGTCATTTTAAATGCTGTTTCTATATATTGGCGCCAAGTGTCATTTTACGCATCAACATTTATCGACATTTTGTTGTTATTATTTCTGATGTTGTTGTTGTATTGTTGTTGTATTCCTTCATAGCTTGTTCACAAGCTAGCGAATGTACATATAAAATCGAAAATGTCTTAAACAATGCGTGAAAACAACGCGAAACAACAACGCTTCTCTTGCGTATTTTTGTTGTTGTTGTTGTTAGTATTGCTATTGACATTTTCGTTGTTGTTTTTTTTTTTTAATGTTGTTTGTATTGTTGTTGTTATTAGCATTTTCTTCGAAACGAACATAACGTCGACATTAAACATGCAACGTACAATGTTCGTTTATACGTTTTTCTTTTAACGAAATTTATGCATAATTTTGTAATAATTTGTTCAACCAACTCCAAATGGTGGCGTATGTAATTGAAAAGGGGGTTTGGAAAATTTCATGGGCCCTTTAAGAACAAGTTTTCATTGAAATTCATTCTGCAGTGCTACTGTAGATCAAAGAACTTTCATTATGTCTGCTCTTAAGTTTTTCCGATATGCCATTACGTTCTTTCCATCCACGATATATGAGGATAGCAGGAGCATGTATTTCATATGTTCCTATGCTACATAAATAGTGATCAACTGTGCTTCAATAACTCCCCCTTCTTATAGCAAAATCTACCGCTACGTGTACCTGATAAACGAATTCCGTAGAAGTAGTTATTGCAAGCATAGTGGCCTGCATGTGCTCTCGAAAACATTCACAAGAGTTCCTACACTAAGCGTTAAAGCAAGAATCTCTTTGATATATTTCCTCCTGATGGATATTGATATTTCATGAAGACAACTCCAGAAACTGACGAATTTTGCCCGCTCTATAAAGACGCTCTACAAGACGCTCATCCTACATGTGCTTCTTTATGGCGCAGAAGCATGGACCTTATTAAGAACTGATGCAGCTGCCTTGAGAGTATTCGAGAAAAAGTCCTACGTAAGATCTTTGGTCCAGTGCAAGTTGGCGATGATTTTCGCATCCGATTCAACAGTGAGCTGTATGAGCTCCTCGACGACAAGGACGTTGTACAGCGTATTAATATCCAGCGGTTGCGCTGACTCGGTCATGTCGTTCGAATGGAGGAGGATGCTCCGGCGAGACGAGTGTTTGATGCGTTGATCTGCGGAAGTCGTCGAAGAGGACGACCTTGTATCCGTTGGAAGGACCATATCGAGGAAGCCCTGTCATCGACTGGTGTGACCAATTGGCGTTGGCGCGCAAGAAGCAGAGGCGCCTGGAAGAATGTGTTGCGGTAGGCCGAAATCCGTCAATCGGGTTGTTATGGCCAATTAATTAAATAAGTCTATAAAGGTCCCCACAGTTCCCTAATGGCTTGAGGTTTTGCCATCTCATTTTCGAAATTGGTTGGTGATTTTTTGTGCTTTTCTGTTTGAAAATATGCATACGATTATAATATTTTCTTGGACATCTCATCTCAATTTTAATAATTCTACGCATATAATGCATCGATTGATCGAACGATTATCGATGACAATTAATATAGGGCCCCATAAGAATCTCTTAAGCTTACTGAATACCTCACCTTTCACTAAAGATGTCTCGCATAAAGCATTTTTTTATTAAAGCAACGGGTGATCATGCGCACGCACCCTACATTTTATTAACTTTTATCGATGTCTGTGTATTAGTACATGCAATTGTGTTTGTATTTGTTATTGTATTTATTTTATTGATCACTTTGTTTTGTGTCAATTGAAATTCTTGCCATCAATTATTTGTTGTGCTTTTTACAGATCAAAACATTTCTCAATAATACTCATCTTCCATGACCAAACACAAACATTCAAATTTAATTTTTGCATACAAAACAACAAAACAAAAAAAAACATACAACAACATATTGTTATTGAAAATCTATAAGAATAATAATTTAATAGAAAACGAAAAACAAAACAAGAAGAAGAAGAAGAAAACAATTACAAATAGTGTTGAGTTGAAAATTGACTTTCTTATACAGTGGGTTTGTAAATATATTTTTTTTATTTGTGAAGAGAATTTATAGATTTTCCGTACGTACCTATGTAATTGGTCATGAGAACTCTTCAGTTAAGTATACAACCAACCTAGCTTCTCACAACACTTATGTTTGAATAGATGAGTGCCAGGACTTGTAGTTTAAAGTCCATTCTGAACGACAGTTTTTGTAAGAAATTTTTCATGATAATTTTATTTACTCTCAGAGTTTTTGCCAAAAATCCGCTAAGAGGAAGTGCTTGAAGTGTCTGAGCCAGAGTTTAAACTGTGGTCTCTCGTCTAATATGCAAATACACTACCTCCTAGCCTAATTCGGCTTCCTTATATACCTTTATACTAAATTTGATCAAAAATGGCATATTCAGATACGTTCTTGTGATTACTGGTCGCTGAAGAAGTAAGTTGTAGACGGTTTCAACTTTCTCTGCGACATAACTTCAGCAGACGACATGTGAGAGGTTGACTAGCTGATAGTTATGCCCTCCTATTAGACAATCAATGTTGCAGATAAAGCCCTCATAATAACTACCATGTCGAGAGAGAATTATGTGGTATTTTGTTCTCTGAGGGTTAGTCGTGCTTAACAAATTGACCGAAGAGAACGTTTTTTTCAAACTAAGAAACATTAGCTAAGTAGTGGAATTTTTCTCTATATTCCAGCCTAGCACTGCTCACGAAGAGCCTTCTGAACGGCAATGACCGGTAGAAACAAAGTCCACATAATAACTACCATATCGGAAGAGAAAAATCTAGTATTTTATCCTCTGAGGATTAAGATTAAACCTGCTCAACAAATTTCCCGAAAAGAACATTTCTTCGGTTCAAGAAGCATTAGCTAAGTAGTGAAAGTATTCTCCAACCCAGGAGTGAACGGATTATATAGAAGATTTTCAATCAATAACAGAAAAAGAATAAACATATCGTATTTGTTTTCGAAATTTAATACATTTTAAATACATACACACATAATTGACCTTTACAACCCTTCAGCCAGGATTACGACCTAGCTTCTTACACCACTTATGTTTTGTGTATTAATTTCATAGATGAACGACAAATTTTTGAGGAAATTGTCACAGCAATTTATTGTCTCTAAGGTTTTTTACCAGAAATCTGCTGATTGAAAATCGCCAAAGAAATGTCTTTTTAAATTTCGTTTTGATGTCTGACCTGGGGTTTGAACGATGTCCTTGCGTCCAATAAGTCAACACACTGCTTACTAGACTACGGTAACTTAAAGAGAGTTAAGATTTGTCCTGCTCAACAAATTGGCCTACCTTCAATAAAAGAAGCATTAGCTAAGTAGTGAAATTTTTCTCTAATTTCCAGTCTAGTAGTGCCAGTGGCCACGTGGAGCCTTCTGAACGGATTATTAGAAGATTTTCAAGCAATAACAGAAAAAGAAGAACCATATGGTTTTTTGTTTCGAAATTGAATACATTTTAAATACATACACAATTTGGCCTTTACAAGCCTTCAGCCAAGGCCTAGCTTCTTACGCCACTTATGTTGTGTATATTAATTTCATAGATGACCTACAGTTTAAAGTCACTGCAATTTATTTTCCCTAAGGGCTTTTACCAGAGGAAACCGCCAAAGAAATGTATTTTTAAATTTCGTTTTGATGTCTGACCTGTCCTTGCGTCTAACAAGCCAACACACTGCCTACTAGACTACGATGACTTAAAGAGGGTTAAGATTTGTCCTGCTCAACAAATTGGCCTACCTTTAATACAAGAAGTATTAAAGAAGTCGCCGTGGTCTAGTGGGTAGTGTGTTGGCTTATTAGACAAAAGGCCCGGGTTCGAATCCCAGGTCAGACATCAAAACGAAAAATATTTCTTCGGCGACTTCCTCTCAGCAGATTTCTGGCAAAGACTCTGAGAGTAAAAATTGCCATGAAAAGCTTCTTAAAAATCTGTCGTTCGGAGTCGACTTTAAACTGTAGGTCCAGCCACTCATGTATAAAATTAACGCACACAACATAAGTGGTGTGAGAAGCTAGGTCGTAATCCTGACTGAAGGGTTGTAATTATGTATGTATGTATGTATGTTAATACAAGAAACTAAGTAGTGAAATTTTTCTCTAATTTCTAGTCTAGTAGTGCCAGTAGCCACGTGGAGCCTTCTGAACGGATTATATAGAAGATTTTCAATCAATAACAGAAAAAGAACAAACATATTGTGTTTGTATTTGGAAACTCAATACATTTTATCTATAAACTCTATCCCACTGTATCACTTGCATAGTCCTAGTGACGTAGCAGATTCCATCAATAATTATTTCTTGTAAAAAATCAAAAACTTTTTACTAAGAAAATGTAATTTTCAAAACGACAGGCTGACTGTCGCTTTTAAAACTCTACGAATGTGTCGTATCATATCGTCTCATATCGCATCACATCATCATCGTATTGAAACACATTGAGCTGTGAATTCGAGTCTCAATTCGTTTGCTATGGTGTCTGCCTACAATGTTGAATATTCGTGTACGGATCATCATAAATGAAAACGTGCCATACATACGTACATTCTTATTGTACATCAAAATAGTTATGAAAAAAACACAAAAACAAAAGAGAGAGAGGGAGAAAAAATAAAACAAAAATCACTGCAAATTATCTATAATTACGTGATAATTTAAGTTTAATACGTTTAAATATTGTTGTGGAATTGTTTTTCAATTTTGTTTTTTTCTTCATTTTTTATTCGTTCATTTTATTCGTTATTTAATATGAACATCCAGAGTGCGTGAGTACAAGGTGTACGTTTAGTTTTACTATTGAATTGCTTTGGATTCGCATTCGAATTTGTTGTGTCGTATTGTTGTAGTTATTGCCGTTGTTATTGTAGTTGTTTTCAATTCAAGTGTGTGATAATAATATTAAACGTTTCTAGATTTTTTAATTAGACGTAGAGGGAGTCAGTTGTTCGTTCGTTGCAAGTACTTTTGCTCACTCACGATACGATAAGTGCGAGTGTATATGGTAAAAGTATTTATTTGTATGATTTATTTAAGAGGATATGATTTTGTGGTGTTGATAATTTTGCATTATGGCTCTTATAGTGATTTGCTATAATGATTACAATCATTATCTGTTCAAGTCAAGTGCTATAGGGTTGGTTAATTGTTGGTTGCTTGGTTGGGTGCATATTTTGTATGATTTTACACCAGGAAATGAACTTTGGACTTTTGCAAGGACACTCGTTTACACACAAGTGCATTCAGAGTTTATTTTTAAAACCAGCAAAGTGTGTAGAATTATTGCATAAAAATTAGTTGTAATTTATTTAAAGTAGAGAACGTGTAAATTAGTATTTAATTAAATAAGATTACGTGTGTAATTTTTGCAATTTTTTCTAAACTAATAATTATCATAGGAAGTTATTTTTTCTCATACTATACGTCTATATTGCATTGTATTGCATTGTTTGTAACTTAAACATGACGTAAGATTAGAATATTAATCTGTTCGTCAGAAAAGGTGGGCTATACAAAGTTTTAATATCGTTAGCTTTACTAATTATCCAATACTTCAGGAACCATTGATTAAAACACTAACTGTATTGTTAAATTGGCTACCTATGGATTTAATTGCTAAAAACAGCTAAACAGCAGCTTTAAAGTTTAAGGTGAAGGGCCGAAGTCTACGAGATTATATAGCCACTTTTTTGCATAAGCAGACTATAGTTCAGAACATAGCCATATTAATTATTGCCTTTTGCTTTCGTATTTAGATAATGATGCCTTGACGACAAAGATCAAATTATAGTCTTATAGGACGTAGCTAAGCCAAAATCATGTCTATTTCATTAGCTTCATGGTAATAAATAACCGTAGCATACTTAAACCCAAAGTATTTGCAGTTTCCAGGACTTGCTAAGGTGTTACCGAATGTATACAATTATTTTTGTGATGCCATACACGTGTTGGATAGTATTTAAACAACATTCATACGGATTAAAAGATGCCATGCACATCACCAAGATGATGAAATGTTCTAATGTAACCCTTGCCTGGGTGACTAGTAGCATAGACATTGAGGAAAACCTATTTCTTGACAGGCTAGCTAAGAAAGACACTAAACTGTTACCCATGGCTGTTAAAAATATAACTGGAGACCTCCTGGCGCAGGTTATTTATGACAGGATATCTACCTGACCGATAACGCAACAAATTTGATTACTCAATGATCATAGTAGATAAGTAGTTGCTTTGTTTAGAATTTACCAGTGAAGTCTTCACATGGTTATTGTGCTGATTACTGGTCTGGCTCTCATATATGTTCATGCGAAAAGACTAGATTTTTGATATAAGAGTCCTGTAGGATCTGAAATGATGTGTTTGTGCAACTGTCCAGCCTTTCCTGTGAACAGAGAACTGTTTCCATACGGGTACCCTTTGACGTGGCGTATTCTTTGAACGTCACTAAGCTTTGTTACAAAAGCAAATTACCTCGGTTTTGTTCTTGAATCTGAAACGGAAATGTCTTACATTTCATTAATTCCAGAGGATTCTTCACATAGTTTGGACTTTTATGGATAAATGTGCATTGGCAAAAATTAATCAATTGAATTTGACTTCACTATATTACATTGAGGGCTTGAAACTTACAACCCCCAAAGTAGTCGTTTTCAAGCCTAAAGTCTTCTTTCTTGGCAGCTGGTGGAGCATTAAAATGGGTATCTCTGTTACCCTTTTTGTAGTAAATGATTGTATCGTTGTCAACATAGGATTGGTTGAATATCCTTACTCACTGCATAATTTCTATGTTGTATGCTCCCTGCATCTACCCACTAGACTACCAGGGCGCTCTATTGCCATATAAAAACCTCTATTTAATTGAAAATACAAATTACTGACTGTAAGGAATTTATTTAGATCAAGAGAGTTTTTTTTTTACTGTGAATAAATATATTGAAATGCTTTACTTTTAATTTCTTTTATTTTGTTCGAGTTTTGCAATGGAGTACTGTCACTGGACTATTTAAATTAAGCAGATTAATTAAGGCAAGGGAAAACAAGTGCACAATTAAAAACAGAATTATATTTCCCACATAAACGAAAAGCATTTCAGCCCGTTTTATGATCCAATATGTCAACCTAAAGTAAAAACTTGAATACAAGATTTCTTTTAACAATTTATTGAAAATTGTACGAATTACGAAAAACAACAATTGAAACCTAATGGTGGTATAATTAATCGCTCTTTCAACAATATTTCTCTCAACTTAAAGCAAATAGTTCCTATTTATTAGCCCATATATCTGCTCATTTATTGTAATTTGCCTTTTTATTTTTCAAATAATGTACGCAAGGACGATACCAACAGCCTTCACTCTGTTGTTTTTCACTTTTTGCGTCACATGCTCTCATTGTATCATCGTCGGAGAGTCCACAGATAAATAGATAACTTTATTTTAAATTGGTTTATAAATCACTTAAGCAACAAATAACATGTAATTACTCTATATATTATACATGCAACAGCAACAACAACAGATACACACTCGTACACATTTGCACAGAGACTATGTACTGGTGCTTTGTTGTTAAACGCATACGAATGAGTGTGAATCGCCAACAACATCTGCATTAACAGAACAGAACAGACCAGAACAGAACAGAACAGACAAACCGAAGATCATGGCGAAAAGCGAAAAACATCAAACGATAAGTGGATGACAACAGACCAGGGCCAAAACAGACCATAGCAACGGACCACCATCCTTGACAAATAGTGTATTACGAGTGCAGCAACGGCAACAGCAACAACGACGACACCTGAGAATGACTGAGTGAATAATGAGATGGATAAGCAAAACAAAAAAAAAGTGAAAAAACCAATAAAAATAAGAGAAGAATTAGAAGGGAGGAGTTGGTGAAACAGGCAACAGTAGAAAATAACACGTCAAATATTGTCAACACTTTGTGGTGTACAATTGCATGTGGTTACATCACCAATAAAATATTTTAAGGCCAGCAAGCCCCAAGGAGGCATAGGGGGAGGGGTATATTTGCAAAAAACTCTAAAGTAAGAGAACAAGAGCAAACAATACGCTGCTATACAAGAGGACATTTGTACATTAACGTAACGTAACGTAAAGTAACGAAACGAAACGAAACGATTGATGTTACAACCCAATGGCGCCACATTTAACATTTTGCAACAATTTATCCTCATGGTTGTCTTTTTCTTCTTCTTCGTCTTTAACTTATTCCACTTACTATTTAGAATCAGAAAGAAAAAACAAAGAAAAAGCAAAAACAATAAGTAAATAATGGCCCTGGCAGTTTAGTATAGAGCATGCTGTTGTATAGAGACGTAGAAAAGCACACCTTAAACATTTTCTACCATCAATTTAAATAAAATTTACACAAATACTGTAACAAACAACAATAACAACAAGAGGACCTGCAACAATCAGAAAAGTGAACGAGATGTAGATGTGAAGGCTATTTAAGACGCACTGATTTTATATTTGTTGTTGCTGTTGTATGTTGTTAATAGAGCGTTTGTTCCTTTAGGTATCCACTAAATTACTTAAGAGCGTGGAGTATTATGAAATCCCTTTTTTTATTTTAGTATTGAAGAGCATTAGATACGGATTTGAATAGTAAAAGTGGTATAATAGCCTTAAGGTGTTGGAACAAAGAGATATGAGCCAAGGAAATGAATCTTCTTCTGATCATAACAAACTCCATTGCCCGATATTTTTTTGAATTAAATAAACTCCTTATCGCCTAAGAATCTCCTACTGGAGGTGATATTTGTCCGCAGATTACCACAGGGTTCATTATAGTTAAAATGGTGCAGAAAAACTAAGGTATCGTCTAGCTGCTGAATATAATAGTACTTATAACTGGCTCTGGACTATTTGTTGCATCCATCTTTCCAGCAGTTAGTCGTTACAACCCTTCAATTAGGATTACGACCTAGCTTCTCATACCACCTATGTTGTGTGCGTTAATTTACTACTTGAGTGGCGGGACATACAGTTTAAAATCGATTCCGAACGTCAGATTTTTTGAGAAGCTTTTCATGGCAATTTTACTTACTATTAGAGTTTTTGCCAAGAATCTGCCGAAGAAATATTTTCTTATTTTCGTTTTGATGCCTTACCTGGGGTTTGAACTCAGGCCTTTCATCTAATAAGTCAACACTAGACTACAGCGACTAACTTGACGAATACTGGTTTCTAATGTCCTTTGACGTAGCCCCACAAAAAAGTCTAAAACAGTCAAATTGCAAGATGCTGTTGTCCAGTTGAAGAGTCACTTTTCCTAGATACAATCGCTTTTCAGTTCTCCGATGTCCACACAAGACAATTTTGCTTGTTGACGTAAAATTAGAGTGATAAATGATTTTATTTCAGAAAATTTTATTTGGGAAATCAGCATTGAAAACATACATAATTGGTCATTACACCCTTTCAGCCAGGATTATTGGCCTAGTTTCTCACACCACTTATGTTGTGTGTGTTAATTTTATACATAAGTGGCGGTACCTTCCAATTTTAAAGTGGACACCGAACGACAGATTTTTTTGAGAAACTTTTCAAGGAAATTTTATTTACTCTCGGAGTTTTTGCCAGAAATCTGCTAAGAGGAAATCGCCGAAGAAATAATTTTTGTTTTGATGTCTGTACTGGGGCTCAAACCCTGGCTGAAAATCTATTGCTTTATAGCCAATCAGAATATCAATATACACAATAAGGAGCGAGCAGTAAGATAGATGATATTCCAATTATCCTGTCACTCTGTGTAAATTCGTTGCAGAGTAGCTTAGGTTTGATATATCAACCTGCCTGCATGCCCTGGTGGTCTTGTGGGTGGTGTGCAAAACTTTTAGTCTTGAGTCTTGTGACTCTGGTTTGTTACACTATATCGAGCCTAAGCATAATTTGCTCAGGTATTGCAATTAATAAATAAAAAAAATTATAATAACGGCCAATATCCCTCCGCATTATTCGCAAATTGGCCCTTTCTTATAGTAAGTTTTGAGTATTTTTAACCCCTCTTCGATTATTAAATGATGGGTTTTGTTAATGGCAAACGCATAGTCCTGAAACTAGCTCAATTATAAACAATGTAAAGACGACGCCTTCACAAGAAGTCTAAAGACCAACATATTCTTGTTTTTTTCCAAACAATTACGTGCCATTGTTAGGCTGCTCGTTACTAGGAAATGACAACGAAACCAATAAATTTATTGTCAATTTATTTTTTAGTGTCATTTAGGTCACACACAGGTATGGTGTAACATATTATTAAAGAATTTAAATAAAGTTGTCATAAATTAAAAAATAAATTGCTGTTAATCATACGCCTAAGTGGTCAACACATATTACATATCGTCATAAATTAGAAATTAATCATACGTTTAAGTGTTACAAAAATCTTATAAAATATGAATTAATTATAAATCTTTCTAAAATTTAATTAAATTGTTTACTTTCAAAATTTTCTAAATTTAATTAAAATAAACATTAAAATTACTTTGTTGTTTCAAGAAATTATTAATTTAAACGCTAACTAAACTTCTTTGAGAAGTTTAGACAAATTTCTTTATAAAACAAAAGCTTTCATGTCAAAAATTTGAATAAAATGCAACATTTAAATTGTGTTCGATACCCTAAAGCACTTTGCCGTAGTTGTTCATTTCAACTTTCTAGCTTCTCATACCACTTAGGTTGTTTGTGTATTTATTCTATTCATGAGTGGTGGAACCCACTATTAAATGTCGGCGCCGGACACCACTTATGCTGTGTATTTTAATGTTATCAATGATTGGCGGGACATACCGTTTAAATATCGATTCTTAACGACCAGTTTTTGGAGCAGCTTTTCATGGCAATTTTATTTATTCTCCGAGTTTATTTTCGAAACATTGCTGAGAGGAAGACGCCGAATGAAATATTTTTTCTTAGTTCGTTGTCTTCGAAATATCTGAGCCAAAAGTTTAATCACTGGCTTACGTCTAAAAGATCAACACACTACCTACCAGGCCACAGAGACACTACACTATACGACGTTAACCTGTAAACTTCATCACTCATGGATAAAATTAACGAACACAACATGGATCCTGTAAAAAGCTATGTTGTAATCCTGATTAAAGTATTTGAATCAGTATTGTATTCAGGCAAAGGACATGTCATCTGTTTGCTATCACATTTCGAGATGTCCAGCGTTTCTTGCAAAAAATGTCGTATAAACGCCTTCCATTGTATTCCTAACTAACTGACTAACCGTAAGCAGATATTAGAACTTGAAGGACTTAGACGCCAAACTACAGCTCTGCCATTCTGAAATATAAAAGAGACACGGAATATTTCTTTCAGTTACCTCTTCTAGCAGCCTGAAAAACGAAAAACCTTCTCAAACATAAAAATCTAGGTTTTGAAATTCCTGGATAAAATTAAAGCACAAATCACGGATGGTAAGCATAGATTTATGTAAAGAATCAAATTCTATGGAAACGAAGTTTGTGTTATAATTGCCTGAACAAGCTTTCTAAAGCAATTATTTACTGTCACAAGTTCCTTCCGGTGTAGGTAGTGCAGTGACATTAACTTTCCTTGCCAGTTTTAAAAAAAGTTTAAACAAAAATTTGTTATTCTATCGGAAATATCCACCTACAACTAAAGGAAATGGCCCTTATTGTCAATATATGTATGTATGTATGTAGTACATAGGAAATTCAACTTATTGCACTAAAGTACCAACAAACATAGAAGCATCTTCTTAATACAACAAACAAATAAAGGAAACAATGGCAACACATCCACCTACATAAAGTTTATTCGCAAAATTGTATGCCATTGTTTTTGTTTTTATTTTAATTCTTTTTTAGTCTTTTATTTTGTTGGTTAGCATCCTACAAAGTAAATGCTCAACCCTACACCTTACCTTAATACAAGTCCAGTCTAAGCTGATAATGTTCAAGTACCCACATATTGACTGACTGTTTAAATAGTCGCAGTCACAGCCACTGCCACAGTCACAGTAACAAAGTGAAAAAAAAGACGCTGAAAAAAACACAAGTCGTGCCTCCACTCAGATGGTTATCAGTGTTCAACATAATTTACACAATTGCTGCCAGCTGTGGTTGAATGGTTTGCGTTTGATTCCATTTTTTTTTTTTTGTTCAGATTTTCCTCACAATACCTCCTTCCTGCCCGTACGTGAATTGTGTTAAAACTTCTGTAGCATGATTTTACAGTTGTCAATACCAACACAACATTTCATGTGCATAAACAAAAGAATATCCAATTGCATATGAGCAGCGACCACTTGACTCAATGTTGCTGACCGTCGCTGCAGCGTATAACGCCACAATAGTAACGCGCACACGCGACGGTCATTTGACGCTTGTTGAGTGATCGCCGGCAGTATTGATATGCACATAGTATGCACTATGTGTGTTGTTGTTGTATTGCATAGCTAGTGATTGTGTGTGGCTCTTTTCACACTTTACCGTGGGAATTATTATGGACAACGGACGCGTGTCGTATGACATCCACTTGTCCCGCGATAAACACACACAAACCCTTTAATAAATATAGTTAAGTATTAATTGTATACACACAAACATGTGTTCTAATATTAAGCCAAACAATATTGTATTAGAAGTAAGGGGCTGATTTGGAATTGTCAAATCAGCCAAAATTTTAGTATAAAAGAAGGGACATTTTCCCTCAAGATTTAATCAATAAAGATCAGTCGAACTGTGCGCTTTAAAAAGTGCACTCGACAACTAAACCCAAAACTAATCAAAATTTATTTAACTCTACATGGCGATCCTGCCATTATTCTGGAAGTGCTACAACTAGAAAGCACCCAGAATACAAAAAGGAGTGCTTAGAACTAAAAGAGCACCCTCAACAGAATACAAACGGAGTGCTTAGAACTAAAAGAGCACCCTCAACAGAATACAAACGGAGTGCTTAGAATTAAAGAGCACCCTCAACGTGGACGACCGCCTGGCCAAGAGGCATAAAAAGGACGATCAAATGAAGGACGAGTACAACAAAAGTGAAGGAGGCTCAGAAATAAAAATTCTTTAAGCTGTCATCCAAATCCACCAACAAAACTACTGAAGAAGAAGCCTTCACGGATAGGTTTCCTGATCAACCAGGACATCAAAAAAAAAAAAAAAAAAAAATTTATAATTTTTATCGAAGTGCGCCTAATTACGCACTCGTAGGCCTGTAAGCGAGATTCGCTCGAGGCAATTTAGAATTTTTTTTTAACTTTTCTTTACATGGCATAATTCTAGAATCAATTAAAAAGAATTTGTAGTTACTAAATATGTATAAGAAGGATATAATAATCTAAATTAGAGCTAAAAAAAAAAAAAAATTATTTAATTTTAAAATACTTAATAAATAGTGTTATTTAATTGATGAAATAATTTATATTAATATGTGCTAAGAAATTTTAAAAAAAAATTTTTTTAAAAAAAAATATAACAATAATATATAATAAATATATGTTTATATAATACAATTATTAAATATAAATTTGAATTGTAAAATCCCTCTAGAAAAGAATAGGGTCTGCAGGTAGCAATTCAATAAAAGAATAAAGAGTCAAAATTTAGAAGGCAATTAAAAAAAAAAAAAAAAAAAAAAATATTTATATATATATGTAAATGGACCTTAAATATTATTAGAAAAGTTTTGGTTGAAATGGGTAAACAACAGTCAAAGGTAGACAGGGCTAATGCCAATGTAATAAATGAAATAGAAGTAGGTAATGAATCAATACAAGTAGCACCTAGTGAGAAGATTTTCGAATTTATCTCAAAGGTTGAATTTAAAAATATGGGCAATAAGGTACTAAATAGAATTAAAATAGCGCTTTTAAATGAAATAAAGATACTTGATCTAAAGAATTCTAAGGAAATTCTAGAAGTCATGCTGAAATATCATGATGACCCTATCGAAGGAGGACATTGCGGCATATATAGAACCGCAGAAAAAATAAAAAGATACTACTACTGGAAAAATATGACAAAGGACATAGCTAAATATGTAAAAGCATGTCACAAATGCCAAATAGCGAAAACTACCAAACACGTTAAAGGCCCAATGATAATAACAGAAACTCCAAACAAACCGTTCGATATAGTGTATGTAGACACAATCGGACTATTTCCAAGATCAATACATGGAAATGAGTATGCAGTTACATTAATATGTGACTTAACTAAATACTTAGTTACAATACCAATACCAAATAAATCGGCTAAGACGATCGCAAAAGCGATATTTGAAAATTTTATACTTACCTATGGACCAATGAAGACGTTCATTACGGACATGGGTACGGAATATAAAAATTCTATACTAAACGAATTGTGCACTCTGTTGAAAGTAGAGAAACTAACATCAACAGCACATCATCACCAGACCTTAGGTACAATAGAAAGAAGTCACAGAACTTTTAATGAATATGTACGTTCCTACATATCTGTAGAAAAAGATGACTGGGATGAATGGATTAGATATTTTACATATTGTTTTAATACAACACCATCGACTGTACATAATTATTGTCCTTTTGAATTGGTTTTTAGTAAAGTACCAAACAATTTCAAAGATTTCAATGAGGTAGACACAATTACTCCATTATACAATGTGGACGATTATGCCAAAGAGGCAAAATTTAGATTAGAAGTTGCACTTAAGAGAGCAAAACATTTATTAGAAATAAATAAAATCAAGCAAAAGAATAACTATGATAAGGATATATTAGATTACAATTTTAAAATAGGAGATTTAGTTTTACTTAGGAATAATACAGGACATAAGTTAGAGGAATCATATAAAGGTCCATACAAAATTAAAAATATAGATTTAAGAAATAATGTAACTATAGTTGATAAGAAAAATAATAAAGAACAAATAGTTCATAAAAATAGACTTAAGCCATATAATAAATAGTATTAATTATAAACTCAATTGGCCAAAAGAGAAAAATAATAAATTTTAAATAACTAAGTAAACTTATCGCTAAACATTTATTAAAACCAAAATGAATATTAAAATTAAATAACAAATAATATTAAAATTGGAGTACGTTACATTAAGATTATTATTCTTAATCATACTATTTAAGTTTACTAATAAAATATAAATTAAAATATAAGTAAAATCATTGTACTGTGTTGTGTAAAAGAATGTCCATAGAACAAAAGTTATATGAACATTCTTGTAAAGGGTGGAGGTGTAGCATGATTTTACAGTTGTCAATACCAACACAACATTTCATGTGCATAAACAAAAGAATATCCAATTGCATATGAGCAGCGACCACTTGACTCAATGTTGCTGACCGTCGCTGCAGCGTATAACGCCACAATAGTAACGCGCACACGCGACGGTCATTTGACGCTTGTTGAGTGATCGCCGGCAGTATTGATATGCGCATAGTATGCACTATGTGTGTTGTTGTTGTATTGCATAGCTAGTGATTGTGTGTGGCTCTTTTCACACTTTACCGTGGGAATTATTATGGACAACGGACGCGTGTCGTATGACATCCACTTGTCCCGCGATAAACACACACAAACCCTTTAATAAATATAGTTAAGTATTAATTGTATACACACAAACATGTGTTCTAATATTAAGCCAAACAATATTGTATTAGAAGTAAGGGGCTGATTTGGAATTGTCAAATCAGCCAAAATTTTAGTATAAAAGAAGGGACATTTTCCCTCAAGATTTAATCAATAAAGATCAGTCGAACTGTGCGCTTTAAAAAGTGCACTCGACAACTAAACCCAAAACTAATCAAAATTTATTTAACTCTACACTTCACTTTTAAACTGTTCTATACCATAGGCATGGGTGTGTAAAGTGTGTTGTTGGTCTAGATGGGGTCGTTTTAGCTGTGGTATGATGGCAAAAAACAAAAACCCAAGCAAAAAAAAAAAACCCAAATCGTGGCTTCCACTTCCACTGTGTGTGTTACTATTTGGTTTTCATTTTCGTTCGTTGGATTTTGTTTTCCTTATATTTTTTTGTTGTTTTTGTTGTTTGTGTATAAATATTGCAGCCTGTTTGCCTACTCCAATTCAGTGGAAATATTTTTCTCATCTTTGGGTTCTATTTTTGAGGGTCTTTTTTTGCTGTTGTTTTTTGAAAATTTCATTTTTTTTTCGTTTTTCTACTTTCCGACTGCGTGTTGTAAAATATCCAATGGTTTTGGCTTCTCTCATGCTCATGTTCTGTACTTTCAAGCATGATAATAACGATGACGATGGTGTGATGGTGTTATTGTAGTAGTTGATGTTGTTGTTTCTAGTAGTATAGCACGATTGTATGATTCCGCTCTTTAAAATGATACCCGTACGTACGGTTGCTAGTTATTTGCCAATTGGCGCCTGGCGTCATTATGTCCAACTTTGTGTCGGTCGGTACTTGTTATATCCGTTCATGAGATTTGTTTTGGTGTTGTGCTGTTGGTGGCGATGTTTATGGCAATGGTGTTGTTTGGTTTTATTTTTTTTTTTCTGTTTTGGTGCCTTTGTTATTCACAGTGTTTAACTTCGTTTGGCTCATTTGCCCTTTTGGTTGCATTTCTTGCACTTTGCAACAAAATTGAAATCAACGTTAATTTCGGTTCCTCCAGTTGGCCATTGTTTTATTGTTTGTTTTTCGCTGGACTTGTTTTTTTTTCATTCTTTTTTTTTCGTTAACTCTTGGCATTATCAGATTTATGGTAATAGTTTCCTGAGAATTGCGAACAATATTTTAAAATTATGAATTTAGATTTGCATTGGAATTGTAAATGTTTGGACATTTGTGGGTTGTGCTTAATTGAATAATTTTTTACTTTTTTTTGTTTTGTTTTGTTTTGTTTAGGTGTTGGGTTTAAAAGGTCTTGAGATTAGATTGAATTTTTAAGGAATTTTTATTTAATTTTTTTTTTTTTTTTTGTTGAAAAGTGATAATTTTTATAATAAAGAAACTGAATACTGAAAAATTTCAGTGCAAGTTGCCTGGAAATCATAATGATAAAAACACTAAAAGACATCCAATACTTAATCATTGATTTCAAAACAATTTTCAATTTGGCTGCCAATCTTTTTGACTTGTCGGGCCACTATATTTATTGCCACTGGACTTTGTATAATTAGTAGTCATACAGAGAGACTTTGATGACCTACAAAGCAATTGTAGAAAGATAGAAAAGTGCACTTTATTTGCCAATTTTAATCTTTGTTTCTATGCTGATTTCTAGCATTTAACATTAATGTTTCTGGCGGGGTTTAAGCTTGAATTTAAAGGAGCTACACTTTAAATGTCTAGTCAGGTTAGAGCGTCCTGGTAGTCTAGTGAGTAGTGTGCTAGACTATTAGCGTGAGGGTCGTGGGTTCGATTCCCACCAGAGGCTCTGGTCTGTGACACTACACCGGGCATATTGTCGAGGTTACTCAGCTCGTATATGATTATAATATAATTTGTAATTGTATTGTAATTATTAAATAAATAAATAGTCAGGTTAATCACATGTAAATATGTGCTCAAATGATCTATGAGCATGAACTTTATATAGCATAGTTCTATACTCCATTGAAATTTTAAATGGCACACAATCTCTCATTGAAGTAAGTTTTTCACCAGCGAAATAATCCTTAACTTCCTACCCGAATCAAACATGGCAAAGGTACTAAAGTCGCGATAGTCTAGCAGGTAGTGTGTTAACTTATTAATCATGAAACCTAGGTTCAAAAAAATATTTCTTCTGCAACTTACTCTGGCAAAACCTTTGAGAATAAATAAAATTGCCATGAAAAGTTTCTCAAAAATCTGTCGTCCGTAGTCGACTATAAACTCTAGGACCCACCACTTAAGTATAAAAATTAGCGCACAAAACATAAGTGGCGTGCGAAACAAGGTCGTAATCCTGACGAAGAATGATCACTTATGTATGTGTTTCCGCTAGAAATATTTGTAGATAAACTTGATTAAAGCTAACATCTGAGAAAATAATAGTCCTCAGGAGCTTTTTGTTGGATTGAGCGGTGGTGTTTCACACAGCACTATAGGTTTGTGATAATCTATGCTATGTTTTCTTTCTCTTCTTTAGCGTAAACATTATCTGGATTTCCAACCCCTTTTTTATACCTGTTGTCCATTATAAATTACTTTACTTGAGAAATCATTGAATGCACTTGTTAATGTATAATCTAGTGTCTGTATAAAGATCAATTTAGCAATAATAACATGAAATGTATACATATAAACATAGATAAAGTAAAGCCATGGAAATTAGCTGCACAACTTCATTTAAGCCCAATGCTAATCCCCTTCCAATTTGTTTTTTTTTTTTGTTTTATTTTGTATCCTTTAGTAAAGTTCGATGAAAATCATTACCAGTAGCTCTCTACATGTTGATTTTACATTCTCTTATCTTTCAGTTGACAATTAAAAATATAAATAAAACCAGTAACTAGCAATTGACCTTGAATCAATTAAATTTTTATTTAATTTTTATGTTTTGCTGCAAATGTCACTCGAATTCTTATTTTTTTATGCACAATATTCACAGCAGATTACTGCCTTAACATCACATCTATTATTTACAACACAATTTAGATAATGAATAAATGAATGAATGAATGAATGAATGAGTGAGTGAATGAATGACTGAATGAGTGTTTTACTTGTTAAATGTTAAAGTTATTAGTCAAAGCACATGCTTTGATGATTATTTTCCGCACAGGTGCTAAAAGTCGCGTGTCGCCTTTTTAATTGAATTAATTTTTCCAAGACAGAATATAAAATTAAAAACAAAAACAAAAAGAAATAAGTCTACTGCTGCTTATTGTTGAATGCAATTTTTTGTTTTTTTATAATTTTTTTAACTGCCTCTCTAAATGCCAGGCATTTAGTATGTACATATAAATGTTTACAAATGTGAATACATTCTAGTCTATGGTCTACGGTATACCACATTTATGTTATGTTATGCTGCATGGGTATGTAAGTTTTATTAGTGCCTGCAGACTTCATTTAATCTATGACTAAGTCGCCGACACTTAACACACAATCATCACGACTCTTTAATAAACAAGTCACAATATAAACTGTTACTACAATAAACGTGGTTATTTATTGGAAGGTGTTATTTGGAAGAGTATTCATAAGCATTAGAAACGACAAAAAGCCCGCAAAACATTTGTTCATCATGGATGATTCCATGTGCGCATTGCAAACATAAATACCATGTCCGATTGAAGGGAATCCAAGTTATCCTAAAGTAGTAGGTAGTCAAGCTGCTGAAGGTTCAGGCTGGACATTACGTTAGCTAGTCTCATTCTGCAGAAAGGAGTTCTTAAAGCCGATGGTGATATCATCTTGGCTTTCAAAGCATTGAGATAAGTGAGGGAATGACACTGTTCTAATGGGACAATGTAATCAGAAGGAGAGTAGACGTTCATGATGGAACAGAAAAGATTACAAAATCTCCAGGCTATTATGGCCACGGTTTGATTGTCCTAGAACGGAATGAGGTTTAAAAGTGTAGCGCGAATAGATTAGGACGGAACAGTACTAGCATGTGAGACAGGGACATATCTTCATTCTGCAGGATTCGTCGTAATCTTTAGATTTACAAGTGGGGTTCCTCCAATGGTCTCTGTTAGGATTTCTATCATTGAGAGTTTCATCTCTGATATTAGCAGACTATGGTTCTGTTTGTTCTCTAGATTACCTATTGTTGCCTCTATTTTCGCTTGATCCAAATTTTTAAGCTTTTCTTGTCTGCATATGGAGGTGTTACAAATTCTACATCCATAACATAATTGATGCATAAATACTTAACCCTTTGACGGACAGTGACGTCTATAGACGTCATAACAAGGGTTTCTGGGATGACATGACGTGTATACACCTCATAAATTGTATCTTGCAAAATAGCGGAGATACAACAAGTGTCCCACGGGAAGGCCTTCTAAAATTCTGGTGTCCGTCAAAGGGTTAAGGAGTGCACAGAAATAAATTTAGACAGACTTCTAAACCCGTTACTTCAATTTTGTCAATCTTCTGTAGAATTAAACTTTCATTATTGGTTCAAAGCATTCCGATTATTTCTGTTAGAAATCATACGGGCCAAGTATACGGTTCTGATGGCTCTGAATTCTTAAACGAAATGACCTTCTACCTTCAAAATTGTTCCTTAAATGTAGACACCCTGTTTGTTAGTACAACACATATTATTATACGTCATCTAGAGTATTATAACCTGATTTATCTTCTTATTGTTATGAGTTATTTTACAACTTCCACCTGAAGTTAGCATCTTAATATCTCCTTAGAGAAGTTGCATTTCTTATGATATTTTTTTTTTCATTGAATTTAATACTTCATACAGTTTACTTTGCTGGATGCCAGTTGCAATAATTTCATTAGACTTGAAACAGATGATACGTTGCTACTCTATGCTGCTATCATCGTCTGCTATTTAGCGTATAGTTTACTTACGTATTCAAACACGTCATCGGCAGTTTATGTTAAGGCTTAATTACAAGTACATTGTGTCTAGGAATTGCCATGGAAATTATTAATTTTCAAAAAAACAAGTCCGTATTAATGATTATTTATTTATGTAAATGTCATATCATTTGCAACATTGTACGTACGTACCGCCATTTAGAATGTCATTTTGTTGAAATTCTTAAAACAAAACAGAAAAAAAAATTAAAAATTCATACCTACAAACGGTTGTTGTTGAATGCTTTTGTTAGTCGCATTATAAATTATTTATTAATGGACCATAATTTATAAATTGACTTTCAAACAACTAGTGACAGACAGTCTATGCCATTATGTTGTTATTATTTTATTTGTTTAATTACGCATGTACTCGTACAAAATTTATGTTCAAAGTAATTCGATTTTATTTTCTATCATTTTTCTTTAACAAACAAGAATTTCGACGTCATTGACATTTGTAGGAAGTTTATCTTGTTGCGAATGATTTTATATCGCACGGGCAGAACGAATTTTTCTGAACGCGTTTCGTATTTGGATGATAAAAAATTTTCAAATGATAGAATTCATTTTGGACTTAAAACGAAACGTTTTTGGTTTTGTATGTGAAATCCTATATTTAATTTCTTGAAATTCAATACAACTTCTCTCTATTATAAATTTTGAAGGCCTTCTATTGTATTTATCATCATTATGTTGTTTGAAAATTAAAAGCCTTGCTATAAAGGCAGTAGTTCGCATTAGAATTTTCAAGTATATTCAAATTTGAGATTCATTGACTATCTTGGAGGCAATAAAGTGCATTCATTGATATTCAGAGGGCCATAGGAAGACATCGCACCCGTTAACTGAACAATACCCGATACATAGAATTAGCATTGAACGATACCCTCATCATACTTTTTAAAATAATTAAGCAACAGGATGGCGTAGACTCTTTTGACGCTTGAATATGTATCTTCAATGATATACTTAAATTTATAAATTGAGATATAAATGATTCAGTTTGCATAAGTTCAGTTAGTTGTTGAAGCAGTTATTCTGTTTATTTTCAAAATTTATCTCATCATCTAACCTTACAATCAACTTCTCTGATAATTTATACTCAACCGCGGAAATAGTTTCTTTTCAAATAAAGCCATTAAAATGGTTCTCCTTTCATGGCTAAGCAGTTAGTCGCTCTTGTCCAGAAACCCAGTAAATTAGAAATGGCAAATAGACGTGAGTATCTCTTACCAAATACGCTTAAAAAATTGTTTTACGTAAAATTGAAATCTTTTTTAGCATACTGTAGGCTTAGGTTAATATCATGCATGCCAAACACTGTCTTTAATGCCTTTACCTGTCCTATTAAGCAATTATTTTTTAATAATTATTCTAATAATTCCAATTCTATTGTGGAATACTTGCCAAAATGTTGACAACAAAAGACTGCTTTGAATCTTTGGCTGTAGGATAGCTGCTCCCCACATATTACTTCAGTTAATCGAGTAACATGAATTGGTTAAAATATCTCCTAAAACCCTAGGGAATTACGTTACGGACACAGGCGGATGACAGATATCGTTACGGGGCTTTCGAATCTACAGATGCATTTAAAACGCATAGGTGCAGTGAGTAAGAACGAATGCACTCCACACAGAAAGTATGTGGAAAAGATTTCATAATTTCTACATTATAGTATGACACTCCATAGGGCATTACTCATATAAGAAAATTGGGAAATGGGAAAGAAATTGTAGAAATATCAACGCAATACAGATTTCCTATGCAGTTGTGTGGAAATTACATTTTTACAAGTAATCGCTGTAGTTTAGTAGGTAATGTGTTGGGTTATTATACGGGAGGTCATAATTCAAACACTAGGTCAGACATTTAGAACAAATCGAAATATGAAAAAAATATTTCTTCAGCGACTTCCTCTCAGCAATTACTGGCAAAAACTCTGAGAGTAAATATAAAATTGCCATGAAAAGTTACTCAGAAATTGTCGTTCGGAGTCGACTTTAAACTGTAGTTTAACCACCCCACTTATTTATAAAATTAACACACAGAACTTAAGTGGTTTACGAAACTAAGTCGTAATCCTGACTGAAGGGTTGTAATGACGAATTAAGTTATGTATGATGATCCTCTAGAGATCTTAGAGGGTACTACCAAGTGTCTCTAATTCTTGCTGTTCAAGATCAATGTTTTAATATGATTGCAGCTTATGTCAGTGAAAGCAGCATCTCTCTTTCTCTGTCTCCCTTTCTCTCAGCTACCTCCTTTTTATGATGGACTGTTCTTCTGCGGGTGTTCTGAGAACCCGTATATTCTCAGAATATGCTTAAACTATCTGCAATCGGGAATCTTAATTTTGGTTTTTATTGAAGTTTGTTCAGTTCTTAACCATACGGGAAAATGTTTTTTAGAGCATGTAAAATTTAAAGTTGTTGCATTAAGTCTTTCCATTTTTGGAGAGTGTTTTTTTTACATTAAGATTTCAGATTATTAGTTTTACACCCAGAATGGATTTAATTACTATATTATAAGCACTCATTGTATAATTTTTTTTTTTTTAATTGCTAACTTATTTAATTGTTCTAATTTTAAGCACTAAATCTGTCAACCAATGCAGATAACAAGCAATGTTTTAAAGCTTATAAAAATGTGATTTCAATCAAATACAAAACTAATCGATTATTTAGCGCCAAAGTGGTAATTTATCAAGTCTTGTATCATATCTAAAGCTGAACTATAATTATAAATTATTGTTAATTTAACAGAACATATGGTCATTAAAGAAGCAATTAAACCAAAGCAAACAAAAAAATGCAAAAAGATTTGTCACGTACACGTTTAGCACAAATATTTTGCAAATATTTCTGTAAAACTGTGCTGGAAAATTTAATAATTTCCATGAAATGATGCAATTTCCACGTTAAATTACAATTACACATGTTTATGGACTGAGTTTTCAAATTATTATTCTCTAATAGCTACTTGACAAGCCAAACAGCACTATATATATGTATATACGCCATAATTTCCATTTCAATTCCATTCAATATGAAAACAGATGTTTGGCTTGCAGTGTTCGTAATAGAATTGCAAAAGCAGCCAACAGCTGTTGCTGCCAGAGCGTTCAAAACCTAAAACACCGATTAATTGCTGGCGACTAAATTGTTTGCATTTTTAATTAAACAAAAAAAAAGAACAATAACAATAACAAATAAAAAGTTTAATAATAAAAAAAACCACTACAAAAGCAACAAAAACAAGATGAATGTATTTCATAAATTAATTCGACTGATTTTAATGCGTTCGCCTGAGAAGGCGAAATTGAAAGGCAGAGCTTTAGAAATTAATTAAAATTCTAATTTGAAAAGTTGTTGCACCATTTGTCATACTCAAGGAGTAAGTAAATGATCAGGGGAATCACGCTATGTTTTCTTTGAAACAAGCTACACATACATATCAAACGACAGGTGACATTAATGGCTTAAATGGCATAGAGAGACAGTAAGGATTACTGTTTTAATTTATTTCGTTTGTTTGCCTTGCCTTTCCTTTCCTTTACTTTTGCCTTTTCATTTAATGACAACCATTCAAGTGCCTTTTTTTTATTAAACTTAACAAAGGTCATTTATAGACTTTCTAAATGCTGGGCGTAATGCTGCAAACCTTTTTTTTCACGATTTTATTGTTGTTTTGTTGAAAGACTTGCGTATATTTCGTTGATTTAAAACATTCCTCATGACCATTGTTGTAAAATCCTTTGAGATCTCGAAAAATTTTAACATGAAACATTCCTTCATTTTACCATGTGACCATTTTTGGTTAGAATATTTTTAAAAACTTTAAAATTCCATACTCCTCCCCACAGACCAACCAGCCAGCCAGTCAGCCATTCAGCCAGTCCAAGAAAACCCAACTTAACGTATAACAGAGCAGTGCACAGTGCACAACTATTGAGACAGTCAGTCATTGAGTTTGTTTGCCAGCAGACAGCAACAATAAGTAGTCATGAAGTCATATAAACGAGTACATTCTTTTCCTCCTTAGATATAATTTATGTAATTAAATTTTTATTTTATTTCTTCATTTTTTCTCTTTTTTTCTTTTGTTTCTTTCATTGTTTCTTGATTTTGATTTTATATCGCTTGATTTCCAACATACCACAACCTATTGTTTATTTGTTGTATTATTTGCAATCAATATAATGTGTTTACACTGGCGTAGGAATTTAAAAGTGGCAGTTAAGGTTTAGTGCCCTGCTAGAAAGCTTTATGTATCGGAAATTCAAAGTCTATTTAATAAAAGAGTCTTTTGAATCAATTTGGGTTACTACAGAAATTTCAGCACTGGAGATAATTATATGTACGCATTGTCTCGATAGATCTTGCTCAAATCTTGCTCTTGACTATATTATTAGCATATTCACTACAACTCTTCAAAAAAGGATAGGTCGGAATCCTTATTACACTACCTATGTTGTGAGTGTTATTTTATCCACGTGTGGTGAAACCTACTGCGTAAATCGAATTCGAACCACTGAATTTTGAGAAGGTTTTCATAATAATTTTCTTTTGCAAGATTTAGTTTTGTTGAAGATGTCTGCGCTGGAGTTTGAACCACAGTGTCTCGCCTAATAAGTTAACACACTCCCTATTAGACTACGACTATTAAAAGCTCTTATTATATAGAAAACTGGATATAAAAATCTTCCAAGAAAGTAGAGCAATAGACCAGATAGTATCTAACGCTATTGACTGAATATTCCTAACATTTAGTGGGCATTTCTTTAGTCCTTTTTACAAGCAACACTGTATAATTTTGGTGTTGAATTACGCGGCGCAGCCCCATATTTGCATTACACGAAATAACGTAAAATTTGTATATTGATAATGGTCCTCGTAAAGCTACCTTTAATCACTTTGGAATTAATAACCTCAGCAGTAAAATTGTTGTCAAACACGTTATATGCTGTGGAAGGTTAATTGTTGAAAATGTTCACAAATTACTAGAAATCTCCAAAGCATCATAAGTAAGGTTTTATACAAAATTCAATTCAATATTCATTCGATATCCTATCGCTCTTGAGTGATAACAACAATATAATAGGAATGTCTTGATTCAAGGTTGAATACATAAGGATTACATATCGCTAATAAATTATAACAAAACTAAATAATTTCTGAAGAAAACCAAATAATCATAGTTCTCAAGTGCACAAGAGAAGAGAAATTGTATTATATTAGGTTAAGCAGATCACTCGTAACCAGTCTGATGTACTGGAAACTTATCTCGGAAGTAGTATATTCCGTTGCCAGTGTAAACAATTTAATTTATCGCAATGATCAGCGTTTGGCTCATTTTATATTTTTTCATATAAATAAGGACAAGGCGCTAACCCTGATGTTTATCGATATGGTAAAATTGTGAAGTTAAAGAACGCCAGATCTCTCTCTCGCTCTTCTCAAGTTTAAAACAAATACACACAGCATAAACAAACAAATGAAACGAAAAGCAAACAAAAAAAAGCAGCATTTTAAAGAAAAGAAAAATGTCAAGTCATATGACAATTTGAGCATGATATAAAACCAATTGTTATCGCTTGTCAGGCGTCAGTAACAAGTTGCAAAACATGTTGAGCCCAAGACAAAAAAACAAAAACAAAAAAAAAATTAAATTAAAATCCCAATAACTTCGTTTCGTATGGTATATGAAACAGTAATGGAGCACATACGCTTACACAACTCCACCCATATTTTTATGAAAAGGAAACATAACAGCATCACAAATGTAACACAACCTTTGTGGAATATAAATACATTTTGAATGCCATTAAAAGAAAAGAAAAGAATCATGCCATGGCATGCTAACACATACACACACACACACACACACTCTATCACATTATGGTAAGAGTTGCACTGCATTGAACACGCTTTACAGCCTAAAATGGCCATGTGGTGTTGAATGTTTTTTTTTTCTTTTTGTTTCTTTCGAAGTCACAGTGATGCCTTTAAGGATTATCTTTAGAGGATACTGATACTTAGAAATTTTAATTTTCCCTAGACGACAACATTAACACAAATATGCCTTAAAACAAAAGACTTAAGAAACGAACTTTTTTTTAATATCAAATAGTTTTGCAGTGAAATTTATTCACCTGATTGCATTAATTTATTCAATAAATTATTAAAAATTCTTTTTAATTACCACCATACCACCAGCAGTAGCCCACTGTAATCTACAAAATATTTTCTTCTTCTTCTTTTTAGCATTCATATACCGCAACAGTGAGACTTAGCTCAGTTATGTTATGTTCAGAGGTGAATTTTGTACTCTTTACAGTAGTGCAGTGCAGTGCAGTGAAGTTCAGTTAAGTTTGGTTTAGTTTAGTTAAGTATACTCTTCATACCTATCCACATCCATAGCTGGACGCAGTTATGTTTATGTACTTTTGTATCCATACAGTCATATTTAAAACACTTTAATGTCGGCGCATACTCCGGCACTTATATGAAACTCTTCAAACTCCCATCATTTCCATTTATGTCTTTAATAAAAGAGTAGATGCCCATTTTTCCACCACGTTTATGCCATTAACCAAACAACCGGCCAACCATTCAACCAACAACAGCATCAACATCTCTTCGATCAGCAGCCAGACAGCCAGCCAGCCAGCTAGCCAGCCACTAGACTTAACATATGGTTCACTTACTTAGTTTTGCAAAACTGGTACACACACACACATACTCCCAGATAGAGAGAGAACGAGAGAGATCGCTTTTTATTATAACCTTGTGCCTTATAAATGCATATGTATGTACATATGTACGTCATCGGTAGTCTGTCTGACGTATGTACCAATTGTTACTGATCGTATTGCCTGTGATAACGTAATGTAAGTGTAGAGCGTGCGTATGCATGCATAGTTATATTTATAAAAGCGTTAAAAAAAGAGCATTTTAGACATTTCGTTGCATTGCTTAGCATTGCATCGCATTGTTGCATTGCATTATGTTGCATTGATCCAATACGTATGGTAGACCTGTTGGTGGAAATAGTTTATGCTTCTTTTATTACCAAATTTGGTTACATTGCCAACATATTTTCGGAGACAATCGATCTGTTGTTGTTGATAATGACTAAAGTAGTTAGTGACTTGTTGTTGCTGCAAACAGCCATGGGACAAAACGATCATTATTATCATCACCATCATCATCCTCATCATTGTAAGCAATTTTTAGCCTGTGTCGGTTTTAGCACGTTCATCAAGCTTTTAATGGCACTGACGTTGTTAAGGTGGGGTGAAGTCTAGTAATTTAAGGAAATTAAAATTCCTGAAGGAATTACTTAAGTCGGCATCGTTTCATAAAGAAACGAGTGAACACTATTCTGTGGACGAAGTAAGAGTACAAAGGTTCGGAACATTTTTGTATTAAAGTAACTGATATTTTGAAGCATACCTATCCTAGATATATCACTTAAATGTCCACCTCTGCTGCTCTGGCTGGAGGGCATTCGAAATATCCAATTTTGCATGACCGTTGACATGGCTAATGTTCACTTTGTAGACTGTTGTGGTTTGGCTTATTCGTGTATAGCTACGATTAAAGAAAACCCCGAAAAAAACAAGTCTAACGGGGTCAAATTTAACGACCTCGGAGGACAGTTTACATAACCATTTCGCCTTCCTCTCTTGGATTGGACTGTTAGTGACTAAGATTGATGATATATTTTCACGCTTCTGTCTTAAGTCTTTTGTTTTGTTATTATTGACTGTATAAAGTTGAAGGTTTGTTATCAAAATCCTTAAAGGACAGTCTTACACCATCGTAAGTAACAAAACTATTTGATAACACCCCTTCAACTTCATGCAGTTCCTGATAAATAAAACAAAAGACTTAAGACAGAAGCGTCAATGGTGTATGTATGCATGTATACAAGATGTATGCATGTATACACGATGTATGTATGTATACAAAATGTAATTTCAACTTATAATACATAACGGACAATACAAATCCCCCACTTCCACCATTTCTACGCATCTGCTATAAAAACCTACTTCGTGCCAAAGTTCAAAAACGTTTACAATGTTTTCATAAAGCAGAAGCAACGTGAAACGAAAGGTGAATAATAAAAACAAAAAAAATCGTGTTACTTTTAGGTTTGCTTTTAACCGCCTTTAGCGCTACCGAACATTAAATGATTCCCAAGGCATATACAAACACAGCAAAACATCATATTCGGCTTGTTGAAATATATTTAAGCTTCTGGCTGGCTGACTGGCTGGTTGCCTGTGTCTGCCCAACAATATTTAAAGCGATCGATAAGCAATCAATGCATTATTTTACGTTCTTTTCATATTCTCTGCCATCATTTTAAAAACGGAAAACAAAATACAAAAAAATAAAAATCAAAAAATTCTACATTCAATACATTGACTTTATTTGCCAACAAAGGATGATCAAAACAAAACAAAACAAAAAAAAAGTAAAAAAAAAAAACTTTTAAAAATTAAATTTTTTGAGAAAATTTAAGCAATAAATTCGTAGCTTCTAAAAAGTACTCCTCTTTCATTTCACATTTTCATTTGTAATTTTTCTTTTGTCGATTTACTGAGTGCGCTTTATTCCTTTTGATCCTTTTGCATTTTGTGTATTCGAGAAACCAAAATTTATGCACGTTAGTTTGGCAGTTTTCTTGGAATATCAATGTGATCAATCTCGATTTTATTTTTCTTTTCTTTTTTATTTTATATCGTTATTTTATATTTTAGTTGTTGCTTTTTAACTGATTGCATATTTTTTTTTTTATATATTAAAAGGCATTCTTATATTCGGTTACAGTATTTAAAAGTGTGATATTTTTTGTTCTGATACTCAATTAGGAGTTTGAAAATTTTAAAGGCAACTCAACTGATCTCGTCATATCATTTTTGATATAAAATACTGAGAACTAGAGAAAATTTGGTTTCGACAACGATAACATACTGGAGTCTCAGACAATGGCTGAGAAGATGTTCTGTGTGTAAGGTAAGTAAGTATTTTTCTCCACCTCCTCGTCATTACAGCTTCTACAGCAGACTTTATGAGAATTTTCCAGCTTAAGAACAAGTGTGCTCAGGAGCCCGAACACATACTAGAAATCTACTGAAAGAAAGAAATATTTTTACATTTTCGTTTTTATATCTGACCTTGCCAGCAAAAAGCTTTCATCCATTGCAAGCTCCATGTCCTGCTGAAATCATACCATGCGGAGATTCCTGGATTCCTGGACAGTTTTAGGGTTTGTGTTTTTGCCAAGAGAGATAAAACATGGCACAACAAAACTAAACATTTCGAGTCTACCATAATCTTTGCGCTTAAAACGTTTGAGAGAATCCATGGGCACTAAAAGTTTAGTTCCCTCATCAGTGAAACAATAAACGAT
The DNA here is from genome assembly GCA_014635995.1 of Sarcophaga peregrina. Lineage (NCBI taxonomy): Eukaryota > Metazoa > Arthropoda > Insecta > Diptera > Sarcophagidae > Sarcophaga > Sarcophaga peregrina. Next base: position 15,321,942 of record CM025791.1, on the reverse strand, counting down.
CTGACTGATACTCTCGTTGCATTTAAAGATTTAAATTTTATTGCTTACGAAGCTACAAGCTGGAAGTCATGATACTAGGTTTCGAACATTACTGATAGGAGATCCCAGAAGGACTTTCATTGCATGTTTAGTTGATTTTTTGCAAGAATAAAAAGATACAAATACTCTTTGGAGTGTAGTTATTACAGTATTTCAAAATTATTACGTACATGATCTTGAACATTTGGATTCAGAGATGAATCTTTCCAAGGATATCATAACAGACAAAAAACTGGCTGTAGTGGCAAGCAAATGCCGGCGTACATAGCTTATCTTACTTGATTACTGTAGTACGACTCATATAGAAAAAGATATAAAGACTGCCAGTATGAGAATCCGGTATCAAAGAATAAATTCCTAGAGAGTGTGTGCACCACATGTGAGATTATCCAAGATAGCGAGACTTTAGACATATACTCTTGTCTGGGTTACTAGACATAAGAACTTTAAAGCTTAAAAACAAAGGCTAGCTTGCATTTGAAGAAAAGGAAACATATAAACTTAGGCAAAATGGGATAATAAATCTACTTATTTAAAAGCCAGAAAAATAACAAATGAAGCCTCACACTAGCCCCGTTTAACATTTCAATACCACCCAACGTATTCTCAACGCACTTATGCAATTACAAAATAATTTTAATTTCCAATGAAACAATTCATTTAAGTGACTGCCTTTAAAAACTTATGCTATATGTTGTTGGTATGATCATTTGAAGTTGTTGTACAATAGTTCCCTTGTGTTATGTTTTAATATTGTTATTGTAGTTATTGTTGTACTATGTTTTATTCTGTTTTTTTTTATCCTTTTACGGTTTCTTTATTCAGTTCTGGTTATTGCTGACGAAACGATAGTAATAATGTTGCTGCTTCATTTGTACCAACACAACAATACACAACAGAGATCGAGCAACATGAAGATGAATATGAAGAAGGAAGAAGAAGTTGTTGTTATTACTGTTGTGTATTACTTGTTTGTTATTGTTTTTATTTTTATTTTTTATAACTTTTTTTTTTTCTTTCATCCATATTGTGTGCCAGTCGCATGCGTGGCGCATTTTATTTCGTATTTTTCCACCTTTAATTTGGGGTGTACAATGCGGTGCAAATATTTCAATAATTTCTTATGTTTTATGCTTGTTTTATTATTATTCCAATACTGCTGCTAGTGCTGCTGCTGCATATGTGGCATTGATTGCTTTTGCAAGATTACAATTTATATGCCAGTTTATTTTATATTTCATATGTCATGGTTTCTTTATATTCTCCTGTATGTGTGTGTGAAAGAAAGAATAAAAGTTTTTGGAAAGATGGTAGTCGTAATGGGTAGGGATTTTAAGGATTCATTATATTCGGATCAATAAAATTCATAAGATTTTATTTATTGAAGATTAAATCATTGAAATTGAAAAATATTCAAATACTTTTCGGAATTAATTTGCATGTGGATGTAGATTTATTTGTAAATATTTAAATTGTTTTAAATCAAGAACATCTGGTAGGACAATATAGCACCAAATATACTGAAAATTGAGATACTTTGAAAAATTCTGAATCGATAATTAAACAGAAGCAGATATTGAAGATGGTAACTTTACTAAAGAGAAATAAGGTTCGAGAGTGCGGTAAATAAACTCATTCATTGTAAGAATATAATTTTTGTCTTCTATTCTACTGCTTATTAGATGAATAAGCTAAGATTCAACTAATTGTAACCAAGACCATGCATTTAAAATCTGGTATTGTATATAAATTTTGGAAAGCAAGAAACAGTTCAAATGTATTCGAATTAAAACATTTAAATCATCATCCAATCTATCTGAATTTCAAGTCATTTAAAAGTTTAGTAACAGCCGACTCACAAGAATGAGTTCAGACTTTTTGACTTTTTTCTCAGACTACTTAGAGAAAGTAACCAAAGAAATATTTTTTTTTTAATTTGTCATTTTGTACTAGTTATCTGAACAGGGTTTTTACCACGGCCTTGTGTCTAATGAGCCAACGTGTTGCATACTAGACACTAGTATAAATAAATTGAGCGCCCTGGTAGTCTAGTGGGTAGTGTGCTAGACTATTGGCGTGAGGGTCGTGGGTTCGATTCCCACCAGAGGCTCTGGTCTGTGACACTACACCGGGCATATGGTCGAAGTTACTCAGCTCGTATGTGATTAGAATATAATTTGTAATTGTATTGTAATTAATAAATAAATAAATAAATAAATAAATAAATAAATAGCTCATCATTGAGTCTTCTGCAGCAGGCGTCAATGGACTACAGAATTCTTAGATGAACTATAGGTAGATTTAATGCAAATCGCTTCCTTTATCTTAAAGTTGTTACACTTCTCCACTCGCTCTACAAGTGGATTTTTTTTCTTTTTTCTAGGTTTCTTTTGCGAAATGAGTGAAGTCTGCATTAGATCATACAGTTACCCAATCTAATACCTGAATTGTGAGTTCGTATCAGCTAAAGCTATGTTCTTCCGGCTGTCTAGGAACCCATGTAAAATGCACAAGCCAGCTAAACATTTCCTACCAATTAATTACGGCATTTAATAACCGAAAACACAACAGTTTTATTGGGAAACGTTTAGGCAACACATTCGTAATGTGCCGCACTCCATTGCTATGCATCTGTCCTGAGGAATTCAGCGTATGTCTGATTGCGGATAAGTAACTAGGACGAATGTATGCATTCTATGGATATTTATTGAATACATTTTTATGTTAACATTTCAATAAGTATTCCAAAGATGTTGAACAGTATAACTGTATCATACGGTGAATATACTCCAAGTGAATTTATATTCTTGGCACACGTTCCTTAAAGAAAGTCACATAGATATCAATGGCAAATCTTATTCTATTTCAGTTTATATACAACGTAAGAATGCGTTCTAGAAATTACGAAAATATTGATTGAAATAAATCTAATCCAGATGTTGGTTTCTGGATAGCATTTGGGCATGCAATTATTTTGTGAAACGTGTATCTGCAAAGTTTGTCAGAAGGAGCACTGATTGAACTTATCAATAAGACTGTAGAACTAATATGATCTACGACCGTCATTACAGCCTAATGCAATAGTCCACAAACAGTTGTCCAAGTTTTTCTGACTTGTTTTTTTTTGGATTACCATGGAAAAGTGCAGACCTACTGTAATATGAAATATCATAATACCCTAATGAAATTGCCCAGGAACAATTGTTCAAATTTAGTTGACTTGTTTTCTGGTAATACCAGGGAGTAGAGCAATAGAAACAATTACCATCAAATCGCCAATAGTCAATAGGTAGTAACACCTTGAATTTATGCGCTATTTGGCAATACCACTAAGAAATAAGTACACCCCACAAAACAAAAAAAAAATTAAATCGAAAATGATTGAACTTTAAAGTGAGTGGGCTTTTTATTATTTATTTATCCTTCTTCCCTTTTTTGTTTTTTGTTTTTGCAACAATTTACACATTGCAATTTAAAATTTTTCAAATTATCCTTTCAATACTTATTTTTTATTCTTAGTGGTGTTGTGTTGTTGTTGTATGAATACAATTTATGCATTCATCCTTTTGGATTCCACAGCGATCTGTAACAAGAATACAAATGGAGAAGATGATGAACAAAACATTTTCTTGTCAATTCACGCGTACGAAAGCGCGTAATTGATTTTGACATTTTTGTATGAGGAATTCTCCTTCAACGAAACGCAGAATTGAAATGAATAAGAAGATGAACCCGAAAAAAGTACAAAAAAACAAAGCAACTAAAATCGCAAAATTGAGTATCTTGCCAGTACTAAGCCAAGTAAGACAATAAAGGCGCACCTTTAAGCCAATTTTTATGCCGTGTGTCTCCGTTTTTTTCGCGTTTTTTTTTCTTTCTTACATTTTGGGCTAAAAAAGTATTCAAGTATTGATTGATTTCCAAAACCGATTTAAACGTTACTTTAACCACAACTAAACCAAATAGAATACAACAGAAAAACAACAAAATCAGAAAAAAAAAAACACTCGAAAAAAATACTGAATTGAATACGATTTTGTCTGAATCGAAACGATTTAAGTTTCTGTTTTTTTTTTCGTTACAATTTTTATTTTTCGTTGTGATACCGATTTTGATTGCGTTTTTAAGTGATTTTTGTGATTCTTTTTTTTTCGTCTTCCATATGTTGTGACAAAACTTCAATTTAAAGCGTTTTTCTCATACCTTAGAGACATATTAAATTAATAGGGTTACCAAGAGTACAAAAATTCAACGATTTCAATGTTTGAAGTCTCCCATCCTTTCATTGATCAAGAATCTTGTAAGCTTCTAAAGAATTCTCTTTTTTTAAGTAATAAAAACGACGAGACAAATCTACGAAATTGTAAGGATCTCCACTCCAATTATTTGGCAATCATACTGCAGATATTCTCTGATTTGACTCTTTTATTGTGTTGTATGAAAACGAGTAACATTCCATTGACCATTTTGCTAAGACAGACAGTAAGCCGCGTATGCATGCATGCTTGTATCGCCAACTAGTGAAATGCCGGTGATGACGGTGGTGCTGATGATGACGATGCATGTTTAAATGGCTGAATGATGATGTTGTATGTGATACTGTGTATATTATATGCACAGCCAATTGTTGTTGTTGTTTTATTTATATAATATTTTGCTTTTCATTTTGTTTTTGTTGCTTTTATCATAGTCGTTGTACAATCTCAATTGAGGTTTAATTTAGAATGCAGCCGATTTGGCTGCTGTTACTACTGTTGTCATCGTACACAGCTGGAATATTGATAAGGTGGCCAAAATACGAACAAACACACAAACAAAAAAAAAATATCAGAAAAAACAGTTTAACAAACCGATCTGTCGGCCTATACAACGGGCAAGCAGATAGCCATATGGACAGACATGGCAGTCAGCTAACTGGTCAGCTAGTTCCGAAAGCAACCAACCAACGAACATGCACACATTACGCCAGCTAACCAAACAATTCAACTCTCTCTCTCTCTCTCTCTCTCTCTCTTACTCTATACAAATCACATCAAATGTACACATTCACATATTATTCACTCATACTTAAAATCAAACAATCAGCAATTGGGTGGGTCAATTTGAAATGGCAATTTGAGCTTTAAGTTTTTGAATATCAAGCAATCACACTCTAAGTTGTTTGTTTTTTCACTACAGTTTTTATGAAACCCTCTCGTATAGCGATAGCGTAAATAGAGTTCGCTGTGCTTAGGTTAGTCACACTTAGTCTATAGAAGGCTGATTGTTGTCCCACTTCTCCTAGTCGTTCACTACCGACAGATCATTCAATCCGCCTACGTAACAGTCACGAAGATGGTTGTCTTATCTTCAACATAGTGTTGGGTATATATGCAGTAGAAGATCCTGCACTTTCTTCTCCCTACAGCTCCTACAAAAGTTTGGCATGCTTCTCATACATTCTCCTGCAATCATAATCCGCGTACTCTTAGGAATTTTAGCAGACTTCTCGTTTGTCATCTATACAGCTTTAGCTTTGTTTCTTTTTAATGAAAGTTTTAAATTTAAAAAAGGATCGTCTATTCCTTTTTCAAAACTTTGATATTCCTAATCATACGCATGAAAACTGGAAATTTTTTGCAATTCTAAGAGCACTTCTTGGTACAATATTTGTGTGTCTGTAATACAGGCTTAAGTTCCTCAAAGGTTGCAATTCACCACATTTTCACGGATGTCCATACATTTCTTTTGATTCTAGAACAACAGGGTTGCCAACTCTTCTCGGTAAAAAAGGAAGTCCTCTTTGGAAAGATATTGACTTGTCACATTGGTTACAGTGGAAAGAAACTCTTCTCATTGACTCCTACCTACTCTTTCGCCCAAGAAATAGGTATCGTCCAGTAGGTTTCCTTGATATTGACTATTAATGATATCTTCTTTGGTGGTTCAGCAATTAGAAGGAAGTGTTATTTGAATTTTTAAAAAATTGGTAACCAAGTTCAAACTTTCATTTCATTTTCTCTGAAATTCTAACTTGAAATTGACAGTTGCCACATAGCTTCAAAGTGTATCGACATGGTCCAATATTTTGTCAGATGTTACCTACGTAGAATATTAAAGACCTCTTGATAATTACACATAAGCTGTAAGGTTCTCTGAATCAGAAGCACTAAACTCCTAAGGCGCAAGATGTTATAAGAATTTTTTTATATTGGAATTCTTAAGATTAAGTATGTGTGCAGACAAGGAGACGACAACTGGAAAAACGAATACATTTGTCTAGACGGACATGGACTGAAATTAAAATTAAAAACATGGCTGATTTCAATTAAAAAATTTGGGAGTCCTACAGCAACTTCTAGAATAAACATATCCGCCATTTTATAATCTAATCAAATATGAAAATTTTCCTTCCATAATTATTCGCCAATTGTAGTTTCAAAATTGAAAAAAAATTAAAATTATTTCGAAATCCTTAAGCAATGTGGCCACCTACGTCTGATAAAAATATTTTTTTTATGGTGAATTTTTCAATATTGTAAGAGTAAATGGTGTGCAAAACATACATCAAAAATAACAACAACAACAACAACAGTAGCTATAGCAGCAATAACAGCAACAACAAGTTGTTATTTGGTGCGAATGCATTTGTTACCATTTTATGTACGAATACGCGTACGTGTTTAATTCTCGTCCTTTCCATTTTCTTATTGATGCTGATGCCGGTAGTAATGATGGTGGTGGTGGTATCGATATTATTGGTGGCGGTGGTGGTAGTGGTGATGGTTGTGGTGGAGTTGCAGTGGCCGTTTGTGTTGTCATTGTAAATTCTTGATTAAATTGCTCTTATTGCTGTTGCCGTTACCATAGTTGCTGATATTGTTGTTGTTGCTGTTGCTGTTGCAGTTATCGTTGATGTTAATGTTTCTACATCCACTGAAGGTGATTCTTAATGACATCGTTCAATTGACATTCTCAATTTAGAAAAGCAAACAACATACACACGCTTATATGCCAATAGTTTCGACAAAGAACGTTTATTTCTTTTTTTATTTTCTCTCAATTTTCTCAATACAATTGCTGTTGTATTCGCGTTAATTTCATCGATTTGATTTGATTTGTTTTTTTGTTAGTTTGTTGCCTTTTTTATGTTCTTTTTTCTTTTTTTTTTTTTGTTGTTCGTTCTCGTAATTCTTTTGCGAATAAATCTACTTAAATTCAGTGTAAATTACTTGCTTACTTAAGACCGTTTGCTTGTTTTCAATTTATTTTTTATTTGTTTTTTTTTTCTCATTTCGAATGTTCCTGACTGATTTTTATAAATAGTATCGCTGCACTGCGTTGCGTATTATTCATTATTATTTCGCATTTCGTATTTGGCTGATATTTGGTGTTGTTTTAACAAGTATTTAATTAGAGACTCATTTATGGTCATTTCAATAGTTGGGTGATTATCATGCAATTTTGTCAGCAAAATGATTTGTTGTTTGCCAAAAATGTTCCATAAAAACACAGAGAATTTATTGTCAAAACCACTTCACCTTTTTCGTAAGAGTCGTTTTGCGTGTATTTCTACTGATTTTTTCACAGTTTAATGGTTTTTGTTACTTTGTTTTGTTACATGTTTTATTGGATTTTTATTAATTTGTTAAAGTTTATTGAGTTAAATTAAGTGAAAGACTAACAAAGTCTAGTCAAGCCTGATGTAAAACATGATTTTGTCTAATTCACAGAGATTTTTAGCAGGTTTAAAAAAAAAATTCAATAAATTTGAACGTTGTGAAAAGTTTTGAAGAATTTTTTGTTTCTTTTGATTGGAAAATAACAAGAATCTTAATCTATTCTAACTCCAAAATAAAAACAATGAAGATAAATATGTAAACCAGTGCGGCAACTGGTTGTGATTATGGGTCCGTTGAAGACTTAAAGACTTTAACTTCCCCCGTTTCTGTTATTTTGAAAGGTACAACATGCAAAATTCTCTTCAATTTTCCATCGGAATAAAGATCTGAGTAGTAACACGTAGAAAAAATTTCTTGCGGGTATTTACAGTGGCAATACGAAGGCTAAACAGTTTTCAAACCTTGAGTCCTTAGATTAGTTTTGGTGAGATAGGATTAAATCTATTGCCGCTTTAGTAACTATGCCGTCGTTAACTAAATTATCTTTTTCAACCATTCTGGTAATCTCATGAAGGGGTAAAATCTGTACAAATGTGTTCCGCCCAGACATGTTACTAAATTCTTGTACTTAGGTTTCCATGAACTGCACATAGAATGTGTTCTGTGAACTTACAAAACAGGTTACAGGTTCTGCAAAAATCGTTTTTCAGTATTCTCTAGTAGAAGTCATGGCAATTTTGGGGCCGTTGTAATTTCTTGATTTACTCTGACTTAATCGTAGCCTGGTTTAAGTCCATAACGAAAGTAGTTTCCAAATCCGTCCTTGTCCTTAAATGCCGAGGATTTCTTAGAGAAATTTCAGGTCATTCAAAGGTACTTCTTATATAGGTTGCAGGACATACATAGCCATATCGTTGAAAGTTACATTGCTGATGAGCTATCCATAACCGATACTTTGCGCGCAATCTCTAATATCTTACATGGCATATGTATTCCGTTTGCCTCAATTTATTTGATATTATCCACTCGTTTTACAAGGAAGTTTAATCTCTTTAGCTGCAGGAGAGTACTTGAGATATTGCTAGACTGTGTATATGAGCAAGTAGAGGACCGACAAAATTATGTCTTACGGGCCAATGTTTTTTTGGAAAGCATGCATACATTCTTAAAATTATTGCAAACGACTTCTGCGGGAGATGTAGATCTAAGTAGGAGGAAGAGACTGTCTTTCACCTCATGTGTCAAGGTCTTACTTTGTCATAAAGAGGCAGAGGTTTCTGACGTCTCTCTTTCTATCATCTTTAACCGAAAAATCTAATCTAAAGATTGCTGGTTTGGTAGGAAATATTGGGCTTAAATTCGGCTTTATGTGGAAACAGTTTTATAAGGGCATGTGATGTATTAAATTGTTTTTATTCAAAACTTAAAATTTAATTGAATTAATTTCATATTGCACGAAGTCTTTAATTAATAACTGTAATAATAACTGGAAAATAACTTTACATCCCTGTCCATTTCGTAGGCTACCATTAATTTTTGTGAATATTTTGCATAAAATTTAAAAAAATTTGTTTTTTAAATCATTGTACACCTGCCAGCTAGTAGGTTCATACGTACGTATGTCCGTGGTGCAAATGTATTGTGATAAATGAAGATATTAAATCATTTTCAAATGTTTATAAAATACTATCATACCTTTATGTGGTGTTAACATTTCATAACGAATATTAATTTTTTTATGTTTTTCGCCTGGTATTTAAAAATCCAAACGCACGATTCATTAAAAATGCAAAAAATTCATACTTCAAACACCATTTGAGCACACAAAATTCATAAACGAGCAAATGTCAATGTCATAAAACGCATTCAAAGGTAGATGGACAGACAGACAGACATCTGAAGCGAAATATCACAATATCTTTAACAAATTATAGAGGCTAAGAATTGCTTATAAACTGACAAATTGCATGCAGAGAGAGAGAGAGAGAGAGAGAGAGCGAACGAATGATGATGATGAAAAAACAACAACAAGGAAAAAACATATGCATTAAAAATATGAAATTCATAATTAACATTTGAGTAGCAACAACAAAACATAACAAAAAAAAAAATTAAATAAAATTAAGGTACCAAAAATGTCTGCAAAGAAACAAGAAAAAAACATTTTGTGTTGATGCAAAAAAAAAAAAAGCATAAACCGACCGCAAAGCAAAAAAGAAACATCAAAAATACCTGTAATTATACAAGACATAACACAACAACCAAATATTAACCGAAAAATATATATTTTTTTAAAAGTCATTTAAATTTTTAAACAGACGCCAACCCAACCAGCCAGTCAGCCAGCCAGCCAACAAGCCAACCAATAAGCCATACGGCGTTGTCACTTGACATACAGCTCAGGTTCACTTAAAGTTTTGGCACGCAGCACCCAACTGTAATATCGCATATTGAGCTCAGTTGAAAGCCATAAGAAGTATTAAGAAACACCCGAAACTTACTAACAACACCAAAAACCAGCACGATCAAATATCGTCATCACAAGTATTAAACCAAAAAAAAAAATGATTTTACGAACGAAATACCAGCAAAAAAAAGCAAAAATAATTTTTGTTTTAAGACAACATTTTAATTGCTCACCATGACAACTAAAAACGCAACAAAAACAAAAAAAGGACCGAATATGAAATTGCATGCATTTAAAATGATGCATAATAATGCCACTACCTTGGCCAAAGACCAGATTTTTTGGAACTTGTGATTGCTCAAAAATGATTGCGAGGGGGAATGTCAACCATTAATGAATATAGGTTCTGGCTGCCTCAGCACTGCAGATTTCAAGGCAATTTTGAGAGCGGGGTAATGCCTGTTGGGTGAATTTGCCTTGAAAATTCCTTGATTTTCTCGTATAACCCCTAACGAAATAGCTTCAACGTCCGTTATTGTCCACGAATGCTGAGGATTTCTTATGACAATTTCGGTTCATTCAAAGGTAATCTTTTTATAGTTTCTGGGACATAGAAATATCGTTGGAAATTGTGCATATGTATTCCTATTGTCTCAGTTAGCCTTAGCTAATATAGGATATTGTCCACTTGTTAAACAGCAAAGCAATATTGCTGGGCACTTATGAATAAAAAAGCACTGACTCAATTTGGTCCTCAAAACACATTACCAGCCATCGCACAATAGCGGTCTATGCTATTGGTATGTCAAAAGACATAGCATTCTGATAAATAACTTCTGCTGTGGATCTGTGGGTCTAAGAAAAAGGAAGAGACTAAAGTTTTGGGTTTAATTAGGAGGAAGAAACTCTCTTTCAACTCATGTGTCAATACCCTGCTCTAGCCATAAAGAAACGGATGTTTTTGACCACTCTAGAATATGAATTGCTGCTATAACAAGATATATTTTTAACTCTGGTTGCTTTCCTCCTTAGGGATTGTTTGTTCCACATTTAGAACTGATTGTGGTATACAATGGGCCTAATGCTAGCCTTTAAGAAGAGTTCGCCGTTTTACCTATTCTAACTTAATCTACACCATGCCTGCTAAGGTTGTTCAAGAGAAGAATATACAGTACCCTAGAATATATTGACAATTATCGTATGGGTTCCTCCTTCATATTATGAGATTAAATGGGTGCAGTAGTGGTTACATACTGCTTAACTACTATCCCAAGAATGCCAGATACGTTATCACCAGAACAGGAACAATTTTCTTATTATGATTGTTTCGAATTTTAAAAAATTACGAAGCTTTATTAACTTTTGCCAGGTGTCAGCTATTAGTGATGAATTAATTCTTTAAAACTTCTGATTTTGCCAAAAACTGAATATATACATATACAGTGACTACACAAATTTTTTTAAAGCTTAAGTTTGCTTATCCCAAAGCAAGTTCTGGTCCGATTATACAGTGCAGCCACTGTCTATCGCATATGTGTTCACATGAACATACAGGCCTGAACATGTATTTTCATGCCACGAAGAAATAAAGAGCCATCCATTCATTCATTCATTCATACGCATAATTAATTGCCCGTTTGATTAATAGCAGGCCCAAATATGATCTTTAGTCATTTTGATCTTTTGTAGACGTGGAAACTTTAAATAAATTTTTATACCCCAAGTATTTGTTGTACCAATATTTAATGGGCATATTTTTTTTTTAGTTTTTTGTTTTCTTTATGGTTTTTGTCTTAATTTTTTTTTGTATTTGTTACGTCACATTATTCCACGCTTAAATGCATAACATTGCATTTTTATGCATTTTTAATTAAATATTTTTTTTTCCGCGAAAATAATTTTGCGATTAATAGCAGAGAGTATATGGCAGCGTAAAGGCACAGCGAAGCAAAAAAAAACAAAAAAAAAGATATGAACAGATACTGAATTAATAAAATTCTTGCAACGTTAATAATATTTTGTAAACTGTCACAAAAATTGATATTTGTCATCCTTATCATGACAGCTTACGATGAAGTTATAATGTGGGCCTTGTATGGCCCGCAACAAAAACAACAACAAAAAAATATTAATTTTCGGTATTAAATTCAATTATTTTTTATATTTTTTATTAATTTTCTTCAAAAATCCATAAGCGTATGATTGATATGGATTTGGTCACGAAACTTGTTACAAAATGCCATAAAAATTGTATTTTTTTTCAATGGTTGTGACTTTTTAATTCCTTGGAGGTTTCAAACATCAATACTTTGGAGACAAATAGTACAAATGGAAATCCAAAATGTTCAGACATTTAATTTTTTTATATTTATTTACGGATAAACAACTTTTTAAAAATAATTTTTTCAAATTGATTAATTACTTATTAACGGTTATTCGTAAGGAACTCATTCATAATTAATCTATTTTCTTTATTTCTTAAGGGCTATTTAGGTAAACATAAGACTGAACATAATTTAAAGAACTTTATACATACTTACATAATTGATCACTACAACCCTTCAGTCAGGATCATGGCGTAGATTTTAATGGAACATTTAATTGTACATACGATGGTGGGCATTCGGTAGTGAAAACGAAAGCCATGGATGCAATATTGAGGAAATTTTGGTCTAAGGTTGAATGAGAATGAATTTCATCAGAAATCTTTAGGAAATGTCAAACGGCCGCCAGCTTCCATGATAGTTTTCTCCTGAATAGAACCAGTAAACCCTACAACTTTGAAAGTGATTTGAAAAGAGCGTAAAAAATACAAGCAAAAAATGTTTCCATTCTGTAATATACTCCACACAAAAAAATTCGCGGGTTTTTGAAGTCATCGAAAGATGTGTTGCTGCTCAGATTGACCAGAAATTACTATATATACGTAGATAGTTTTAGAATGAACCTATGAACCTTTAAAGTCGAGTTAAAGCACGTTTTGATGTCACAAACTACTATAAAGCCTGAATATCAAACACTCTATAGAGGAAATCATTCAAAAGAATATTTTTTAACAGGATAATGTGAGATGCTGCCGTAGTTTAGACTAGATATGTGGCCATGGTTCAAACTCCTGCAAAAGAAATATAAAAAAAAAATATTTCTTCGCCCACTTTCTCTCAGCAGATCTCTGGCAAATCCTCTGAGAGTAAATAAAAAAATTTCTCATGAAAAGTTTCTCAAAAAAATCTGTCTTTCGGAGTCGACCGGGACTCATGTATAATATTAACGCACAACATGAGTGGTGTGAGAAAATAGGCCGTAGTCCTGACCGCAGAATTGTAATGATCATTTATGTATGAGAATCTTTCTGGTGAAAGGAAGGATGAAGACGGACAGAGATTCTTCTCAATATAGGTTGGATAGAAACACCTCTCAACTTTTGCTAGGCAATAATGGTGTGAAGAAATTTGACATTTGCATTAATAGTAACCGACCTATTTATTGATCGTAAGCCATTGTAGACTGAAAAGATGCTGTGGCAATGCAAACGAATCGCCAGAACACCTTTTTGAATTTATAAATGCATTTTAGAAATGAATACCAGGTACTAGGCGGAGAATTATGAGTTACTGATCTACGACAGCATTTTGAAATTCGTCAGTGCAACAAGTTAGTACAAACTGAGGTGCTTTATTGTTTCTGCTAGGCAATAATGACAGTAATACTATTTTATGTAGATGATAGCAATATATGTACATACATATATTTCATCATATTGCATTGATTGAAGGCAAAAAACTTAATTTGACTGCCTCTCGTACATTTGACTGAAAGCAATCATTCAAATGCCTTAGTTCCCTAGAACTATAAAAGAAATATCCCATACCTTCGACCGAAGATTATTTGAAATTAATGGAATATTTCTCGATGTTTTCGAATAGTTTTGTACAGTAAAGAAAAATATTTTTAATCAGACTGGCTCAAGCTGTGATTTTTATATTTATTGACAGCATAAATTTGAATTGTACATACCTTTCAATGGCAGCAATTATTTATGCATTTCCAAAACGTTTTTTTCTTTATAATTTATGACTTTATTAAATTCTTTATATTTTTAGCAAATTATCATGCAATTTCAAATTCCTTTACACTGACAATTAGAAATCAAAAGAATTGTTATTTTTTCTGTTAATTCCGCTCAATTGTTTAATGATGTTTTTCTTTAAGTGTGTCGTATAAAGATAGACAATTAAAATAGAACTGAAAATATCTACAGAAATTAATAACGAATAGTTTGAAATGTTCAAATCACTAGAAGAAGAACAGAGAAAAAAAAACATGCACACCAAAGAGAAATCAATCCTGACAGTCAACAATATTTTTCTAAACACACTCACACACATATGTACACCCCATGACGTATAGATACACTGACAAAAAAAAAGAAAAAGATAGCAACAGACACAAGTCATAAATGTCAAATGAAATGTCATTAAAACATGCGTATATGTCCATATTGAAGATACATATGGACATTGGCCAAGAGAGCACAGCCTATGAGTGTATAAAAGCCAAACGAGAAGGACATCAAGAGTTAGGAATCAAAAAAAGAAAAAAGTAGGAATTCACTTGTACTAAATCAAAAATCTTCAAGATGAAACATAGAAATGACAACAATAACAGCAAAAGTAAACAAAAACAAAAAAACGGAAAATAAATGCTGTGTCGTCACAGCATATGAGTTGCCACAAACGCTGTGGCAATATACATAGTAAGCAGTAGCATCATCAACAACAGCAACAGTTGCTAGAGTAATAAACAATATTTTTGCGATTTATTAAAAATGATAATCGATTAAATAAATGGTCATGATCAAATGGACAAAAAATCAAACAAACAAACAATAAAAAAAATACAGAAACTATTAACGGTAATACATGCTACACTGTTTACACAGTAAATATTTTAAGCATTTTTAAAAACTGCTTTTGCTTTTCATCATAATAAGATGGCAGTGCGGTACGAAATCATACACAGCGGTAAGGGATATCGAAACACAATGGTAATCCAGGACACGAGCTGATAGAACACAAATTCGATGGTGTGTACTTTACATTGGTCACTACATGGAAAATCGGCGAACTTATAATAGATGCTGTAATGGATTGTGTTTGCAGCGCCGGATGCAGGCAATATAACTTACCATATATGGTTAACGCTGCATGAATACACAGCTTTACAGCGTACGTTAGAATATTTATCGGCATCGCTACTGGACATAGCATTTAAGGTACTCATAGCAGACATACAAGTCTTGGCCAAATGTGTAATGATTTTTGCGGCAGCTACAGAGATGCGGAAGAAAGTCTTCTTTATCTCTTGAATACATGACCAGTGTTAAGTGAAAAGAGAATAAATCATCCGGGCTGTGCAGATAATCTCACTCATTCCTCAAGGATAAACATTAAAATCTAAAAGCCATCATTAGACGGGTTGCAGAGAAGAGGAAGAAAGTATTATTTACTTCTTGAGTACATGAAAAGAGCACCTGGGCATCTAAATATTGGCATCTAAAAAGCTATCATCAGAACATCCACATGGTTCCAATACCAGAGGATTTAAGTCTGTGATGTATGTTAAGAATGGGAAGAAGGAAGCAGATAATCTCATTGTCCTGTCAAGCATAAAGTCTTCTCCATAACCTCCAGATGGTTCCAATATTAGAGGAATCAGAAGTATTTCTTCGACAACTGGCTTTCAGTAGATTTCTAGTAATAACTCTGGGATTAAATAAAATTGCCATGGAGAAGTTTCTCAAAAATCTGGCGTATGAAGTTGACTTTAAATTGTAGGTGCCAACACTCATATATAAAATTAAGATCGTAATCCTGACTGTATGTATGTATGTGAAAGTCTGTGGCATATCTTGAGACAAGGGAAAAGAAGCACCTGTGTCGCTACCATTCAAATAATCTCACTGATCTGTCAAGGATGAACATTCTAAGTTTGAGAGCTTCATTAGAAGTTTCGGGTGTTTCCAGTGTTATCGAAATTATAAAAAATCTATCATGAAATATAAGAATAGAATACCAACCTTGTTACAAACCCATCTACGGTAGTTAACATGCTTTTCACAAAATTAAAGCTTTGCGAAAATGTTGAGATTGAATTGATGATGCTGCTATTCGATGAGATGAGTTTTTTTTTCTTTGTATTTTTCTTCATATCTGTTGATAGTGACGTGGAGGATGATTATTATGACGATGATGCTTTACAATTATGACTAAATGATGGACTGCTTATGCTATCTTTGGCCGTCTGTCCATCTATCCGTAGTACATGTGTCTGCCATTATTGCAACGGCTGGTCATAATAAGTCCAGGCCAGCCAGACCAGGCCTTCAATATGTATGATTATGGTCTATTTGGTAATGATCAAAATGAATAGCACACAACAAGAGGCCAAAAGGAAAACATTGCGAATAAATAAGCAAAAAACAAACAATATAAAAGAGAAACAGAAGAAACATTATCTGAAAAACAGTCAGAAGCGACATCTGACATTTATGTCTACATGTGTTTAGCAAGACAGTTGACATATGTTTGTTTCTCTGTTCGATATTTTGCAGATATTCATCTGTTTTCTGTTTAAAATTGAAACTGTAGTGAAAAGGACAAAACCAAAAACCAACAGAATACAAAGCAATAATTTTTATGAAAATACTTATAAGTGGGTAGGTATGGTGATGGTAGTTCATACCTTAGAACTAAGCAAAAGAGACCAGTGCAGTCCAGAGTAGAGTAAAGCAGAGCATAGCACAGTATCCAATAAAAATCATACAGTTCTCAAGGATGTTGATATTTATGCATTAATCACAAATAAATAAATAAATGGTACCATAAAAAATTATGCTCACAACAACAACCACAAAAAAAGAACCTTTAAAATCAACTCCATTGAAGTTTCACATATTTAAAGAGGCGGCTTCTTAAGTTTTTTCTGTTTCGTTTAAATATGATTTTATTTTTTTCTGTTTTCTACTTCTTTTTTTTTTTGTCATTTAAAAATGAAGTCTCGATGTTGACTTCATATGGTCTGTATTTTCTTCTCATCACAACAAAGAGTTTCAAGTAGAAAGTCATACTTTGCAAGTTTAAAAAACAAAGTTCGGAATACTCTTCATTAGACGAACTATATGTTCTCTACTAAAAACAAATTTTCTTTAAATAAATTATTAAAATTAATTAACAAACAGCCTGAAATTATGTTGTCACTTTTAAATTACAAAATATTGTATTAAAAGTTTAATTATTACTAGCACAGTGGGTGGAACCGTCCAACCTAAGTGGAACAACTTGTGCTTAAGGCATACTGTGCCACCTTGCCTTATTGATATCCCTCAATGCTTATGGGAAATTAATGAATCATTTCTTCAGATTGGAAACTAAACGAACTCGCTATACATAGCCTAACTCATAGACTTATGCAATGGAAACTCAATTACATTGTACTGGTATGGACGTAGGCAAAATAGGCAAAAAAATAATTTAGGCCACTTGTAACCCTTTATGAGATCATAGTCTTTAAATTCCCCTAACACTGAAACCATCCAAAGGTTCTGATGAAGCCATTTATGCCCCAATGTTGATATAGCAGAATACAAAGTGCTATCTTCTCTTTCGAATAGACATGTGACCAAGAATTGAAAAGTAGTTTCTTTCTCGTTTCTACAGCTCCCCCTGTCACATGGCCAAGGCCAATGCATATTCAGAATACAATGTCCAGTGATGACTTCGGCAATTATGTTAAGCATACCCCTTTAAAGTTTGAGAGATTGAAGGTCCTTAATGGATTGACATTTGGACAATATCTAGACAATCCATCTACTCCGCAGTTTCCTAAAACAGTACTATATACATATACAATCGGTCATTACAAAACTTCAGTCAGGATTTTGGACCTAGTTTCTAATTTAATTAATTTTAATTTTTTTTTTATTCATGAGGGGCTGAACCTACGTTTTAAAGTCGATCCGAATGACAGGTTTATTTAGATCAGAAATCTGCTAAGCAGAAGTCACCGCGGAATTATTTTTTCATATTTCGTTTAGTTGGAGATGTGTGTACTGAGGCTTGAACTGTGGCCTCATGTCTAATAAGTCAACATACTATATATTACACTACGGCGTCTTCTAAACGCTACTATAGCGGTCTAATATTCGTTTGAGAACTTCGCGTTAGCCGTAGGCCGTGATAGATACCGGTACGTTAGAACCCAGTGCCCTGATAGGCGCTAGGCCATCAGCAGGAATCTTTGATTTCAGTGACAAATTCTTCGGACCGAAGGGTCAACTTTTAAGATGACACATCTCAACAAACCTCACATGCTATAGGAAGATCCGATAACACTACATTTTAAGGAGAGTTGTTTCTAAACAACGACTGATGGCAAGCCTATTATTCTAGTATCTTTACATTCAAAAAGTAATAAAACAATTGCGCCAGATACCCTATATTCATTACCCTAAGGAAAAGAAAAACAAAACTAAAAAATAAATGCTGCTGGCATCTAAATAACATCACCATCACATTACCCTCTGATCTCAGATACTGAGACTTATAGCCCTTAAGAGGCAGTCTATCTATATAACTAACTATATATGCTTGCCAAAACCTTTGAAGGACCTAAAATATCGACTTGAAATTTTTCATAAAACAAACACAATAACAACAACGAAATGAAAAGAGGAAAATCAATAAAAATTATTGGAAACTGAACTTGAAAATATTTTCAAATCGTATCAACAGGCATCAACAAATGATTTCATAAGTCTCAAAATAATATTGATCATGCATAAGTATGTTAACACACGTATGTATGGGAGTACAACCATATGAATATGTCTGAATGCATCAAAATGTATGAGCAATGTCCAATATATTGACTGGGCTGGGGTTCATACTTATTTTTTTTTGTTTTTTGTTTTTTATTCAATGCAATATGCTGAGAATAAAAAAGTAACTGAAACAGAAACGGAACAAAGCAGAACAGTGCTGAACTGAACTCTTTTATGATGATGAAGCCAATGATGTCCAATGATGACGATGTCGTCGATGATGCTGATGCTGATGAAATGTATGCATTAATTTTATTATTTATTGCTGGACGTGCAGTGCATTTGCAGTGATAGTGAAATAACAAAAGTATGATTAAAGGGGCATCCTTCGTTCCACATGCCTGACATTGCGGCAATTGTTGGCTGCTCCAACTCTTGACCATATTTTGATTTGTATGGCTCAACATCATCTTCCTCGTCATCATCATCATTATTATTATTGCAATATTTACTCATATTTCCTCGCTTGATTTTTAGAGTAGATTGCTTAAGAGAAGAAGTGTTTTGATGCCGCTGATCGTGCAGGCAATGGCGATGGCGGTGGCGGTGGTGGCGGCAATGGTAGTAGCAGCAGCCAGTGCCAGTAGTCGTTTATTCTGTGTTATGATTTAAAATGTTTCATATTAAAAAATGTTTAAAAATGCGTGGCGCATAAGTGACAGTATTTAAGTTAAAGTAGTCATACACATTCCTTTATTTATTTCTTATCTTTTTTCAACATTTTTTTGTTCTACCCTTTTTTTTGCTTTCAATTTTTCATAACGAAATCACTTGCCAGGGCGATGTGGCATAAAGTGAAACGATTGAAGTGAAGCCAAATGCTGGCAGGCCTAGGCAAAGAATTATTATGAAACGAATCGATAATTTTTGCTCAAATTAAGTCAGTGATTTTTGCTTCTTCCTTTTGCCACTCTTTAACTGTGTTTTTATTTTTTATTTGTTTCTCTCTCTCCCACCCTCTCTCTCTCTCTCTATGTTTATTAATTATATTCATTATGCATGTTTTAATTAAGACGATTATTTAAAATGACTTTTTTGTAATAAAAGAAAAAACATTCGCAATAATTAAAATGTTTTTTTGTTTTGTTGTTTTTTTATATGATTTTTTGTTTTTATTTTTGTTTTTCATCATTCATTAAAAATTAAATGGTAAATTACCAAAAACGGAAGTAAGAATTTATTCCATGCATTCCTACTACATCCTAGAAAGGTTTTTTTTTGTTATTTTATTGAAAATTCTAAGAATCCGGAACCATTTAAATGGCGCATCACGCTGTCTTAGTGCTATGGCATGTCAAAAGAAATTATTGTTTTATAATTCTTATTAATACAGCTAGGCAGGTAGATGGAGGTGGTTGTCACTTAGGCCACACATAGACCATTGTGTGGTAACATATGGCAATTTGGCCTAGTCCAAGAGCTATCCTGAGCTTGGCATAAAGTCTCGTAGACTCCGAATATTTAATCCCGACATACGTTAAGGAAGAGGTCCCTTCTAAGCCAGCATTTAGGCTCATTGTGATATCACAATTAATTTTGTTCGGTGATTAAAAATTCCCCAACAGGAAACCATTTCATTCACCATTCGAAATAAATCTTGCTATTAAAGCAATCTTTATATTAGAGAACTCAGTTCAGAACTCGCATCAGGTGAAAGACAATCGCTTTCTCCTAATTTGTTGGAATGCCACGTCTTTTCGCATGCCTACCAAAAGAATAGCGGCCTTTAACATCGCAATTATGCGATGGATGGCCATGCATCTAATTCGTAATTCGAACTTCTTGTCCATACGTATTAAGCAGAGACTAGGTAATGTTGCATAAATCCTCCTGCTGCCAATAAGACTAAGCTTCCTTGTAAAACGTGTGAATAATATCCAAATTAACTGATGCTCTACCTATGACCAATAGCATGCTAAAGACTGCGAGCTCTGTACCGACGCTGGCCAGTTCAATGAGCAATTTCCAACCATAACCATATGTCACGGAACACATACATATTCATATGTTTATACACTGAGTGCCATAAGTCACTTAATAACCACTATAATTTTAAATTTTCTGTTCTAAAGAATATACTTGTAGCACAACAATAATCTTGTTTTTTGTTCATTGTTTTTGTTTTAACATTTTACAAAGTAATAAATAAACTTTTCTCGCTGTGTTTATTCACTTTTGGCGCTAACTGTATGTTACCTTTGAATGATGCTAAATTTTTTTAAAAGAAAACCTCAGCAATCATGGCCAAGGACAGACGTTGAAATTACGTTCGTTAAAGACTTACTTGCAGACGGGCTCCCCGTGTACATCAAATAATTTTTATGTAAAATCGCGACACTCGCCAACTATTGCAACGATTTCAGGTCCTCAGCCTGGTAAACACTGTAATGGTCAGGCAGCCTTTAAGAATGTTTGATATTAGTACAAATACCTTAATAAATATACCACAGTCCATCTAGCCAGTCATCTTTATGCCCCAAAAGTAAACTTCAAGGGTCCCATTGAAAATCTAAATTCAAAAATCGAATGTTCAATTCTGAATGCTACGGAGGAGCTAGAAGGTCTTAACGAAAGTTTGCTCAAACTTCAAAAATGAAACGTGCTTAGCGTAATTGGTGGAGTTATTATTCGGCATTATAGTCAGAATACTCCAGAGGGCTGGAATGGCTTCTGCAAGATCTACAGAAACAAGGAAGAGGAGACTACTTTTCTTTAAATATTACGTGCATGTCCAGCATTATATCGAATGAGATTGTAACATGTCGATTTCAATTATTCAGATAATTAAACTGATCTAATTTATTCAGAAGATTCCAATGTTAAGGTAATTGAATTACTACAGTATCACAATGGGCCATACGGGGTCTAAATGACAACGAGAGATATAAATTCTAAATTTAAAACTGTTATTCTATTTATTTGTAGAACTATTTTAAAACTTTATTAAAGTCAATACATATGGTATTCATAATACAGACAAACACAACACGATAATACTTGTAAAATTACATTTCAATTAACAATTATTTCCATCGCACACAGATTTACATTCACATCCTTTGAATTTGAATTGTATGGGAAGCTTTTCATAGAATTCAATGATTTTATCATTGCCACTCAAATCCTTTTCGTACAATACCATATTTAAAGCCGTATCAAACAGATCACGTACACTATCCACTTTATTACTGGAACACTCCATGTAATAGACACTCTCGTAGTAACGCGATATATTTACGCCATCACTATAACGCACACAATCGTTTGTAATCTTCTTTACAAATTGTTCCCTCAAATCACACTGTAGACCCACCAAAAATATTTTTGAATTCGGTCTTAATTTCAGCAATTCATAAATCCAGATTTGACGTGCCTGCGTAAGGGTTGTTCGATCGGTGACATTGAAACAAACAAAGAAAATATTTCTTGCGACAACATTTAGCCTCAAATGTTCACGTAACTCTTCGATGGTATTAATGTCGACCACATCAATGAGATAGCGAACCTGCTCCTCGGTGTGATCATGATAGGCACAACCGTATTTAAGTTTCCACAGATAAGTGTCCAGAAGCGTAGATTTTCCAACGTTTTGATTGCCCATCAATAAGAATTTTGCCGTTTTCATAATGACTGAATGTGTTGTTAACGCAAAAGCTACAGTTTAATGAATAACAGATATTATATGGCAGAGACTGAATACAATCAGTAATCATCTGAGTTTAGAAGAAGAATGTATCATAATAGCCTGAGATATTTTTATAGATTTTATAAAAATACCCGTTGACTTGTCTGCAATTAATTGTATTTTATTTTGTATCATATATCGCCACCTTAATATAGAAAGGCCAAGTAAAGATACGATTGATGATTTTTTTTATTGCTAGACTGTAGAGACTGTATTTAATTTTTTCCAGATGGAGCACATCAATTTTCTTTGTCAGTAGTAAGGTGTTAGGTATCTGAGTGCACAGAAAATAATTTTTGTCATTATCCTGCACTTGACAGTTTAAATCTTCACTTCCACTTAAGTTGTGAAGCACAAATAAACACACGAATACTGGTTAAACTGCCTTCAACTCGGAGGTTTCTGGGTTCGAATAATAATAATGCCTGGCATTCATTGATTAGAGAAGCTATCGTATAGGATAGATTAGATTAAATTAACTACAGCTCACTTCGGTATTATCAAAACATATCGTATAAACAGTACAGTAATAGTACACTACAGGGTTGTAGTGTATATATTAAGAATTCGGATATTAAACTTTAGTATTAATGGAGATCATGGTATTTAGAAAGTCGCTTGGGTGGCGACTTTTCCCTGTAATATTCGGGCACCCAAGTTGCGAATCTGTACCTAACATACGACATTCAGACAGTCGTTGTCGTTCATGAATGCCATGGATTTCTTAAACCAATTTCAAATCATTCAAATGGTATTTCTTATTTAGGTTTGGGACGAGAGTATATCATTGCTGATGCATTGGCCAGGGCAGGTACGGAACTCAAAATTCTCCCGGAATTTATAACACCCAATGGAGAATATTTGCTTCCGGCCTTTGTACCACCGGTAAGGATTATAAATTTACATGCCATTAAGCATTAGTTTAAAACCTATTTCGATATCAATTATTTCCTTATGTTGAACAACGGCCTCCGCGTTTAAAAAGATACAAAATATCTTAGTTCATCGATATGTAAATGCTTGTATATTTTATGGAATATATTTGGACATTTCATATTTATAACTTACATTTCTTTACTATTTTTTTTTTCTGTTACTTTTAGAATTTCTCTTCTGCAGTGTAATGAATTAAATTTTAATCCTTATCGATATCCACTTCTAATAGTTTTATATCGCCTGATATAAAACAGGTATCAACATATGTCGGATTGACTGAAAATGGAAAATTTGTGACTGGTTTGTCATTCATGTAAACCTCAAATGAATTTTGTCCACGTATTATAAACATATGAAATTCTGCGCCTGGTCGTAGGCCAGTGGCCAACTCAGACTTGACTTCCGTCGCCCATTTACCATTACTAAACGAGTTGCGTGCAATAATCGGTTCACCAGTTTCACCATCTTTCTGACGACTAAATCGAAATTCCATCATCAAAGCCACTGTGGGTTGAGGCCAAACATTTTGGCCCACCTGCATTGATACCTTAAATGCGTGTGGATTTGAACGAACTTGTCCCTTAATGTTAATACTATAGCAGTGATCAAAGAAACCTTTGGCAAATGTGGCATAATATGGCAAAGGTAAGAACAGTGGCGCTGCATCAGTTGGCTGTGCTCCATATGGAGATACTGCATTTGCCTCGGGCTCTTTATTAGGATTAACTGAACGTATACGTGCAATATGTGGCGTTTTTTCAGGCCTTGTAGGATAATCAGTGACTATATTGCGATGCACCTGAACAGATCCTATATCACCACGTATTTCGATGCTGCGTATATTATGAAATGGCACGCGATGAAAATACTTCGCTATATGTAAACCATCCAAGGCAATGTATATGCATTCGATGGTAAACAGGACTTGAATTTCAAATGCGGTGCCATCGCACAGAACAAACGGTATGGCAGTATCAGTTTCCTCAGGACCCCAAACGTTTTTAATTCGACTATTACGGCCCACTGTATTGGTCGATACCCTGCCAGCTATACGCAAAGCAATGTCATTAGTTGAGTTCTCCAAGCCGAAATCAATAAGAAATCTGTAACAATAAATATGATATTGATTAAGAAATTAACCATGTGTTGTTCCATCATATAAAATACATACCGATCACCATTGCATACAATTCTACCGCCAATAAAAACTGCCAAACCTTCTTGCAAGCGTCCAAGTTTATTGTTGTGATAGAGTGGATCTCCTGGTATATCCACATTTATTGATTCCTAGAATTTACATTTAAGTTATTAACTTGTATTTTCTTTTTTTTTTTAATATTTTATTAATTTATTGTACTTACAGTGGAGTCAGAACTTTTGCCAAAACAATACGCCAACATTTTATTTTAAATTTTGGAAATTTTGATTTTTTTTCGGTGAGAAAAATGATACAAATTTATTGAGTTTTGAAATGAACTGAAAATTTTGAAAATGTCTTTTTGATTTTAATAAATTTTATTGATTGAACTGATGTGATGGCATAAATGGAAATTTATCGAAAGTTATCGATAAAGTAAAAATAGAAAGAAAAGAATGAAAAAAACGTGAGAAAGAGTAACAGATCCGCTGCTTCTATTTAAAAAATGATTCAACTTTCAACCCAAACCATTGAGTTACCTTACGCTAATTACCACTGACTTATTTAGTGCACTGAAAATTTTTTTTACCTTTCCCTACTCCTATACATAGCTATACAATAGGTATCATATCTCTAAGAGATGCAATCCTGAGTAATACACAAAGATTTGGTTGCCTACATGAAGGATAAATATTTATCTGCTTGGCTACAATATTTCTGCAATGACAATTCACCTCAAAAGAAACGGTCAAGCTGTATACCGTGCAACTCGTGGAAGATATTATGGCCAGAATAAAAATCAGTTATTTATAGAACTTCAAACTCTATAGAGTGAAAGTAGTTGGTCTTAAAAGAAAAGTAATACTAAAACTAAGCTGTCCTATCTATCCTATCCAGATTTGAAGAGAATAGTTGAGATAGAATAATAAGAGATAGAATAATCAGCTCAATCGTCTTTTTTTTTTTATTTAAAACTGAGAAGGCCTTTATGGTTTCGAAGAGTATTATTATGGAATAAGTACTTCTGAAGGACAAAATCTAAAAAATTCGAAAAGCTTACACAATTTCATTCTATTTAAAAACATTTTGTTTAAACAATGAAAGTTGAAATTCGAAATTTTCGAACATTATTAAATACACATAAATATAATACATTTATTTTGTTTACACCTTCAAACATTAAGAGCCACATAGTAATTAATATTCGATTTCTTTTCCCATTATGTTTATTTATATAGTACTTTGGAAAACATTTATTTTATTTTATTTTATTTTTTTTAAGATTTAGTTAGAAAAAAATTGCACTTATTATGTTTTGTTTTTCTTTGCAGATTCATACATTACTTTCATGACATCATGATTATTAAAAACTAAATTTTGAGAGCAAAAATTTTAAATATTTCGGTTTGAACGCATTGATTACTTTTAATTACAACGAAAATAGATGCAACATTTTGTAGATACCACAATATATCTAACAATTTAAATATCAAATTCATTACAATATTACAATACAATTACAATAGAATACAATTACAATAGAATACAATTAATAATTTCCATTGTGAGTAATTTAAATACAATTTATTGTAGAATACAATTAAAATAATATATTTTGTAAGATTATACGTTTAATAGGATTAAAATTTTATTGTCTTTTTTCATATTTTGCTTATCTGTTTTGCATTTTAGAAAGAAAGGTTTTCAATTAGTATAAATTTATGTAATTTCATAATATTTTGGATTCCTATGTTAATGTTGATGAAATGATGACGATGTTTTATAAATTTATTCGCTTTATTTATCTTTTTTTTTTTTGCTTTCTTTTTGTTTAATTTCTGTTTTTAAATTATTGCCAATAAATAACAATAAAAATAGGAAGTAAAAGCCTAAAACTAAATAACAACATAATTTTTGTTTTAATAGTTTTCTTTTTTATTTTGTTTTTGTAATTCCAAAAATAAAATTTCAAGTCCCATATATAGTATTATGCTTCCCTTCGTCTTCAGTAGTAAAGTTATCTCCTTAATCCTTAAGCTTATATAAGGCTCATTTTGTTCTTGGTTAAATTTAAAAACTGCAAAATAAAAGAAAGAAAGGAAATCAAAACTAAAATAATTTTCAATATAAAATGTTAAGAAAAATATAAAAAAAATAAAATAGAAATTTTCGAATATGCGATATGGCGTCCTTTTTAAGTAACACCAAATGGAAGGAAATATGTATATGGTACACAGCACAGAATAAAGCACTCTGGATTACAACAAAGTACGTAAAGACGTCCAACATTTATGATCTCCACGAGGAAACTAAATTGCTTCCGATCAAACCAACCAACGTATTGCAGAAACCCAAATCTTACATCTTCATCGACATATTAGGCACGGTATTCTATCCTTTACAGGCCGAACATCGTTTTCGAGTGTTTAACACCAAATGGAAGGAAATATATACCAAACAGTACAAAATAAAGAACTCTGGATAGCCTAGAAAATACAAAAAGACGTTCAGCATTGATAATCTTCACGAGGAAACTGAACTACTTTTGATAAAACGAACCAACATACTGCAGACACGTAAATCTATTCTATCCTTTACAAGCCAAACATCGCTTTCGGGTGTTTACAAACGAGTATAGCAAACCAGCAGGGATATGGGCTGTTAGTATTGTTATTGTAACAGTTCTGCTGTTGTCTCCGAAAGAATTTCCCTTGGGAAAAAAACTTCCGAATGATACAGCTTTCGCTGAATCTTGACCAATGGTGAGTCGGGTCGTTCCGAAACGAAGATCCGATTGTCATGGGATCGATGAATATTGGTACAATATTATGCGGGAATCCTCCAACCAAAGCATATGAGCTTCATCATGGTTCAACTGACATGTAATTGATGTACTATCCTTAATTCTTATCGTGAGAAGATAAAACTTGAATCTCGTAATGATTACCCAACCAACGAGGTAAGCTCAGCAACAGTTGAGCTATTACTACTACAACAACATTGATAAGCAAATAAGCCCTTCAGGACGATCCAGAACAGATGCTCGAACAAGCAAGTTGACTTCAAAATTTGATTCGGGCGAAAATAAACATGTTCATCGAAATGAATATATCATCACTGTAAAAGAAATAAGGAAAAACCTAAAAATATTTGCCGCTGAAACTCTTCACAGTGAATGGGAATATCTGGCATTAACAAAGGATGTAGATCTTGAGCCTTACAAGGTTCAATTTAAGTGAAATAAACATCAGTTAAGTCGTAAACTTTTGATTTCCATTGTAGAGGAAATGGTTTTCCAATCAGTCAATTACAACCTCTGCTTCTCTTCGGTCATTATTATATATGCTATTTTCAAAACCTTCTTCATTAAACCAAAACTGTTTTACCTTCTTCAAATTTGCTTCTTAGCGAAATTATAACTTTATGTGTGTCCTAGAAAGTTCCCTGTTATACTTTGCAGTAAGAAGACAACTGAATAAAAAGGAGCGTAATCATGAATTGTACAAAACCATACTAAACATTGTAACGACATTTAATTTAAAATATGTTTAAGAAATTTAATTTAAAATATAAAATACTCACTGCTTAATATTTAATATTGCGCTAGAGCTCTTTGCCGAGGCGATATCTTATCGAATGAAATGTCCTGCTGCAAAACAACATCAAATAACTTAATATCACCTTGTATGTAAATTGTATCAATTAATTCGGGTCGACATCGGAACTTATATTCCGTTAATAGCTCATGATTAACGAAAATTTCAAATGATTTATTCGGGCCATAGACAATGGATAAACTGAATGCTTTGCCTGGACGAAATGTGGTTTCCATTTCAGAACGTTCTTCGGTACCCCATGCACCATCCACCCATGAATTGCGTATCACTGTAGTCCTGCCAATCGGACCATCATTTTGTTTACTAAAACGTGGATTTAAATGCAAAGCAATTGTTGGATGTGGCCAACAATTTTGACCTGATTGTAGATTAATGTAAAACGATTGAGGGAGTAAACGTACACGGCCTTCAATCTTAATGGCATGGCCCAAGACAAACGATTTTTTCGGTACGACACCATAATAAGGCAGTCTCATTTCATCTTTGCGCATAATATTCGGTGCATGAGCGAGTTGATTGTTAACAATGGTTTCACGCCACTTTGTTTCCTCTTCATGGTCGGTAAGATCAGCATCCTCTTCTTCGGGATTATTTGTGGACCTTAATGATTTGTGCAAACGTACGGTTTTTGGTACAGAGTCAGGCAAACGTTCAGGATAGTGTGTTACTATCATGCGCTCGACCATTACATCGTCTATGTCGCCCTTTATTTCCAAACTCTGGACACTTTTGTAGGGCAAACGATGATAGAACTTGCAGAAATGGAAACCATTCACCGATATCATATAACACTCATCGGTAAATAGCACCTGTATAGAGAAGGGGGCACCCCGTCTAAGGCTAAATGGCAAAGCCGAAGCCACTTCTTCGCGGCCCCATACATTACGCACTTTACTGTTGCGTACAATATAGTTTTGCGGTAGACGAGGATTTATGTGTAACGCCAAATCCCTGGTAGAATTTTCAACAATAAAGTTTATGGAAAATCTAAAAGAATAATGAATAAAATAAAAATAAAAGGTTTATATTATGTTTAAAACTATCGGACTTTGTAAAAATACCTTTCACAGTGACGTTTAGTTGTACCTGTTACCGTAAAACTAACACCCTCGTGTAGATCTCCCAAATTTGGATTGTGATAGATTGGCTCATCTTCAGCTTCGAAATCTTGAAGGCGTTCCTAAAAATAAAAAAAACAAGAAAAAAAAAGGAAAAAATTATACTTTTTAAAATTGTTGTTGTACGAATTAAATAGTTTAAAAGTATCTATGTTTGTATATGTACATCCAGGTTCCTTCTCTTCGGCCAACACATTTGAAACATGGATATGAAAGCTTCGGTGATTGGTTTCAACATTTAACAAAATTATTATTATTATTGTTGTTATTGTTGTTGTTTATTGTTTTCAACTAAAATTTTGTTTTCCTTATATTTTCTATTTTATTTTTATGTTGTTGTTGTTTTTTTTTTTTTTTTTATTGTTATTCTGTCACTACCTCCTCCACGTCCCCGTATAGGTGCTGATAGTTAAAAACTGCCAATTCAATGTGTCTCAATTCGATTAGCATTATAAAAAATATATTACAACGCGAAAAATATCTTTATTTTTGTTTTACTTTGTTTTTTTTCGATTTTGATTTTCTATTATTTAAATAAAAAGCATTTTGAGAGAATATATTTAAATAAATATGTAAACAATGTTCAAATGGTAAATGCAACTCGGCATTTGAATTTATAGAATTCAACATTTTTTCAATATTTCTTTCAAACATAGGGTGTTTACGAATTTATATTTTTATTAAATAAAATTACAGGGTCTTCTAACAGGCTAACTTTCGAACTTACACAGTTGATAACGTCCAGCTACGTCTGTCAAATTTGTTGTCATTTATTCAGCCAGTCTGTTAGGACAAAGCACCGTACGAAAATTATCTTTCAGCGATAAGGGCAATTTCTGGATAAATAGATACGTAAACAAACCAAATTTTCGAATATGGGACAAAACCAATCTACATGAGTCTCAAGAGCATCTAATATGTTCCAAAAAAAATCACTGTTTGGTGTGGATTTTGGATTAGCGACGTCATTGGATCGTATTCCTTTGAGAACAAAGTTAGTTGGGTCATTACTGTCACCGACGAGCATTATGGGTCGATGAGTACCAACTGCTTTTGGCTTGAATAGAATAATCTTGACGCTTTATGATTTGCCGTCATCATTGGACCATAAAGAACCGTTATCGCCAATTAAGGTGCTAATGCCGTATGATAATCAACAACCAATACCGAGTATTGTGGATGATTACCAACTTCATTCTATCTGAATTGGACACTAACGACATATGGTTTTAACAGCACACGCTTTGTGTCACACAGTTTATGCCATATTCTATAGTCAGAATAGATGCTTTGAGGGCATGGTCATCTCAAATTGAGTTAATCTGAGGTGGTCATCGAGATAGTGTAAATTTATTCTTTTAAATTTTTGTGGTCGCAGGTGTACACACACACACACAAAGCTAACATAACCCATACAATCTATTACGTTAATTATAATAAACAAATAGGTTAAATTCAAACTGATTTATGCGCCAGAGTCATAGAAAATTTAACATTTCGAATGCACTCCACTCAGAGACCGCAAAGAACCTCGCATAATAGAAGGAATAGGTTTTTCAAACCTCAACTTTAGCTGGAAGCTTAAGCGGAAAAATATTCTTTACTATTATGCGTGACATGCATTACAAAGCCCCTATAAAGTACACGAATCTCAAGAATTTTTGTCAAAGTTTGTGATATGAATATCTTCGAGAAATTCTCTAGTCTGTTATCGAATTCATTCCGGACTGCGTGAAATTATAAGATAATAATCCTCACACCGCAACACTTCCATCATAACATTTTCCGATAGGTCGTAATCACACCAATAAGAATTGTAGCAATCTGTTCCATCTAAATAATTCTTTTTTTCGTCAGGAATGACATCATTTTCATTCATCTCTTCGTAGCATGTGGTTTCGGACAAGTCTAAGACATCTTTCACAGTGTATTTTAATTCATCATGGCTTAGGCTTCAATTTTTCAATTAAAACGATGGGTTTACCATTTCGAACAAAAGTAATATATCTCATAATAACTCATAATAATTGTAGGATCAAGTTTTTCTGTTAAAACTATATTTCCTGTTAAAATTGTTGATTTCTGTCTTTGCTAATTAAATTCTTATTTCTCTTCGCACACAATAAAAGGACATATTCTCAATAGTAAGCTTCTTAATTACGTTTGCTATTCACAACCCTGTCACACTCATGAGTTTATGAGTTTAAACAGATAAAAATCCCTTTGTAAGGACCATTATTATGTATGCTTATGTGAGTGTAATTTATTATTCAGACAAGAAAATTGTTGTTCATCCTTCACCATTTATTATCTGCAATAATTCGTCATTTTTGTCCTACATTTTCATTACTTGTGTGTTAGAGTATCAAGTGCAACAGACAAACAAAACAAAGTCATGTACGAATATAATACAAAGTAAGACAGAAAAACCTTCTATAATAAAAAGAACAACAGAAAAAAAAAATTAAAATTAAATACAGAAATAAAAAGAACCAATTTCTATACAGAAGAGTATTATGTATTGTAGGACTTATTTAATGTTGCCATGAAAACATGCCACTTTAGGTCCTTGAAGCTGTTTTGAGTAACAAATTAAACTCAATGTTTTACATTGAAAAAGAAGTCCTAACAAGAGTAGTGGTTTGAATGAAAATTGTGTTTCTTTTGTTTGCTATCGATAAAACGTTTAAGCCGTATTAAATTTTTGGAAGCAGAAAATAAATTGAAAATAAAATTAAGGGTGTGGTGTGATGGTACATTCAGTTCTCCTTCTGCCCCAAACAAAAAAACGTTAATTTCATCAAAGCACAGCACGTTGTTCTAGGTATTACGAAGAAGTACTTTTTCGCACAATTTAATCTCTAAACTGTACCGTATTGGATAAAACAACGCATCTCATGCGTCAGATTGGGTTCTCAAAACCGCATCACATTGAGTAAAACTACACCTCAATGCAGAAAACCACATCAAATGCATCAATTTGACTTCCATAGTGCAATCGTTGTAATAGTCTTCGAATGAAAACAGTACTAAGGAGAGAGAAAACGAAACTGGAGCTTTGAGAAACGAGATGTTCTGCATTCTTTTGAAAAGCAAAATTAAAGTCTGTATTAAGGCAAACCGTATCTTATTACCGAAAACCGACTCTTAAGAGTAGGACTGGCTTCCGGACCGAAATATATTCAAGATTTTGTCCAAAGACACTAAAGTCTCCTGAAAAGCGTAAGTAACTTTGTAACTGAAAAGAGCTCCATTGAAGTCTTTTAAAAGTGCAAGGTGGCACTGAAATCATCGGAATATACATTTAAAAAGAGTGCTATGCTAGTTTACTGAAGATGATAAAAGTTTGCTAAAGAAAGCGACGTAGAAACCGATACAGGATTCTACTGAAAAGAGCAGCACGGGAGCTTCCTTCCAAACCCAATTAAACCCAATTGAAAACAAACAAAAAAAAAAAAAAATCGGTTACAAATTAAAAATCCTAATCATTATGCCTCTTGAAAAAGGTAGCGCACCCTCATAACTAAGTGCCCGTGTTCTTATAATTCAATCGACAGCATGTATTAATTATTTCACTAATTACTTGATTTCGTACTTATCTCGTCAAATCGATGAGGTAGTATCAGGTGTTTAAAGATAAGTTTTAGAAACAGAAAAAAAAAATCCCCAAAATTGAAAATAGTTTAAAGCCAGCGAATATAATGACGTTATCGTTAAAATATTTCAATTTTAAATATTATATTCGCGCTTACTGTGCCGTTTATTGTATTTGTCAAAAGTCAACAACTTTTGATGTTATTTTTTTGGGAATACAATACAATTCATTAAACAAAAAAAAATTGTCTTTAATTGTTCACAACCTTATTTAGGTATGTGGCGATAATTGTTTAAACGCTTCATTCTTCAAAAAAAAAAAACAACAAAAAACAATTAAATAAGCACTCATAAATGGTAATCAGACTAGGAGTTGCTATTGTGTACTTTCATGTGGAAAATTTATTTTTAAACAATAATTCTTTTGATTCTTATCATTAAATCAATGAGTTTTAAAAAGAATGCAAATTGATAACCTATATTATGTACAATTATATTGAACTAAAAAAGAAGATTCAAGAATCCAAATTCTCTATAGTAGTTATCAGCAATTTTAAATTCTTCTTTGGACTTCTTTAACATTAATTTGCCTTAAGAAAACTTAACATATTTGAACTGCTAAATGACTAAAACATCTCCCACGATTTTCTATACACCAATAGTATTGCAAAATATGCCTTTAAAGATCATTAATTTATTTTAATTTTTATAAATATTTTGAGTTTTGGCATTACATCATCAATAAAATGTGTAATCCATTTGCAAAGACAGAAAGCATTAATTTGAAGAACACATGAGTTGAGTGTTCAGAGTTCAATAAGAGTTCAATTTTTTATAAAAAGTAATTAAATTAAATTATAGTGGGCAAAACGGTTTACTAGGGAGAGATATATTGTGATAATGCACATGCCTGACCACATATTTAGCATTTTCAATTTCTTCAAAGTCATACCATAATGCTCGAAAAGTCATCCACATTTGAGTCACTACTTTTGCGTTACTTGGAACAGGAAATATAGGCGAAGAAGTTAATTGTTTCCCTAAAATTACAATTAATTATAATAAATGCAAATCATTGACCAAAAAAATATGCAAGTTATCGACCCAAAAACTGCAAATCATCGACAAAAAATTCCAAGTGATCGATCAAACGATATAATTCACTGGTAAAAGTAAAAATGCAAATCATCGCTCTTTGTGAAAAAGGCAAGCAATTGTCACAAAAAATGAAGGTCAACCAACTAAAAAATTCATGTCATCGGCCAAAAAAATGGAAGTTTTCAAGAAAAAATGCATGTTATCGACTAGAAAATACAAATTATTGCCAAAAAAAAAAAATGCAAATCAGAAATTAAAAAATTGTCTTCGATGCCAAAAATGCAAGCCATCGGAAAAAAACAAGTCATTGCAAAAAAAAGAACACAATAAGAGCATTTTTCCCTATTTATACAGCAAAGTTTTTAGTGCTGTTTTGAAGAAAATATTAAAATAATTGCCAATATCTCCGGTTCTAAGTACAGCTCTACCGTTAAGAAAACTGTTTTGAAAAACTTTTGACTATGGCTATCTCGCTGGTAAATCCATTTCACCCCTTTTTTCATTAGATTTAATACTCATGCAATTTTGAGTATGAGTGAATCAACAGAAACGAAATTCAACTACTCTGATTCATTCGTACTCGCTACATCGTTGATTTATAAGTATAGGTTGCAATGAGTATGAGTACAACGTTGACATTAAACACACGTTGAAAGCAAACACAAAATCTTCCTGTGAGTATTGCAATGCTCGTAGACGAATCATACTTATTTTATGCTTCGTGTAAATGTTAAACAGAGACGAGTCGAAGTAAATAACATCATGCGTATTGTTAAGTATGAGTACGACGAGTAGTTCCAACTTTAAGTATGAGTAGTATTTACAGAAATTATAAGTATGACTCGAATCTACTCATCATTTTGAATACTCGTTGCTGATCTCTGCACCATACCCTCCCACATCGATATAAAAAAGATGATAGAATACAAAATAATTCAGACACTCGTATTCCATTCGAAACAAATAGGTGGCGTCCATTGTAACGGTGCACTCATTAAGTAAATTAATCTCTTAAGAGCTTAAGACGTTTATTACATGAAATCATAAAACTGTAGAACACTTTATGACATCTCTTACATTTGCCTTAAAAGATGAGAAAAAAAGTTGGCATCATATTTGTATGGTTATTTATAGAAAAATGACGAAATCAATGTCATATACATACATATGTAGCTTGAAGAAGGTACCAAAATACTTCTTATAATTAAATAGAAAGGTTTTCAAAACCATATTATTATGGGATGTTATTAACAAATGCAATTAACAATAATTTTTATGGATTACGGGTTAATGAAAAGAACTCACCTCATTTTTACTAGCCTTTTGATTTGATCCACAACAGCAAAAGGCCTTACGCAGTATATCACGAAATGTCAATACACTCATGTATTAAAAACGTATGTATATTAACGTTATTACAACGAATTGATAATTAGCAAGTAATGCTACTACTAGGAATATATGTTTTAAGTTTTACTTTCAGTAGATTTTAAATAGTAATTTAACACGAACAAACACGACGGACGACAAAGAATTTAAAACCGCTTATAAAATTAGGCTAAAACCAAACACAAACACACAACTAACTGCAAAAAGTCAATTTTGGTCAACGAAGGTCGATTGCCTTTACGTGTTTTTTGTGAATAGGGGTGGGGTACGTAAAGGCGTAAAAGCGATACGTTAAATAATGCAAGACTAGGTAACTAATGTATGCATGCAATAGGTTAATACGTTGAAAAAATTAACGATTTTTTTATTGCCAAAAAAAATGTTGTTTTTTTGTTTTTGTTTTTTTTTCAATAGGCCTTTTATTTTGTTTTTATTATTAATTTATTTGTATTTGTTTTTATACTATATTAGAATATACATATTTTGAAGGCAGTTGTGTTGTTAAACGTTAATATTTAATAGTGTTAAGTAAAGTGTCCATTCTTACTTATGTACATACATACATACGTACGTGTACAAATAATAATTTATTTATTTATATTTTCTCTGTACGTATTTATTTATATTATTTTGGTTTGGTTAAAGCTGATTCAATTTAAATTTTTATGTTTGTTTGTTTACTTATTTATTTAATGAATAATAAATTTATTCCAAGATGAATCACAACATGAGAAAAAATAATGTAAATAAATGGCCTTTAAACTACAATATTACATCAACTGCGAGAGTATTAATTTTATTGTTCTTTCTAATTAAACGAGATTCAATTATGTATTATCAAAAAATTTAATGTATGTATAAAAAAAAAATAATTATTTTTATAATCACAGTGTTTTGTATTTTTATTTTGATTTCTTTTAAAATAAAAATCGATTTTTACAAATTTACTACAACCATGAGGTATAATTTCTTTGAATTCTTGCTATTCTCTCTGTATCTTTAAGGTTTGTTTTAAATTTCTTATTGAATTTTTGTTGAAATTCTTGTGAATTCATTTGTTTATCAATGTATTTTTGTTTTAGTTGTTGTTTTAATTGTTTAATAAAATTTTTCTTATTATTTAATATGCCACCGTAGTTGTTGTCTTCACCAACAATTGTTGTCATTTCCTTGAACTTAAAAATAAACAAAAATCCATAAAAGATCCCAAAAGATTTCTCTTTTAAATGTTTATTTTTCTTTTTAAATTAACGTAATTGTATTTAAAAATGTATTTAGTTTTGTTTTTTAATTATTTATAAATTCTATTTAGAAAAATCGTATATCGTTGTAATCAAATACTCGACTGACTGACAGACCGTGTCGTATATACAAGCGCAATAATTGTTTGGTATAATAACAACAGTAGCTTTTTCACCACTCTAAAGCTATATTCTCTTGAGAGTACAAGTAGTCAGCCAGGGTGTATATGTACATTGGAAGAGCAAACACGCAAATGAAGCTTTGATTTAATCTTTCCCAATGTTGATAAATATTTGCGAATACCTAAGCACAAGCCGAGGCGACACGTTGGGAATGCTAATTGAAACTGTTTTTAACAGCTCTTTTTCTGTGCATAAATTTTTATTTATATATATAGGGTCATTCAAGTTGCAGTGTGTTATATCTTCACACAAACATTTCGTTGGTATCATCTATTGGCAGTGTCTAAGGTCAATAAGAACTTGTGAATTAAAAATAATAAAAATTATCCATTAAAAACCAATTTGTAGATATTTTGATTTGTTTTAGCCTTCCAACAACCAAATCTATTGTCATAGAAACAATATTTCTAGTTAATTTTATCCTAAACCTGCTATTATAGGTCTATTTAGCCTGATTTGATTTTTGAGCTTCTTTTTCTGAGGCCAAAACTTTATTGAATCAAAGCAAGTTTTTACCACATTGGTCCACTCACATACCATCATAAACTATAAGCCTGTTTCTGTAAAACAAACGATTTAACTTGAGAAACGCAAACAAAATTGAAAGTTTTTGTTCTGTTGTTTTCCATGCAAACAGACAAGCAAGTGAATTTGTTTGTTTTACAAAAACAGCATAAATGACCTTGACAATCAACATCAGGTAGGCTTGCCAGATTTGTAAAAAGCTGGACATCGGGTTCCAAAAAGCTGGACAAAACAAAAAAAACTGGGCATAAAAAATACTGAACAAATGTTAATTGTAGCTTAGTACGTGGACAACGTTGTAGTAAACACAAATCCGCCTTGGAGAGTTGTGTTTCAATTTTTGTTTCTGTTGGAACTTCAAAATTCGAAATAGTTCGAGACAACTTCTGCGACACCTCCATTTTATTATGTTTTTTTGGGTTTATCAAGCAAGCGGTTGCCTTCATATTTAATTATAATGCCTGTTTGGCACAATTTACACTCTGCCGTGTAATTATCCTTTTTTCTACTCAAATTAGCATATTTCGCAAACTCTTTCCATCTATCGCAGGAAGTTGTGAGACGGAGATTATTCCTATTTTCATGTACAAAAAAAAGTTGTACGTACAAAAATTAACTATCGCTCACAATAATACTTACTATGACATCAGCTGTTCAAATCTTGAGACCTGTTGTAAGTGGTGACAGAAGAAGGAAATCATAACTTAGTTGTATATGATTTGACAAAGATAACATGAAAATTATTGCCCAAGTTATTGCGGTCTTCAAAAAAATTTCGATTTAGCTGGACAAATTAAATTTTAGCTTGAAACTGAACAAGCATCAAAAAAACTGGACAATCCAGCCAAGTCCAGCCAGGCTGGCAACTCTAGCATCAGGGGTTTGCATTTAAGGCATGAGATTTCACGAAACATTCTTAAAACCAAAGACCAAAAACTTTATGCATTTATTGATTAAACTGATATCTAGTGAAAATATTTCCGCTAGAATATCAAGAGCTAGTGGATGATACTCAACCGATATACAATTACTTTACAACCCCTACAAAAATTAGAACTTCTGCAACATGACCAATACTGAATGTAGGGTGGACTTGTTTATAAAAAAAAAGCTTTTTTACAAAACACAACAAACAATAACAGGAGAAGAGTACTTTTTTCAACATAAACAAGTTTAACGTAAACTTTGCAGCTGTAAATAAACAAAATACAGCAGCTGTTATGTTATTAACACAATGTTACCATAAACTGCTAGACAAAAACCAAACCGAATATAAAATAACAAGAATTACAAAAGAAATCAAGTACTGCTAATGGGAATACGTAAAACACATGAAAAGTAAAAACAACAAGTTTTACTTTTCTATTGTAAACCAGTTTCGACTCTAAACTTTAGAGTAAGCTTTGCTGCTGTTAAATACACATAAATAAACTAAAAACTGCTATAACAACAGCTGTTATGTTATTAACACACACTTATAAAGTATTTATACGTCGGAAACGAAAATTGCAAAAATTAGCAATAAAAACAAAATCATATGCAGATGATTAAGAAACAAAAAGCAAAACAAAATAAAATCGTTATTGAATAAAGCAAACAACGAAAGTTTACTTTTTTTACCCTTCTACTGTAAACAAGTTTCAAGAAATTCGATACTGTTAAGTAAACATAAACAAACAAAACATCTGTTATGGTGGCAATTCCTTTTAATGAGTACTAAAACCACAAGAAATTTAACTTGCAGTAAAACACCAGGAATAAGAAATAAAAGAAGAAGAATAAAAACAAAATAAAAAAAAGGGAAATAAACTATGATAATGAAAAAAAAGCTTTACGACTGCCTAAACAAACCAAAATCTGTTATAACAACAGCTGTTATGTTATTAACATAATGTTGACACCCACTGTAAGAGTGTATTTAGACCACTACTAAATTAAATTTTAGTAAAATACTAAAAACAAAATGAAATGTCAGAAAATTAAATCATATGCCGATATATGAAGAAAAACAAATAAAACAAAGCAAAATAAAATTTTGATAAAAATAAAAAAATCAAAAACAACAATAAAAACAATGATGTTATTGTTGGTTGATTTTCTTAAAACGAAAAAAAAAATATTAAAAAATCAAAGTTATGATTTTCTAATATGTACAGTAAAAACGTAATAAAGAGATAAATACAGTATGACGGTTTGTATTTATGTGTGTGTGTGTGTGTGTGTTGGAGTGGTGCTTAAGTGTCAAAAGAAAATTCAATAGGGGTCGAATGTAAAAGCAAAGGGGAAAAAAATAGAATGCAAATTTTGTTTTTAATTAAATTTAGTGATTATGCTTACTTCATATTCCGCTTCGACGCCATCAATAACTTCTATGTCTTCATCGAAATAATTTTCACGAAAATTTGCATTTAAACGTTCTGCCTCTAAGAAATTTTCCACCGAACCGTGTGGTGTCTTTGCAGCAAAGGAGTCAATGACTTCAAATGCCTCTGCTGAGGCTTCTATGGCTGCAAAATCGATGCCACTTCTATTCGATTTATACATGTTGTTGGTAATTTTTTCTTTATCTTCAGTACTGGCAATTAATTTGGCACAATAAGAATAATTCTCACGGAATTCACAACAATATTTATAAAATAATTTCAAGCGTTCTTTATATTTTAGATACTTTACAGTCTGTGCAAAATTATAATTACAACGTCGATAAGCATTTGAGAACACGTACAGATCATCCAATGCACTGCACACACAATAAACTAAAGCAGCCATAATGTGAACGGCCAGTTAGAACCCAACAAAGCAAAGCAAAGTAAAAATCCAGCGTTAAAAAGAAAAGTCAATTGCCTCTTATGTTGGTCTCTTTTTTACCGTTTTTAACTACAGCGAAAAACAACTCTCTTTACAATTGCTCTTTAAAAACCGAAAAAAAAAAAAAACGCACTCAACTTTGTTTACCGTTTTTATCTTTTATTCTTCTATTTCACAGCATTCACATTCACATTCGGGTATTCATTATTCAAATTGCAATAAACTTATTTCATGTTGTTGCATATTTTCTAAACACTCTCTTATTTCATTTCCATATAATGTCTTACACTCTCTTTCCGAATCACGAAAACAAAATGGAAAAAACAAAACAACGGTAATATAAAACGTAAGTGCATTGAATTTATTGTGCAATTTGTCAACTTATTTACATACGTACTTTAATTATTTCATCACAGAAATTTCATTCATTCATTAATTTTTTTTTTCTTTCGTTTAACACTTTAATTACACGCACATGGTATTCATTTTCACGTAAACTTTTGCATCATGTCCCCTATAGGCGCTTGCGTTTAACTCGTGCCACAGTGTATGCTTAACTAAAACGTGTTGTTCTTTTCCTATTTCCTATTTTTTTTTCATTTCTATTGTATTTTAACCTGCTGTAATAAAACTGTTTATGGACGGACACTCTCTCTTTCTTCTAAGTGTTTATATTATTATATCAGCTGTAGAGAGTAAAATTATGTCAACAATTTGCTTTAGTATTGGTGAGTAATTTTGTTTTCGACACCTACACTTTT
Source organism: Sarcophaga peregrina (assembly GCA_014635995.1). Lineage (NCBI taxonomy): Eukaryota > Metazoa > Arthropoda > Insecta > Diptera > Sarcophagidae > Sarcophaga > Sarcophaga peregrina. The sequence continues at coordinate 15,280,921 of CM025791.1, read as the reverse complement.
AAAAAACGTAGAGTGTAACGGCTATTGATATTTGAAATTTATTATGAAATGAATGAAATTCAAATAACATTGTTTGGCAGAATCGAATTTATTTTCAAATGGTACATGGGAGGTATTGTTTATGTTATTACCAGACATCGGTTTAAAGAGAACATGATAAAAATTTCAGTGTATTTGTGAGAGGCATGTGTATAACAAATGTCCCTCAAGGGAAAATTTTCTTCGTCTCTTTATACAGATTTGTTCTCTTTGTGCCGACGACTGGTATAACTCAAAGGAAAATTGTTAGTAATATTTTCAAGTGTAACCTAATATGTAATGTGTTATGTAGTGGAAAAAGGAAAATGTACAGTACCAAACCCCTAAAGACTAAGTATTTAACTTAATAAATAGTCTTCCCAAAAAGCAAGATCTTTTCTAATTGTTATTTGTGAATCCCATTAGAAAATAGTTAATTCTACTGTATATTTTTTTTTTGGGTGTATAATTGATATACAAAAGATTAAAAAAGAAATAACGATAACCTGTTTTGTTGAAAGCTGACAAGCAACTGAATGCATTATTACTCACTTTTTAACGAACATTGTTGATGTTCGTGCTCTATGTGTGTAAAAAACCGAATATAATCTTCCCCTTAGGGACATTGGTTATTACATTTACTACTATCACTGTTTTATATTGTAAACCATGTTATAAAGTGACTTCATGGTTTATTGCCGTTTATCAATATCAATTTAAACAATATTTATTTAAACTTTTAATCAACTTTTTTGATGAATACCTATGTACGTCCATATGTCAACGTAATATTAATTATGTTATCAAATAATGAATCACTTTTAAAGAACAAATTACGTACTGATAGACAGATAGTCTACCCCATTCGACATACAATTTGATTTTTTTTTTAACAAATTTGCCAATTAAATTCAGACTTTAAAAGTACTACTATCACTCTATAAATAGAAATTTTTAATAAATTGTCAGATAATCCAGTAACTCACCGTGCTTTCCTATCTACCATAGCAGCTAGATGTTTTTCCAGAAATATAGCAAAAAAAATTGCTTCTGGGCCAGTTAACGACTGAGGTCTATATAGTGTCGTCAAAAAGCTGCATAAAGTTCGTGGAATTAAAGCCACATGAAGTAGCCTAATGAGGAAGTATACAAACGAAAGATTCCTCAAAGATATCAAATCTCAATTGGGCAATTAAGCTGAACTATTAAAATACAGTGCACGCGCGCTAATGTGAACACCGCTTAATGTGAACACTTTTTTTGCCTCATTGACTACTCTAAAAGATGAAAAAAAGTAAAAACCCGTATAATTTGAACTGAATTTTTTTTTTAATTTGAAACGTTAAAATTCTGTGTTTATTAGTTGCGGGAATCCCCAGTTTAAGTGTACATATATGTGTATGTGTGAAGTCGCCGTGGTCTAGTGGGTAGTGTGTTGGCTTATTAGACGAAAGGCCCGGGTTCGTATCCCAGGTCAGACATCAAAACGAAAAATATTTCTTCGGCGACTTCCTCTCAGCAGATTTCTGGCAAAGACTCTGAGAGTAAAAATTGCCATGAAAAGCTTCTCAAAAATCTGTCGTTCGGAGCCGACTTTAAACTGTAGGTCCCGTCACTCATGTATAAAATTAACGCACACAACATAAGTGGTGTGAGAAGCTAGGTCGTAATCCTGACTGAAGGGTTGTAATGGCCAATTACGTATGTATATGTGTATGTGTTAGTACATCTGCTTGCATATTTATTCTTCATTTGTGATTTAGATACTGTGAAGATAATAAATAATGATTTTTGTTTAAAAGATGGTATAATTCTGTTTTAAAATTGTCGCCATTCGGAAATGTGAACAATTCGCAAAAGTGAACAACGCCAGTTTTAATTCGTTTACATTAGCGCGCGAGCACTGTATACTTCTCAGATAAGCTCACAATGTAAGCACAGTATTATAAACACAATACAACGCGATTTCGACAAGTGCTGACGGACCTTTATTGTTCTTGAGGGAATATATCCCATATAAGTTAAATAAATACCAACTAAATAAATAAATCGTGAGTCTTTTTTTATAAAGTGGTTTTGGGACCCAGCGAGAGAAAATTGCTATCTAAAAAAGTTACCTCATTGAAATCTATACTTGACTGTTGATTTAGAGAATCATATATATTTGAATCCATTCATCCGTTTTATTTTGCTCGTATTATTAAATTGATAACTAACTTCAAAAGAGTAATTGCTGAGAATTATTGTAAATTTCTTTAATTATTTATTATTTTATAAAATCTTAAGTATAATTTAGTATAATTACAATAGAAATTAATACTTACCTCTCGCTCCTCTTTGCTGTAGTAGTCATCATCACTGCTTGGTTCACCTGGTATGCGTTGGAATTTGCGTTCTTTCGAACAGCAAGGCATAATTTTATATTTTTTTTTCAGAATTTTTTTTTTCAAATTTAAATATAATTTTTTATTGCAATTCTATGCAACAATAAAACAAAAACAATAAAATAACAAACTTGAATTCACTGAAGTACTTACAAATAAATCAAGTATTCGTGTGATTAAATTATTATTATTTTTTTTATTAAATTTAGTTTGAATAAATTTTTGTATTATTATTATGATATTTCAAAAATATTTAATTTGTTTTAGCATTAAATTTTAATTTTTTTAATTTTTATTTTATTTTTTTTATTATTTTTTTTTATTTTTTTTCAATTATAAACTATAAAGGATAGGTAAACAATTTTTATCAGTAATAATGTTTAATTTTTTTGTTTATCAGAACATAGAAAATGTTTTTATTTTTTGTTTCTTACAGAAAAACAGTAAATAATTGTACAGTACACTCGCGATAATGTGGACTAATAAGACCTCAATTAGTTTTCATTTCATAAATTTCTTTATCATCAATTCATTTCCAAAGCTTCTTGATTGTTTTTGTAAAAATTTGAAATTTTCCAATTTTTTCTTTAATGATTGGAACTTTTACTAATTTTTAGGGATATATTGCTATTCCAAGGCACTACACAGTACATAAACTGGCCAGAAACTGCTCAACCATCGAACCCTTAAATGAGTGCCAGTGCAATTAAATTTTGAAAATTTTTATTTTTATTTTTTATTGCTTAAAATTTATTTCATTCTGGTAAAACATCACATTCGATTCAGGTTAAAATTCTAATTGATTGGAAACCCTAATGAAAACTAAAAACGATCAATCTTTTCAGGAATTTCTTTAAAACTTTATGCAGTTACCACAATTTAATATTAAAATTCCATTTTTCAAAGAGGGCTTATCAGTTCATACATTCATTAAATGTTTATAAACAATAAAAAAAAAATTAAATTTCAAAGTAACAGTTTGTTGTGTTATATTACAGTGAATAAGTGCTTTTACTCCGCATTTTGAGGACTTTAATCGAACTACTATATACACTGTTGATCAGTAGCCTTCTTGGAAACACCCAAATAATACACTGCGAGAAGATAGCACCTAGTTTTAGCAACGCAAAGGAACTCACTGAATTGTCTGAGACAGACATTGAGATACTCAGAGGCTTTTTTGTAAGCTCCAACTGATTAAGGAATTATTAAAACTCAATTCATTTTGGTATCATAAAAAGACACTCTAACTTATGTGTGTCTGAGTGCATTTTTTATATCGTTTTAAATAGTTTATATGTATTTTGTCTTTAGATTCCAACTCTACACGAATTTACTTTTGCACTCTTATTTAGTTTCAATTAGAAACAGCTGTAAAATATGTTTTCAGAACTGTCTATATCTCACCAGCTTTGCAGTGCGTTATATCTCAAGAAGAGAACTTGGTTTAATATATTGTGACGAAAATGGGAAATAGTGTTTTGCTTTTACATAAAATAAAATTAAATTTAAATAAAATGAAAATATAAACAAAAGCTACAGAAATAAAAACAATGAACTCGTTTACATGGTAAGCAAGTAAACAAAAATGCAACAACAAACACTGCAAGAATAAATGTAAACAAAAATACACAAAAAACAATAATGAAAAAACGATGTTTACATTTATAGGATCTCGAGAAGGCGAAGCCACGAACATTCATCTATATGAACGAGTATTACTATAAGAGGCTCATGTGTGGCAGAGATCATTAATGAGTATTCATTACGATGAGTAGATTCGATTCATACTTATAATTTCTGATATCTATACGAATTCATACTTGTTTCAATATGATACTCATACTCAAAGTTGGAAGTACTTATCGTACTCATACTTAACGACTCGTCTCTACTTAACATTTACACGAAGCACAAAATAAGTATGATTCACGTTTGAATACTACATACTCACAAGAAGATTGTGTCTATGCTTGGCTTGTTGTCTTTGTCTATCCTTTCTTCTTTGTTTGTATATGCAACAACAACAAAGGCTATAAATTTTGATAAATGATTCGAATTACTTGTTAGTATTATAAGTATTTTTCTAAATTTATGTATCAAAATGAGTAGGCGTATGAATCAAACATATTACGAATGTTGGGAGTTTAATGTCAACGTTGCACTCATACTCATTGTAATCTGTACTTTTAAATCAATGTTGTAGCAAGTACGAATAAATCAGAGGAGTTGAATTTCAATTCTGTTTATTCACTCATATTCCAAATTACACGAGTGCTTATGAGTAGCGGAAAAACGATTCATTGTTGATCTCTGATGTATGGCTACATCAAAGACAATATCTACGGGAGTAACATTCCTACGTTAGAGTATTTAAAAGTCAATATTCGTTAAGTTACTGCCAAGATATGACCCGTACATAATAAGGAAGATACCAGATGGATCTTTTCATGATTATGGTTTACAACTGTCAGAGAAAGAGTAAGTATTCTCAAATGGGTTCAGTTCACGCAGCAAAATCGGATGTGAAATCTTTTCCGCTGGTCGAAACCTTACCAGATGCCATCATAAGAGCTGGGTATACTTCACAACGACTTCTGCATGAGATGTAACGACAAGAAAAAAAGTAAGACTATAGAATACCTTCTTTGTTATAGAGCGGTGCATGGAAACCATTTTGGGCACTCAAAATTTATTAACAAAACATGTTAGGCCTAATACGTTTCACATCGTAAAAAAACAGTCGAATGAGTGAAAGATGTCGGCCAGGAGTTGTAATTGTATGGAGGAATTGGTAAAAACGGTGACAACCAATTTAAAACCGATCTTTTAAATGTTGTGTTTCGTACATTAATGCAAGGATCAAATATCTAATTTAACTTTATTTTAGTAACCGAAAAACGGGTAACGCTTTATATTATATTTGAGGTACGAGCTTTTTAATGTCTGTAGCATAAAACCACCTGCGATTTTTGCCCGTAAGTTTCATAAGCACTAACATTCAATTCAATTTAAAGTAAATAAAGGTTGATAAAAGTGTTAAAATGTTTTACTTTCTTAGAACTGGATCAGTTATAAGGCCGGTATATTAGTAATTTGTAAACAATTTCTTTTATTGTGTTTCATTTATAATTAATCACACATTTTTCTTGTAGTTTTTAAATTTTTTTTAATAAACTATCTCTATAGGTACGATTTATTTTTTATTAAATTTTAATTTACAAAAAATTTTCTTTATAATGATATGGTCATAGAGTAAATATAACTTTAGAACACAAATAAAAATGAGTATTTTTTATTAATAATTTAATGGAATAATTGAAAAAAAAAACACAATTTTGAAGGTGTTCTCTATTATTTTAAATACTATTTTTTATTTTGTTTTGTTTACTTTATTTTTAATTTTTTTTTTTTTGTTTTTTTTTTTATTTGTTGTTTTTCACTTTCGCCAAAAAACCAAATTTTTATTTGTTCACTCAATGCGATTTGTTTTCGTACTGCGTGATGTTGTTTCGTTTGCTTCATAATTATTTTTTATTTATTTTTATTTTCTCGTTTGGAGACACGTCAAATCATTTATGTGGATATGTATGTACGATCAATTTAAAATCATAGAGAAACCGTGTTTCGCAGAGAGAAAATGGAGAGACTTAATCGCTAACGATAACGTCTGCATAGCATGCATGCAGAAGTTAGTCAGACGGTAAATATTGTGTCAAAGAAAAGAAATCAACGAGATTTTTTATTTTAAAGACATATTTAATGAAATGTTTAAAGAAATACTATTTACAATTGATGATATTTTGAAATTCGAAAACCATGTCCAGATTTTGTTATTTCTTTCTGATTCCAAAAAGATATGACGGTGAGAAGTAAAACTTTTGAACCAATACATACGAGTAAGAATTTTATACAAAAAAGAAACTTTCCTCTTCACACTTGTCATGTCACATTTTCTTGGATGGCATGAGTAAGTATTATATCTCCACCTCCCCTGAACAATCAGTGTTTGGAATATTCAACACATCCACGCCTCTATTCTATAACTTTCTAAGTGTACTTAGAACGTTTTTAATGTTCTTGCATTTTTAAAATCTACGCTCTCTAACTTGAATACTATCAAAATTTGGTTAAGATGTGTCGATCCGTTCCGAAGTTATTGGGAAAAATCTACTTAGAACTTTGGAAGCTCATAACTCAAAACAAACTTTTTCGACTTTGAACGTTGTAGCACGGCGGCGCCCTAACCCTACTCGTGCAGTGTATTGTATTGAAAGAAGGGCTGGAAACAAAGCAAAATTAGCGCGAACCACAACAAAAATGGAATAATCAAGCCCCTGAGGATGCACGATACCTCTTAAACTATAACAGCACGCTCTCACATGATAACAGCAGTAGTAAATCATGTATGCTATGCTCTCAAGATAGTTAATCTATAGATCCTAAAGCATTTCTGTTGGTTGCTTGGCGATCTGTCAAATCTGTAGTTCGAAGTTGACGTTAAACCGTTTCTAACCCAGCATTCATAGATTTTTACAATTTAAACTTCAAATAATAAATTTCAAATACAAGTAGAGGACGAAACTATAACGTTTTAGACCAAGTGTTCTGATTTTCCCAACATATATGATTTTTTTTATCGCAGTTATATGACATTTTCACAATTACATGATTTTCAAATCAATTTCATACGTGAACCCGTAAAAGAAAGCAGGAGCGTCAAACCTGTGGTATATTTAAGTGAAATTTCTTTTTAATTTTTTTTTTCTTTATATAAGATCTTAATAGAGTTTTAAGGCATTCTACATAGAGACTCTTAAGAATTCTAACGAAAAACATCACAATTTTTAATACTTAAAAATCTTTATAAATTTGAAGTTTCCACGTCTCTGTTTGTCTTACAAATTTGTGGTTAAACGCTGCATTAGAGATTGCAACTAACAATTGAAATTCAATTGCTAGCCATAAACGTTCTTTAAGATTCCAAAATGATGAAACATTTCTAGTATATTTTAAGCATTCATTCTGTTACTATATTTGAACATTCCATAAAAGATCGTCTTACGATTAATTTTCTGATTAATTAAAGTAATTAGAGTATATATGTATGTACGTATGTGTGTATGTATTGTTTGTTTTTAAAGTTTTGTAAACTTACATTTTTAGGCATTACACTTGTTCTCATTTTGCTTCGAAACTCAATTCACTGACATCTTTAAATGGTGCAGACTAATTTAGAACTGCTCGTTTGAAAGTACTTGTAAAGAAAATTAATAAGAATCTACATAAAGCTCTTTCTCTAATTGTGCTCTAAAATAATTACTCATTGCTTATTACAAAGTAAATGTTCTGTGGATTTATTTTTTTCTCAAGCTTTAATAAGTACTTGGAATTCGTTGAGAAGACATTTATTTTCGTCAAAGAAATAAAAAAAACTTCTCCCACTGAGTGACTGTTAGCTAAGAAGCACAAAATGAAATAACGGGACCTACAGTTTATCGAATATTCGAAACTAGAGTTTTGCGAAGCTTTTCCGGTATTTCGGATTCGGCCCAAGAAAGGTTTCCTTCCAAAGTTCTTCTTTTTTCAAGATGTCAGTGTATATGGTTTTACAAAACATAGTTGAAAATCTTTTCACAGTGGCTTTACCTTATTATATCGGGTCTTCCTTTAAGAGCGTTCTATTTTTAAATTTAAATAAAATAAGGTGTATGTGAGATAGTTGCACTCGCCGTGGTCTAGTAGACAGTGTATCGGCTTATTAAACGAAAGATGAAAAAATATTTCTTCTGTCAAAAACTCAGAGACTAAATAAAATTGCCATGGAAAGTCGTGCGAAAATGACTTTAAACTGCAGGTCCCGCCACTAATGTATACAAATTAACGATTGGTGTTAGAAACTAGGTCGAAGTTCTGACTACAAGGTTATAATGATCAATTATGTACATACAGTGGGTGACAAAACAATGAAAACTTTTTTAAAAATGCACTAAAAATTAAAAATATTCTTAAGAAATTGGCAAAATATTTGTGCAATTTATTAATAAAAAACGATTTCAATGCTGAATTTCAGCAAAAAAACAACTAATATGTGATAAATATGGACTTAACAACTTAGAACTGTCAAAAATTATTAGAACATTTTTTGTGTCAAGAACTATAAACACTCATAATTTTGGAGAAGGCTTTAATACTTCTATAAAATAGCTTTTTTTATATTTTTATGCATACTAATGAACTGCAATTTCCAATTTTTTTCTTTCCAATTTTGTATGATTAGGACACATAAATAAATTTTTGAAAAAAATTTCTATTGTTTTGTCACCCACTGTATGTGTAATGGTATCAAAATTCGTTTGAACGAGTTATTGACGCTATATGTTGCGGAATATACTTACTTACTTACTTAATTGGCCATAACAACCCGATTAACTGATTTCGGCCTGGTCACACCAATCGATGACAGGGCTTCCTCGACTTGGTTCTTCCAACGGATACAAGGTCGTCCTCTTCGCCGACTTCCGCAGATCCCCGCATCAAATACCCGTTTCGCCGGAGCATTCTCCTCCATTCGAACGACATGGCCAAGCCAGCGCAGCCGCTGGATATTAATAAGCTGCACAACGTCTATGTCGTTGAGGAGCTCATACAGCTCACTGTTAGATCGTATGCGGAAATCATCGCCAACTCGCACAGGACCGAAGATCTTACGTAGGACTTTCCTCTCGAATACCCTCAAAGCTGCTGCATCAGTTCTTAATAGGGTCCATGCTTCTCCGCCATAAAGAAGCACGGGTAAGATGAGCGTCTTGTAGAGTATTAATTTTGTCGCACGAGAGAGGTCTCTGCTGCTCAATTGCCTATTGAGACCATAGTAGCACCTGTTGGCAAGAGTAATCCTGCGTTTGATCTCCAGACTGACATCATTTTTGGTGGTAACGGCGGAGCCAAGATAAATAAATTCTTTGACTGTATCAAAAGTATAGTTATCGGCTGCAATTTGAGAATTAATACGCCGCACGTCTTTACTTGTCGATAACATATACTTTGTTTTGCCCTCATTTACTGCCAGACCCATCTTCTTAGACTCCCGTTCAATAGCGCTAAAGGCAGCAGTAACATCTCGCTTGGTACGCCCTATGATGTCGATGTCGTCAGCGTACGCAAGCAATTGGACACTTTTCTGAAAGATAGTGCCATTGCGATGCACTCCTGCCTTTCGCAGAACACTCTCCATGATGAAGTAGAAGAGGTCGCATGATAAGGGGTCGCCTTGTCTGAAACCTCGCACGGTATCAAAAGGTTCGGAGAGGTCCATTCCTACCTTGACGGAGCTGCAGGAATTGCTCAACGTCATTATGCATTAATTTCATGTAATTGTTCTCAAGAATCATTCTCTTCATTACATAATCGACATATTCAGCTACAGGCGATACCCGGTCTGAACAAGTGTTCTGTGAGTCCGTAGAGTCGGTCAAAGAGACAATTACTAACCGCAGAATACTTCTAAAGTCGCCGTGGTCTAGTGGGTAGTGTGTTGGACATTAGACAAAAGGTCCGGGTTCGAATCCCAGGTCAGACATCAAAACGAAAAATATTTCTTCGGCGACTTCATCTGGCAAAGACTCTGAGAGTAAAAATTGCCATAAAAAGCTTCTCAAAAATCTGTCGTTCGGAGTCGACTTTAAACTGTATAAAATGTATAAAATTAACGCAATCCTTACTGAAGGGTTGTAGTGACCAATTATGTATGTATGTATGAATACTTCTGAATAGTGAAAACTAGAGATCATTGTTCATCTCACCTTACGTTGAATATATCCCTTAAAACATCTCTTTCCACTCCACAAAAATGTTCTGACACCACACACATCGTCGAGACGGACGATCGTAATGATTCTGCATAATCATACAGTCCCATATTATTGCCGAGTTAATCTCTAATAAGCATTGTGCTCTCTCGCTCTCTCTTCTAAACCTTACCCCGATTATTTAAACTCTTTATTATTTTTATTTAAATAAAACACCAAAATTTAAAATTTTATTTTTAAAATAAAACTTCATATTTATTGTATTTCTTAGAAAAGAAAAGAACAAAACAAAAAAGAAAGAAAACTAAAAATTAAAAATTAAGTTTTTAAATACTTCTGTTAATATATATACGGTGGCCCCAAGGGACATTATTTAAATATGTATTAATTGTATATGAATATATGTATGTATGTATGTATGTAATATAATGAGTATTTATTTTTTTGTATTGTGTTTATAATATAATAAATGATTACAAATTAAAGAAAATATTATGGCAAATGTTTTTAGAATTTAAAATACAATTTAAATAAAAAATAAAATAAAATAAAATTCAACATTTTAATTCAATATTGAATTTTTTTTTTGTTATATAAAATACTAATTAATTAATGTATGTATGCTTGTATGTATGTATGTAAATATATGTACAGTATGAAATGAATAAGAAAATTAAAGATAGAAAAAGGTTTTCCTTTTGAAAGTTTGTATGTTGGATAAGAAAAACTAAACTAAAGTTTATAAACTAAGATTGTAGTGATTTGAAGTATGAACCCCCAATAAGGTTTAACTTTTTCATAAATAATTTATTTTTCCTTTTTTTTTTAAAGTAAAGTAAGTAAGTAATATATTTACAACAAATTATATTTGTTTTAAAACAAAAAAAAAAAAACTAACAATTCACAATTTGTTTTTTAAGTTAAAATTTAGTATCAATTTTGAAAAGTTTACCAAAAAAATACATTTTTTTTGTCTAGTCTTTAGAGGACTAAGAATATTTTCTGTGGAAAGAAAGAAAGAAAAAAAGAAGAGAAAGAAAGTAGGTATAGAAAAAAATACACGTAATGTAAACAATATATTTAAGAAAATATACAAATAGTTAATAAAATATGTACTTGATAACCCAATATTATTTGTGTTTTCTTTTTATTCTTTTATATTAAAACGCTTTAAAAAATAACAAAAAGTTTTTTTTTTTTTCTTGCTGTTTGTTAAAGAAAATTAAACAAAAAATATATTTAGATTCATTCATTCATTCATTATTATTCGAATTTGAAATCAAACTTTTTGTTACCTTTTTAAGGCTTGTTTTTGTAAAAATTTGCTTAATTTTTTTTTTTGTTATTTTTTGAATTTTGAACTTTAAGGCCAAAACATTTACCTATTTCTAGTTGTTCTAGAAGGTAAAGAACGTCTACTGGGTTCTGGTTTATCGGGTCCCTTGTAGTATTTCGATAAGGTTTTACTTTGCCGTGTGGGACGACTTGGTGTTCTAAAATTAAGCAAAAACAATAATAACATAAGTTTTATATTATTTTTTAATGTAAATTTGTATTTCACCTATTGCCTGCTATATCCTCATCCTCTTCATCCTTCTTACTACTCTTTGCTAGCTCCCTTTCGTCATCTTTATTAGTTGTTGTGGATTTATTTTCCCTTTCCTTTTCATTAGATGAGGATTCTGCATCAATTTGTTTTTCTGCAATACGTTTGCGACCCCGCCTTTTTGGTGTGGCTGCCTCATCTTTTGTGTTGTTGATATCACTGGTATTTTCAAAATCATCTTTTTCCGATTTGCTATGAAAATGTAAAGAAAAATAATTTTTAATAAAATTATAGTTAAGCTAATTACAGTTACGAATCACATGAATTTCCTAAAGAAACTAAAAGTTAAAGAAAATGTCAAATTATTCGAAAAATATTCGAATTATTCGAGAATGCTTTACTTTCTGAAATGAGAGCCAGAAGTCGTTTAAGCCATTGCTTTTCAATAGATAGCGGCATATGAGTACCACAATAATTCGATGGAATGCCATGTAAATTAACGACAGAAGGCAAGTTCGAAAGGTTTAAGAAATCTCATTTAAAAAGAGTCTCAAGTCTTTCTTCGTACACTGGATTTAAATATTAATTGGTGTTTAGTGACCAGCCTTGTCATAACGGGAGGGGAAGACGGAATTCTTTTCATCAAGAGACGTTGGTAAACCTCTAGTTACGGGTTCATATTGAAAGAACTGAGAATGGTTTTTTAGAAACTATTTTATTGACATTTGTCCTGCATTGGGGACACGATTGAAGGCAGTATTTTCAGTAATAAACCCTTCATATATGACTTGAAAAAGAAATTAGGAATAGGCCTGCTGACTTGATCGGCTAGAAAGGGAAGTTTTTGTAACATCAATCCTACCCCCAACAATAATAACCCCAACACGTTTGTGAAACATCTACAACGGACGTTTGATGTAAAACCTTCCGTGAACCTATTGCCAAAGCTATGTCCGTCACAGGAATATTCAATGATCCCAACGATCACTTCGAAACGCAACAAATTAAAAACATAATCGCAAATCAAGGAGAGAAAAGGACTTACAGATTGTCTGCTTTAATTTCAGCATCTCCATTAGCATCCTTATGCTGGTCCTCATCATTACTACCTCTCTCATTGGAATCGCCAATTTCATTATTACGCACAGAATTATTTCGATTTCCTGTTGTCGGAAGTAGAGTTCGACGTCTCTCTGGAATTTTTGTAATTCCTTGTGACTTTTTCAATTCCTTTTTATCTTCCTTTTCGTTGGTTGCTAAACTCTGTTCGTCACTATTGTTTTCATTATTGCGCACCATTAAAGTCACTTTGTCGATTTGTTCTTCCACATCGACCATTGAAGAGCAGTTATCAGTGTTATTGCCTTTACCCTCGACCACTACGATTTCCTTAACCACCGATTTGGTAGTGGAATCGGCATCCTGTATTATTGTATTCGTTGCTTCCTTTTTCCTTTGCTGTTGTAGTTCTTGAGCCTGTTTAAGGGATTTTTTAAGGGCCGAACGGATTTGTTGTATCGATTGTTTGGGATTTTGCGGCGACGTTACAGCATTCGGAGTATTGGATGACGTTGTTGACGATGATGATGATGATGTGGCAGCTTCTGTTTGTGGTGCATTAGCATTAGTTTTCGGTGATATTTTTTGCAATCCAATCGCTTCTAGGAGCTGTTGACCCAAAGCGGCCTTATTTTGAGATTTCTTTTTTGATGATGATGCTTCTGCTGGTGAACTCTTAGCCGAACCGTCGTTTGCATTATTTGTAGGACCTTCGTTGTCACTAACAACTTCTACGTCACGATTTGTTACATTGGAGGGTACCTGGATAGCCACTTCTTCCGTGTATTTTTCCTTAGTTGGTGAAACCGAAGATGTAGGAACTGGCGCTATTTCTTTCTCTCTCAATTCAATCGATAAATCATAACGACCTTTCGAAGAATGTATAACGGTCTTGCGTCGTTTTATTATTGGCCGTGTTATTAGGGGTACTTGAGGTGTTACAAACTGATGATTGGCGGTATCGGTTTTCTGCGCTGCTGCTGCTACTGCTACTTCCTGGGCATTTGAACTTGATGTTGCATCTGTAGAGCTGGTGGTGGTAACAGGTTCCATTAAGACTATATCATCGTCCAAATCGATTAAAGCGTCAAATTCACTGGGTGGCAAAGCAACTAAATTTGAAATACTATTGCGTCTTCGTCGTTGCACTTTTTTGTTTTTAGTTAAGGCAGCCTTTTGTCTTTGCAGCAATGCCATTAAGGCTGCATTGGTCTCATGTGTGTTGGATCCATTGAGTAAAGCAAATTGTGACATTAAATTGGCGTTCAAATTGATTTGTATGTTTGATGTAGTCTTTGCGGAACGTTGTTTCGGTTTTGGCATAACCTCCTCTTCAGTGTCATCATCATCCTCATCGGATATAACAATGGAATCTCTAGCCTTTTGAGCGGCTGCTCTACGCTGTCTTTTTGGTGGACTTACGTCTGCATTATCGGACTTATCCTTTTGACGCTCTCTCTTTAAATTTGACGATTTGTTTGAAGTGTTTAAAGTGGGGGGAGGTGGTGATTTGATCTCCTCTGTTTCTTCAGGAGTAGCGGGCACTAATTGTACCGATGTTTCGGGTGGCAACTTATAGGGAATTGATTTATTGATCTCTGCCTGTGCTGCATCAAGAGCCGATAGAGATTTTGACGCTTGTACTTCTGCTTGCGCTTGAGCTTGGGCTTGCGCTTGTGCTTGGGCCAGTATGGCAGCCGTCAGATTTTGTTGATTAATTGCAGCATTTTTCAATAATTGTTGCTGCTGCTGCTGTTGTTGTTGTTGTTGTTGCTGCTGTTGCTGTTGTTGCTGCTGCTGTTGTTGTTGTTGCTGCTGCTGTTGTTGTTGTTGCTGCAATACTTGGGCCGCTAGTAAAACGGGTGCTATATAGGGTCCCAAAAGCTGAGTCAAATCGGTATCTTGCAATAGGTTTGTGTCTGATATAATATCCGTGAATTTGGAATTCTTTAAACGATCCAATTGCAAATACATGTTTTGTTTATCTACCGGCCACTTAAGCGCCTTCAAAATCAATTTCAACAAATCAGCATCACGTATAACACGACCCAATAACATATCATCGGGAAAGCCCGGCTTCTCTGGCCCATAAGCGAATGGCGGCATGGTGGAGTCTGTTTGCGGTATTACGGGTGTTATGGTAGCAGTGGTGGTGGGCATTTGGGGAATTGCTGGTATAGCCGGTATCACCTGTTGTTTGCCACTTAAATTTAAAGGTTCCTTGCCTTTTGGTTTATCGGCAAATTTGTTTTTAGGAGCGGCTATAATAATTTTTTCTGGCAACTCATCTTCGATTGACTGATTTACCACTTCAGCCAGAGCAGCTTTGTTAGCATTTTGACTATCTGTTGCAGTCTGTTTTTGCTGCGAAGACTTAAGCAATGACACTTGACCCGTATTGTTGCCCTTGATCTTATTTAAAGCCTTGACCAGATTTTTGCGTTTCTCTTGTAAAACATTATCTGGCGCGGTGGTCAAGGGTAAAGGTAATCTTTTTAGGGTCCGTTTGATCGTTGGCATTCGTTGGACGCCCTATAACATAACCGCCACTGGTGAATGTTGTAATTTGTGTCGGTAGTGGGCAGTAGTTGTTTTACTGCTTGCTGTTGGGGAGAGGTCTTAACGGGATAAAAATTCAATGCCGGAGGCGTATACTTCGGATTGTTCGTTGTTTGCGGATTGGTGGTAGAATCTAAAGATTTGGGTAGTAGTAGTCGTTGTACTTTGGCCGATGAATTCTGAGCTATTGATTTGGGTGTATAGCGCGATTCAATTAAAAGACTTTGTCTTCTTTGTGAATTTGAAATCATTTTCTGTTGATTGTCTCGTGTAAGGGGATCTGTTACGGATACATTGACCACAACTTCCTCTTTACGCGCTGGCGTAGCGGCAGCAGCAGATTTTAAGTGCTGTGGCACTAAGACCACTGCAGCTGGTAATTGTATCGGTGTTACCATTGCAGACGTAGTTTCATCATTGTCGGTTTTCTTAGATTTTTCCTCACTCTCCGATTTGTTTTTTGCATGAGAAGTATGGTTTTCAGTGGAGCATCCAGTTGAACCTTTGGGCTAAAATATGAAAAAAAAAACCGCAAATATTTAATTACAAACGAAACATACGTTTTTTAAGTTACTTTATCTTACCAAATTGCTTAAAAGAAAATCACGAAACACCTGTTGCGTATGCTTGGCAATCTTTGACAGGGATGCAGTAGACTCCACCTGGCGAAAGCAGGTCTTGCATAGAACCTTCGGTAAAGCGTCATTCTCGAAAATCTGGAAGGAAATTAAAAAAAAAATTAATCTGAAAATTAAAGTAAAATTCTAGAAATTAAGTTCGTAATAGCGTATTTGAAACAGAATTGAAACTTGAATTTGCCGGTTTTGTATTGACATTTATTTTATTTGTTTTAATGGAAAAAAGATGTTATGTTCTAATAGAACAAAAAATAAAATAAAAAATGTGTAATAAACTAGCGTAATGAGCTAACATTTGTCGCACCAATAACAACAACAATGATCATTTCAGTGACCTTTAATAACATTAAAAGAGAGCATAAAATTCGTAATTTAAGAGAATGAATCACCCAAGAATGTTGCTGCTTATGGATACAGTGGGCCAAAAAAAAGTTTCATTTGGTCAAGTTAGATTTCTTTTATAATTTTTAGAGCCAGTTATGGAGGAACCTTCATGAAATTAATCACATTAAGAAAAAGAGTTTATTCTTTGAGTTTTTTCTTCCATTAATAACATTTCTTGCCTATATACTCTCATTTATTGAGATATTCAACAGCTTTTGCATCTGATAAGTGGTTTTAAAATCTGGGTCCTGACCATAATTATTCTCAAAATGACCGAAGCAGACTGCTGTCTGCTTGTAAGTTTACCTTAAGATGTCATTTGGGATCTCTATTTCAGAATGATCTTCGCAGGCTTGGTAAAGTTTCTCAAGTTTTTATCGATTGATTTCATTTTTTTCCAAACGTAAAGTAGATAAACACGACTGTCAGTCAGTAAGTCCAGTCAGATTTCTTTGATTGACAAAAATAATCTACCACATGTATGTAACAAAATCCGAACTGCCACGGAGAAAAATCATATTGTGTGTTTAATAGGATTGGCAAGGAATTGCTTACAAAGAACTTCTACAAACTGTACACGCCATCCAATCCAATCCAATTACAACGCCAACAATTGACCTACGAAAAGTATGACAGCACTCAGATATATTTGGATTTTCGATGACCAGCCAGAAGCTGAGAGAATTGCGATAAATTTACATTTAGTTTGGCAGCGTTTTCCTCTACCGATTAGGATTAAACGGATCCCAGGAAATTAGCGGCAATGGATATGCAAAAATTTTGCTAGGAGGCGTGAATCTATGTTTCTGGTGTAGATTGAAAGTTTTGTGGATTGGAAAGGAAAGATATAAAGAGACAACACCTCTGCTTAAACCAAATAAGTTCGAAAAATCAAAACTTTTGTTAAGAAATTCCTGCAAGAAGAGATATGAGTCAAGCATCAGACTTTCAAGGACTAACCTGGTTTGATAAACGAAGCTTTTAGCATAGCACTGAAGGCTCAAAGTAGAATTGTTTAAAAAGAGGATCGTCCTGCCCCCAACATGTAGATTTTGTGAGGCTGAAAGCGAATTATCAGAATACATACTTGAAATCTATAAGATATTAACGCATTCCAGAAAATATTTCCAGGCTGTATATCATATGCTCGGTATGGAATTAGTCTTGTTGTCTCTGAGCAGTATACTGGAATTTTTCAGTACAGTGGACTTGGATAAGGCATCAAGAGGGAGTACTATAGATGGTATGGGCGCAGCAATAATGATAACAATAATAATAATTTAAATTTTTAATATGAAACCGTAATATAATTGGGAACAAATATTTTTAAGTAGAATTTTTTAAATAAATTGCTTTGCATTTTTTTTTTTTTTAATTTGATGACCACATTCCATAAGTTTTTGATCTTTTTTAAATGTCTAGGATGGTTATATAATGCTCTATGCTCTACATTTCATTCATAATTGGTCATAACAACCTTTCAGTCAGGATTATTGACCTAATTTCTCATACCACTTTAATTTTATACATACCGACGCCTCCATTCTATAATGTTTTCGCATTTTTTACATTCTACGTTTTCTAACTTAAATACTGCCAAAATTTTGCGCCCATCCGTTTCGAAGTTATAGGGAAACGTCTATTTACATACATAATTGGCCATTACAACCCTTCAGTCAGGATTACGACCTAGCTTCTCACACCACTTATGTTGTGTGCGTTAATTTTATACATGAGTGGCGGGGACCTACAGTTTTAAAGTCGACTCCGAACGACAGATGTTTGAGAAGCTTTTCATGGCAATTTTTATTCTCAGAGTCTTTGCCAGAAATCTGCTGAGAGGAAGTCGCCGAAGAAATATTATTCGTTTTGATGTCTGACCTGGGATTCGAACCCGGACCTTTTGTCTAATAAGCCAACACACTACCCACTAGACAACGGCGACTTCAAACGTCTACTTAGAATACACATTTAGTCTTATGGCGAATGAAAACTTTGAGAGCTCATAACTCAAAACATACTTTTTCGACTTAGAATGTTATAGAACAAAGGCGTCGATATGTAAGTGGTGGGACCTACAGTTTAAAGTCGAGTCCGAACGACAGATTTTTTTTTTAGAAACTTTTCATGGCAATTTTATTTTATTTACTCTCAGAGCGTTTGCCAGAAATCTGCTGAGAAGAAATCGCCGAAGAAATACTTTCTATATTTTGTTTTGATGTCTGGCCTGAGTCTCGAATCCTGGCTTTATGTCTAATAAGCCAACACACTACCTAATAGACTACGGCGGCCACATACAGCTCCACATTTAGTTAAACGAAAAAAAAAGTGCAGAACAAGATGTCTTAAAAGTAGTGTCAAACACAATATTATCATTAATTTCCATAGATTTTCATTACAATTAAGTTTATTAATTGATTATTTCAGTTCAATGTCAATTAAACATAATTTGAATACACTTTTCGACTGCCAGGCCACTGTGCCTAATACGATTTACTTTTATTTACTCATTTAAACACACACAGTTTCCCGTGTTTATCAGCTGAAAAAGAAACCAACACACAGACACAAAAATTTATTATTTTATTCTGCTTTAGCATTTGAAACTTTCTCTCTTCAAAAGAAAACACTTCTTAAGAAACGTTCTCTCAACGCATACATGCATGCATAAGCATTCGGTAGCGTGTATGTGTTTTTACAAAGTTATTCTTTTCTTTTCATTTCTTTCTTTATTTTAAGAGTTTGTCATTTTTATTACGTTCGCTTTCGTGTTGTTCTTTATTCAAAAGTGTGTTCTTTAATGTAATTGTGTGCTGCTTCGTTTTTAGAGCATACATCGTGTTGTTTACATATTTGCCTACGCCTGTGTTTGTTATTAATGAGAGAGAGAGAGACTAAGAGAGAGTAGACGTTTTTGTTTTTTTTTTGATTAGTCACACTGTTGTTGTTTTTGTTGTTGGTTTAACTAAACAAGTATTTGCCTGTGCTTGTGTATTAGTAGTTTGCTAATGTCGTTTTTCTTTATTATTACTTTTTTTTTATAATTTCGTGTGAATATATTTTTAAACCGTGTACCTATACTTTTTTCTGTTTATCAGATCTTCTCTATGTTCTACATTAAAAGTGTGTATTACATGCATGCATGTATGTGTGTGTAAGATATTTGTACATGTGTATGCTTATAGATGTGTTCGTTTATTTGCTTTATGGGGGATTATTTATTTTGATTTTTTTTCTTTCTTTCTTTTTTTGTTCCTCTTTTCACTATGTTTGACACTCAAACCAAAACAATTTTGATTTTTTAAATATTTCTTGCACACACACACAAGAAGTAGGTGTTTGATTATAAATGTGTGTGCCTGTATTCCTATTGGGTATTTTAAGAGAATAAACATAAATTTACCGTTACATGACATTTTTGTTTTTGATATGAATTTACGAAGTCTGCTAAAAAGAGTCTGTTTTGGAAAGAAGAAATCCCCCTTTTGATTAATTTATAAACGCTTATTAGATTCCTTTAAAGAATTTATTCTCACATATCATAGCCTATCTGCGATGTAAATTCACTTTTTAGTCTTTGATGGAAACTTTTTGGTACAATTTTTAAGCTCTTTTGGGAATAAAATTTTTTATTCTTAGCAATTTTTCATGTATTTATGAAGCTCAACTGTTTTGAAGACAAAAGAAGCCTCAAACTTAACATAATTACTCCTCTCTAGGCTGGTCCGGTGACTTTTTATTGTACTCCGCTTTGCACAATGACAACTCATTAAGAACTGCTCCAAGACAGAAGATTTATGTTCAGAATTACTAATTTTCTACAAGATGCCTATCATACCCGTGCTTCTTTATGGCGCACAGACATGGACCCTATTAAGCACTGATGCAGCAGTCTTGAGAGTATTTGAGAGAGAAATCCTACGTAGGATCTTTGGTCCAGTGGGAGTTGGCGATGATTTCCGCATCCGATCCAACAGTGAGCTGTATGACAGCTCTTAAACAACCTAGACGTTGTGCAGCGTATTAATATCCAGCGGCTGCGCTGGCTTGGCCATGCGTTCCAATGGAGGACGATGCTCCGGAGAAACGTGTATTTGATGCGGGATCTGCAGAAGTCGGTGAAGAGGACAACCTTGTTTGCGTTGGAAGGACGAAATCATGGAAATCCTGTCATCGATTGGCGTGACCAACTGCCGTAGGCGCATAAGAACGAGAGGCGCCTGGAAGGATGTGTTGCGGCAGGTCGAAATCCGTTAAGTGGGTTGTTAATGGCGAATTAAATAAGTAAGTGTACAGAATTAACAAAAATTCCAAGAAATAGAATATTGACTTAGCGTTCTATTCAAACTGTTAAAGTATAAGTCTAAACAATCAATCCCCAATCCCAGAGAAGACGAAAAAAAACAACTTTTTCGTATTTTAACCATTAACTACTTTCAATTCATTCATAATTAAACATCACGTATGAATTTATTTTTAATCCACTGTACGTACATAGAATAATTTATAAATTATATTGAAATAATTAGTTCATTTCCAACAGGGCATGCAAAATTATAAGAAAAAAATTGCATTTTTTGAACAACTCAGTCTAACAGCAATAACATCAATAACAAGAGAGCTGTAAATTATAGCAACAACAACAACAACTTTTACACATCATAACTCGTTTTAGTCAATAAACAATAACACCAGAGATGGAAATGAATAAGCGTTTTTTAAATTCTCCTAATTTTTTATTCAAGCGCTTCTATGCTCAAAGATTTTGCTTAATAAATGCAGTTAGAGGTAACCCCAATTAATTTGTTTCTTAACTTACTGCAGTTAACTGCAGTATGTCGCATTCTTGAGAGCTTAAGATCTCAACTCGAGGATAATCCAAAGGAGCCATACCTAGGTCCTATTATTATTTGTGCCAAGGGGAGATTGCAACATTTCGCGGTTGTTTTGCAACACTCTGCCTTGAAAATATCTTCTAATATAGCATCCGTTATTATAACCGTTGTAGTCGCCGTGGTCTAGGAGATAGTGTGTTGGCTTATTAGACGAAAGGCCCGGGTTTGAATCCCAGGTCAGACATCAAAACGAAAAATATTTCTTCGGCGACTTCCTCTCAGCAGATTTCTGGCAAAGACTCTGAGAGTAAAAATTGCCATGAAAAGCTTCTCAAAAATCTGTCGTTCGGAGTCGACTTTAAAACTGTAGGTCCCGCCACTCATGTATAAAATTAACGCACACAACATAAGTGGTGTGAGAAGCTAGGTCGTAATCCTGACTGAAGGGTTGTAAAGGCTAATTATGTATGTATTATTACCGTTGCACTCAAATGAAATCTTAAGAAATTGCATATGTTACAGGGTTAATTTCGACGGATTCAAGCATTGAGCGTTATTATGTTTCGCTTTTTTCATCTTTGGCTACCCTGTCGGTCTAATTAGTAGTGTGCAGAATTTCATGGACCGAAGCTGTGAGTTCGAGATACCTTTGGTATCTTGGAATTGTCTACCTGTAAACATTGTATGTATTTGATTTATCGCAATAGCAAAAGAAAGTGGGAATTACTATGCAATTCCTGAGAAAAACAAAAGTGAGGAAGATTTAATGTTGGTCATTAAAAAAAATAAAAATATTGGCAGACACTATCCTATTCTTTTCTTCTATAATTATCTTTCTGTCATTCCAACACAATGCACCGCATGAGTAGGAGTTTATCTCCAGAGAGTTGATCTTAAAAAATTTATTTCAATGGAATTCGCGCCAGAAGTTAACCTAAATTACGCACAGCTAGTACAGTATACACTCAGCCCCATAAGTGAGTCAACATCCACTATAATTTAAAATTTTCTATTATAAAAAATATATTTGCAGCACTATAAATAAACGTTTTTATTTTAGGAAATTTATTCTTTATTCTCATTTACTTTTTTTGCTAACCCAAGGAAATGAATTATTTCAGTGGCGTTTACTCACTTTTTGTGCTCATTGTATAAGTAATTATGTACTTTTTATATTCAGCAATGTAATCTGCATATATTTGATAAGTCGTAGTCGACAGCCTGTAGTAGTCTTGATTTTATTTATTTAATATTTAATCCATAAAAAATTAAAAAAAACAAAAGATTCGCAACATATCCATGATTGTTATTATTAACGTCATTATTATATGTATTGTAAACCAACAATTTATTTATTATTTAATAGTTTAACTAATGTTTAGTAATTAAAAATAAAATAATCATTTCAACAATACTACTACAAACGATATGTACGTTACAGTATTAAAACTTCCATCCCTGAATAACATCATATGTATGTAAGCACCATAAATAATCAAAATAAAGAAATAATAATACCTCCAACACAAGCATACTAGCAAAAACACCTAAATCATGTATACACAACAACAATAACAACAATCCTTGATTGTTTTCATATTTACAAAGGCAAAACAACAACAACACCAACAACAGCGACAGTAGTCAGCACCACCACGAGTCTAACAACAACAACAACAAAATCACGATAATAGTAAACAATATAACACAAGATTATGCACAATGTTAACAACAGCACAACACAGCCACAATACAAAGCAACGCAACACAACACAACACAACACAACTACAATCAAATACAATAACAACGAAAAAAGAAATCTTGTAAAGTGAAAACAACAATTTGAGAGATAATAAACACAAACAACGACAACAACAACAACAATTACTTGTTTTCGTTTTTTGTTTCGATTTTGTGTTTTTTGCAAAAACATCTTGAAATTAAAGTAAAAAAAAAAAAGCGAACAAAGAGTGAAAGAGCGAGAAATAAAAATTAAACTAACACAGCAACAAATTTGAAAAAATGTTAAACAGAATCAGAAGAATAGGAAATAATAAAACAAAAGCAATGAGCGAAAAATATTATTCTTTTGAAACAAAGTAAAGAGCGCAAAAGAGAAAATTAAAGCAGTGTTGACTACTTAGCAGAATAAAAAAAAAATTAAATGTAACTGGTGTTTCATGCTACGACTGATGAGGGGGTAACGGGACGCACTAAGATGGACATACACACTCATACATACACTCAATAAAAAGTTAGGTAAAGAGAGACAAAGTTTTTAGTTTCTCAAACTAAATGGATTTGAGTCAATCTACGCTTTTGTTATAAAATTTCAACCATGCATCAGACAACCAGGAATAACCTGAAGTTATGAACTGAGCATTGAAGATCCAAGGTACGTTTATTTAGAATAGAAATCGTTTTAAATTCAATACGCAAAATTCGTAATGATTACAATGAATCATCAGAACACATGCTTAGAACCTGTGTGGTATTATTGTGTCCCAAGGAGCAACCCCTGTATGCATATCAGACGCTGGCCAGGGAATTGTCCTGTTAATACCGTCCTAAAGACAAAGAACCTACCATGTCTCATCTTAACCACATAACGTATTGAGAGAATACTTTAGTTAGTAGTATCGGTCCCAGAAAATCTATTATCTTAACGATACACGGGTTTTACAATTTATAAAACCCTATTTCAAGAAGAAAGGCCCAGTGCAGTCGTTGGACGTCCATTAAAAATTAGATCATGAGTAAGCGTTGCCAAAGTTTTACCTCGATTGACTTCTGCCCAGCTAATTTTCAAAGTACATATCACGGAAACCAGTAGAATATAACTTTGTTTACAGCACACAGTTGTTCATACACTTGCTGACTGGCCTAGATTTCATCGAACTGGAAGTGCATCTTGACTATATACAAATCTATGTGCCATTCTCACTTACAGTTAGAAAGTAGTTCGATAAAGAGCTGCATATATTACGTTCCCTACAACTGTATTAGTCTTTTACTCCTTCGTGAACTACTTCTAATATATTCCCTGCAATCAGGAATTAATTAGGATTAATAAGATCTGTGAATGATTTCTGGAACATGCGATCAATGTTCCGAGGTTCCAACCCTAATGCGAATAGCATCCTCATAGCAAAATAAACAATATTTATCATTCAGGCAATCAAAAAGTGTTAACATGTTATCGGATTCAAAGATATTCGATAACTTATCGACCTTTTCTGTAATTTGCATTGTAGATCGTGGTGCATTGGAAGTACCAGGACAAATTCAGGATGCCAAAATTGCGCTAGATTGCACTATTAATGGTATAGCCGCTAAGCTAGCGTTTTTTAAAGCAAAACTACAAACCATCGAGTATTAATGCAATAGAGAATTTAAAAATACTGTCAGCGAAATTGAAGGCTATTGAGAGATCACGTTTTATACAACATCTTATACAGTAAGACCCCGCTTAACGTTGTAGTATTAGCGCACACTGTATTGATACCTGTTGTATATGTCAGTAAATGAAACAACCAAAAGCGGTGCACTATATAACGAAGACGTATACTATGTATCGTTTTCAACGTTCTTTTGTTAGTCTGTCCAGGACTAAGGATTCCAACTGTATTTTCCGAAGTCGCAATGTATTTACAAATGTACGTGTTAAGTTGCTTCGTTTAGGGCTGGAATTGATTGGCAGGTATACTTTGCGTTAAGCGAGATCTTACTGGACTTCGAAAAACAATGGATTTTATTTCACTACATCCTAACATACATAATTGGCCATTACAACTCTTCAGTCAGGATTACGACCTAGCTTCTCACACCACTTATGTTGTGTGCGTTAATTTTATATATGAATGGCGGGACCTACAGTTTAAAGTCGACTCCGAACGACAGATTTTTGAGAAGCTTTTCATGGTAATTTTTACTCTCAGAGTCTTTGCCAGAAATCTGCTGAGAGGAAGTCGTCGAAGAAATATTTTTTTTCCGCTTTGATGTCTGACCTGGGATTCGAACCCGGGCCTTTCGTCTAATAAGTCAACACACTACCCACTAGACCATGGCGACTTCTAACTTCCTAACGCAATAAAAAAATTGTTAAATTTGTAACAAAGGAATGACGTTAAGAACAATCGAAAAGAGTTCGAAATCAGCTAAATTGGCAACATTTCATAACGTGTGGAGTAGAATAGAAGAAAGAGAAAATAAAGCCGCTTCATAATGTGCGTGTACGTTTCATACAGAGTGTGTAATAACAAATAAAAAAACATTAACAATTGAAATGTAAACAGTGAAATAATTTAACAACAACAACAACAATAATAATAATAAGACAATTGCATTGATTTCATGAAAATGCAAGAGCCGACTGTGTGAGTACTAGAGAATGAAGCAAAAAAAAAATTCAATTTTAGCGCTTAATTTACAATGAATTTTATTTTGTGTTTGTGTGTTTTTGTTGTTTGTTTCTATTATTTTATTGTGTTTACGTAACTTACCTTTAAATAAAGAAATCTATCCAATTTATCCCGTAAACCGGGCGTCTTTAAAATGTAGGCACATTCGGCCACCGAATTTCTGCCTTTGGTATTGGCCGCACAAACGCGGCATAAATATTCCAAATTTGAATGAAAATCCATATTGTTGTTCTTGTTGTTATTGGTTGTTCTTGCTTTCTTTCTTTCCTTCTTTATGTTACAGCCACACAACGCTCACACACACACATACACATGTACAATGAGGTTGTGTTGTCAATTTTTACACTTTCAATTTCAATTATTTTTTTTTTTTATACAAATTTTTTCTTTTTTTTTTCTTAAGAAATTATTTCACTTTTCTTTTAATGTTGTTACGCGTTTTTCTCAAAAAAACATTGTAATTTAGAAAATTCACTTTTTTTTTAATTTAATTTTTGCATTAATTTTCTTTGTTTTTCGCTTTAGAATTTGTCTCTTTTGATAGCATTGATATTTAATTTTGTTGTAATTTTTCGTTTTTTTTTTCTCTTGTTAAAAACAATTTAAAAAAATTTTTTTTTATAACACACTGTCACTGGAGGTTTTATTTGAATTTTTGTTTTTGTGTTTGTTGTTTTGTTGTATTTCAATAACGTTATTTCTTTTCTCTTTCTATTGCTTATATTGTGTTATTATTTTCATTTTCTTTAACATCCAAATTCTTCTGTTTGTTATGACTGTATTTGTGTTGAAGAAACGTTAATATTTTCTTTTGTATTATTTTCAGTTGCATAAGTATGGGTACATATTCTGCTGTTTATGTTTTCATTTGTAAATTCTCCATTTGAACAGTTACTCTTAGCAAATCTCTCTTTTTCTCTTTCTAGCTCTCTTTAAGACGTTGAAAGTGTTTTATATTGTTTTGCTTTTACTTTTTTCACTTGTGCACTGAGAGAATTGCAGTTATTTGATAAAGTGTTGCCATATTGTTTATAATTATTTTATTGCTGAAATGAAGATGAAATCATGAATTTCATGTGAATTTTGGAAAAAATACATTAATTTGCCATAGCAGTTCAAACATTTTTAATGTGTAATTTCTTTTTTCCCAATTAAAAATTAAAAATAATATAATAATTAAAAAAATAAAACAATAAAAAAAACAAAACCTGCTGCTAATAAATTCAAAGAATTTATATCTAAATATTACGAGCTTAGTTACGTAGACATTATGCTTGGGTGTAGTCTTACAGGCCAGAATCTTTGGTGGGAATCGAACTACTCTCGGGCTAATAGTCTAGCATACTATACACTAGGCTACCAGGCACCCACCCAACAAGTTAATGTTATATATTCAAGCGTTTTTCATCATCATGAAATATCTAATTGAAGAGAACAGCAGACAAACAGACAAACCGCGAGAATAGAAGTCGTAAAAGTCATAAATATTGTTTCAGAACAAATCAAATATCCTGATTTGCATTATAAAAGCTAGCATACATGCGTACATTAACATTACATACATAATTGGTCCTTACAATCCTTCAGTCAGGATTATTGATCTAGTTTCTCACACTACTTAATGTTGTGTGTGTTAATTTTATACATAAGAGGCGGGACCTACAGTTTAAAGTCGACTCCGAACGACAGATTTTTTTTTTTGTTTTTGAGAAACTTTTCAAGGCAATTTTATTTACTTTCAGAGGTTTTGCCAGAAATTCTTTTTGTATTTTATTTTGATGACTGGCCTGGAACTCGAACCCTGGCTTCACGTCTAATAAGACAGCACACTACTTACCAGACCACGGCGACATTATGCGTACTTTATTTGTCGTTAAAATTCTTTAGATGAACAATATTACTTCCTCCACCAAACGTATTGCAAACGTAATTGGTCAGGATCACGACCTAGTTTGTCGCATCAATTATATTTTGTGTGTAAATATAAACCATGAGTGGAGAGGCCTTACAGTTCAAATTCGATTGGGACAACAGATTTCGGGAAACTTTTCATGGCAATTTTTGCCGGAAATCTACTGGGAGGAGGCTGCCGGAGAAATTTTTACTCAAATTGGCTATAAACTGTGGTCTCATGTCTCATAAGCCAACACACTATCTACTAATTTTATCCGGCACCTATTTAACCCAATATCTAAATTATTGCCAACAGTTTGATAATTTTCTATTTCAAACTTCTTACTTTCTTCAAGAGATCAGCATTGGGGAATGATATTTTCAAGTCTAGTTATTTAACACACTATGCACAAGATAATGCCGACTACATTTTTGATTTTTGATATGAAATTTTATTAATTTTTAATCATTTTAAATGCAAATAATAGCTCGATATTTGAAAATATGGGAGAATTTGATTAATCATAAAATAACGTCAAAAATTTTTTGGAATTACTTCCAAGTGGTATGAAAAGTTGTTTAATTATTCCGTTTTAAATAACAAAAACAAGGGAATTTCTCTTTGAGTAATTTATTTCATTTTTAAAATATTGGCAACATTGTAAGACAACAATGATATTGAAATGGTTGGCTATGCCATTGTAAAGAGAATAAGTTACACAAAACAACAACCAAGAGAACACACATTTTGATAATTATTCTCTTTTCACATTTCTTTCACTTTTGCCAGTGTGTTGTTTCATTTTGTTTTCATTTTTTTCTTTATCTTTTGTTCTGTTTTAATGAGTATTTTCGTTTGTAACATTTTGGACCTTTCATTGCTGCTGGTCTCTCTCTCGCACTCTCTTTTACAGTGAACCGCTGTTTAGTTACGTTACGTTCGCGTATATTTTCGTTTTTTTTGATTGTGTTTAGTATTGCTCTTGATTGTACATTGTATTATATTTGTTGTGTAGACTACACTGTTATTGGTGTATTATTTTTGGTTTACGTTTGGTTTTTTTGCATTTGCTTTTCTTACATACACAGTTTGTCTTTAGACAAGATATTAGTAGTAGTAGGTAGTAGCAGTAGTTGTTGGTTGTGTGTTATAAAAAAAAAAAACAAAAACACCCGAGAGAACAACATTTTAAAAATATACACATGCATGCATAAAATTAAATGAACACAAATGTTCGTATGCATACATGTATGGATGTATGTATGCATGTATGTTTGGGCGTTTGTGTATTAATTTTGTGTGAATGTGTATGTATAAGTGTAAGGGGCTTATTTTTAAAACATTAAAAATGTGTTCTTTCTTTCTTTTTTTTTTTGTTTCTTTTAATTCGTAGCGTTTTTAGCTTTTGCTAACATACTTTGTTGTTGTTAATGTCGTTGCTACTTATTAGAAGAACGTCTGTATTATTTATAAATACCTATGATGGACAGCGCCATCTAGTATTAAAACACTATACTAGGAAATTACAAACCAAAAAAAAAAAAAATATTTGAACTGTTTTTTCTAAGAACAAATTGAAGAGAATTTTTATTAATTTTATAATTACTTGTGTTTTGTTATTCCAAATTATTTTTTGTTTTCACTCACTCACACTCACTATGTTCTATAAACACTTTGTTGTTGTTTAACCAAATCAAATCAAAAATATTTCAAACACTAAAAAAAATCAAACTGAAATAAAGAAACACTCTCTAATTTTCCGTTGTTTTCGTTTGCCGCCTTCGTATTCTACAAAACACACACTTGCACTGTTGAGAGATCAAATGAAAACTGTTTTCGTATATTAACCCAGCAGGCTAGCGTAGCTTAATATCGACAATGTTCAACTACTACCACTGCATACATCGGCATCCATATAAACTAAACTGTAGTAGTGTTAGTGCGTTCGTGAGTAAATGAGCACGAGAGATAGATAGAGAGAGAGAGAGAGAGAGAGAGAGGATTTTTGTATGAGAATATATACATATTTGTACGTCGTAAAACGTCCATGTGTATGACTGTGCTTCTTGGGTATTACTTTTCAATGTTCTCCCATACACTTACACTGTGTAAAATTGTTGTTTTTATCTCTTCTTATTTGTTTTTTTTTTTTGTTTTGTTATATTTTCCTTTATCGTGAGGCAAGTATGCATGTATTCGTTTGCTGTGTATAAGCCACATACACAGCATGTATATGCAATAACTGTGTGTAAAATGCTTATGTGTTTGTTGAATACGTAAATATTTTGTGAGTGTATTTCGCATTCAGCCAGCCAGTTTTGTTGTTGCCATCATACGTTGGCGTTTTACATTTTTTCTTGTTCCTCACTGTGAGACAGTGTGTGTTAAATTTATGTGAATGCATGCATATTTCCAATGTATGTAGTGCTAGTAGTAGTGTTAGTGAAACTAATGTGTTCGTTGTTGTTACAATTTTAGTACGAAAAATGAAAAAATATTTTGTATGATTTTATTATGATTTACAATGTGTGTTTTTGTTGTTATTTTACATTCAATTTTCATTAAACAATGTCCTACAAATAATCGTTTATTATTTTTATATCCGCATGTATGTATGTATGTATGCAGTATAGTTGTATTATTTGATGATATAGGTATTGTAAGAATGTATGTATGCATTAAAAATGTTTGTTCCTCCATAGATATGCATGTAAGTTTCTCTCTCGCTCTCTCTCTCTCTTTTCTCCTTTGTTTTAACAAAAAATTATCTCGTTTTGCGTCACTGTTATTACAAGGAAAAACAAGAAAAGAAGCAAAATAAGCAAAATAAGCTTTAAAAAGTATTTCTTCTTTCAAATAATTTTTTGAGTTTTCCAAGCAAGAGATTAATTTTCATACAATATTGAACGAAATTGTTTGTATTTTTTTTTTGTTGGTGTGCCTGTATTGGTATTTTCCTACAGGGGTGTGCATGTTCCCTCAATGTATGGGTAAATTCAAAATGTACAGTGTCCCGAAACTTTAAAAATGGGCAGAAAAAAATTTGTCGTAAAGGATAAAAGGTAATCCAATAATTTAAAAGACTTTATCTCTGGACAAAGATTCCATATTCAGACCAATTTTCTCTTTCTAAATAAAAGTTGCGAATAATACCGACCAGTCGTGCAACCGTGCAATCGAATTAAATCCAACACGGTTCAAATCGTCTGACAACTTGTTGCCATAAAAACTCCAGCGACCTGGATTCCAGGCAAGCACCTTCCGAAAAAAACAACTGGACGCTCTTACAATACGGGTGGCCAGGCTATGAACGCAAATACAGATTCGCTCTTGTACTCCGACCTGGTGTAACATTGAGCAGACTTTCTTGATGGAAAGTATCTGGGCCCGAAACATTGTAGAGTGATTACAAGGTTTTGATTGCATTTCGAATTGGAAAATATTTTAAGCCTGAACCGTTTACCAAAGTAAACTTTTGGAGTTTAATAATCGTCAATAGAAGTATAGTGTATGGAAATTTAACGAGAATTCTAAAATACAGAAGACAACAGTTTCCTCTGTGCTGCAAGCCGTTGCTAACAGAATAATTAAGTCGAATGGGAGTAGATTTAGCAGCGGAAGAGTTCTAATATTATGTCATAACATGCCTACCGTTTCTATCTTCCGCGATACTGTACTTCACTGCTTTGGAGATTCTACTTTTCTTCATTGACAACAAATTGTTTTGAGAACACTACTCACATCTCCATTTTTTACCTTCTTATGAAGAATTTTATTGATGATCTGTAGGTTTAGCTTCACAATTTTGTATTGGTAAAAGATTTGTCCAAAATATTCTATAAATTATACGCTGTGCCATGCTCAACAGTATTTCTCTTAAGACATTATCGAAAGAATGGGGAAAATCAAGTATAATTTGATCTTTTAAATGTAAATCGAACATATTCCTTTTTATATTGATTATCTTTTTGTATAATTAACAAAAGCTTATGGGCGGTATAAGCCTTTAATTAGGCGTAGTCTTAAACAAGTAAAAAAAAAAATACTAAAGATCTTTACAACAAATTTGGCTTTGTTTTCAGATGTTGTTTTAGTAGCCTGAGATTGGGAATCTACCTCTCTTATAGCGCTGTAGATCAGACCATTCTATGATCATAAGAGTGCATTTGCTTTTGACTAGAATTCTTAGATGCAGCCCGTGCAAGCTGTTTAGGGTAAATACTGGTCATTATTTTATCGGTGATAATTTGAAAAAGCTATGTTTTCCATATTAAGACGTTTGTAGCAGCCGTAATGGTATGTTTTATTTTGCATATCATTGTCCAGTTTTGTTTATAAAAACACAAAAATTCCTATACAAATTGGTTGACTTATCATCTGGCTTCTTTACAATCTCTAAATGATTAAGGAATGACTGGGCTTGATTGCATTTCTTGTTCATGACTATTAAATTGCAGTTTGTTTTTCAATTATCTAGTTTCTACTCTTTTTATATTGTATTCTTGGATAATAAAGATTTTCAGACAGAATAGAGAATACCAGTACCACCCTATTATATTTACTTTTAGCAGCACTGTACTACAATACCGTTCTTCTAACCTTCGGAAATTTATTTATTTTTTCCCTTACCTACATTAACTTAAAAAAATCTATCTCCTATACCTTGAAGAACTGTTTCGCAGACCGATGAAAAAAATTAATGAAAAAAGCAATGTAGAGGAAGGCTGGTGTACCTAAAAAAAAAACTTAAAATACCCACTTGAAGTAAACGTAGTCTGTTAAATAGTGTGTTGATTTATTACACGCAGCTCGAGATATGAAAAAACGTTTCTTCTGCGACGTCCTCTAAGTTGTTTCCTGGCAAAAATGTGAGTTCAAATCCCCCGTCAGACATCAAAACGAGGAATATGAGAGTATTTCTTTGGCGACTTCCTTTCAGCAGATTTCTGGCAAAAACTCTGATAGTAAAAATTGCCATGCAATGCTTCTCAAAAATCTCTCGTTCGGAGTCGACTTTATATTGAATGTAGGTCCCGCCACTCATGTTTAAAATTAACGCATACAACACAAGTGGTGTGAGAAGTTAGGACGTTGTACAATGCGTCAATTCGACCTCCGGGTATTGTACTTGTCAACTGTGATCAGTATATGTCCTCTAACCTAACCTAATCTCAACCTCAACTGCAGGTGCCGCGATAAGTGGATAAAATTAACACACGCAACATGGGTGGTGTGACAAGCTAGGTCGTAATTCTGACTTTAGATAGAACCTTCGTTTTGTAGTCGAACTAACCTTATGTAGAGCTTGCCTTAATTCAACTTATTTGTTATCAATTACATGCAAATATTTGCTGAATTTTTTATTGCCTTTAAATTATTTTACGATATAAAATTCTTACATTTTTATTCTACAAGCCCACAGTGCATACTGTACTGTTGAGAAGTGTATGTAGATTGTTATTGTATGAGTGCGTTCGCATGCATTTTGCTTGTCATTAAAAATGCTGTTGCTTGGCTTGTCTCTTTTGCTTGGATTTTATGAATTTTTTTTTTTCGTTTTGTTTTTATTTTCGTATCTCATACTTGTTTACGAAAACAGAAAAAAACTACAAAAATAACAACAATAGCAAGAGTTGCGTACTTGCAAACATACGTATGTACACGTACTTACAAGCAAGCATAAGTATACATACATACATACATATGTACGTGTGTGTATGCATATTCGTGTGGATTTTAAAAATGCACAAGTATGGGTTGTGAACATTTATTTTTTTGCTTGCTTGCTTGTTTCTCTTTTTTGTTTTCTTTCTTTTCTATTTCAACAGCATATTCATACTCATTCACTCTCATACATACACACAAACACACACACACACTATGATAAATTCAACTTGATGTTGTTAATGTTTTTGTTGTTGCTGTTGTTGCTGTTGCTGTTATATGAGAGTATTGTAGCAAAACCAGTATGAAGTTTGCTGTTATTATTGTTATTGTTGTTGGTGTTGCTTTAGATTTAATTTTATTTGAATGTGTTTTTTCTGTTTTTATTTTTTCTGCATTGTTTTTGTTGTTTAGCTTGTTGTACTGTTAGTATGAGTACGAATATGCATGTGTATGTTTGGTTGGGTGTTTGTATATTGTAAGCCCGCATAACCAGCTTTTGTTTTTGTTGTTTTTTATTTTTTGCTTCTTTTTTATTTTCTTCTTAAATTTTTTATATTTTTCCTTCGTTTTTTTCTTTCTTTAATTTTGTTGCTTAAGAGTGTTTGTAAGTGGCAGTTTGGGCAGGAGTTTGTTTACGTTTGTTGGCCTGCTGTATGGTGTCTGTGTATTGAACCGGTAGTAGGTCTTCTTCTTCTTCCTCTTTTTGTGCTTCGTTTTTTCTTGTTTTTTTTTCTGCAAATGCACACATTAAAAGATTATGAGTTTTACAAGCATATTAGAGAGTAATTAGCCGAAGCATTCATTTTTGAGTTTTTGATGTTGTGTGCTGCTGGCTGCTCTAAGACCTTTTCTTTACATGCAGTTGTATTGGTATTTACTGGTAAAAGTGTGTTTACTTGTAAGTTTGTATGTGTTTTTGTATGTGTTTCTACATTGCTTTGGCATTATTGCATATCCTAAATGTTTGACATGGAATTTTTAACGGTAGTTTGTTTGTGTATGTAATTGGCATGGCCTTTTAATGTCAGTGTTGATCGTGCAATGAGTAACTGAAAATACTTTTTTTTTCCTTAATTTTTTGCTAATACAGTTGGTGAAAAAAGTTAGCAATCGTTTCAATAAAATGCGTAAAGAAATTTTGAAATATATCCACTGTTTCTAATGGTTCCTAGGATTAATATAGGAATCTTTTCATTTTATTTAAATATGAAACCAAATTTTTAATTTCTTAACATCTATAGTCTGTTTTTCATGCTTCTACGTCTATATGTTGCTTCCATGAAGTTATACGGTTTTTAACTAGTGCAATTATTCAAGTGCAATGGATTCAAGACAACAATAGGGAATAGAGCCTGCAATATTATTTTCTTGCTTCCTTATAGTAAAACCAGGGCCTAGTAACACTATCTGACAGTCAGGCTACCAACCAAGCTCCCGACACATATGTATGAGGCCACTAGGTGCCTTGATAGTCTAGTTGGATATGTACAGAACCTCATGTGCCGAGGTTATGGGTTCGAATCCCACAATAGACTCTGAGAGTCTGATTTTGTGCATGACATTATGTACGATTAGCAACAATAAAAAAAGTAAATGAGAATTATTGCAAAATAATTAGCGAGAAATAAAGTAATAAAAGTCCTACATTGGTCATTAAAGTCCAGAACTATACAAATTATCAGATTAAATCTGAAAGAATCTATTAGCTGATCTTCGATAAAGATTATCAAGCAAATTAAATGGCAGGAAGTGCGAGTACTATTTATGATCGTATCTATTATGATCCAGGGCTATTATTAAATATCCCATGCGGCTATTTTATTATTTATTTGATAGGATTTGTTTAACTAAACAAATGTTCCAGCTTGTAGGCGGTCCCAGCATGTTAGCGTTGTCCAGAAAATCATAGTTCTGAAAAAACGTATTGACTGTAATACTAAGGAAAACTTGCAGTATTTCTTAATAGATTACATTATTATCGGACTGCTACTTAAAGGTAATACTATCTTCAGCAGATGTGTTAAGAGTTAGGCTGCACAGGCTCAGGTCTTAGTATTTGATCTCACTCCAAGCATTCTAAAAATGATTTCCTGACCGTCATTCGTGGTTTGGCCAATCAGGCCTTTTT
The DNA here is from genome assembly GCA_014635995.1 of Sarcophaga peregrina. Taxonomy (NCBI): domain Eukaryota; kingdom Metazoa; phylum Arthropoda; class Insecta; order Diptera; family Sarcophagidae; genus Sarcophaga; species Sarcophaga peregrina. The sequence goes on along the minus strand of CM025791.1, from coordinate 15,245,576 downwards.
CAATCTTCAGTATCAGTAATATCTCTTTTAGAAATGAGATATTCATTGTCCTGACTTATGAAAAGAAGCTAAGAAACTGTGAATTATTATTTCCCATCCTTGTTTTAAGAATAAAATCGTATCAAGTTAAGTTATCCAACTCTACGCAACGCGAGATACGAATTGATAAGGCCTTTGTTTTTTCTCGAATATAATTAACTTCATATCCTGAACGGCACTGCGATATAGTCGTACAGTTTTTAGAGGTCGCCGTGGTCTAGTAGGTAGTGTGTTGGCTTATTAAACGAAAGACCCGAGTTCGAATCCCAGGCTAGACATCAAAACGAAAATTTGAAAATAATTTTTCGGTGACTTCCTCTCAGCAGATTTCTGGCAAAAACTCTGAGAGTAAAAAATTGCCATGGAATGCTTCTTCATAAGTGGTGTGTAAAGCTAGGACGTAGTACAATGGGCCCATTCGATCACCGAGTACTGTACTTGTCAGAATTGACAAGTACACGTCCTCTAACCTAAGCTAGTCGTACGGTAATACTTGATGGTATTGGCAATCTCTTGCCTGCTTTTCATTGAGTAACTTTATTTACACTATGCTACAGTAATGACCTCCAATATATAGTCTACAGTCAGCAGTACCCCGGTTGCTTCTCCATTAAGCATTGGGGACATCTTGGTGAACTGTTGTGACTGAAGTTGTATAGATATCCAAACCGCTTTAGGCTATAACTTTTATTGATTCATGATTTTAACGATAAGAACATAAAATGCTCGTGTTTGATATTTTGAACCTTTGGCGTTCCCCGACAAATTTAAATTTCACGTTTGGAAGCTAAAGATTCGTTTTATTTATATGTTAAGGGAAACACTCAGTATGTAGGTGACTCAAATAAGCCTTTCCATAATTTGTTTATAAAAAACTCGTCTAATGAATGTTCATTGCTTCAAGAAGGAGTTTCTTTTCATCATTCACATCCATATAGGTCAACTGTTTCCACATAAACTTTTAATAATTTTAATTGAGCCATCTTCAGATGTATTGCAATAGCAAAATTAGAGTTGAAAGGCCTTTATCAATGCGTACACTCATTATAAGAGCTGTCTTAGACTGAAAGATGTAAAATTAATTGCATTTACAATATTAAGCCTTCTTTTCTTGGCCATAAATATATTAATTCCGAGTCTGCTTCAATATTTAATTCCGTTTTAACTACATACATACATAATTGGCCATTACAACCCTTCAGTTAGGATTACGACGTAGCTTCTCACACCACTTATGTAGTGTGCGTTAATTTTATACATGAGTGGCGGGACCCAGCGTTACCGTTGAGCGACTAAAGTCGCAATTTGACACTTTTTCAGCGACTTCATTACTTTTTGTGCCCCCTTCCTAAAGGGAACTAAATCTGACACTTTTCAAGATTTTTGACCCTTTTTTCCCTTTTTTTAAGAAGTATTTTTTCTAGACTATTGACTAGACTATATACTAGACTATAGTCTAGAGTGTATACTAGACTATAGACTACACTATGGACTAGAATATAGACTAGAATATAGACTCGACTATAGACTAGACTATATACTAGACTATAGACTGGAGTATAGACTAGGCTATAACTAGACTATATACTAGACTATAGACTAGACTATAGACTGGACTATAGAGACTAGGCTATAACTAGACTATATACTAAGTTATAGACTAGGTTATAGACTAGATTATAGACTATATTATATACTAGACTGTAAACTAGATAAAATAGATTAGACTATAGACTAGACTATATACTAGACTATAGATTAGACTATATACTAGACTATAGACTAGAGTATAGACTACAGTATATACTGAGAAGCTAGGTCGTAATCCTGACTGAAGGGTTGTAATGGCCAATTATGTATGTATGTATATACTAGACTATATTATATACTAGACTATAGACTAGATTATATACTAGATTATAATCTTATATACTAGACTATATACTAGACTGGAGACTAGACTATAGACATTTTCTTTTCTTTTAAAACTGTTGCCCCTTTTTACTGCCAAAATGCACTTTTTGTGCGACTTTTTCTTCAAAAATCCCCTTTTTGTGCGACTTCTTAAAAATTTCCAGCGGTAACACTGGCGAGACCGAACGACAGATTTTTGAGAAGCTTTTCATGGCAATTTTTACTCTCAGAGTCTTTGCCAGAAATCTGCTGAGAGGAAGTCGCCGAAGAAATATTTTTTCGTTTTGATGTCTGACCTGGGATACGAAGCCGGGCCTTTTGTCTAATAAGCCAACACACTACCCACTAGACCACGGCGACTTCCGTTTTAACTACATTTCATAAAATTTGTACTTACTTAGTTTCATGTTGTGTAATATACAATATTTTATCCATAAGTAGCGAAGCTTACAGTTTAAAACGACATATTTTTAAGAAATTTGTTACGGCATCGGATCGTTATCTAAAGGTAATACGATGAATGATCAATCTTTTGATCATAACTTTTGATTTTTAGAAATCCAAATTCATTTTAAGAGGATTTTATTTTTTTTTATATAATTTTAATCTACGGGAAACACACGCACACACACATATATATACGAATGTACAACAAAATATATTTTAAATAAATTCTTTTGTACTATTTTTTTAATTTTTTTTTATTTTATTTAAACAATTACAAACACGCTACATACACAGTCTATTAGTGGGCAAGAAAATTTAAATGAATTTCATCATCCCCATTGCCACTGTAATGGGTTAAATTTGCACGCACACACACACACATACACACACGTACAAAAAAAAATGAGTAAGTGGTCTTGCATACCAAAACGAAAACGACAATAAAAACGAAAACGAAAAACACAAAAACATTTTTAAACATAAATTCATTACTTTTTCTCTTTCTCTTTCTCTCTCTTCTTTCATCCTCTTCGCCAACAAAACACTATTTTTCACATACCTACATACAAATTTTTTTCTGTTTGTAGTTATTACATGAGTTTGTGTGTTTGAAAGTGTGTTTGTGTGTGTGTGTGTTGTTGCTGCTTGTTTATATTTATTTTATGTTATCATTTTTCTTTTCCAAACTATACACATGAAATTTGTTTGTTTGCTTTAATATGCATACACTCGTACTTGTACTCGCATTCATAGATTCCCCATCTATTTTATTTTCTCTCACTCTCTCTCTCTCTTTCTTTCTCTTACTTTTTGTTACAAACTCTCACCACTACATTAACACAGTAGCAATACCATTTGTATTCACATATACTTGTACTGTGTTAATCTCTAAGAGCTAATATTGTTTTCTGTTTTAGACAACAATACAACAACAACAACAACTAAACGACAAGAATTTTTTTTATTGAATGGAATTACCCACAATTGTTCTACATTTGCTGAATACTCTTTATGATTACAATGTGTCTCTGTAGTGGTTATTCAGCTAGTAGGTATAGGAATTTATGTATGCATGTGTTGTCAATGTAATATGAGAGTGTGTCGTCGATTTGTTCTCTCTTTTCTGTTGCCAAGGCAATAGCTACGAGTTTATTTGTGAAACCAAGTAAATGTATGGGTGCAGTGTGTATATTATTAAGAATATTAACCTATACCTACATACAAAATAAGTTTATATGTGTATAGATAGAATTTGTGTATGTATGGGTTTTTATAAATACATATTTGCACTTTTACATTTACATTCTCGTTTCTGGTTTTTTTTTATTTTATTTTCCACTCTCTTTGTATTCCAAATTTTGAAATAGAGTTTCTATTGTGTTCGTTGACGTTATAAAAGAATGTTTGTGTGTTTGTACATAATTAAATACAATTTTTGTTGCGTTCTAATATAAAACTATTCACTTCCGGGTTGAATTTTCAAAAGGCTTTTAATGTATTGAATTCCAAGAAGAAATTTAAAATGTTCCTATACATAAATACACACAAAGGCACTGAAAAGTGAGATTAACAGATACAAATGCATTTAATGTGAAGATCGTTTAATCGATTATAGAGCATATGTTATATAAACCACACATACATGCATAAAGACATACATACATGATAATAGAGTATCCAATTCTATTGATTCTTTAAATACAATGGAATTTATTTTAAAAAAATGTAAGGGTACGTGTTCCTGAGAATCGAATCTTTTTGGGGGGTTTTGGTTTTCCTTATAGATCACAAATGTTCATGGTGGAATGGTCAATGGATTAAATGAAGGTTTTATAAGATACCGAACCCAATTCCCCTTCAAAAGCTTTGTCACTATACATACACACTACACACATACATACATAACAACATTTGGGAGTCTAATTCAGTTTTTTTTGAAACGGCTATGTATCATGCTCTGTGGTTTAGTGGGTAGTGTGTTGGCTTATTAGACGAAAGGCCCGGGTTCGTATCCCAGGTCAGACATCAAAACGAAAAATATTTCTTCGGCGACTTCCTCTCAGCAGATTTCTGGCAAAGACTCTGAGATTAAAAATTGCCATGAAAAGCTTCTCAAAAACCTGTCGTTCGGAGTCGACTTTAAACTGTAGGTCCCGCCACTCCTGTATAAAATTAACGCACACAACATAAGTGGTTTGAAAAGCTAGGTCGTAATCCTGACTGAAGGGTTGTAATGGCCAATTATGTTATGTTATATATCACGCTCAATTTCATTTCCCTTTGCCACTTTTGTAAAGGGTCCGCTAAATAACTTTTTTTTTTTGAAAACGCTTTAAAAAAACTACAAAATTTTTTCTGTTTTTTAAAACTCCAATCCATCCGGTTAATAATAGAAAATAATTTCATTTAAATGGCTACCTTGGCTGGCCATGCAGTAGCCTACACGATCCGACCAATTTTTAAGAACATTATCGATTTTGTGCAACTGTATTTGACCAATAGCTTCACGAATATTGTCCTTTAAAGCGTCAATTGTGTCTGGCTTGTCGGCGTCTTTGCCGTCTTTGCCACAAAGAAAAGTCCAATGCTCCGAAGTGGCCAAACGACATCAGCTCTGCGGCTGATAATGTGATCTTTAAAAACAGGGCGCAAAACATCGAGTGCATCTTCGGATGTATGCCACGTAGCGCCGTTCTGTTGAAATTAAGTGTTGCCAATATCCCCCTCTTCGATTTTTGTGAACAAAAGTTCGTTCAACATCGTCATTGACTCTAAACACTAAACAGTGACTCGTTTTGGGTGCGTCGGCTTTTCAATGTATGCGTGCGGCTTTTCTGTACGGTAAATGCGAGAATTTTTCTTGTTTTCGTAGCCGCCAAGGTCAAAATGAGCTACATCTGAAAAGATGAAGGCGAAAGCGCATATACACAATCATATTCGTTCAGCGGAAGGATAAAACTAATTATCTGTCAAATTAGACATGCGCTAAGTATTACCATTCACAAAATAAGTACTACATAGTTTAAAAAAAACTTTAGATGGCGGACCCTATAATTTCTTGTATGTAATTTATTTAGAGCGTATCTAAGTCCTTAGTGCACGTCATTACAATCGTTTAGTCAAAGTTACGACTTAGCTTGTCCTATATACAATGGGTCAATTTCGACCTCCGGGTACTGTGCTTGTCGTGACCGACAGGTGCACGTCCTCTAACCTTGTCCTAACAAGGTGATATGATATCCTAACAATTATACTTCTGTTTAAATATCATTTCTTCGTCGTCTGTTTTTTACTCGGTTAAGCTAATTGGTGTAATATTGCAGATACTAGATGTTAACAACTAATAGCAGTATTAACATTAAGGATTTTAGCCCTTGCATCGTTTATTTCATGTGTTCTTTTGCGAGTTCCTAACCTGTAGCGCTTTACATCTACACGCCTAGAGTTTGGATAGTAGCTGTCCCTAATATGGAAAACAGGCGATGATCACACAGGCTCACTTTGGGTCAGATTGGTCCGGAATTTCGTGAACTATAAAAACACAAATGCGTCATAATTCTTATATAATGACTAAAGATAAGCCGCATTATTTTACTAAGTTGTACAATAATTTTTGAGCCGCTAGTTTCTGCTCTTCGGATGAGGACTGGCAATCTTGGTGAAGAAGTCATTGAAAAATACATATTTGCAGGAAGTTGATCGATGTGCTATCCTGCTAATTATCTTCTTTGTAAGCAAGCTTAGCTTTAGGCATAGAATCATACGAACGTACTTACTTAGATATTCAGTGGTTCTTCAGTTGATCCATTTTTAACCCAGAAGGGAAGAGATTTTATCGGTAACGAAAGAAACGGTCGCTAGACGGAGTTATCTTGGGCTACTGGTATCTTTGCGGCCAAGTGTATATTTTTTTGATGTATACTATTGGCTTATTCTGCCCGTTCTCTTTAATTGTTTTATTAAAACGGTCAAATTGCAAACTGCAGAGATCACAACTGATCGTAATAGAGAATTCTATACCAGCCTAATGGCATATACATACATATGTATAACATCCCAGGTTAGACATCAAAACGAAAAATATTTCTTCGCCGACTCCCGACTCTCAGCAAATTTCTGGCAAAGACTCTGAGAGTAAAAAATTGCCATGAAAAGCTTCTCTAAGCAATCTGTCGTTCGGAGTCGACTTTAAACTGTAGGTCCCGCCACTCTTGTATAAAATTAACGCACACAACATAAGTGATGTGAGAAGCTAGGTCGTAATCCTGACTGAAGGGTTGTAATGGCCAATTATGTATGTATGTATGAATGTATAACATAACCACCTTGTTTGCAATGAATTCAGGGTTTAAAATTGTTTCTGGAGGGTTGCCAGCCTTTGATCATGAATTTTGTTTAAAAAACTTGTATTTCGTCGCCTTTAAAGAAGAGCTTCATGAATGGTTTGATTTTGATTTCAGTAATTGTATGTCATAGTTTGCTATCAAGCTCTGTTTGGAAGCTATTTTAACTACTTTTGATATAGGAACACTATGAGCCATTCAGGCTTTCCTTACCTAAAATTCTAAAGCTACGAATTCTAAAGCTACGTGAAGTCAGGCAACTCCCTTGTATAACACCTGCTCGTGAATTGTTTTGGGGCTGCTCTATCCAATGTCAATTACCTGTACAGATTTCGCTTTAAAGTAGGCCATAGGTTTCCTAAAACTCTGTGAGAACAAAGGTTGAAAAAATATTTGATCTTACCGACACATATGTACCTACGAAATTCCAACAGATTGCTTTGTATGTATTATTCAGGGTTTCCATACAAAAAAAAGTGATCAAAATGTCAAAAATGTTGTTCATTTTGATCATTTTTTACAGCTTGTTGTCCTCATTATTATTTCTAACGTTGTATTTGTAAAGAGATAATGTGTATATGTGAATATCTAGTGTGCTTGTGTATGTATTTCTTTATATTTCCCTGCATGCATATGAACGGTATTATACCAACACATTGTTTTATGCATGTATTGAACATTATCTCTCTATTTTTTTTTTTTATTTCATTCTTTCGTTCGTTCGTTGGGTATACAACACTTAAAAACTGTAGATTTTATTTCTTAAAACAATAGCTCATCGTAAATTTTACTAAACATGTGCACACACACATACACACACCCACTCACAAAAACCCATACATATACAAACGCAACGGCAGCCATAAGTAAAATTTGTTTTGTTGTTGGATGTGCGTCATTTCATATGGTATACATGCACACGTACTACATACAGAATGTACTGCGTTGTTATTATTTTTGGTTTTTACTTACGTTTTTCTGTGTCGTGTTTTTTCTTTTTTTTTTCATTTCTTTGTTTTGTGCACATACGTACATACATACGTATGAATTGCATGCCTGTTAGTCAGACGCTGCTGTTGTTGTTTAATGATCACCACCCCCTTTAAAGTTCTATGAATAGGTTGGAATACAACGTTAAACCTCATGCATACAATCATAATTTCGTTCGTATTTTTTTGTTCTTTCGTATTATTTTTCTTCGTTTTTAGTTTTTTCTTTTTTATTCGTTGATGATTTTCTATCACGTGAGCATTAATACCACATGCACGCACACACTCTCATACTTACCCATACTTTTATTTATACACATGAGCATATATTTTTTACACTCATGTGCGTTCAAAAAACGCAAAAAAACTGAAAAGAAAAACATAAACCAAGAGAGATATACATACATACGTGTGCCTGTGTATGAGAGCATTTATGGTTTGCTATGAATGTACTCATCATATACGGTTTATTTTGCTTTTTTTTTGTAATTTTCTTCTCGATGCCTTTGCTGTTGTATAATATTCAATGCGTACAAAAAAAAAAAAATTACAAAAAAACGAAAACACAACCCTTACATACACTCTCAGTCATAAATGCGACATATGCATGCATATGCATACATACAAAAAAAAAAAAAAACACAACCAACAACAACACTACACACAACAAATTTCATCAAATATACTCTTTTTCTTTATTTCTTCACTTTTTTTTTCCTTGTATGCATATGGAAGAGCATAAGGCTTATGTGTGCTTGGGTGTGTGTGAGAGAACGGTATTTGGAAGCAGTTCTAGTGTTGCCAGTGTGCCCGTTAGTTTTTATTGAAATTGGGAAACGTTTTCTGTTTTCAATAAATTGTTCTTTTAAAGGTTTTTAAGTCTTGTGTGCTTGTATTACGATATGTTTGTTCGTTTTTTCAACGAAAATAAATATTCATTAAGGAGTTTCGAAACCTAAGATCTGGAAAGTTTATACCTGATAGTTTATACCTGTAATATTATTAACTTAAACGTTTTCCATTTATAAATATGGGTCCCTTAACAATCGAAAAATATGCAAAGAATACAAAGAATAATTAAAATTGCTACAAGGGCAATCCAGGGAATTTTTGGGATGATTATAGTCGTCATTGAATTCGTCGTAGTCTAGTAGGTAGTGTGTTGGCTTATTAGACGTAAAGTCAGGGTTCGAACCCCAGGCAAAACAAATTATAAAAAGTATTTCTTCGGCGATTTCCTCTAACTTTAAGAGTAAATAAAAATCCCATGAAAAGTTTCTCAAAAAATCTGTCGTTCGGAGTCGACTTTAAAATGTATGTCGCGACACTTATGTATAAAATTAACAAATACAACCTTAGTGGTGTGGGAAACTAGGTCCATAATCCTGACTGAAGGATTGAATTAACAAATTATATAGTCGCCATGGTCTAGTGGGTAGTGTGTTGGCTTATTAGACAAAAGGCCCGGGTTCGAATCCCAGGTCAGAGATCAAAACCAAAAAATATTTCTTCGGCGTCTTCCTCTCAGCAGAATTCTGGCAAAGACTCTGAGAGTAAAAATTGCCATGAAAAGTTTCTCAAAAATCTGTCGTTCGGAGTCGACATTAAACTGTAGGTCCCGCCACTCTTGTATAAAATTAACGCACACAACATAAGTGGTGTGAGAAGCTAGGTCGTAATCCTGACTGAAGGGTTGTAATGGCCAATTATGTATGTATGTATGCATGTGTATGTATATAGACGTCATAGTCCGACTAGTGTGGTAGAAAAAAACACGATTATGAAGAAAATTAAAGAGAGTTGTTACAGACACTGCAATCGTAATTTAAGCACTGCTAAAAATACCGCCTTTATGTGAATGGATTGTGGCGAATAAACCAAGTAAGTCTTCATCCATCGACTCTGTGTACCTTTTGTGGAATTTATATTGTATTAATGTTTCTCGCTATATATAATTGATTATATTTATTTTTGTAAACATTTCAAGGAATTTTAATTTTTTAACATGAGGAAATTGTTTAAAATAATTTATAACTTTTACCTGAAAAACTTTGGGATTCATCATGCTACCTGTTACAAAACGACACATGGAGAATTATAATGCCCTCATAAACAAAACAGAATTGTTGTTGGTAATAGGGTAATTAAATCTTGGTTTTTCCTTTAATTAAAAAAATGTTAGAATATAATTTACCATAGGACATTATAACTTAAAGAGGCCAGGTTGTTTTTCAAATTTCATGTTTATTGTAAAACAGCTTTAGAATTTAAATATTGATCGTCATTAACTGGTTTTGTCTTTAAAAGAATTGCCTATTTTCGTCAAGACTATAGGGAGGAGTGCAAAATTTTTACACCATTATTATGTAAATAGTCTTCCGACATGTTGCCAAGCGCAGTTATAAACAAATATTACGGTTTCATGTGCAGACAATTGTTCACAAAACATAGGTAATACTCTGACTCGATTTAATATAAGCGATTTATTTGGGAATTCTTTGTTTGGTTTTGTTTCGCTTAGTTTGTTAGATTTTTCATACTATATCTTAAACCTTGAGATGTACATATTTTGTGTACATCAATTATGGCTAGAATTATTTATTTAAGTGATGTTCAATTTTTAATTAATTTCTCTGATTTTGGATGAATTTTGCTACTTACGAACGTTTTAAAATTGTTGCTTAGGTGATAAGAAGTACTTGTTGGATAATTTTTTTTTATATGGAGCAATTCCTGTACTCATTAGTTTTTGTCTAACCTTCTCTCTATTATTTCAATTTCATTAAACAGATTTGTTTATTTTTAGAAGTGATTGATCTGTAGTTCCTACGCGGTTAAATGTACAAACTGTTCTTACCCTTCGTGATTATTGAGTAACTTCGCTGAATGAGTTTTATTCTTTCCTAAGATATAGCACTGCTTAACCTTTCTATGATGTTAATTGTTGAGGCTATACCCCCTGCGGTGCTTAGTACAGGAACATTAGTGAGTGGATTATTTGGATGTGGACTGAAGCCTGTGAATTTTGTAGATTAGGGAATCACTGTTAAATTTCTTTCATCTAATTTTGTAGTACGAAAAATTAAAACTCTATGAACGTGTTTTAGGTAAAGTTTATAATTAATTTAATTAACTTTTATCATTGAGTTCTATTTACATCTTCGGGTCATAATGTGCACCAAACACTTTTTTATATGTAATCGTTTTTCCATAAAGATTTCAATAGCTGTATTTTCCACAAGTTATTATTTTGCTTGTTCACGTAACCATATATTGTGGAATAAGTTTCATCAACAAAAAAAATCTTATTTGAATAATCAGCATTGAAAACTCTTTGCTCATACACCAAATTAGTATATCCTCGATATTTTTGATGATCAGACGGCTTCAATTGTTGCATAAATTGGATTCCTGTAGTGAGTTTTTACTATTTTCTACTCTTTATGCGTTCTATATACACTAAGTAAATGACACTTTAGATGAAAGCTGTTTAATAGCATGCCGGACCATGGATAAATAAAATAATAGAGTTAATCCAAGCATTGTTTTTTAAAGGAAATATTAACAATAAGTCGACGTCTCCATTCTATAACAATCTAAGTCGAAAAATTGTATTTTGAGTTATGAGCTCTCAAAGTTTTCACGCGCCATAAGACTATATGTGTATTCTAAGTAGATTTTTGCCTACAACTTCGAAACAGATGGGCTCATTTTAACCAAATTTTGACAGTATTTCCGTTAGAGAACGTAAAATTTAAAAATTCAAGAACATTAAAAACTGTTCTAAGTGTACTTACGTTATAGTTATAGAATAGAGGCGTCGATGTATGGATGTAATGCTAACAATATATATTAAATAAATGCAACAAAAAATTTGGTAATTTTTGGGTATTATTTTACTTTATTGTGGGAATAGGATTCGCAAACAATATGGCCACGCTATGCTTTATAATAAAACGCACTCATGAAACTCTTGCAATACTGTTAAAGAGAATTACGAAAATTCACCAAAAACACATACACACACACATGCACACACCGTTGACTTACGTACAAAATGTAAAGTAAAGAAAAAGAAGGAACAAATAAAAGAAATAATACGAAACGCACGTACACTCACACAAAAATATTAACAACCCATCCGACAGCCTACGCATTAAGAAAAGAACGTGGGTGTAGAGAAGGGGGGTATTAGTGTTTAACATTATTAAAAAGGGGGTATAAATACCGTTTTTTTCCATTTTGAATTTGTAAATGTATTGCATATTTGTGAATTATTTGTACGTACGTATATGCAGGTGTATAGGCATTGCATTTATTGGTATTGGTAAAGCAAAGCAAAGCAATTTTCTTCTTCTTCTTTATTTTTGTAATGTTTATGACACCATGGCTGATAAAATGAAAAGAAGAAAAAAGCAAGCAAAAAAATTTCACAAATAATTCTACATCAACAAGCTTTTTGATAACTTTTCTTAAATACAAACACACACACACACATACACATACACTTCGTTATACTAACAAAAAAAAAAAAATAAAAATACCGTATTAATGCCTACACCAAATATGGAAAAGAATGAAAAAGAAAAAAAACTACAACAATAACAACAACATTGAAACACACAACAGCACAGCAGTGTTTATATTTAATCATCGTTTACGTGTTTATTGTCATTATCATCAACGGCAACGCAAATAATAACAACTACTCTCTGGATGTGTAAGTAACACACGAACATTGTAAGCATTATAGTCCACAATTTCATTATTAACAATATAAACATCATTATCTTGTTTGGTTTTTTTTTTTTTTGTTAAAAAATGAAATTCTTACTCTCTCTCTCTTTCTCTTCTCTCTCACTCTTTCGCTCTCTATTCCATACACACACTGTTGTGAGTTTGCTTGCTAGCTCTTGGTTACTTTTTTTACACCTTCATTTTTGTTGGTGTTTTACTCCTCTGTAAATTGTTGTTTTCTCTTCGCCAAGTAAACAAACATTTCAAAGCTGTATGTGTAACCAAATTGTTTAGCAGTTTGGCGGGCGTGTGCATGTGAGTGAATGTGTGTGAGTTTTGATTTTTTATTTGTTTTTCTCTCTTCAAATTTTTTTTGCTTTGGCCGGCCTCAATACTCGTGCATAAATTGCTTATCAGACTTTTACTAAAATAACAAAAAAAAAATTAGACGCACATATACACACAGACACACACTCTTTGAATTTTTATTTATTGTGTGGCTGTGTGTTTAGCTGTTTGGCTGGCTAGCTCTGACTGCTTGCCTTGCTTTGTTTTGTTTTGTTTTGCCTAACGCTATTATTGCCTTCATAGCTGTTGTTGTTTTACGTGCTTTTTGTTGTCATTGTTTTTTCTCGTTTGCTTTATTCACATGTATTTTCTTGTCTTTTATTTTTTGTTATTGTTGTTATTTTATGATGAAAGCCTAAAAGTATTCTTTAAAAGAAATATCATGTTAAGGTTTCCGTTATAAATACTTGTATACTAAAGCTTAGAACACTTGTTTATGTTTGTTTATCAGTTCGAGGTAGGGGGTGTAATTGAATGCTATTCACATGTACGGGAATTACAAAAAAAAAAAAATGCAATATTTAAATGCATTATTGGTATTATTATTATTTCACATAGTTAACGTTAAAAAATGCTTTTAACTCCAAGCTAAGCTTATGACCATATTATGACGTAGGGTATTAGAACACTAGCTTAATGTACTGTGATTGTAACACATGCTTATTAAATAATGTAGTTATAATTCCGTAAGTATTATTGCATACTTTTTGGATGTTTCGTTTGTTTGTATGCATTGTAAGGGATACTGGAAGGAGATCAAAAGAAAAGTAAAAAAATTCTTTTACTATTGGTTTATAAAACGAAATTAATTAATTTTGCATGATAGTGCTTTACTTACATACAATAAATACATAACGCCATTCAGATCGGATATGCGAAAATTGAGGAATTGGCGGACGTCGTTTATTTAGTTCATTTGGTTCTCGCTGGAATTTTTTCATAAAATTATAATTGCAAGCAGACGAATGAGAAGCAGAGAAGAAGAAGAAGAAGAAGAAAAAGAAGAGAGAGAGAGAGATAGAGAAGTTTGAAAGGCTATACTGGATCTAAGATCTTTAACCGATGTTCTGACAAGGCTTAGAATGAATTATTAGCATACATAGATGCCCTGTTACACGTTCAAAGTTTACTTTGCAAAGTTCGTAGGAAAGAAGAGAAAAACGAATGTTGTGGAGTACACACTTTGATGTACTCACAAAGTAGCTTTGTTCCTCGCTTGTCGTTTACAACACAATTTCAATGTAAACATTTTCTTCTGCGTCTGAATATCCTTACAAATACTGGACTTTATACAAAAGGATTAGGATAGATAGTATTATGAAACTTCTTTACGACAATAATGATAATGGTACAGCCAAGAACAAAACGAAATTAAAATAAAATTTCTTCGGCAAGTTCCTCGCAACAGTGTGCAGTCCTTGCACTGACCAACTTCTTCCTTTTCCCTGATTTTGATGCAACTTGGCGTTCACCCGTGGCATCACAATGGGCCGCTATGCGTGCTCAAGTGAGCTTTGTGATATCAGAGCTTTAACTCGGATCTAACCTATCCTATCCTCTCAGCAACCTTCTGGCAAAACTAACTAACTGATCAATATCATGAGAGAAGTTTCTCAAAAAAGTTATCACGACTCATAGATGAAATTAACACACACAACATGGTTGGTGTAAGAAGCTAGGATGTAATCCGTTCTAAAGGGTTGTGATGATCAATTAAGCAAGTAAGTTAAGATAAGATGATAGAACCTAAGATTTAGGCGTAATCAATGGTACATTGCTTCTAAGCTTTTATGATGTTTAGTAGTCTAGTAGGTAAGGTGTGTTGGGTTATTAGACGAAAAGCCCGGGTTCGTATTCTAGCTAAGACATCAAAGAAATATTTCTTCGGCGACTGCCTCTCTCAGCAGATTTCTGGCAAAAATTCTGAAAGTAAATGAAATTGCCATGAAGAGCTTTTAAAAAAATTTGTCATTCGGAGTCGAATTTAAACTGTAGATCCAGTCACTCATGAATAAAATTAACACAACATAAGTAGTGCGAGAAGCTAGGTGAAAATCCTCACAGGAGGGTTGTAGTGGCTAATTATGTAACAGCAAGCTTAAGGACAATAAAAATGCCTTCGATCAAATAATTATAAGAGAATCCTGTTGATATAAAACGAAAAAAAAAAAAATATTTGCATTCATAAAAAGTTTTTCAATTTTGTTTTTGTTAAATTTTGAATGAAAACAATATATTTGGGTAAACTGGTTCCTGTAGAGTTTATTTAACCCAAATTTTTTATTAAAACCATTAAGTTTTTATTGTAAATTTATTTATTTATGTTTTTTTTTTGGTTTGGTTTATTAAATTGCATAAGTCTTATTAGTCAATTGTTAATATTTTCTAACACACTGAAATATGTACATGAGATTTACCATGAGAATTAAGAAATTAAAAATCATGTTGGTAATATAACAAATAAACAAATTCGACATGATCTATAATCGTTAAAAGCACACCAGATTATACAAAACAAAACAAATAAAAAATAATTATAAACAAGTAGCTGAAATACCCCTTTATGTAACTTTTACTTTCGAATAAGAAAATTAAAAAAATAAACAAGAATATTAAAAATTATTACAATAATATTTTTAATACAATAATAAACACAATAAAGGCAACAAAAAAAATTAAATAAAAAACAATGTCAAGATTTTTAAATGCCACAACAAAAACCACACAAAGCAACAAAAATAACAGAAGCAATACAAAATTGTAATTGAAAACAAAACAAAACAAAACAAAACATGTTACACTTTACTTTACAAGTGTAAAAAATTTGTTTTAAAAAGCCAAGAAGAAGAAAAAAAAACAAAAAAATTGTTACAAATTTTTCTTTAAGAGATAGAAAAATTACGAGTATTATGAAATGTTTGTCAACAGGTTTTTCCTAACGTATCTTATGAAAAGCCAACATGTTATTTTTTATTTTTTAATAAAATTTAGTCTACATTTATCGTTTTATTTTTTAAGTATTTTTTTTTTTTAATTTTATTTTTCGGTCTGGTAATGTTAATTTTGTTTTTTTTTTTTGTGAAATTTCCAAAACTATGTAAATATTTCTATTAACCGCGCCTTGAATATTATTTCGTGGCTTAATAACGATCGTTTTAACCGTTTTTTAACATTAACAAAAGCATACAATTATGCCCCATAATGGTTGATTGCGTTCCCTCCACCAGAACCTTTGGAGGGACAACACACATGCAAAGCGATACCAATTGTTACAAAAATCTGATGTCGCTGAAAACGCCTTAAGTTGCAGGCTAAGTAAATAGAAAATGGAGGGAAAAAATATATTTTTGAAATGGTTAAATACAACCGTTTTATCACCTATTTGCTGAAATTCAAAAAAGGGAACCTAAAGCCGCCACAAATTTCTTCTTTCTTATACCCTTCAGTCGGGAATTGTTTTCCTACAGAGTGCCTTCTTCAAAAGTAAAATTAAAAATTCATATCAGGGATTACAACCTTGTTTTTCACACCATCCAATACATAATGGGTGTGTGTTAATTTTATCCATGTGTGACAGGGACCTACAGTTTTAATCTGATTTCAAACTACAGATTTTTGAGGAAACTTTTAATGGCAATTTCTTTTTTGCCAAAAGACTGCTGAGAGAACGGCACCTAAAGAAATGTTTTTTTCATAGACATGAGGTCCTAGTTAAAACCCCAAGCCAGACATCTCTAATAAAACGAAATTAAAGAAAGATTCTTCGAAAACTTACTCTCGACCGCCTTCTGACAGAAATTCCTCAAATTTGTTGCCTTTAAATTATTGCTTCTCACCACTCATAGATAAAGTTAACACATACACAATATGGGTGTTATAAGAGACTAGGTCGTAAACCTGACTAAACAATTCTTAAAATATTACCACATACACATCAATACCTTTCGCTTTGATCTGACATTCAATGCTTCGTTTGTATTACCATTTATAGGGTATCCGCCAAACAACAATGAAACTTCACAAGAACTTAAACTGATCGTTGAAGTGACAATGCCCAACTATGCCCAACAATTTTGAATGCATTCACCCAACCAACTAACCAATGAACCAGCCACACAGCCACTCAGCCAGCTAGCGAATCGACATTCAACATGAGACATAAATTTGACCTCCTGCGATCATTAGACTGGAGCATGGGATCAATAAATGTTTGTTGCTGTAGTTGTGATAAATGTTGTGACTTGGCAAAAGTGTCAATGTAATGCTGATACACATATTTTGTTTGCTAGTATGTGTACCTCTAACGAATGGTTTTAAAGAAACAAAATTTTCAATTCAAATTCAAATTCATGCCGTTCAATGCAATTTAGACGAGTATTGGCCCCAATTTTTACAGGCTGACAGCAACCATGACACACAGCATTGGGCGTATTGTTTTTTTTTTGTTGGTTGCATATAATATTGTTGTTGTTGTTGTTGTGGCTGTTATGAATAAGTATTAAAAAAAATTGAAAGAATATATTGATGCTTGAAGTTTGAAAGTTTATTGTTGTTTTGATTTTAGAATTTTGATTATTTTTTTTTTGTTTTGCATTTTTATTTATTTCTATTCCTTTGTGTTGTAGTAGTTGTAATTGCTGTAAATGATAAGGCAGTGGTTGTTAAACTTTGAAGCAAAATCTTATTTTTTTAATGATTGTTTGCATTATTGGGTAGTAAGCAAGAACTGAAATGATAGTTGCTTTCGAATTTCTTTTTTATATTTGCCAGACTTAGCGGGCCCTCCCAATTGGCTAACTATTGACCCTATTACTTTCGATTCTCTTATTGTCCGCTGTTATGCTGAGCTATTATTGAGGGCTTTAGTGCGGACAGAAGGATCGTATTTTAAGACGAAAGAGAAAGGAGCAGGAAACATTAGAAATGTGTGTACAACGTGTCCGAGAGATCGTCCATAATTTTTTTTTAAAACGATCAAGCAAGGTTTCAAGCCTGGGCCATCTGCCTGAAAAGAAGGAAACGAAAATTTAGTTACAGTTCGGCAAAGGGTTGTGAGGTTATTTTAGGCAATACTTCTCAATGGTACTACTAGGCGATGGCGGCATTTATTTCATCCATTAAAGAAAATGTTCCATCGAACCCAACAAGCGAAATAAGCCTAGCCACGAAGAAATAAAAACAGCAAAGCCGTTGGTCGTTGATTTATTTAGGGCCAAAGGTAACAAGCTCAATGCATTCTGTCCGTTTGAAAAAGTAAAACAACTACAATTACATAAGCCCATTGGAAAAAATGGGAGTATACAGTAGTTGTTGGACCAATAGTTGACCAAGTCGCGACCAGATCTTTATTTACGCCACATCCTTAAGAAAATCTATGAAAATCATGTCGACTCTAAGGCATCATTCAGTAGTCTCCCCCATGGTGTCACATTTTTATTGCAAAGCCTCAGCTCGGTATTCCTAAGCATCTGAGAAGGCTGTACATTATGACGTTGAGTATAAGTCAAGGTAGTAAAGGACTGCTCCGAAACGTTTTGATATCGGGGTGCGAGGTTTTTCGGATATCTTTACCATCGTCCTTTTTTACAAAAGTGCCCATTTACTAAAGGACGCCGACGACGTCGACATCTTGGAGTGAAACGCTACTGCTGCCTTTCGTGATATAGGATAGGGATCTGCTAAGACGACACTGGCCGTAAACGGGCAAGATGGTCTATATGTTATCGACAAGTAGGGACGCGAGGCATATCGGATCTCGTCTACGTTTTTAATGAATTTATTTAGCTTGAATTCGCGAAAATCACTTCAGTCTGGAGACTGCAATTATTGTCTCAATAGGCAATTAAGTTGCTGGGACCTTTCTCCTGACGAAACTTATCCTAAGTCGCGGAAGACTGGAAATTTTTACGAACTGGTGCAGCTGTCTTGGGAGTTTTCGATAGTTCAGCCTGTATTTCCAATCCAGTATGAGCAATCTCAAGCAATGAGCTACTCAGCGGCATGGATGTCATATTAATATCGGGCGGCTATGTTACCTCAGCATTGCCGTTGGAATAGTAGATGATTTTCCGAGCTGATGCAGAAATCTGCATATGTCGGTGTAGAAAGTGATTTTGTCTACTTTAGAACAGTTAAATTGAGGAAATCCTTATAATCGATTGGAAGCTCAAAATGGTGATGGCGCCTGGAAGGAGCTGCTGAGGCAATTATAATACAACATATGCGTTTTTAGACCTTTTGGTTAACATTCAGTTGCATTAACAACTTCTTTCCAGCTAAGCAAGTGATTCAGATATCACAGCAGCTTCTAGTATAAAATGGTTGCCATCAGTGGCTTTCTTATAACTTTAATTTTGTTATTGTACCTTTTGTCATTGGGAATCTCTGCTTTCTTATCCATTAAAGCATTCTGTTAACATGCTGTAATATTTTAAAATGCTTGGATTTTTGATTGAAGAAAAAAAAGTCAACTTTTACGAGTATTACAACACAGGTTGTCCTAAATTTAAGTTTTTTTTTTTTATTCCTTTGCATGATATTTTCATCAAAATATGATTTTTTTTTCTTCTTTTAAAATTTTTTTATATTTTTGGGTGTAATTTCAACTCGTTTTTTCTTATTTTTCGTTGAATTGACAATGTCGGTGCCATTTGTGGCTTTAAAGAATGAATTTTTTTTTTTGTAAAAATTTTATATTTTTTTTAGTACCAAGAGGGAATGACTAAGACTTTGAATATTTTTAAAAATGTTTTTATGCTGTTGTATTAAATACATTTAAAACATTTGTAAAATATATGGGTTTATGAGATTATTGTGTTGTTGTTTTTTTTGGCTACATTTTAGAAAGGTTTCTCGTTAAATGTACTAAATTTTTGGTTAATTTGTGTCATTTAGTGGCAATACACTTGAGAAAATCACTTTTTGAATTGGATTGGGCTTGGATTGGATTGTAATGAATCAGATGGATTTGATTTTTAACCATTTTTGGTTGTGATCATTTGAAAGTATGTACATAAGTACGTATTATGCTATCGGCGTTACTACTATTGATCAAAGCGATTTATTAAAACGATTATTTAATCGAATATGATTTAGTGATTGATTGTACGAAATTGTTTGACCATGAAAAAAATGTGGATTAACTGTGGGAAAATATACTGGCATGGAAGACTTTTGTGCAAGCTAAGCTTGTAGTTCTTTTTTTGTGTGTTAAAAACAAATAAGGTTATGGAAAGTTAAGCCCATTAGTACATTTCAATGCACAAAGTATTTGAAACAATACTTAATTCGATAATAAAGAGGGATACCAATTTGAGTCGGACCAATTTCAGTAAACAGTCACTTGTCCCAATCCTGGTACTCATGTATGTGTCTTACTATGGCTTAAAAATATGTTGTCTCCAGCGATCTGCATAAACACTGAGAGCTTCTAGATGTTACCACGCTTATAACGCTATCAAGAATATTTCGTTATGGGTGCATAAGAACTTAAATAGGATCCCATTTAAAGATTGTCCAGACTTAAGCAGCAGAGTATGGGGGCTCTTAACAATGACCTACTTGGCTGACGTTTGCAAAAGTAGTATTAGAGGTTAAAGAAATAAAGATTGAAAGCATATTTGAAGGTAGAACTGGCTGTTAAAGCTGTACTAACGAGAATCGTTAGTATTTTCAGCAATACTGTAAACAACCAAACGCTGGGACTTACTACAGCAAATTACAACAATCTGTAGGAGATATTTAATAAAATGTCATAATTTCAGATCCTAAATACTTACTTGCTTAATTAGTCATTACACCCTTTCTTCGTCAAATTGCTCTCAAAAGTTTTCTGCCAAAAACTCTGATGGTAAATTAAAATTTCGTGAAACGTTTCTTAAAAATCTTTTGTTCAGAGTGGAGTTTCAATTGTAGGTGCCTGTAGTCCTGTATAATATTAACATACACAATATGGATGGTGTGAGAAGATTTTAAGTTTTAGGTTAGAGGATGTGCACTTGCCAATTGAGGCAAGTACAGTACCCGAAGGCAAAGTTGAGCCATTATACAAACGTTCTAAAGTAGAGAGTATAATAGGAGAGAGAATGAAAGAAGAAAGGAAGTAGGAAAAGAGAGAATAATAAAGCGGAGAGATTAAAAAAGCTGACAAGCACACAAGTGGTCGTAATCCTAACTAGAGGGTTGTAAGAATCAATTAAGTAAGAAAATATCCTGGCTTGAACTTTTCGATTTCCTTTATTGATGCCAGTGATTAATTTCCCATTAGACAAAATTATCTGCCGCATAGGAAAATGTGTTGATCAAATGACTGCATTAAAAAAATCTTTTTTAAATATTTGTTAGCTTTTTTTTTTAGCCATTTCATGATGATTTTTATTTAAATCACAGTTTATACGACTTTCAAAGAGATTATCTCTTAACACCCACATTAATCAGCGTTTTAACGTTTGTCTCAAAAGGAGTTTAGAAAAACCGAAATTAAATCTCCATATGCAGTAACCACAGATTTGAAGTAAATGCGGCATAACATAACAAATCGTGAACCAAAAATAAAAAAGTGTGAAATGATTAATTTATTTCGTTTCTCTAATGGTCTACAGTTTGTGGCACGAATGCCGTTAAAGTGTGTTGCACAATAATGACCATAACAATTCAATACTGATCACTAGAATATCTTAGAAAAAACAAAAAAAAAACAGAAAGCCTATACACACACACTTAAGCGAATATTTAAATTTTTATTTATTGTTTTAAATTACTAAACGAACTAAAAGACCAAAAGACAGACGACACAGTCAGAGTTACATGGACACATTATTGAAAATATTTGAGATTCCAAACCAAAGCAAACCAAAACACAATACTTCCAAAAAAGTGTCAAAAAGGGCAAAATAAATGAGAAGGCCATTTGATGGTCGACTCTTAATGGGTCAAGTAATAGCATATGTATACATAGTTGCATATATGTATGTATGTGTGTGCATTATAAATGTAGTTTAGTTAGTTAAACCATTAACTTACTTTTGGTTGCCATGGTATACAGATATAAAAATGTTTTATTTTATAAAACTTTTAGTTTGTGTTACAAGAAGCCTTTTTTGTTTTTATTTACTTTTTTGCCTAAAAGTCCTAAAATGCAAATCAAATCGAGTGTGTTAAAGGAACAATAACAATAATAACAACAACGATAATGTCCATTTAAATGTTATTTTGTTTGAGTTTTTATGAGTTTAAAAGTAGCCAGCACTCTAGCTGGGCCATATTTTATCATTTTGCATTGCCTTTTATTTCTGTAAGTGGCAGTATGACAGTCGATATGGTTGTTATTCAGTTACTACCATGAATTTGAATATCTAAAACGATTGTAAGTTACACGGCAAATATTTGTTACACCATTTCCGTAATGAGAGTTTTTGTAAAAATTTTTAAATGAATCCCATCTAAACGTAAATAAGGTCGGCAGTTAGGTTATTTTTAACTTTGACTGGGTTCTTGAATATATAGACATTGGAGGTTATTTACCCACTTTGAGGCTTGGAAAATTTGCTGCTCGAATGCCTGTGTTATGAACGACAGATTTTGAGAAGCTTTTTCATGGCAATTTTATTTACTCTACTGGGAGTAAGTCGCTAAAGAAATATTTTCATATTTTTGTTTTGATGTCAGACCTGGGATTTGAACTCGGACTTTTCGTCTAATAAGCCAATACACTACCTACTAGAGTACAATGCTTTCCATTTACATCACTGAACCGATACGACTTAAGCCATATGGATGGCAGTATATTTTCTTTTGACAATCTTCAATTCTATCTGAGGATCTCGAGACTCCGGGTGATATTGATTGTATCACGACTTGATTTTTGCGGTGCTAACTCCAATATTGAATCTTGGTTGCAAGTACATACTGGTTAATTGTATAGCTGATTAAATGGTTGGACCAGGAGTACTTCTTACCAATTCATATTTAAATAGTATTACGAAAATGGAGAATCACATTAATATTAAAATTATAAGCAAATGCTACAAAAATAAAACAATGCAGTAAACAAACCTGTTTATAAACTATCGTACTGCTTAAATTAACAACAAACACCAGCATAAAAAGAATGGTAAAAATGTGAACATAAATACAACGACAAACACCGGCATAAAAAATGGTAAACAAGTAAATAAAAGTCCAACAACAAACGCTACCAGAATAAGCGTAAACATCGATGTTTACATTTATAGAGATTTCGAGAAGGCAAAGTCATGAACATTCGCCTTCAAGAACATTCATCAGACTGTTTACTTTACCATATAAAAGGCAAGGCAAAGCAGGCGACTGAGTTAGTGAAGTTCAGTCAGTTTTGGGCGAAGACGCGATGAGTTTGAAGATATCATGGTTTAACGATCTCCGTTGAAAAAATCTGTCGAATAAATGTCTTGTAATTGCCAAGTAATTATTATTGTTTCTGCAAAGGGTATGAACAGAGGTTTAACAAAGTAAAGCACTTGTTGTTGTTACATTAAATTGTGAACAGTGGCATACAGAATAATACGAATAATTAACAATTTTAATTAAAACTGAACACAAATTTATTTTTATTTTTTTTTTTTTTGCAATCTACGAGGCTCATATTTTAAACGTTTTTGAAATGTAAAAACGTAACAATAGAGTAGAGGAAAAGAGAAAGAGAGAGAAAGAGGCTTAACGTAGACTTCACCAATTTCTCGATGGCCCCATAGAGATATCGGATCGATTCAGTAAATTTGTTTTAATTTCAGGTTGCTTTTCAGCTTAATTCTAAGGTTGTCATATTTTGTTACGATATCCTGATGCTGATTATCAAGTTCAGGACTTCCTCGTTAGTTCTGAAGCAGAACGGGCCAATAATTTTTTTTGATTTAACAAAGCTGCGGCTTCCATTTATACTCTACCTTATTTGTGGTACTCGCCTACACATGTAGGCTACAGATTGACAATTTGCCAGGACATGAAAAATCTAGAGTGTGATCAAGAATAAAGCAAAGCGTAATGGCGTTGAAGCCACTAAGCGTAAGAGGGAACACAAACTTGCTGCTGTACAGTAATTTTTCTTTAATTTACTTTTTCGATCACATAGTGGAAATGGTGTAAATATAGTCTAAATATAACATTTTTGATCCTGGTCATTTGTAGTGCAAAAAGTAAAAAAAAAAATTTTGTTTTTGTTGTAATGATTGTTGTTGTTGGTGTTGTTGTCGTCGTAAAATTTTAGTTAGAATTTATATTTAAAACAAATGCTGTTTAGAGTTAAAATTGCAATTGATTTGGTTACATTTACAAACATGTTGCACGTTGCTGTTGTCGATGTTGAATGCAATGAAAAAAAAAATGTTTTTTTCTTTGGTTGCGGCAAGTTTAATGTGTTTCTTATGATTTCTCTTTAAAATTTGCAATTTTTTTTTTAAATTAAATTTTTTTCTTTTGGTTTTTTAGTTGAAATTTTTTGATTGGGTGAGAGGCCTTTAAAATCGTGCCATTATTGTCGTTTTGTGTGTTTCTGTGTGTGTTTTCGTTGCGCTGTTTTCTGATCTGAACCATAGCCTGTGGTGTGTAATTAATCTCTATTTACGACATCCTTATAAAAAATAAAAAAATATCGTGATTTTGTATATTTTTTGGTCACAAAAAAAAAAAATATAGATAAGAAATAGAAACAAAAAAAAAAAACAAACCGAAATAGAAGTAAACACAGAAAAAAACGTAATAAAACTATAACACGTTCCTAGCGGCATGTAAAGCAAAAAAAAAAAAAAAAACAAAAAGAACTCAAGTGGGCTTTATTTTTTCGATTTTAAAATTTAGTTGTAAAATGGTTTTTAAAAAATTAATTAAATAATAAGTTTTTATTTATCAAATACTTGTAATTCAATGAAATAATAATAAAAATTGAATCACAGTCTTTTATATCCGCCTTAAGATTATGATAAATTAAGTTCCCATAAGATGTTTATCGTTGCCAATGTACAATTCATTGTCTTATGGACAAATATTAATAACTTTTAATGGTTTTTATAACTATTTATTTATTTAATAATATTTATTGATATTTTGTTTCAGATAACATAACAACAGCTGCTACATGCGCTCATGTAGTAGAATGTGTTGCAAATATGGGAGAAAATTGTTGAATAAGAATAGATATGTACCTTTAAGACAATTTGGCTTAGAAAGCAGTATGTTGGCTTACTAGACGCTAGACCGTGGTTAAAACCCTAGCTCGGAATTCTCTTAGCAAGCTCGTGGCAAAAGGGAGTAAAATAACATTGCCATGAAAAGAACAAAAAAATTTGTTGTTCGCAGTCGACTTTAAACTGTAGATCTATGTTTTGATTACCAGCTGTCAAAAGAAATTGGGTGTATTATGTGTCTGAACACATCAAATAAACAAATATTAACTCAATAAAATTGGCTATCTGAACATAGTATAAAGCTAATTTGTAATCATGACTAAATTGTAAAAGTAAGTAAAAATGAGAATGACCGTCCGGTAGTATTGTTACGTTCCATGCAGAACACACTATCTTCGAATGTGAACGTTGGCAGAGCTATCGCTCTGCACTGACGTCGATGATCGGAACGATAACGGCCGCTAACATTGTCGGGGTTATGATTGCGAGCAGGGAGAATTGGGCCTCAGTGGCGAATTACGTGGAGCGCTTTCTGAAACTGAAGAAAAGAGATCTGGAGGCTGCGGAGCATGTAGGCGCGCCGGCATGGATGACACTAGCTCACGTGTCAGACGAGGTCCCAGTCGGGAGCTTGGACAACAGGAATAGCGAAAACAATTAGAAGTCTCGAGCGCTAGACTATTAGCGTGAGTGTCGTGGGTTCGATTCCCACCAGAGGCTCTGGTCTGTGACACTACACCGGGCATATGGTTGAAGTTACTCAGCTCGTATATGATTATAATATAATTTGTAATTGTATTGTAATTCTTAAATAAATAAATAAAATTAGAAGTCTCCTCAACCTGCAATACGCAGTCCGGACGCGGATGTGAGCATGAATGCGGCCAAAGGGCAAAAAGGACTCCACTCCGAAGTAATACCACCGTAGTTCTGGAGTGGGCACAACAGTCCACGGTACGAGAGGGGGATTTAGTGGGTGAGGGCCCTACACACGGAGGACGTGACGACTTCCTCTATGGTGCGGTTAGGTACATTTGCCCCTCCACGGCGTAAAAAAAATTGTTACGTTCCATTCTCTTCGTCAAGTCCGTAAATTTAATGGAACATGCCTTTTGATGATATAAATTTATAACTTAACGATTATTTACATACCTAGTTTGCCCTTAACAAACCAATTTTCGGGTTTTAGCCTGCTTTTAGCACATTCTTCCAGAGGCCTCTGCTTCTTGCGTGCCTTCATTTTTGCCATTGTCGGTAACTTTTGAGGGCATCTTACTATTGGCTTGTGAGATAGATTTCAAGCCCTACGCACAACCAAAGTTTATAGCCCAGCGGATTTACTGCGCATTCAGGCATTCAGGATGAACCACGAGATAACTACGTGTCGACTTGAATACAACAAAGTAATAATCGTTCTGGCGGTCAACATGTTGACAACATTGTTTGTATTCATCCCATTCCCTCCTAATAATCTATCTGTGGCCCAGGTATATGCCTCAGGGTTGTTCGTCTGTCAAATTGCTGCATACAATTTTATTACTTAGTGTTGTTGCAAAGCATTTCCCATGAATTATTGTATTCTATCAAAGGAATAGCTTGTGAGGTTGTTGTCAGCCACTGGATTTATCCTCTGATTTATCCTGCGTGCCTCAAAATTGGTATGTCAACGTTGTATACATCCAATGCATCATTTTTGAGTTGCGTTCAAGATTTTTTGCGAGACTTCTGCATACCATTATGCCTTATGACATTCGATACGAGTCAGTTCGCGTCAGTTTACTGTCAGGAACTATTTCTGATAAGAATCCCTCCAGCCGCCATTTTAAGATGTGTTCGTTGCATAATTAAATTTTTTACAAATTCTCCCGTTTTTAGTGGATTAAGTGAGGCAAACTCTTACATAGAAGTTAACCCCTACACATGCATTGCATTGCGTTGGAGACCGTGCTTTTACTATTTTTTGACCACCGATTCTGATGAAAAATCGAACTCACAGCAATCACACTTGTAGATTAGCACGTTGCTTATTAGAATTTTGTATAAAGACTGATTAGTATTTCATTATAATTTTTTTTTTTAAATTTGTTAATAGTATTTCCTTCTAAACAGTCATCAAATTTTATCCACAAACTATTTATTGCTATGTAGACTGTACAAGACTATTATAAAATAACAAGAGAAGGTCATTTGAATAATAAAACAGACAATGTAACATCAACTGCCAATACAGCAGAACTTTTACTTGAACATTTTAATTGTTTTATAATTTTATTTGTAAAATAAAATAAATTAATTAATTATTTTGGCTTAAAGCTTCGCAACGAATTGTCTAAATTGAGAGATTTCAAATGATTCCATTTGCAATTAAAATCGCTTAAATACCTGGTAATTTAAAAACCAGAGGTGATGAGATGTGATGGCCACCTTATCTTAGACACCAAAGTAAATTTAATTTTTAATTGCCATTAATAAATGATTTTTCAAATTTGTTTCATTTAGGATTCGTTGTAGTGATTAATTCCAGTCAGTATCAGTTATGGGTAGTTCAATTATTCCCTCACTTTTCAAATAAAAATTAAAAACTTGAAAGGAGTACCATTAACCCTAAAAAACACAATAACAAATGAACATAATGTCCTAAAAAATACTTTTTAAAAATAATTTAATTTAAATAAAAAATTTGTGTTTAATTAAAAACTGGGCGTGGTTTTCAATTTCATAACCCTAAGCAATGCAAAAATTCTTAGTTTTTAACATTTACTTATGAAAAACAATAGCCGCACGTACATGTAATCCACTCGTATATGGATTAACCTTTAATAAATCATTTTAAAATATCGAAAAAAAAAATATTTAAATAAAAAAATTATTTAAATTTTTATTGATTTTAAAACAATTCCCTTTTTTTGTTTAATTTGGTTTGAAATTTTTTCTTTAAGTTTCTTTAATGATTTATTTTCTTTGATTAAAGGCCACACCTTACGTTTGCCCAAAACATAAATTGTTTGCGTTTCGTATTGAAAAAAAGGGAAAAGAAGTCAAAACTTCAATGGCAAATTAGCAACACTGGCGAACAGTTTTTTTTTTTCTGTGAATTGTTCATAGTGCAGGATGTGGACTTAAAAACACATCAACACTGTTTTAACAAATTCTCCGATAATAGATTGCAGAAGAAACAAAATAAAAGAGTACTTTGAATCTCGCAAAACACTTTATTAGAGTAAGCTGCCTGTGAAATTGAAATAGGTCGGATGTGCTATGAAATGATTTTTGTAATTTCAATACTATTAGGGAGAATGCTACTTGGTCTGAGAAAAACTAAAAGAACGGAGGTGTTACTTCTCGTTAGAATGTACAAGACGATGTCTTTTTATCATTGAAATCTTAAACTCAACTCTCTATACTGGCATTGATTCTGGATAGAAAGTTGTCCTGGAAATCAAATTTCTTGCGAAGAAATACGGTGTCGAACTTAGGATGATGTATTGGATATAAATCGGAAGCCTGGCGTCTTAGAAATCTCTTTGCAAAACAATTAACAATTCATGGGTGGCATTAAAATCTGCCTACATCATTATTAGCGGAGCTTTACAGACTGTTTTGAAGATAATTTTATTGAAAAAGCTTAACAGCTAAAACTAATAGATGTTTTTGGGAGATTGGAAAACTGCTCGTATGAAATATTAGACATTATAATACCCTAAGGGAATTGGAACTATTAGGAGTATTGACTACACACTATGATTATGACCATTCCCAAGCGAGAAGTTTAAAAAACGCTTTCGTTTAGATTTAAAATGATGTTTCGACACTGAACGAAAATGGTGACACTATTTCGGAGTTGATAGATACAGGTCACTTCCCGGGACTGCAGGATCACTGTAACGTAGTGCAGGTGAAAGTGACGCTCGTACTGACTGCGGTAAGGATTCCAGCATACTTTTTGATACCCTCGTGAATGCCACTCAGGGCATGGGCACGGAGATGATACTATACGGATGATGATTCAATGACGCTATACGGATACAGGAGCGGTACGACATTCATATCGTATGGGTATGCAGTTCATAATGATATTCAGACATCTTCAACAAATCGAAATATAAAAAAATATTTATTCGGCGACTTTCTCTCAGTAGATTTCTGGCAAAAACTCTGAGAGTAAATAAGATTGCCATGAAAAATTTCCCAAAAATTTGTCGTTCGGAGTCGACCCAACAACAATATCGTAAAAAAATAATTGAAATTTTCAATGAAAAAAAACGCCGCTTACAAAAAACGATTGCTAGGCTCGCAGGTGTTAACCAAAAAACAGTTTCTAAGGTAAGAATAAAACAATATAAGAAGTCTTTGAGTATTGAGAAAAAGCGTGGAAGTCGATGAAAAAAAGGATTTGCCGCCCAAAATAAAGCAAGTAAAATAATACGTATTTTTCTAAAACACCCTAAAATGTCTGGAAGAAAGTGGCTCAAAAAGTTGGATGCTACGAAACCTTGGTCAGAAAAAAAATTTTATACACAAAAGAATTCAAATATTATTAACTTTAATTGAAATTTAAAATGATAAAAAAAAACCGCCACTTAGTTTTTTTTTCTATAACGAAAAGTGTAAGTCCTGTTTTTTTTTTTGTGCGCACTCCTTATAAGGAAGATAATAAGAACGACAAGGAATATCTCTGATAAAAGCTTACAATCTGCTAACAAATTTCAATATTTGAACACAAAATGGAAGATGATGTCCAATCTACCAGTCAATGACACAGATTGCTGTTACTTCACAAAATATTTTCCAAAGTCTTGGGTTAACAAGGCCATTTACCATGAATAATCTGAATGCGAAAGGTTCTCTAAATGGAAATTACACATCTTCACAGTTACCAATTTTACGGTTTTAACTTTATAATTAATTTTTTTAATAGTTTACGTTATTCAAAAATAAAATATGTTAACCTGTGTTGTTTAATTGAAAATCAATTCGTTTTTTTTTTAGTTGGTATTGTATTGTAAATAAATTGACTATTATTTTGAAAAACACAATGATCCACAATGAAAAAGAGAACTAAAGAATTGAATTGAAAAAAAAAAAAATAATATTCATTGCAAGTAAAAATTGTGATTTGTATCTTGAAATTGTTTTCGATATTTTTTTTCTTCATTTTATTCATGAATAATGTCTTCTTACCATACTCGTATATATAATCGTTCCTTTAGTTTATGCTGCTTAAGCACGAGATACTCATTTCATTTTGATACATTGTTTCGTTTGTATTGTTTGTTTTCGGAATATTTGGTGTATTGATGTTGCAATTGTTTTAATTTTTATGATTTTTTGTGGTTGCCATTGTTGTTGCTATTGTTGGTATTGCTGTTGCTGTTGCTGTTGATAGTTGGCTGATGTGGCAAGGTGTAAGGTCAGATTGTTGTTTTCATCGTTTCTTCTTGGCACGAGTCAATCATCAAACAACAACAACAAAATAGTGTTTGTCATCTTAGTTAAAATGCAAAAGAAACTTTAAATTAATAGTTAAAGTTGTAGTTGTTTGTTATTGTTTATGGCAGGCATTATAATTTATCATAGACAAACCATGTCATTGCTCGTTGGATGTATAATTTGTCGATATCTGATGATGGTGATGGTATCAGCCAAACAACAAGTGAATCAGAATCACTTTTGCTTCCCTTCATAGTAAATAATACAATTAAAAGGGTGTGTTTATTGGAAAATCAAGTATGACATATTAAATGTCATGTTAATAAATTATTAAAAAAAAGTGTAGAACAGTCATTTTGGTTAAATGATTCAAAGGTAATGTATGCTAAATCTGAATTTGTTTAACATCTTTAGCTTGTAACAGCGTATTACGAAATTCTTTAATTTTTATAAAATGTTGCTGTTAAACTTGTGCAGAAAAGAGATGTAATAAATATATTTGGGATTTAAAAGTACAGCACACGTTACTTAGCCACAAAATAGCTAAAAACCCTCTTTTTTATTAAGGCGAAGATCATTCAAAAACTCTTAACTAATGGAGTATCATAAAACTTTACTTTTAAGCTATAGGAATTCTATTCCTCTTCGTATTTCTTCTTTGCTAAGCTCTTTTCATGAATTTTCTAATGTTTTTCATCTTGAAATTTTGAAATTAATCAAAAGACAAATCAAATCTTGAATTTAATAAAAATCTGTCACGATCTGATCAACATCGCAAATAAATTCGGTTTGTTTATTTGAAAATACTATGTACGACAGCTTATTTTAAATGAATATGCCCAGGGTAACCAGAGATGTTACGAAGCAAGGATTCGGATGGAATTCAAACTTTTTTCTCTGAATATTTAGCACAGATAGTGCACATAACTAAGTAGCATAGAAAACAATTTATTTTACGAGTGAATTGCACAGTAAAAGCTTGCAATCATTAAATTAACATAAAATTTCTAGAGCTTTAACTATTTCTGTGCTTGGAAAATATCCTCTTGCTTGTTGAGAGTTCTTATACCAAGGAAAGCAGTGTTATAAGTAGAAAACATTACATGTCTGAAGTGTATATTGTTGAGAAGCACATACAAAATCGCATTCCATAATATAGTTTACTAACCGCACCTTAATATTGAAATGAAAATTCGGATACTCTGATACTAAAACTTATAGATCAAGTCTAATAGCCAAGCTAATACAGGAAATATAATTCACACTATCAGTAATCTTAAAGAAGGGTAAACCGATTACGATCATTGAAACTCTAGTTAAAAACCTTGAGATTTCGAGGACAGAGACGCAGAATATGTTCAATGGAGGCTCCGATTTCCACACACATTGCAACAACTTTTACAGAAAGAAGTGGTGCAACTGTTTCGAATACAAGCCATTACCTTACCAAAAAACCGTCCGAGAGTCATACATTCACTCCTCAATCCCTTGAAATTCTCATACATCTCGCATATATATTTCCATTTCAGACCTCATCACTTGATAGATCAAAAAAGCGTATAGTTGGGAAGCTGTCCTTCACAGTGCGTCCTTTTTCTACATAATCTGCATTATAATCACTCGGCGATCTTCACAGAAGCATTCTGTTTCTATACAGACTTTCGTAAAAACTAATTTTTAGGTAACCTTGCATCTAATCAGTAACTGTTAGATAACATGTCAACCGTCACAATTCATGTCTGGCCAAGTTCCATTGCCATAGCCTGTAATACACTGCACTTATTAGCTTAAAGTATACATACCTTTTGTGCAAGACTTACTTAAGAAATAAAATGCATTTTATAATCTATCTCTTAATCTTTCTTTGTGGCATAACGCTCTTATGGGTAAAACATAATATTTTTCATTTTTAATTGTTATTTTCCTTTCATTCAAAAAACCATAATTACCCTTATTCAGAGGATGGATCGATGGATGCTACAATACATATGTGGAAGTATTGCCTAAAATCGAATTAAAAAAATAACAAAAAAGATTGTTCATACACGTAAGCGTATAAAAATTATTAAAAAAAAGTGTGTAACAATGTAAATAAGAAACTTTTTTAATTTTTTTCGAATTTATTTTTGGAGGCGTTATTCCAGCAGTAAGCATTACAAAATGCACTCACCTTCAAGCTTAAAATGCCTAAGAAACCAAAATAAAAAAAAAAATAAAATTATGAAAAGAGAGGTATCGACCAAATATAAAACAATAAAATAAAAAATTTAAAATTAACCATAACGTTATTTTATGTTTTGTTGTTGTTGTTGGTGTTGTTTTCATTTTACTTCGATTACACAAAAGTGTAGACTTCAATTGTTTCCAGCCAATCTGTATGATTACGCGGCATTATGAATGAAACTGTAACACACAAAACCAAGTGTTTTTTCCCTCTCTTTTTTCCATTGTTTAAACGGTCAGTAGGAAAAAGTTGTTGTTGGTGTTGTTGTGCTGCTTTTATAGTTGGTGGTGGAGTATTTGTTTCAATTGTTACGAGGAAATTTATTGTGAAAGAAAAGGAAAGTAAAAGTGATTATAGGGTTGTGGCCATATAAATACGTTTGAAAAGCCCACAATTTTTTGGCCTTTTCTTCAAAGGCAGATGTTAGTTTGTAAGTAAATTGTTATACTTTTTTGTGTATTCAACAGGTTACATATTATTTGTATTAAAAAAACATTTAATAAAACAATTACTTGTTATTTATATGTAGTTACTCCAAATATTTTCTTTTTCTTCTTTAAATTATTTTTCATAATTTTTCTTCTTTCTGTCAGAGGTGTGTCTTTAATTAACTGTTTGCATTTGCAACTTTTTGTTTATTTTTTTTTTAATAACATTTCCCATTTGATTTAATTTTTTTTTATTTTAATTTTAATGAAAAATTAATTTTTTTTTTTTTGATCGTTGTTATAATGAAAGTTTCTGGTTGCACTCACTATGCAGTGGCACATTTCAAATTAATTTGAAATTGTTTTATAGCCTGGTAACAGACATCTGCATATGTTTATGCGTTTTTATTGCCAATGTCAACTCATAAATAAGAAAATGTGGCATGACATGGTCAGAAGCGTAACATTGTGTTTAGTTTTTCATGAGTGGAGAAGAAGGTACAAAACTTAGCCCGAATCTGGCGCAAGCTGAATGTCACAGGTCTCTTTCGGAAAATCGAAATGATAATAAGCAACATAATTGGTCACTACAATCGTTTAGTCAAGATTTCTTCTCATATCACTTATGTTGTGTGTCTTAATTTTATACACTGTAGATCCCAGTTTAAATTCGATTCCGAATGACAGAGTATTAAGAAACTTATTTACTCTCAGAGTTTTTGCTAGAAATCTGCTGAGAAGAGGTGCTCGAAGAAATATTTTTTAAAATTTCGTCTCGTTCGAGACGTCTGACCTGTGGTTTGAAACGTGACCTCACCTCTAATAGAAAGACTAGACTATGGCGACTGGAATACAATTATACTGGAATACGATATGTACTTGAGAAAGCCGATGGAACACATTCTCAAGGGAAATTCTATAACCATCAATGTCTCCTTCGATATCAGCGATAAAGTATTTACAATGAACAGGTATTTATTCGTATAAAATGTGCTATTACACAAACATAGTTAAGTGCATCAAACTATAACATTTACGCTGTTAAAGACATGTAAGTGGACTATGGAAATGAATGCTCTACCTGGAAAGTCGACAGTTAATACTCAATACGGAAAACCAAGTTAGAAAAGGCCGATACTATGTTGGAGGTTGGAAATAGTTGAAAAAATCCTCTTAGTCCCGAACTACAGAAAGCCCATGCAACACTAAAATGCTTAGAAATTGTTAGTTAGGCAAGCCAAGAGCAACAGATATGTTGTGGAGCTAATTTAAGCAAACAAAGAAATGTGGATCGCGAATTGGTATGAACTTGACTGTTGTCTTCGATTCTCTTGAATGAAATTAATATTTCTGTGCAACCGTTGAGGCTACTTGTTAACAAATAACGTTGCCAGAAAATTACGAGATTCCTTTCGATGATACAATAAACAGTCATGACTAACAAGTACTATTTGTGTGTTTACAGAATACATGGTGAATTGTTAATACTGACTTAAGGTTTGTAAATGCAGACGTAGATTATTAACGTGTGTATTCATAAAAAGTTGTGCTCTGTTCAGCAGTCTTATCTTTTATACTTGGAATACTAAATACTTTTATTCTTGAACGATTCACTAACATATTACATTAGAAAGAAGAATGCTAGAGAAGAGAAGAGCGAATTCATTTTTAGCAGTATGTTAAATGCTTGTACAGTCTATTGTATACAGATACAAATCTCAGATCAATTCACACTCTCCCTTTTTATTTCCGCAATAATCTTCGTTATCAGCCAGTTTCAACAATATGCAGTGCATAGTTTCCAACCTGCAAACATTTCCCAAGAACTACGGCTCTGTGCATTTATTAAAACATTAAAATTTTTTCCTGGTGATAAAATTTTTCTGGTTTCTGTACATAAAATGTAAGGAAAAAAAGAGGCTTGAAATTCTACTTGTTACCATCACATTTTTCACCTTTCAAAAGCAACAACTCTTCCATAGAAAACAACAATAACAAAAATTAAAAACTTCCGTATTCAACATGCTGTGATTAAAGGAAAACAAAAATATGAAAGAAAAAAAAAAAAATTATCAACACTTACATAAAAAAACGAAACGAAACGAATCACGGTAAAATATGTTCAAACTGTTTACAATAATCCTGTTGAACAATCATTACCTTTCGATGGCTATTTTTTCTGTTGCTATTTTTTGAAATAAAAATCTATAAAGTTGACCTTGAAAGTAGATCCCATTATCAATTAAACTTTCCGTTTGAAAGCCTGTTTCAAAAACTGTTTATACTGTATTGTTTGCTGGTGGCAAATGTAAAAAAATAAAATAAAAAATACTAAAAATAAAATGGAAATGAAACTGAAGTTACGAAATATAAAACAAAAGTTGAATTATAGATTGAATCCGGTTTCCATATTTACATGAAGTAGGCGTTCATTACTTGCTAAGTAAACATTCTTTATGGGGCTTTAAATGTATCGCATTTTGTGACAGCTGAAATATAGAACCATAAACCAGTGCGTTTGTTATTATTTATTTCAAATGGTTTCAGTTCAAATAAATTATTGACAAAAATTTTGAAAAAAATTTAGAAAAAATCAAAACAAAGTTGTATTACATTAGTTGATTTCATGTCTGTAGATACATATTATTATGTCTGTCTTTTTGTTTGTTTCAATTCTTATGACGTTGTGTCTGTGCTAATTGTTTGAAAACAATTCATTTTTTTTAATTATTTTTTAAATATGCTCATAAATTTTATATTTTTGGCTTTAGATGGCAGATAAATTGCCATAATTTTGGCTGTATTGATATATTTATTGAATGATTTTGCGTTAATGAGATGTCGTAAATTTTAATTGCTTACAAATGATTGCGAAATTATGGGCAATAAATTTAAAATAATTGGGGAAAAGATTTGTAATTAAAAAGCTTAACTTATTTTGAAGTTTTAATAAATCTATAAAGCTATCTACTACGGTCGATCGATAGCAAACCGGCCGTTTTGTCAAGACAGTTTCTATAAATGAATCTTCTCCTTTTTCATTATAATCATTTCGAAATTATATAATTTGTAAGACAGATTACCAAGTTTATTCCACATTTTGCACCAACTCTCAAAGACATATCATGATCTTATTTATACTCTCGTGGATGCTCCGGTGTCCTAGTTGGAACTATGTATTACTAAAAATCAATCCATGTAGAATTCCTTTCTCCTATAAACTATCTTTCCTGTATTGCAACACAATCCACTACATGAATATGAGATTATCGTCAGAGTGTTGGTCTTCAAGAAACAGATATTCAAGGCCGAAAACAATTAAAACTAATTTTCGAATGCATTGCGCTGCTTCTTGTGTTGTTAAGAACAATTGTGGACATCTTTTTAAAAGATTTGGGGTTAGAATCCATATAAAACACAGGCAATGGTGTAGACGGACGTAAAGAAAGTAAAAAGTCAACTATATTACAAGGTCTGAAATTCCTTCATTTATTTACTATACCTTACTGAAGTTCAAGTATTTGACGTAAAGTTGAAGGCAAAATATCAAAGAACATGTGAAAAATACGATGCCAATACATTACTCATGTATCAGGCTATTAACTAAATCACGGAACTCAAATCGACGTAGTCTAGTAGGTAGTGGTAGGTAGGCCTATTAGACGCTACAAAAACATGATGCAAATTGAATTTTGAAAAAATATCTTCGTCGACTTCCTCTCAGCAAATTTCTCCTAAAACTCTGAGATTTAATAAAATTTTCATAAAAAATTTCTCAAAAATCTGTCTTTCGGAGTTGAATTTAAATTGTAGGTCTCGTCACTCATCTACAAAATTAACACACACCACATACGCGGTGTAAGAAGGTAGGTAATCCTTACTAGAAGTGCTATAATAACCAATTATGTATGTATGTATGAGATCAGGTCCTTACTCTAAAAGTCTACATTCCAATATGGATGTATGGTTTGGTGAATTACCACCGAAAAGAAATGCATCATCATCATGAGGCTAAAAGTGTAAAAAAAAACTACACTTACATGGTTAAATGGCCCACTATGGGTCTGAAAGATAGTAGTTGCTTTTCTACGTAAATTCTGTTCTCTAGAAAGAAAGTGGCCAGTCAACATTTGGACACTGTGTCATTATAACAAGATATGCGGATGATTTGTGGAAGATTACTGGTAGAACAGTGACTCTTTTATCCTTTAGAATATAGTAGATACTGGCGGTAATCTCAACGTTACCATCAATAAAGAAAAGTGCAGCGCAACAGACTTTTTTCCAAATGGAAGAATTGTTTTGACTAATGTGTGATTTTAACAACACAAAATCTCATATTACATGGCCTTCTATGACACTAGAACCGTTTTAATTAAAAAAAGTTTTGAGAGAAATTAATTTAACGTTTTTGAACAGTTCAATGACCCCGAAGATATTAAGATTTGACAGCACTACAGTATTTTTTTGTAGGGTTACAAGTCCGCCATAATACGAGTCTGCGATAATTTGGAAAAATTATGGCATGATTGTGATAGGGGCTATCAATAAAAAATTTGCCAAATTTTCTGTTTTTTTTTTCAAAATTTCAAATAGACAGGGTTATAAAAGAAGATGGAAAATCGAACAAGTGAATAGTTCAACTATCATCTATTAAATAAATTACATTCAACATTTTTATCTAACAATTTAATGAATTTTATTACATTTTATTTTCAAAAATGCTTGTGTGACAAATTTTCGAATAATAAATTCAATTACATTGAAGTTATCATTTTCCCATAATCAAAATTTCACAATCCAGTCCAATATAGTAGGATACACAGATATTTCAAAGTATTAAGAAATCAAACATTCACTTCATTTGAAATGTTTTTATTTGTGTTTTTGCTTTTCAATTACAAATATTTCATACGCACGAGCACATGTGTTAGGAAAAAAGATTTTTTTATGGATAATATTTATCATATATATGGTGGTGGTTGTTTTAAAGGCTTGGGTTATAGAAAAATCATATGAGAAAAATAAAAAAAAACTTTATGTAATATTTAGCATGACATGATTGAATATAGAATAAAAAAAAAAATATTAAACTAAACGGGTATTAAGCGCAAACGCATAAAAACGACCATTAAATGAAAATTTTTGATTAAAAATTTTAGGATTTCCTTTATAATTAAAAAAGTATAATACATTACTTATGAGTTTTTTGTCTTAATTTTAGTTGCTAATCTTAAATATTCTTTTAAAGCCATTAGTTTTTCCAGTTAACTTGCCAAACGAGCTAAAACTATATCAATTTTATAAGCTTGACGAACAACAAAACGACAAAATCATTTAAAATACCAAACACCCCTCAAAATTGTATTAGAAGACACACAAAGAAAAAATTTGCCAAGTGGCCTTATGATTATTACTTTTACACAGCAGAGGTTAGTTCTTAAATAAAAAAAGGTAATTTCTTAGGCTAATTAACGTAATTATAAAGCAGTTTTTCATTTTAATATTTTAATAACCATAAAAATTATGGTAGACTAGGTTCAATGATAATTGGTTTCTTGTTTTGTTTTGTAACAATAGTGAGTAGCAAAAATACTAAATCATGGCCATCAAAGTTTTAAAGTTTTAATTTGCAACAATAACAAATTCGATCTTGCATTTTCAAATTAGTCAGTTTTTTTTATTTGTTACAATTGAGTTAAGTAGTCAAACTAAATTAATCCATTTGGTCATATTAAAATTGATACCATATCCGTCTTAGTATTGTAACTTAAGATCATTTTTTTAACGAATGCGTATAAATGTGTATTAAATTTTCTGCATGTGTCTTAAGTCTTTTGTTTAATAATGACATACTTGTGCCAAAAGTAATAATTGGTGATATATTGAGAAATTGATCATAAGGCCATGAATCTTTTTTCCAAACCGTAGTTAAGATGCCAAGGCACATGTCATAAATATTGTTTATTGAATGGAGAATACATCGCAGTAAGTTCGGAACAAGGCAACTGCAGGACATATCGTGTAGTATACGTTTGTCATGAGTTGTAGTATTGTTTTGGAATATTTAAAGACTAAATTACATAGAATCCGTTGTATGCAGCTTAACAAGTGTTAGGTTTAGTAGGTCGTAAGTTCTTTTGTTAGTTGCCAGTCAAGCAGTAAATATCTTTTGGGGTTCCAAAGATGTGTAATTGGACAAGCGATTTTTCTCAAAAAAGAAACACAAAATCTTATAAAATGTAGGAGAGACTACACTATGAATTGTCTAATATTTATGTATTTATGCTCTTCGTTCTTGTCACGAAACATTTGCCATCATACATAATTGGTCATTACAGCCCTTCAGTGAGTATTGTGGATTGTTCTCACATCGCTTGTTTGCGTCAATTTAATACATGAATGGCGGATCACAGTTTAATAATTCTCTGTAACAGATTTTTTTGAGCAAAAACTTTTTCATGACATTTTATTTAATCTCAGCAGTTTTTTCAGAACTTCTGCTGATAGATCTTGTTGAAGCTAAATTTTTTGCTCATATTGGGTTGAAGGAGAGGAGACCCTAAGTCTAATACCTATCGACACACCTAATACATTATATAGGCTTGTCTATTAGGAATACCACCTTACATTTTATAGGAAGTCTGTTCCTTGCATTAAGTTTCTTATCTTCCTTCAATTAACTTCTCTGAGACGAATTACGTTTGGTATAGTGCCGTTTTCAACATACTGATATCTCCGCCTACGAAATCTAGGTAAATTGCTAAATATTTTATTAAATAGGTGCTAAATAACAGTCCAACAGATTTTATGTACAAAGTATGTTAATAGCAGGCAGGATTACAGTCTTGCTCCTTACCCTTGATGACGATTCGTCAGTTTTAGAGTTTTCGGCAGAAGATGGCTAAGGGTTGGTCGTCGAAAGAAACATTTCTCTTAACTGATAAACTACTACTGACAGACAGAGACCATTATTAATTTCTATTAATTTCGCATACAGCATAATCCTCAGTTTAGGTGTTTACCATGAGGAAAAGTATATTTCTTATATTCTGTATAAGAACCGAACCTATTTCTTAGAAAACTTTATTTTCTTTAATGTGTAAATGTACCAACAGGTATGTTTTTCTCTAGACATGCCTTTTAGTTTCCTAACATAGTCATCTGGAGTTTTTCATCTTGCATTTTGTGAATCTCTCCTTATTTTTTTATACTAATAAACCATGTAAGTTTAGTAAGAAAGTGAAAACCGTTGTATTGCTTAGTAGCATAAAAAGTAAGCATAAAAAATTCCAAGCATTGGATCACGGAAAACGGAGTATTTTTTAGTTGACGAAATTTACATAACAAACGTCAAAAAAAAGGAGACTTTTCCCATCTTATGTTATGGGATAATAATCTGTAATTATTTTAATTGATTAAAAACTTACAAAAAAAATTCATCCAAAATTGATTTTTATGCTTGATTTTCAAGTGCTTGTATCCTAAGTCTTTTGTTATTCAATTAAGTAACAGCTTTTTGAAGAACATTTTGAATCGATTTTTTCAAAATCAATCATTTTTATTATTATTTTGTATAAAAAAAGTATCTTGTGGGGAATTTTATTTTGGGATATTTGAAAGCGTGTCATTTCAGAAGATTTTATGGCGTCATAATGATTTGAATTTTTTCTACTTAAAGTACCTAATTGAAGCAGGATTTAATTAAGAAGTCTTTTAAACAATTTACATAAAAAATAGCTATTGAACATTATTAATTAATCATATTGTATATGTAGTTTTGGCTGCTGTAGGGGCTAATAACAATCACTTTGGCAAGGAATGTATTTGCACATTTGTTCAAATGTTGTTTAAGTGTTAGAGTTAAGAAGAAAAAACCCTCCAAATATATAGTTTTTTAAAAAACAAGTTTCATTTGGTGGTTAAAGAAAAAATATTAAAATGATAAAACAATTAAATCATAATAATTAATCAATAATTAAAACATAC
The DNA here is from genome assembly GCA_014635995.1 of Sarcophaga peregrina. NCBI lineage: Eukaryota > Metazoa > Arthropoda > Insecta > Diptera > Sarcophagidae > Sarcophaga > Sarcophaga peregrina. The sequence continues at coordinate 15,204,530 of CM025791.1, read as the reverse complement.
ATAATTTCATAATTTGTTAGTGTAGAAACCACAGTAAATAAATTTTATTTCTTTTTGATGTTTATGAGATTTCAATGCAAATTAAATTTGTTTCTTTATTGGCAGCAAATAATTATACCCTTTTGTCTATATTTGGTCAGCTTAAATGCGAAATAGAAACCTGGTTGGAAATTATTCTAAGCTCTTTAAGCGTTCTTTTATAATATTTTAATGATTTGTTCAAAGGAAATTGCTAATCTTTTGCATAATAATTTACAATAACATGTTGTTTTTTGCAGGTAGATCTGTTGAGAAATATAATCTGTAACGGATAGTAAATAACAAGATTCTGACAGAAAGATATGCAAATTTGACTGCAATTTGATAGACAGTGTGACTGCTTACAGTGCTGTTTACAAAAGGCAAGTATAATTTAACAGTATTTTAGAATAATTCATTATTAAACTACCAAAACTCTTTTCTAAACTCTGTTTCTTACTTTCGAAATTAAAAAAAAAAATTGTTTGAATTCATCACTTAAAATAGTTTCACATGACCTTACTAGTTAAATTTTGTTTTTTATTTCTTATGTTTTTATTATCACACCGTGCAGCACTAATAATAATTTGTTAAATAAAACAAGTGTGATAATTATGGCAATTTTGCATTAAATTGTAATAAATCCTCTCATTATTCTCGTTGCTCGTATAAAAACTCCCACTTGCCATCCATACTTTCAAGATTGCATTGCTACTCAACACTGCAGGTTGGCATTATTATTGGACGACAACATTTTGTTCTCATGGTATAGAAAGCTTAAAGTGTATGAATTTAAATTTTAAATAGTTAACCGCCATTATTTTAAACTGGTTTAATTATTTTAATTAGTCGCTTTGAAATAAATCTCAATAATAAATATTTCCCTTGGCAAATGCAATTTAAAATGGAAGACAATGTCAATTGCAAAAAGTTTACAATAAAGTAGGAAGAATTAAAAAAAAAAAACATTAAAGTTAGATCGTAATTTAAAAGTGACTTTTCATTTTAGGAAAAAATTGGGAAGTTCAAGCAGTAATTGTTTACTTTCAAGTATCTGTAAATATGTGCCTTAAAACTTTTGTTTGTATTTTTTGTAATTTAAAAATATAACCCATTGATATGTTGGATATTCGAAAAAGTGCGGTAAATGGTTTTCTCAGGTAATGTCAATTGCATCAGGTTTGGAAGTTTCTATAATTTGGTTTAATCTAATACAAGCAGTTAAATTAAAATGTTCAAAATATATTCTTATAGACCTTAGCCATTGTGAGATACCCAGTGCCAAAAAATCTAGTCGATAAAGTATTTTTCAATTTGCTAAATTTCAATTCCTTAGATGATTACTGCTTAGTAAGGTATTAACCATAAATATACGGATTTAATGCGCTAAGGCTGGGTAATAACATAGAAAGTGTTTGTTCGTTTCGATGTCTTACCTAATATCCTGTTTACACTATCATTTACCTCACCTATACGGCTGAAATGTGATGATACTTATCATTTGGCGTAGTTTGCATACAGTTTCACATTTCTATAGTTCGGTTATCCGCGCTCAGCAATGCTTTGAATTCTTCCAGTTTACTATACCCGTGTCGACGAAATCATTCGCTTCTTCATTTTTAACTACTTCCTGGTAGCTAGGCACTCATGTAACAAGTTTCGTACATTAACTTGACTTGTTTCTTGTCAGTTCTTATGTTATCCAATTTTTTTTTTTGCACCATCCAGAGAGTATGACAAAAAACTAAACAGACTGTTCAAGGTTTCTAGACTATATGTATGTGACTACTCTTGCAGTCAGTCCACGCTTTGAAGTCTTTACGGTTCACTGGTCCTTAATCTTTTCTTTCGAATAATATTCTTGTAGAACTTCCATTGGGAAAAGCACACTGTGGAACACAATGATTTATAACATATTTGTTCTGCAGACTTGCGTACAGGAGCTATCTCGGTCTGAAGAAGCAATTTAAAAATTAAGTCTCTCCAAAAGAAACTTCACAAGTCCGTTGTATGGCATTGGAACATGAATATTTGCGCAAGTAAATGTAGCTATTATTGGTGCTGATGCATTTGAGAAAAAGCTTTGTATATATCATAAGCTGTATGAATTTAATAATGATGTAGTGACCCGAATACGCTACGATTTTGGGAATTTGGCCGGTAGAGTGGATTGACCATATACTGAAAAATTTACCAGAATGTCAATCGAATGCATTGTCTTTCAACAGAATTCTATTGCGTGTTAAGTCTCAGATATGATACAAGTGGAAAGTTGAAATAGATTCACAGAAACGCATATCAAGTAAAATAAAATAATAAGTTTTAACTGGAGTAAAACAGAACAAGACTACCGCAATCTTGCAGTATGTTGGCTTATTAGATATGGGGCCTAATTTCAAATCCCAGGTCAGAAGTCTCAACAAAACGAAATATGAAAAATATTTCTTCGGCGACTTGCCCTTAGCAGCTTACTGACAGAATATAGAATTATCTAAAAATCTGTCCGTAGCTAACGCCACTCATGCATAAAATTAACACAACAACATAGGTGGTATAAGAAATTACGTTGTAATCCTTACTGAAGGATTGTAATGATGAATAATCTTTGAACTGGTATTTTCACGCTTTTCCTAAACTTCGCAGTACGACTGGTAGTCAGTTTTTACTATAACTTGAAGCGATTTCATGAATACTGTGATTATTTCATATTTTCGGAAACAAGAAGGAGTTTCTTAGCGCATTCAGAGCAAGTGACTGAATACGATGTAAAAGTGATTAATTGTTCAAAAAATTTCCACTAAATACACTGTTTCGTGTTAATCATTCGAGAAAAGTCTAAAGCAGAAAAATATGTAAAAGTACAATAAAAGTTCATTTAATGAGTTGAAGGCCATTTCATTTCATGCTGCACTAGAAACGTCGTCCACATAAGAAAATTTATTGGCATTAACAATCAGTTAAAATTTTAACAAAATGTATAACAAGTTAAACCTCTGTTACCATTAACAACCACCCCAACAACAACAACCACAATCACACAGTTTTAGACTGCCAATTGGCGTGTCATTTACGTCATTTATTTTGCGCAATTGTTTATAAAATTTATTATTTTTGTATACGAATTTAAGGTCAAGTGAGTGGTTTTGCGTACATGCTGTTGATTTGATTTCGATACAAGAGTTCATTTGTTCAGTTCGAATTGAATTTGATTGAATTTGAATTTCTTTAATTATGTCATTCATACACTTGTTGTCATCATACTGACGCTTTCAAATGTTTCCTTCTTTACCTTCGCTTTGCTTGTTCATTTTTTTTTTTGCAAATTTTTTGAATTCTTTTGCTGTCCATGGTAAATAACGAACATTAACTTGTCTAACTTGCTTTATAAGCGTATATAATTGAAATGTATTGGTGGATTCGTTACGTTCGTTATGGTTTGTTATAAATTTTGATGTCCATTGACAGTGATATAATGCGAGGGTTGTTGTTAAAGTATATGTTTAGGTTTCCTTACTTTAAATTCTAATAATAATTTTTTTTATAAATATCATTAGGCATGTAACAGTTTTATATCAAAAATCCGTTTCCATCAATGTATGTCAACGATTTATCAAGCCTACCTCGTCAAAAATGTGTAACTGTGATATCACTTGTCTAAGAATGCTTAACTTTAATTAATTTTCGCATGTGCGAAGACAAGTGGTTGATTGTAGTGTTAAAGTAATGGATTTATAAGTGCCGTGTATGTGTTTGTCCATTTCAAAATTTATGTTTTGAAAATTACCTGAGAACCTGTTGATAGCTGCTAATAATTATTTAATGTTGTCAAGTGTAGAGAATAATGTTAAATATGCTACTGAATAAACACTATTTTTCTTAACAGTTATGAGTTTTAAACTTTATAAATTATGGAATTGATTTTGTAATACAGTTAACAGCTGCACAAATAGTTTTGGTATAAAAATCTAAAGTGTAAGGCTGTGTAGATAGCAAGAAAAAAGAGGAAAATTATTCAAGCTCTATATCCATGGCAGGAAATGTCTTGCAATTCACGAAATTCCACTATGCTAAAGCAAGCGAATTGAATCGTTTTATCACCATCGATAGTCATGAGCTTGTTGGCAACAGAAAATGACAAGTTAAGATTCTCCACTTCATACACAATTATGTTCAAACCTTCAATCAGAATTCTCACACCACTTATGTTGTGTATGTACATTAATACATATATGAGTGGCGAGACCTACATTGTAAAGTCGACTCTGAACCACAGATTTCGCGGATGAAATCGGCTGAGAAAAGGTCGCCGAAGAAATATTTTTCATATTTTGTTTTATTAGGATGTCTGACCTGGTGTTTGAACCGTGAATTCACGTCTAATATTTCAACACACTACCTACTAGAATACGACGGCTTCACTGAGGTAAAAAACACTGTCTTCTTCGTCCTTAGGTCTATAGCGTCTACAGAAGTCATTCGATGGAAAGATAAATTCGTCAGAATTCCTTCCAACCAGATATTGGTCCATGAGAATATCAGCTGTACGATGAATGGCCATGCGATTTAAAGACAAAACTGAATTAATTTCCTTTGTATCAATATAAGTCCAGCAGAATCTAGGAATATTGCATTTAACTTCCTGCTGTAAAACTTATGGGGAATAACTGGTCAAAGTGAGGGAATCGGGCTACCTATTAGGTTTGCGAGCTCTGTACCGATTGTGGTCAGTTCATGTGTAATGAAATTTGCGACGATATCTTTACGACCTGGAACCCATTAGATTATCTTTGAATGATTAGAAATTTCCTTGAGAAACCCTTGTTGGAATAGAGAATGGATGTCGAAAAGATCTTCCTTAAAAACTTTATTGTAGTCTGGTTGTATGATTAAATCAAGAGATTTTCAGGGAAAACCGCTCTATCTAATAAGCAAAAATTAGAGTAAAACAAGAAGTGCTTGCAAACTCCTATAATTCAAACCCCATCTGAACAATGGCATGATTATGTATTCCAATTATTATATCTGAAATCATGTTTCCAGGCAAATATTTCTTATTTATAATTTTTTTATGAATTCTTGCGTTAATTAAATCACAAAAACATTTCCATTTATTTCCTTCCTGCACTAAAACCTTAAAATTTGTTTCAAGTTTGTTGTTTAAGTCTTTTGATTTGAAAACAATATGTTGCATAATTGATATTTTTGTTGTGATAATTTTCTAACAACAAAAAGTTTAATCATATAATAACGGTAATTTTAAGAAGCCTATGGAATTGTTTTTTTATCAAATCCGTTTAATCGAATTTTTGAAAGTTTGTTTCTTAAGTCTTTTGTTTTGAGCATGTGGTTAATTGTCTTTATATTTTTTTTTGTTTGATTTTGATTAAAAAATTTTAATTCTTAAAGGGGAAATACTAACGGAAATGTGTAGTTTTTATATGTTTTCTGTTTGAATATCTATTTTTAAAAAAATAGAACAAACAAAGCGGATATTCTGACAATTTAAAATCAATTTGAACAGTTTTATGTGATTTCTGAAATCAAATTCATAACAAAATATTTTTTAAGCCACCTTAATTAATTGACCATACAAATCAGACTTCATGTATATTTGTATGTATGTATGGTTGAAAAATCTATAAAAAATTGAAAAAAAATTGCCAATTCATGCCAGTTGTGGTGGCCTTTACAAAATTTTGTTTTGCCTGCAAAAAAAAAAAAAAACAGACAAAAAAGTGAAAAGGAACAAAATAATCAACTTTATTTAGAATAAACGAGCAATAGCAATTGCAATATTCAGCTTAAAACTCTTCAAGTTGCTAAGCTGTAAAGAAATATAATTTCTGAAATAAAACCACAATTTTTAGAAACTTGAAAGAAACCAAAAGCAAAACTCACAAAACTAACCATTTTAAGGTGGAGCAATTTAAGGCTGACTGACTAACTGAGTGAGACTGGTCATAAAGCAGCAGAATTAAAACATATTCTAATACAAGTACCCATTGACTATGGCAAAGCAAGTTGCAAGTCAAACATTATTACAAACACTGTGTGATATTTCTATATTTTTTTTTTTTTGATAGATAGACTCATAAACAATTATTCGTTGTTGTCGTTTGTTTGTGTATGTCTATTGCACATGGCAAAACTAAAGTAAAAGTTAAATTTTATTGTTGTTAAAGTGGGGTGTGGTGTATCCATGGGATTTCATACCCTACAGCTGAGTTAAAAATAACTAAAACTGGATTATTAAAGTTTATATTGAATCCAGAGTAAAAACCTTTACTTAAACGCCAACGTCGAAAGATAATAGAATGCATTTGATTTAAAGAAGACATAAATAATATAAGTTTCATACCTACTCATATTGTAATGTCCGGTAAGAAGAAGGTATTTAAAGTATATTTTTTTATAGAGACTTTTCCATTACAGACTGGTTTAACTAAAGACCGTTCCATGCATTCTTAAGTTTATATTATGAATTATAAGGGTAAACAAAATTATCCTTTAAGTAATAAGATTGATTTCTTGAAAAAATATTAACCTTACCTGTTATGGATTGGTGATCTATTTGCCAAGTTAGGCAATAAGTATTCGTTTGTGTACTCGACTAGAGGTCTATTTTGTTTAAGTATTATTTTGTGTTATTATTGATCCTCATAGAGTACAGAAACAGGTAAATTAATGTAGCCTATTGTGATATCAAAATAAAACTTTTTTCCTTATCCTTGAACCATCTAGAGCTTATGAATGCTATTGAGTTTCTTAATGTCTGTCTTGTATAGCTTAACTGCTTTTAGGATGACGAGAGTTGTCTTTAAAAATTACATTATTACGTCCAGAAATAACTCTAAAATGACATTTTCTATCTAAACTGACGAATCTTTTCCAGCAGAAGTGTACATATGTACATAATTAGTCAAAACAGTCCTTTAGCCAGGATTACGACTTAGATTCTCATATCGCTTATGTTATGTATGTTAATTTTATATATTAGCGGCTGAGACCAACAGTTTAAAGTCAACTCCGCATGGCGGATTTTTGAAAACTTTTCCAGTGTCACGGACCAGAGTCTTTGTGGGAATTGAATCCACGACCCTCACGCTAATAGCCTAGCACACTACTCATTAGACTAACTGGTCTCTCAGAAAGGATTAAAAAGACATTAACTCAAGAAAAGTATAGGACTCTTTTAACAAGCTGGCTCAGGCTTTGTTGGATTGCAGATAATGCGGAAACTCGCTGCAAGGAGCAGGCAGATGAGCTTGTCATTAATAAGGCCAGCACCTTTCTGTAGAGTGGGATGTGACAATGTGAACAGAGACGGAGGTTTGAGATAATAGCTTTGACGTAATCTAAACTTTTGTTTGCTGATTACAGAGAGAAGAGATTTGAATCATACTTCAGAATATTTAGTGGTAATCTGATGTTAATAGCCTGTGGAATCACAACTGGTCGCTATGCGTGCTTAAGTGAGCTTTGATAGTTAAAGCAACCACTTCGACTTACCAACAGATCTTTTAATCTAGAACTGTAGTCTCAAAAGACATTTCCGAAGAAAATATCTGCAAGCGTTTCATGAACTAAGCAAAGAGTTATGCTAACTGAAACTGAACAAAATCTTGAAATGTGTCAGGGCAATAAGATTGGGGGAGACTTTACAGGTATTATAGTGATAGGAATACAGAGGAGGTTTATAATATGATTACATATGATTATCCTTTGGGAAATAATAATAATGTCTAGCTTTATTTAGATTTGCTGTCAAATTTTGTTCGTTTCCAAAGATGCACATGTGGTTTTAGTATAGCTTTGCAGGTTCTTTAGGAAATTCTCAATGTAGATAATTCGATCGTAAGTTAGGTTGCTGTGTCATGTCCGCCAATTCCTTTTTGAGCTAAAATTACACTGTTGACCGTATGTCTACGATTTAAGGGTATTATTTGACTGGCTATGATTGATCAATTTGCTGTGTTATCGTAAATGGTTGCAATTAAAAACTGGTGCAGAATTTTGTTGGATTTCTAAGCGTTCTTTTAAGCAACACAGTTACTCACCATAATTTTTTCTATGGGTTAAAGTCATGAGGTACTCGTTCGTTTATAATTACGAGTGGTTTTTAATAGCAATTTATTCGTTCCTCTGTATTAGAAGTAATATTCTGTAGATTTTGTTATGGCTGTGTTATTATTATTGTTATTAATAATAATAAAATATTAAAAACGACAATCATTTGTTGTTGTTATTATTATATTGTATTTATTAATATGAATTGTTGTTGTTTTTATTACAATTACAGTTCATCAGTTTGGTTTAATTTAATTTTTTTTTTGTATTTGAATTTTCAATTAAACCACGGTAAGAAGGTCAACCAGTTTAAACGGGTGGTTTTGTTTTTTAATCACAAGCAAGTATAGTGTTGTTGGTTGTGGTTACGCTAGAATGTAGGTAGAAATTTTAATGGTAATGTTAGTGATAGTAGTAGTAGTAGTAGTAGTAACTACTAAGTTTAGTATTCATTACACTTTAGTTCTCTATGCTTCTAAATTGGCTTTTGTTTGTTAGTGGTGCTACACTTTAATGTGAGTATGTATTTAGATTTGGTTTTTAGTGCGCTTTTTTGTTTGTTTTTCATTTGCAACTATTTTGCATTGCCTTGCAATTTTGCTTTTGTTGTTATTGTTTTTAAAGTTTCTAATATTGTCTAGAATCTTAATGTTATTGCTTTAGTTGTTGTTGTTGTTCACTTTTTTGTTTATCGCCAAAGTTCAGTATTTTGTGGTTTTTATTCAAAAAACAACAACAACAGAAACATTAGCAATACAATAGAAAATTTAGTGCGGAGGTTTAAGGTGTGGTGTGAATTGCATTTTTCATTGAACAGGAACTTTTTTCACTGTCTTGTCTTAGTTTATATTGTTCAAATTAATTGTAGAGAAGGGAATTATAATTAAATTTGTTTTTGTTTTGTTTTTGTGTTATGTTTGTTTGTTTGTATAAAACATTTAACATTTATCACCTCTCACTTATTTGACCATTTTGATTGATGGGAAACAAATAGAATTGGAAGGGTCCATACACACATATTTTATGTTTTTTTTTATATTTGTCCAGTACTTTCAAAAGCTGGCGTTTAATATTACCAATAAGGGTAAATCTGAATCCTGTATTGCCTCTTGACACTTAATAAGCTGAAATGTCTATTGTTCTAAACTGAATATAGCTTAAAATCAATATTTTGAAAATTGATATCTCAAGGATTAATTTCAAAACTTTAAGCGGCATTTGGTTTATTGATTCGAATCAATTGTATTTATACAAGGCCAGGGCAACTAGATGTAATAAAACAATATTTATGCAAGCAATTTAGGTGGTTTTAAAATTTTTGATAGCGTTATATCAACACAAACGGGCTTTTCACCATATTGAGCAATATAAGACGATATAGTATAAAAACTACTGGACGATTACTAACTTAATAATTGACAGTATAGGTGTGAGTCTAATCGTATAAGAGTGGTTTAAAGTAGATGAGTCCCCACCAATTCTCTTACATACATACATAATTGGTCATTACAACCCTTCTTTTTATACATAAGTAGCGGGACCTACAGTTTAAAGTCGACTCCGAACGACAGATATTTTCAGAGAAACTTTTCATGGCAGGTTTTTTTATTCTCAGAGTTTTTGCCAGAAATCTGCTGAGAGGAAATCGCCGAAGAAATACTTTTCGTATTCTTTTTTGATGTCTGGCCTGGGACTCGATCTCTGGCTTAATGTCTAATAAGTCAACACACTACCTACTAGACTACGGCAATTCTTTAAAATAAATAAAAACGTTTTCCTGTCAGTTAATTCTATTTTGACAATCGGTTTATATAACTCACAGCGATCACTTACACTTGTAGTTGTCCTTAATGACCTATTCTTCATCATTGGTTACGATGAAGCAGTGACTCTCTTAAGCAAAAATTAGTTCAAAAAGTTTTCTTTCTTTTAACACCAGTGGGATCCATCTGTGTTTCCTCCATACTCTCTTCCAACTTTTCTCCTTTTCCATTTCCCTATCTCCTATACTATCATGTCTCGCTCTTCTTTAGGATGTTCTACAATGGCTTATTTTGACTTCTCGTTCCAATGGCAAGTACACGTGCTCAAACATAACCTAACCTTTATTCATTCATAAATTCATCATAATTTTTTTTTTTTTTGTACAGCATTCTTTCATCGAACACTTTTTATTCCTAGGCAACCGAAAAAGGGTCAAGTTTCATTATTTTATGAAAATTAATGAAACTAGTCTTTTGCAGCCTGACTTATATTTTAATTAAAATTACCGCATTTGAACCGAATTATTAATTTAATTATTTATTGGCTTCTCAAGTAATTATCCGCCTTTATCGAGAACATACTGTAATATTTATGGAGGTTACTTACTTACTTAACGGATCTATTAGTAAGGATTTCGACCTAGCTTCTTACACCATCCATATTGTGTGTGTGTCAATTTGGTGGGACCTACAGTTTAAAGTCAAATCCGAATGACAAATTTTTGGAGAAGCTTTTGAAGGCAAGTTTTTTTTTTTTATTTATTTACTCTCAAAGACTAAACAGGCGTTATCTGACTGACTACTTATGCTGTCATTGTCATGACTTTAATAAAATTCCTTTAAACCATAACCAGACCATTACAATTGTTTGTAACCATCGTTTATATTTCTAGTTTTATTATTTATAACATGAAGGTCAATACCCGTGATGGAAAAATTACATCAAAATAAAGACATATTAGGGTCAAGAGATTATTTGCTTAAATAGTTTTTTTTTACAATGTCTTTGACAAATTTTTTCCAACAACGTCATTGACTTTGACTTTAATGTACAAAGTCCTTCAAAAGCAATCATTACATGACGGAAAAATATGAATGCAAAGAAATAAATTCCAACAATGGGTGTGTGAATGTTTGGCCACTGACTATACAATTGATGTTGGTTGATAAGTTTCCTATAAATTTATAAATATACGTACAGATTCAAGAAAAACAATTCAATTACTTGCCAAAATGACTTGACAAATTCAAATTGTTTTATATAAATAAACCAAAAAAACAAAAAAAAAACGATTAATGGACATCGCAACAAGGCACAAGAGGGGAGAAGAAAAAATAAAATAAATAAAATAGTTTAATTAAAACAATAAAATAACAACTCGTAAAATTAATGATTTTACTCGTCTCAGAATTTCAATGTGTGTGGCACAGGCACGTCCATGCATGTATGTTTATGTGCCTTCAAATAAAATCCGTTAAATTTGAAAACCATCAATAAAACATTTCAAAACCATACCCCTGTGGAATTTTTCTTTAAACAAAAGCTTGTGTATCGCATTTTTGCTGAGTTTGATAATGACTTTTCAATTTTGCGTGTGTGTTTTCATATCAAAATGATTTGAAAACAAACAGAATTCAATTCGAAAAACTACACATTCAAGTTGAATAAAAAACAAAAATAATTCGATTTAAATAAAATCAATATTTTTGTTAAAACTATATATTGTTGTATTAAAATTTCAATTAATTTAATTTGAAAAAAAACTGCATGTTGTGCTGTCTTTGAAAATGTTTTTTTTTCGTTGGGTAAACTTAAAACGTAACAATGAAAACTTAATTTCTGTCACAATGCAATGCTTTGGATCTTTGGTTTTTTTTTTTTGTTGCTTTTAGTTTTTAGTCTACGAGCATTAATCAGGAAGTTTTGAATTGTTTTGTTTGTAAATGCATGAAATTTAAATTAAGTTATAAATTGTTTAAATTTTTATACGTTTGATGAAATCAAAAACGAAAGGAAATAATCCAATTAATTTTGTTGGTTTTTTCTCTGCTGTTTTTTGTTTGTTGGTTTGTTTTATTAAACACTGTGTAAAGGTCACATTTTTAATAGACAGCAACAGTAATTTAACTGACAACGCCATATACTGATGGCGTACATATAGTATAACAATTAGAGCAGTATTGGTCATATTTATTAGGGTAGTGCTAGATTTATGAAAATTGTTTATTTGGTTTATTATATGTTGTCGTATACAAAGTCAGCTTAAACCTGGCAAAATATATTTACATATTTACGTACGTTACATAATTAGTCATTCGAATCCTTCAGTCAGGTTTACGACTTAGTTTCTCGCACCACTCGTTTTACTCACGAGTGGCAGCACCTACAGACTTTGTAAAAACTTTTCATTGGCAATTTTTTTTATTACTCTTAGAATTTTAGCCAGGAATCTGTTGATAGCTAGTCGCCGTAGGAATATTTTTTTATGTATGTTGTTTTGTTGGAGATGGTAGACCTGGGGCTGGAAAAGTCATCTCATGTCTAGAATATATTTATTATTTGGAAACTACAATTATTTGTTAATATTCATATTAATGTGAAAATTTGAAGGAGCTAACACAAATACATACATAATTGATCATTACAATCCTTCAGTTAGAATTATTGACCTACTTTCTCATGTCACTTATGTTTTGTATGGTAATTTTATGTATGAGTGGCGGGACCTACAGTTTAAAGTCGACTCCGAATGACAGATTTTTGAAAATCTTTTCATGCCAATTTTATTTACTCTCAGAGTTTTTGCTGCTGAGAGGAAATCGCCGAAATACTTTTTGTATTTTGTTTTGATATCTGGCCTGGGGACTTAAATCCTGGCTTTACGTCTAATAAGTCAACATACTACCTACTAGACTATAAATTGATCAGTTAAACACTTACCAAGGATCGCAGAAGCGAGCAAATGAAATCGCTAAGGCAACTGTCGTCCAGGCAGTTGGGACTCAACCTATTATAGAGGCTAACCACTGCAAAAACACACTGAAGAACTATGTTGACTCGAACATACACCAGACATTCACGTGCCTCGTATGCAATACACACAATAGTAGAAGGAAATTTATTGTATTCGGCAACATAGATGGAAGAAGAGAGAGGTAAACATAGAATATATATAGAGGTGTCTTAAGGTGGAAAAGTATCAACAATCGTTTTGTCGTTATGATCACTTACACCACAAAAATTAAAGACTTATTTAGGTTTTATAACAATGGAAGAAAGTACTCCTCATTGATATTTTTTTAATAGAACACTTAAGAACTCAGTAGATTTCTGGCATAAACCGTGATAGTATATAAAATTGCCATGAGGAATTTCTTAAAAAATTTCTCGATAGAGGTCGATTTTAAACTGTAGATCCCACACACAACATGGTGTGGTATTTGGAGCTAGATCGTAATTTTGGCTAAGGGATTGTAGGGACAAGCTAAGTAAGTTCAGTTAGCAATTCGTTGTCGCAAGTCTTATGGATGAAACAAAACTGTAGCGTCTCTAATCTTAATGTTGTCCTCTTCTTTTTTTTTAACAACGGGCAAATTTTCTGGGTTAGATGACATACATAGTTGTACCAACTTTTCTTTATCATAAACTCAATTATTGTCCACTACAAACATTAATTCAGGATTACGGCTTAGCTTCTCACAGGCTTTAATTTTATCAATGAATGTCAAGATTTACTATTTCATGGTCCATTCCGAATGAAAGATTTGAAAAAATTTTTCATGGCAATTAATAACACCCAGGAAGGTGGGGGGTTGGCGAAAAAAATATTTTTTTACATTCTTTTTTCAAGGTGAGGTTTATGTCCATAATGCTTTCCTTTTAACCCAACCAACCAATCTTTGAGCAAAAAAAGACGTATTTAAACAATGAAAACACATTTTTTTTAAAAACCTATAGCGCCCTAATTTAGATTGTTAGATTGTCCGTCTGTTAAATATTTGCCTGCGCTGTCTTTATGTATAACAAAATATACCACCACCTTGGCTAACAATCATCCAGTTAAACCAATTGATTTTTAATCAGCAACAATTGTAATGCCAATAATGCGAGCTCATATACAAACGTTTATACAAACCAAAAAAAAAATAAAATAAAAATATGTGCGTTTTTCAATTATTTAACCTTGTCCACACTTAAGGTTTGACGTTTTATTAAATGATTGTGATTTTCTTATTATTGGCAGTATTGATATTGTTATTGTTGTTGTAAAAGTAAAGGTAATGTTTGTGTTCATAACAATAATAAATTGTGTTTGGCTACCAATTGCATGTACAAAAATAAAATTTAAAAAAAATATTCAATTTATTCGCATACACAAATATGGAGAGAAAAAAAAAACCAGAAAAAATCATTCATTCGTTGTTGATGGTGAATGTAACGAACAGATTTATTTTTAACTGCGTTTTTTATTAAACCCTGCGTGTATTATTGCGTTTGTTCGACGCCCTTTGCATGTGTCCCAACTCCAAATTCATTGATTAACTATTCACCTTAAGTGGTTTAATTGAAATATTTTGTTTCGTTTCTCGTTGCTTTTTCACTTACGAATTGAACCAATTAAATTATTTATCGTATGTAATCGTTATAAAAAAATAAAAAACAAAAATTTTTACAACCAACCGTTGACTTGCAACATTTAATTAATTCAAGAAAATAAATTTTCAAACAATTTCTAAAGTGTTGCTTGTGGTAATAACCGAGCTGATGGTGGTGGGCTGTTTAAAAGTTGTTGTAGACAAATAGTTTCTGAACAACTACTGGGACAGACTGTTTCACTTACGCATAATATTTCTTTTAATATTCTTTTTTTACTTTTTATTTTTTGTGAGTTAACTTAGCCGAAAGGCTTCAAGTCAATCAGTTTACCGTACATGTGTGGCGGTCGTCTGGCTTATGATTTATGTATTGGGGTCTAATGCAGAAATGAATTGCAGATTTCATTGATTATTATTTTGCCACATTTATCTTAGATTATCTTACTCATTGGTAAACATACATCATCATATTCTCATAATTAATCACAACGAAATAATTTTTTTTTAAATAAAATTGTAAATCATCCTTGTGTTTATATGGTGTTTTATTGTAACACAAACAATAAGTGCCATATTTTGTTGGCTTTAATACAATTTCAATTAGTTTTTTTTTCAAAAACTGGCTAAAATTTATTGCTCAAGGCAACAGCTGTTAATTCAGCATTTCATTCTCCGGCTGTTCGTGCTGTTTTCCGAAGCGAAAGGGTTAATTTGTCTTTTAGACTGGTGCTTATGTTGGCATTTAAAATATTAAAGGGTAAGAAGAAAGGTTACAACACACACTAAACAAGGCTCTGAGAATGAAATGGATGGCTATATCAGCGTTTACTCTTCTATTGCAACCGAATTTTTGGATATTCCGAATTCTGCTTAGGTGAAGTGAAGTCACTATATATTAAAGTATGCGAGGTTATCAGTTAGACCAACATGTTAGATCCATTGTACATGATCTATACCTAAAGTTAACTTCTAAATTCTATACCCTAAGGTAACTAAACATACACATATTTGTCGGACAAAGCCCATTTTACTATATTCATACAGATTCGTTAAATATTTTAATAAAAATGTTTCCAACATTTACAAAAGTTGTGGGCAGTGACAAACGGTGTCTTTCTCCAGCTATTAGTCGCTAGTTGACGAAAATGCCTTCGTATTAAGCAAGTCGCTTGAGGAAATAAAAAACATAATAAATGCCAAGGCGCATGAGAAAAGTGAGCTGTCTGCTTGACCCTGAGTTAAGATTCAACCAATTACACCTTTCAGTCGATCGTGTCTTTCTTCTAGCAAGCGTTAGCCAAATAGTTAGTAAGAACAGGGACTGCGTTCACCTGTGGCGCCACAACGGGCAACTATGCATACTCAAGTTTTTGGTATAAAGCTACCACACTGACCTAACGTGACCTAACCTGACCTAACCTAGCCAAACAGTATTATTTTTCCAAAA
Organism: Sarcophaga peregrina; assembly: GCA_014635995.1. Taxonomy (NCBI): domain Eukaryota; kingdom Metazoa; phylum Arthropoda; class Insecta; order Diptera; family Sarcophagidae; genus Sarcophaga; species Sarcophaga peregrina. Next base: position 15,188,639 of record CM025791.1, on the reverse strand, counting down.
TTTGCTGCAAAATCGTAGCCAATAAACGCAGGTCATATAAAAATCTAACAGGAGACTGAAAATTCTACAACTCGCTAATATTTGCTTAATTTTTCGAGTTGTTGCATATGATGGTGGACTTCGTTATATGCTGGTGCAGGTTGGACGCCAAATAATAAACCACCAGATAACTTTAGCTAATTTTAGTACACAATCTTGTCAGGTGTTCTTGATACCGTGTCGTACATTGCTGACCGGTATACGGACTGTGAACGTCGTTATCTTTTTGTTGCTTGCTTCTCACCCTTAGTCCTTCATTGACGGTGGAAGTTGCATACGTCCTTACCTTTTACACATTTCGGCCTTGATGAAAATGAATTCCTGGTGGAACACCACAGTACTATACCATACTATTTACGAATGCATTAAACTTGTTCACGCTTTTTCGTTAGGTAAACTTCTTGCTAATTACGGAAGTAGTTAACAGAACAAGACTTTGTTAAAAGAACAAGAGCCTGGTATGGGTATTGCCCTCCGTTCGAATGATGCCCCTGTGTTGTAGCAGTTGGCGGTTTAATCTTCTTCGGGTCTTTGGCTACAGTCCGTTTAACAATGTGCTACATCTTATTGGCATTTCCAAAATATTGTTTAATTACAGGCGACCTGTATATGTAAATACAGGCGACCTCCTCCCTTTAAAGGACTTCTTCTTCCCAAGGCCAGTATAAGCAATCATCAATAAATTTTAAGCTGTTATTATAGAGAGTTTTATTAGTCCTTTCGAACTCATGTAAATCACGGAAAGCTATAAATCAGCTAATTTCCAACTTAGACGTACAATTTTTGAGCATTTTGAGGTTATGATGTAAAATAATAGTTCTTTGAAAAAGTTAAAAAAGTTCTGTTAGAGGGTCATTCTGTTAAAGGTTTCTTCTTATTCTCTTCTACTCTTATATAAGTGTCTGTAGTTTTATTGTATATATTTTTAAATTAAATTAAATCAACTTAATTATCGCTTAGTTACAGATTTATTTATTTTTATTTCAATTTTAAAACGTTTAGGATTGATTTTAAAAAATATGACATTTAGTTCTCCACACATGCACATTTAATGTCTTTGTATCATTGTAGTCATTAAAGTCTAATTAAATTGTAAAACTCACAAGACAAATGAAAATCATATAAAAATTTTAAGTTTAATCTGCCATTATTCCATTCCACCCAATATAATTTGGCAGGTATTAATAGATATGTTGTGTGATTTGTGTTTTTTTTTTTTTGTTGGTGTTGCCAAATTGTAACCGTAATAATAAAAATAAACGTTTTTTATGTGACTTAATAACAGCCATAAAAGGTTTGTCTAGCACTCTAGAGTACTTTTGCTGTGCAACAATTTTAATTCAATTTCATATTAAAGCAAAAAAAAGTCGCGGGCGGAAATAATGACAGCTAGAAATCGTGATTTGAAAACTTGCAAGGACGTAGAGGTAATAATAACAATAATAATAATATTTTTTTGGTAGTTCAACAAGAAGTTATAGATGTTAAAAGTAATTTAATTTTGTTTCATTTAAAAAAAAAAAAACAAATAAAGATCAATTGAAATTGATAGCGCGGTTATATTTTTTGATAGAAAATCAAATAAGATCGATATAAAATATAGAACATTGTTTTCAAAATTGAGTTTTAAACCCAAAATAATAATAATAAAAGCGTTGGCGCCAATATGACAGCCATCAATGTATGTATGTATGTACGTATATACGTTGAAATTGTTATTAAATTGCATAATACAATAGGAAGTTTTTAAGTGTTACAAACAATTGTTTTGTTTGTTTTTGTAACTGCTTATTAAAATTTGAATATGGTCATGCTGATAATAGGTAATGCTTAAACAAAAGACTTAAGAAACAAACCTTAAAGTTCAATTGCGTATTTACATTGTTTCAAACAATGTATGTATTCGAAAAAAAGAACTAATATAAAAAACTTTGAATCAATATATTTAATAATTTTATGGACATTGATTTAAATCTGACAATGTATAAATAATATTCATAAGTTAAACCATTGGATTACCATAAAGGTTTGTAATCTTATATGACTCATAAGAACTTGAGAACAACAACAAGAGTCTAATTTAGAATTTTCCATAATCTGTTATAGATTTTAACAACAAATTTATACAAAATATTATAAACGTAGGAAGGAATATATTTGCCAATATAATTGCTTTCTGTTTCCGTTATTATTATTTGAATTTCTAATTTAATTAGAAATAAATTATTGATATAAATCTCATTTAAAATTCATATTTTATAACTGTAAATCTTAAGAAGTTTTTTCCATTAATTGAAGTTCTTTAATTCTTTGGAAAAAATATTTTTTTTTTAATCTGTAGCAATAATAATTATAAATACAACGAAAATACAATTATTTTTTAATTTTTGTTGCCTTTTATTACGTTCTTCTTACACCACTAATGTTATGTGGATTACTTTTATATATGAGTGAAGGTGACAACCTGAACGTTAGATTTTGGAAGCTTATTCACTTTAATTCATTTGCTTTCAGAGTTTTTGCCTTAAGACGACTAAGGACGGGGGGTTGCCAAAAATTATTTTCGTTTCCCATAATTTTTCTGAAGATATCAGTGCAGAGGTTGAAGAGCACAGTTGGTCATTTAGCAACGATCTCATAAATATATACATAATTCGCCATTATAATCTTTCAGGATTACGGCTAGCATGCTCACACCACTCTTGTTGTGTGCGTTAATTTTATACGTGAGTGACGGTACCTAGAGTTTAACATCGACACCGAAAACCAGATTTTTGAAAAACTTTTTCATGACAATTTTATTTACTCTCAGAGTTTTTGCCTCGTTTACCACTTAAACAGAATCATTTGTTCTTACTTAATTAGTTATTATAATCCTTTAGTAAGAATTATAACCTTGTTTGTTGCAACGCCTATGTTGTGTATAATGTAATGTTGTCTTCCACGAAATATAATGATCTTGGTGCGTTCATACAAACATAATTGGTCATTACAATCCTTCATTCAGGATTATGACCTAGCTTCTCATATCAGGAGATATTACTAATTGTGCAAACGACCTATTAGGGTTTCTATTGGCATCTACATAGCCAGAAAGCGATTAAGAGAGGAACATTTATTAGCTAAAAGACCAACCTAAGAAGTCATGTATAAGTAAAGGTTATAAGAAAAACGGCTTGAATTTGGTAGACGGTATCTGCATTAGTCAAAAGAGCAGTGGCCCAAAGTTTTGTGGAGCGAAGAATCATAGTTTAATTTATTTGGCTCTGATGGGTTAAATAACATCCGTTGGCCCCTAAACCAAAGATATTCACAAAATTCTGTAAATAAACAGCATTCTGTAATTTGCTCTCTTGAATGTAAGTTAAAATTTTCATCGGTCCAGTGATACTGTAGGCCGCCGAACCATACTATACAACAGCATCTTTCAAAATATCTGTCTCCTCTTCATACCGGACTTTCCAACTTTATTTAATATTTTTAACATTGTCACAAGTCACGAATAATTTTTGATACTTTAAAATATACACTGAAAAACCGATCAACTGTTTACATCAATGTAAATAGTGTTACGTTTTGTCTGTTCTTAACGCTCGCTTATAATACTACTTAAGCTTCATACTTGTTTATTGACCCCTTATTGCGATCATATCGTTAGTATTCGTTATTACCTACTGATCTTAAGAATACGGTAAAACACTTTGATATTTTCAAATGGAATATAAAAACGCAATAAAAGATTGTTACATTTTGATAAAAATATTTAAAAATAAAATTATTAACGAAAACTACTTCAACAAACTAAAGCGGTTTTACTTTATAAATAAATAAAAGTCTGCAAAAAACAAAAAAAACATGGTGAAAAAGGCCACTAAAAGCCGTCAACATAAAGTGAATGTCTACTAAAGCTTGCCTATAAGTTGAACAGTAAAACTTTATGTTGGCTGGCAAATTGTGCAATTAAACCACGCCAAAGTTAAAGGAAAAATATCGAAAAGAAAAACGACAAACAGAATGAAGTATAACAGCGACAAAGTAGATTTCTACGCCACCTTAAAACCACTCAATATTTTTTCATGAAAAAAGAAAAATAAATATTTTCTTAAACTTCATACATATATTCGTCTAATAATATAATAATATAAACGTATGGTTTTAATATTTTTTTTTTTGGTTTCATTATTTTTTTATTAGCGACAAAACGTAACCACTTTTATATTACTCCTTAGGATTGCTGCTACTTATTACTTAAGTAATGTAAACATTTTTTATGTCTTTATATTTTTTTGTTTATTTTTTATTTCTCAGAATAAAGGGTACGTTATTGTTATCATTGCTCTAATTAACCTTAACAATATTGCTTTATAACTCTACTATTCGTATGACAATTTGGTAACAATAGTTTATTAAATTGGGTTTTTGAAGCATTGCAGTGAATCATGCTTATGAAGTATATATGCGCAACAGATTCAATTGTTTTTTGTATTATAGTTAATCCTTCAGTTTGATATTTTTTTTTTGGACAAATAAATCTCGGAAATTTTAATTACATAGCGCCTATCAATCAATAGACGACAAATTAATTACCCCTAATATAGTTCACTGACAATATATAGGGTGGCTGATATATAATGCAAAAAAGTAAAGCGCTAGATTTTTTAAATTTTTTGTTTTTAATTTTATTGTTCAAAAGCAAAAAATGTTGGAAATAACATCAAATTTTAGAATTAGTTTAGAATTGTTCGAATTGGCCATCTTCAGTACGAATTATGGCCTTCAACCGGGCGACAAAGCCCTTACAGGCTGCACCAAAGTAGCTCCGGAATATTTTGGCCCATTCCCGGCGAAGCTTCGTCTTCAGATGCTCGACACTTTGGTATTTTTTAGTGAGAACCTTACTCTCCAAAATGCCCCAGACGCAAAAGTTCAACGTATTAAGGTCCGGAGATTTTGGTGGCCATTGTGCGGTAGAAATGAAGCGAGGAGCCTCCTTTTTAATCCATTATATGTTGAGTCGTGCTGAGTGCAGTGGTACTGAGTCCTGTTGGAATGTCCATGGTCTGCGGTCGAAATATTTGTATGCCCAGCGCTTCAATGCTGTATTTAAGACATTTTCCCGATAATATTCGGCATTTATTTTGATCAAACGGTCGATGAATACGAGCGGGGAACGACCATCGGCCATTACGGCAGTTCACACCATTACTATCGGCGGCGCTTAAGTTCTGGTGGCCAATCGCAGTTGTAAATTTTCAGCTGACCTCTTTGGCAAGTAAACTCGATCATTTTGTTTGTTCACAAACAGCTCAATTGGAATGGCTTCTCAACGGAGAACATCAAATTCGGTAACTGACCACTTTCGTGCAAGCGAAGTAACTCTTTGGCTCTTTCCAGTCTAACCTTTTTTTTGTCTATCGGTGAGCTCTTGCACTTTTTGGAACTTCAATGGCTTTAGTCCAAGCTCATTTTTCAAATGTGTTGCGTCGGTTCTCGTGATATGTTCAGCTCACGAGCAATTTTTCTACCACAGCGGCGTGGATTTCGATCAAATCTGACCTTTACTTTTCTGGTGTTGTTACCGTTTTTTCGTCCACTTTTTGAACGCGATGCAACACTGTCACTGGTACGAGAAACAGAAGATTTATTCACATTTAAATGCTGGAGAGTTCTAACGATAACCACCTGTGGTATCCAAATATAAAGCAATCACCCTATCACGCTTGGATTTCATCACGAATAAGTTTTTTTCTGAATGCAATAGATCAGAATGCTTTTGTAAGCTTGTAAATAATAAAATGAACTGTCACTGGAATAAATGTTATAAATCAGCTGTCAGACGAGCGGTTTATAAATGACAACAACCTGAAGTTGGTTGCAATACATATCAGCCACCCTATACATATATGCATATATGATGTCCGTCCAGTCTTCTGTGCCATTGTTTTTTTAATTTAATTAAATTTTATGCTTCAAATTTTTATCGTTTCTGCTTATCTTATAAAGCTTAAAGTTTCTTCTTTGAAAGTGGAACCAATTACATTTAAAGTGTCGATTAATTGGTTTTATTGTCTCTTGTTGCATAATTATCATAATAAAGCATTATAAAGTTTTTAAATCTCAATTAATGCATAAATGCTGTTGATATCTTAACAGTCTAAGTAATGCCTGTTGAGTAACAATGTTAGTATTGAAAAAATTCCTTTTTTAAAAGCATTCAATTGTTAAAAATTCCTTTAATTTTTTTTTTCATATTTTCAATAACAAAAATAATATTTGAATTGAAATTTTTATAGAAAATAAAATAATAAAAAATGATTGATTACTTTTATGCCTAACAATAAAATGATCGAAAGACTTAAGACATCTACTTTACGGCAACCATTTTTTTTTTGTCAATAGAAAATTATTGTCAGTATTTCTAAGCTACTGTTTTTAATTATTTGTTGAAAAATAAAATGATTTGCCAATTATTTGATGAACAGTAATGAAGTGTTAAAAAATTAAAATTATTTTGAATTCAAATACTAACATTTAAATTTATTGTCACCCTGACATATATAAAGTCATTAGTTTTAAAAGTAATTATTTTAAATTAAGGAAATCATATCGAAGCTTTGAGTAGTAAAATTCTAATTACAGTAAGCTAGTAAATCGCTGTTTGTATTTTTCAGTCTTAGTTCAGGGTCTTAGCTGTTGAGAATCATTTATTTGAAGTTGTCTGTATGACATGCCATTTACGAATATGAATTGTTTAATAACACAAGAAGCGGGAAGAAATAGAAACGAAAGTGACAATAAAAATTGTAATTATTAAGGAAACTGGACATGCCTGCGCATAGTTGTAAAGTTTCGCCGCAATGTTCTGATGATAATATTGCTTCTAGTTAAGAAAAGCAATTTTCGAATGCTAGTATTAAACATTCGGACTTTGGATATGATTATTAAGATGAAAGTATCTCTGGAAATAATAGCTTAAGTTGCCATAGTCGAGTAGTGAAGCCTATGGTTGAAACCCTTCCCTCAGATATAGCGAACACCATCACTGTCTCAACACCGTTGGATAAAGTTAACGCGCACAACAAGAGTGATGTGAGAAGTTAGTTTGTAATCCTGATTAAAGTGTTGTAATGATCAGTTAAGTAAGTTCACCTAGTATCCCTGGAAAACATATGACATTTTTTCTATTATCTGTGCAGCTGTCAGAGCAGTGGAACTCCAGAACGTTTTACAGTTGCCGCAATGGTCAGAACTTCTCAGGTCTGTTCTTTACATTGGAACCCAATTAAGGACTTGGAGTTAGAAATACGACTAGCATTGAGACGTACATGACCAATGATTTCTATAGCAGCTATTGAGGCGAGGAAGAGTATAATACTATTTCTTCTTGTTATATTGTAGGAGAAGAAAAAACTTGACCTTCGATTATGAAGATAATCTCGTTAATATGTTAAAGATGATGATTAGAAGCTAAATGACCAGAACAGAAGTTTAGAATGATTCTAATAATAGGGAAAAATGAAAGGCTGTGGTATCAAAATAAGCTACTCTGGGTTTAAATGTGTCTATCCATGGTGGTTTCCACCCAATTTTCCTTCTTATCTAACAAGAGACAGTGGAATAGAAAACCAAAACGATTTCATGGATTTCTCATAAATTGTATTTATCGGATACACATTCCGTATTGCTATCGTTATGTTATGCTGACCGGTAAGCATATAAACGGTTTTAAAGGAATAACCTTTGTGCTTTCTGGAGTTCACGAATGTGTATATACACTAACCTTCATCCTACATTAACATTTATTGCCTTTAACAAAACATTAAGATGACTTTCTGCCATATTCTGTATTCACAGTTTATTAGAAACTTTTCAGAAACCGAAATTGTAATTATTAACTATCATTAGTAGATAAATGTTCATTTTTCAGGGAAAAATTGTTAACAATTGTGTATGAAATCATTCTTTTCAGTTACTGCAAGTATCTTCTACAATAAGAATTCATAACCTATTTTTGAAATTAATTTTTTAAAAATTTAAGCGGTTACATAACGATTTATAATGTAAATAAATTGTGTTTATTATACAAAAATGTTTAATTTTTTTGTCTCTTATGAGTTCTAAAACCCAATGAATAGTTTTACTTTAACAATTTAATAATAAATATTAAGTTACTCATTATATTCTATAAAATAATTCGGTTTCGGTGATACGTTTAACATTTATGCTGTCAAATAAAAAAATAACTCGTTAGTAACCCAGTTTAAATTCGAAACAAATTATGACATTTATTTAAAGTAATTTAATCCATGACACGAAATTCATGTCATTTGAAAAGACGAAAAAAAAAGAATTTTCCGATCTTAATAGTGTTCGCTAATGATGAAGCTTTTCTTTCCCATCGGTGGTTATACATACAAATTTTTCACTCAATATTAATCAAAAAATATAAAAAGATATATTAAAAACAGAAATAATTAAAATTATTATGTAAGTTAAGTTGAACTACATGATACCTTATGCCACAATCTAATTTCAAGAATAATTAGTTACCTACTGTGTTCAAATTATTGTAGTGCTTATGAAAGTGCGGTAAGGTTAATAACGTAAAAATTACTTATTAAGTCTCTGAGATGATATTATTTTCCTTAAACATACGTAAACATGTTTATGGAATTTTATTATCCACAAGGGCAATAGGGGCTTTAGTGTTAAAAACACATCACTAGGCCATATGATATCCATATGCATTCCCTGTGTTTTCTCACTTCTTCGATGATTTTGGTAGAATTCAGTCAGTACTGAGACCTGCATCATCGCAACGGACAGCTATACATGCTCAAGTAAGCTTTGAGATCAAAGATACCATAACAAATGACTTGACTTGTCTTTTAAAGAGTTTTATTTTACTAACTCTTCTATGGTACTGTAGGGTATTCAGTTAAATGAGTCCCATGACCCTATTAAATAGATTCTTAAATATTTAATTAAAAAACCACCATCTACTACCATAAATACTTCAATATGAGATTGGGATGCCTGCTTAAGCAACACCATCTCAACCACCGTTTGGTATTTAATTTTTTGTTTTGTTTTTTGTTCTTCTTACGAATGGAACGTTGAACGACAGGAAATTCGATTAAACCCAATTTAAATGAAGGAGAAATACTGCTCTATTCGAAACTCAGTAAAGCGAAAACGATCCATTAGTCGTGTGAAAAATACTTCAAGTAAAGTTGCGTTAAATTACATTCACACTTTGCAAATGATCATGGAACGAACAGAAATACACTCCAACGAATTATGTTGATAAACACTACCTCCCCCCCCCCCATATACACACAGTATGAAATTTGTAACACCAAGTAGAGGGGGAGGGGTAACATAGCTAAAGTCATTAAATAGACGAAAACAATAGCAAAAGCATTGTTTTGCTGAGTGATTTTTTGGTTTTTCTAAGTGATTGGTAACAAGACCAGCAAAAAATAGTTTTTTTCTTTGGCCAACTACAGGCAAAGCAGTGGCAACAACAACAAGAAACGTTGTATGAATAAAATTAAAAGAAACTGAAACTGAAAACATAAAAAAACGAAACGAAACTTTAAAATGTAAAATAAAGTTAAGTTACCAATTTATATGGTTGATTATGTTGACCCAATTCTTGGACATATTAGCGGGTGTTGTTGCATTTTAATGTTGTTCGCTTGTTGTTTGGTTTTTATTTAAGAAAAACAAAAAGAAAAAAACATAAAATTTTTAAACCTTATTTAAAGTTCTTTGTTGCTATACTTTTGTGTAAAAAGAAATATTCAGATTGCTCGTGGTCAGATAGAAGTAAATTGTAGCAGCGATTTAAGTGCTTTCAGAAAATTAAGGTATGGTTCATGTTTTTTTCTCATTATATATTGTTAACTATTTAGTTTCACTTTCAATTTGTTTATAATTTTTATTTATGCCTTTAGTAAATTGTTATTAGATTTGAAACCCTACGATATGCATTGGTGGAAGTGAACGAAGATTTGCATCAAGGGTAAGAGGTAAGCAAGAGATTGAAGAGGATAAGGTTTTGTGTATTTCATTGATTTGTTATGTACATTGTATTCAAACTGAAGTTGCCATTGTCCTGTATGCAGTGTATTGACATATTAGAGCTCAGCTCTGATAACTCGAGCAAAACAATTTGCTCAGTTCCTTTTAGCTGTCTTCTGGTAAAAACACTAAGACTGAATAAACCTCAAGAGCAGAGGATCTAGAATATTTAAGGAACACTGGAGAACGGCCTTTTAGAAGGATTTTTATGCCTTGTGTGAACAAATTTGAAGGCAGTTGAGACCGTGAGGCATGTTGCGAATTATTCTTCCCCTTGCCACCTTAGAAAGAAATTGAGAGGTTGGCTTAGCCATTATCATCCTTGCCAGAATCTGAAACGTGAGATTCGATGGGATTGAATCCCATTTGGAATTTTTTGTCTTTGAGGTATTTGGTTTCTAGATACTAGAATATGTTCATGGTCACCGTTTTGGATTTACACACTAACAGCATACCGATTTGACCGGCCTCTACTCTTCCATAATACTAATCGTGGATTCGGTAGCATCCTGGCGCTGGGACTATTGTAGTAAGTGTCCGTAGAGTATGTGAGTATGCTCACAGTGTGTATTTGATTTGTTCATAATGACGAAAATGGGGGTTTATATTTTTGTAAACTTCAGCTCTCTTAGAGGCAGGCGTTTATAACAAGCACAGACGCTAGTGGAATTTCATGTTGGGGTTGGACTTAATAAACCTGTTGGTAGTCATTGATTTACTACCATCACTTCGACTTATTTAACCTCACCATGACAAGATGACTACCCATTTGTGAGAATAACACACTAGTTGCATACAAAATGATTGCATACACCGCAATTTAAGTGTTTAATTAGGATTAGTGCCGACTGATCACTTCCCATCTAACAGACATGGAGGAAATGTATATTCTACAGATTGAAATTATAATTTAGAAACAAATGAGGGTACACTTAATAAACGTTTCTTCCTATCAACGCCACATGAAAGCAATAACGAGATTATCAGTATAAACATATCTGAACTAGGGTGATGGTAGATTCGTATTGTTGTAGAATTATTGATGATTATGGATGTAATACTCCTACTAACATTGCTAAAATTTTGCATTAATCTGTTTTAATATCATGGGCTTTCAGTTCAGCGGGAAATAGAAGAAATCATTTCATCCCTGTTGGTGGCAAATACCGTCAGACACCGTTTCTTAAACTGAGATGCGATTTCACTTTCTAACATTTTAATCGAAATTCAAAGAAATTTTTTAAGTAGAGTATTTTCAAGTTATTGTTTTCCTACTTTTAGTATATAAATTTAAAATATTTTCGTTTACAGATTATTTAAAATTGCTCTGATTTCTCTTTTCCTTTTCAATTCTTTTTTTTTTTTTTGTTTTGTTTTGTCGTGTCCAGTTAGTTTAAAAAAAAAAACTACAACGTTACACACAGATATTGTTTTGTGGAGATCATTTTAATCATTATCGATTGAAATTATCGTTCTTTTATAAATTTCTGCTCTATTTGCTTAAAAAAGAATTTTTAATAATAAAAAAAAAATGATTTTCCGTTTTAAATTTTTTGTTTCTTCTTTTTGGTGTTCATTAATTATATCATGTCGTGTATGCTTGATTTTTTGTTTTCGATTATTATTTTCGAGTTTTTTTTTATGAAAATTTTGCCAAATTATTATTTAATTGTACTAGACTTGTCTGTTTTTATTGCTCTGATTCTTGTGAATATTTGTTTGTTTTTGTTTTTTCATTCTTTCTATTTGGTGTTCTCATACAGAATTTAAAATTTGTAAGTTCTTTTCATAGGTTTTTTTTTTGTTTTGATTTTATAATTCAAGGTTTTCTTCTACATTTGAAAACGAAAAAAAAAATCGTTTAAATTTTTATGCGAAAATATTTAATAACAACCAAAAAGTTTAATGTATTCGTGCAGTTTACGTTATTCAAATTGTAATATGAGGTTTTGCTTTTATAATTTTTGCCTTTTTAATATTTATTATAATATTTATACGATGATTGTACAATAGTTTCGAAAGCAATTGTCGGCTTGTATTGCTTATAAAATAAGAAAAATTAGAAAAAAAGAAGAAAATCTCAATATAATTTCAAGATCCGTTATAAATGGTAATTTTTTCCTTCTTTTTTACTCTTTTGCTGTTAAGTTATAATTTATTATTGAATTTATTTGTGTTTTTTTTTTTTAATTCATTTACAATTTATTATAATAATTCAATGAAACACCCACTCACCTTAATTCATATAATTTTATTTTATCCATTTCATCTATTTTATATAACTACGCCGTATAAATCTTATCAATCTTAAATAATTAAGTATGGACGATTTGTAAAGATTTATTTGCAATCTCAGACTCAAGTATTTTGTTACTCTTTTTTAATAATTTTTTTGTACCATTTTTGGTATAATTTTTTAGGGAATTTGTGAAATCCCTAATCAGGCCACTATTCATATTTTTACAATATTCTGGAATCCATACGATTTAGTGTGTCAATCTATATTCGCTTCAGTTACACATAGAGCAGGATAAGAGAGATTGGTATGTTCGATGAAATCAAAGCTGACTTAAACACATTTAGCTACTCGTTTTGATACCACATGAAGCAATACTGCGGCGTTCATTTTCCGGTATTTTATTTTAAGTCCTGTACTGACACTCAGTATCAGCGCTTCGCATTGAAGTATGTATGATGATTTATACTTATTATCACAAAGTTTACGTCTTATCATCTAGACGATCTCTATTCTGAGTAAATGTATTTTGAGTATACACTACCCTGTCAAAAAAGTGCTTAGTAAACCTATGCTATTTCCGGTTTATCTGATGCATGTATACAGTGAATCTAAATTAGAGAAAAGGAAATGCTAACCTGAACTTTTACTGTCTATTTATCTGAATGTACTTCTGGTATCATGTTTTTTTTATGGCAATGAATTGTAAAAACCTTTATATGCTTTTTGTAAAAAGGTCTTATAATTTAATAGTGCACATAATAAACAGTGCACTTAGATTGTAAAGCCATCAAATGAACATATTTTTAGCACCTCTAAGGAAAGGATAACTAAACACTTTAAGTTTGTTAATTTGTATTGACCAATTTGATTTAAATCGTCTACCATAAATCCATCTTAAAGAACTAAAGATTAAATAAATGAGACTTGTAAAGTGTCGTTTGATCCTTATTTAACTTTGAAAATTGATTGAGAGAGTATAAAAATGATACAAAATATCACTAAATTATTGATTATTAATTTAGATATACTTGAATTTAGTTTATTGTAAGTTAGTATTATGGCCTTGCTTCTCACGCTATCCATGTTGTGTGTGTTAATTTTACACATGAGTTGACATACTTAGAGTTTAACATAGGTTCTCGAACAACAAATTTTTGTAAACCTTTTGATAGCAAATCTATTTAAATACATACATAGATAATTGATCATTACAACCCGTCAATCAAGGCTTCTTACGGACCCTGCAGTTTAAACTCGACTTCAAATGACAGATTTTTTTTAAAAACTTTTCATGGCCATTTGATGAACCGTGAAAGTTTTTGCTAAAAATCTGCTTAAAGGGCAGAAATGTTTTTTTGTATTCTATTTTGTTAAGTCAACATAATACCTACTAGACTATGGCAAATTCTATTTACTTTAAGCTCTCTTGCCAGAAAACTTATGAGAGGGAGTCACCGAAAGAAAGAAATTTTTCAAATTTCGGTTTGTTCTGAGTTAATGTTTGAACCACGTACTCTCAATTAATAAGTCAAATATGCTATCTACTACCATACAGCCATACAATTCTAAGATTAGAATTGTTATGGCTTTGTAAGGGCCACTAAAATCACCATATCAAGGCACCCCAACATATGGACAGATGGATTTTTTGTTGAATTTCCTTCTACCGTTTGATATTGTTGACTTTTTTAGATAATTTTGTTAATAACTACTAGCCGTAGTCCAGTAGGCAGTGTGTTGCCTCATTAGACATGATACCTCGGTTCAAACACCAGGTCAAACATCTCCAACAAAACGAAATATCAAAAAAAAAGAACATTTTTTCGACGACTTCTGCTGAAAGGAGATTTCTGGCGGAAATACTTAAAATAAAAATGCAAAAGAAAATTTTCTCAAAAATCTGTCGTTTGGAAGTGGCTTCAAACTGTAATCATGTATAAAATTAACACACACAGCATGATTAGTGTGAGAAGCTAGGTCATAGTCCTGATTGGAGGGTTGTAATAACCAAAAATATATGTATGTACGAATAATACGTCCTTGAATGTATGTTGACAGCTTGCTTGTTGTGAATTTACTGTAAGTCTGTCCGCCTGTTTGATACATTTTTTGAAAAGTTTTGTGATTATTATGCGATTCTTACATTTGACATGCAGTTAATGTTTGACAAACAATTTGATTTTCAATTTGAAACCACTTCAAACAGCAGGTGAGCACATAAAAATTTGCCATGCATTAAATAAAGAAAAAACTGAATTAAAGCACTAAACTTAACTAAAAAAGAAACCCAACTTCAAATTAGCACCCAAACAGCAACTGTTATAAAAAAATTAAAAAAACGCACATACATTCAATTAAAAAGTAAAAAAAAGGATCACAAAAATTTTTTTCGAAAATATTTCGACCAAAAAAAAAAAAAAAATCAAAAGCATTTTTAAATGCAATTCAAGCAACATTCAGCGACAACAAAAGCAGAATATTTTAATGAGATCCAATCACTCTACAGAAAAAAATGCCACATTGCAAGGCACACATAAAAAATCTTTAAATTCGTAACGAAACGCCTTTCTATAATGTGTGTAAGAGCCACAGTGTGTGTGTGTGTGTGTAAGGGTAACTACGGAAAACTCCACCAACAATAAAAAAAAACGTTGACAACAAATGTGAACAGCAAAAAACACTTTATCAGCAATGCAATGAAAGAAACGAAAAAGAAAACAACAAAATTGACAACAACTTACAAACTGACGTTTTTCTTTAATCGTCAACTGAAACATAAAAACAGCAGTACCACCACAACCAGCAACCAACAACTAATGCAGCAACAAACTTTGTTGTTGCAATTACTGTTATTGATAATGTTGGTTAACGAGAACATCAACACTGCGCAACATCAACACAACTGTTGTCGTTGCTTTATGCTATGAATTCTGCAACAATTTTTTTTTTTTTTCGTTGGTTGCGTTTTCAGTTATGGCCAGAGTAGAAGCAAAACGATCTCAGCAAAACCATTAACGAAAAATAAAGTGATTTTTTAACTTCTTAAGCATGGCTTTTTGAGAAATGTTAAATGAAATCTCTGAAATTAAATTAAAGCATGATAACGCATAAGAAAAGATTCATATGAAGCGGCTATGTGATGCCGTATTTGTTGTTAAAATACAATACTTTGGAGAATGGCATTAGTTGCGAAGTAGTAGACGTTCAAAACCGGACACGCTGCTAAAATATGGACGGATTTCTCCAACTGGATTTTTTCCAAATTTTGTTTCCTAACAAACTTCAGAATGCTGTTGGGTTTTAATGAAGTATCTCTCATTAAACTAGTTGTTTTCTGGTAATCCAATCCTTGTTCAAATCCCAGACTAGAAATGGAAATGAAAAAATATTTCTTCGGCGGTTTACTCTCAGCAAAAACTCTATGAAAGTTTTCCAAAAATCTCTCCTTCTGAGCAGACTTTAAACTGTAGGTCCTGCCACTTTTGTCTAAAATTTACACACACAACATAAATGGCGTGATCAGCTAGATCGTAATACTGACTGAAGAGTCGTAATGACCAAGTAAGTTTGTATGTTACGTATGGCTATGTCCACCCTTGCCTAAGTGCATTACTTACTTACTTAATTGGCCATAACAACCCGATAAACGAATTTCGGCCTGCCGCAACACATCCTTCCAGGCGCTTCTGCTTCTTGCGCGCCTACGCCAATTGGTCACATCAATCGATGACAGGGCTTTCTCGATTTGGTTCTTCCAACGGATACAATGTCGTCCTCTTCGCCTACTTCCGCAGATCCCCGCATCAAATACTCGTCTCGCCGGAGCATCCTCCTCTATTCGAACGACATGGCCGAGCCAGCGCAGCCGCTGGATATTAATACGCTATACAACGTCCATGTCGTTGAGGAGCTCATACAGCTCACTGTTGTATCGGTTGCGAAAATCATCGCCAACTCGCACTGGACCGAAGATCTTACGTAGGACCTTTCTCTCGAATACTCTCAAGGCAGTTGCATCAGTTCTTAATAGGGTCCATGCTTCTGCGCCATAAAGAAGCACGGGTATGATGAGCGTCTTGTAGAGTATTAGTTTTGTCTTGCGAGAGAGGTCTCTGCTACTCAATTGCCTATTGAGACCATAAGAGCACCTGTTGGCAAAAGTAATCCTGCGCTTGATCTCCAGACTGACATCATTTTCGGTGGTAACGGCGGAGCCAAGGTAAATGAATTCCTTGACTGTATCAAAAGTATAGTTATCGGCCGTAATTTGTGAATCAATACGCCGCACGGCTCTACTTGTCGATAACATATACTTCGTTTTGCCCTCATTTACGGTGCATGGACTTGCAAAATTGTTGCTTTGTTGAGCTTCAAAACAGCACCAAGCATCCACATTCCTGAATATTTGCTTAAAGTAGAAACAGCAGCATTTACTCTTTTAGGAAGAAAACTACTCCATTATAGCTGTAGGTAGCAATGGAAGCTTTTGAAATTTTACTCTGGACGTTTAGCATCGATTACCAATGTTTGCTTCAGTATTGGGATACTTAATTTTGTTTATATTTTTACTTTTTAAAATATTTCAATGTTCAAAACTTAATAGAATCAATTTAATCACGAACTTTAAGCCCTACACTACATTGAGCATTGTGTGGGCCATATGGAAAAAAAGCAAATGAAAACGAAAAACAAGAGGGAAAAAAAACCTTATCGCGTATAAAATAAACTTAGAAATTTAAGCACAAGAAATAAATTGTATGAGTAAATGCCCAAATTGTAACAATATTTCTCAATCATTAAATACCACAGAGAGAGAATTTCAAAAACATGGTATGTCCGTTCGGCCGACTATCTAACAGCCTGTCCATCTGTCTGTAAAGTATTAAATGACAAACCACAATCAAAAAAATAAAAAATAATCAACGGCAGCAGAACAAAGAAGAAAAAAACTATCCAGTAACTAGTCTTAATACAACGACTAAATGTAGCAAAAGTACAAAGAAAAAGCGGATAATTTTAAATTGTTTTTGTTTTTATTTTTGCCTTCAACATGTCACTGTATTGGAATCATAACATTTTTCTCTGCCACCCATTAAAGAAAGATACAAACAACAAATAAAAATACACAGAACCCACCTTACCAAGTGCTGTGCTTTAGTTAGATTTACTTAAACAACATTCATACTAAACTTAGTCACTCTCTGTCAAATGTTGTGTCTGTTCGCCAGTCACTAACACATTGCAACAACAGCTTTATAACTCAAATGAAAA
This sequence comes from Sarcophaga peregrina, assembly GCA_014635995.1. Lineage (NCBI taxonomy): Eukaryota > Metazoa > Arthropoda > Insecta > Diptera > Sarcophagidae > Sarcophaga > Sarcophaga peregrina. Next base: position 15,171,004 of record CM025791.1, on the reverse strand, counting down.
CAAAAAATAAAAAATAATCGTCGTCTGTAGGTGTCTCACAGTTGCTGTATGTGTTTGCGTCTTACTTTTGCTTTTCATTTGTTGCTGGCTGGCTGGCTGACTGGCTGTTGCCAGTAGTCGCTCTGGTTTATTCTATTTCAAGAGTTTTTCCTTTCAATTCTGTTCAGGTTCTGCTTTTTATTTCAAGCTGCTGATGTTTAGTCTTGTATTGATTTTCAGTGCACGCGCCTTGTTTTTAGTTGATATTGCTGTTGAGGTGTTTAAAGTTGCTGGTGTTGTTTGTTAAGTTGTACACATGTTACCGTTGTCTTCATTAAGACAATTTGCTGCTGTTGCTGCTATACTTGTGCAGACAGTTTTGTTTTTTTATTTTTTTTATTTCTTCGTTACGAAAAGCTTTTTTAAAAGTTTCTGCTAAGGTCGTTTAATGATCTCAAAATAAAATAAAAGCTTATGAGTTAAAAGATTTGAAACTATTGAAGAGATATTGGTAGTTGAGTTAAGAGAAACACTCTTAAGTTTGTTAACAATCAAATGAAAATAATAATAGTTGTTAGGGCCAGAAATATCCTTCGGATTCTATAGCAAATTTCAAGTTAAAGTAAAGCTTCTGTTGGAAGGTTTTGTAGCCTTGTGGTATTATGATTCTCTTTTAAGCGTATTCATAAATTTCTGTAGACAATACGAAAGTGTAATTTGTATTCTTTATTAGGTTTTTAATGCTATTTGGGAAGCGTTTCAAGAGAACATGAAACCAATCCATTTCAAATTGCAGATTTCTGTCTATATTAACTTTAAGTGACCAAAAATTTCCTACTGAATAGGAAAAACCAAATCCGCTCAATTATTTGTTTAATCTCGAGTAGTTGAACCGAACTTGAATCTGATTGAATTGTATATAAACCAATCTATTTCTATAACAGAAGATATGATTCTTACATTAGAAACGCCATATTTAAATAAAATCTAGTATCGCTCTAGCCAAATTATTTTTAGCATACTGTATAAGACCCAATGTATATCACAGACTTGGAGCCCCCTAGTCCTAGAGTTATGCTGGACTTTTGATAAGATGATTTCCATTATAGTCATAACTCTTATCTGAACTTGTACTTAATTGGTGAGAACGGTTTGCACCTCTTCCTCATTTCCACAGCTCCTGCAGCAGTTTATTTGAGTGCCCATAATGCAATATCTATCAAGGGCTCATGCCGCCCAACTGAACCTATAAGAGCCTATAATGCAATATCCAGTAATGGCTCCAGCAGCCATAATGTGTGCACTTTTTGGGAGTTTGAACAGATTTTCAGTATATTTATAATCGAGTTTTGGTGTAGACAGAGTTCATAATTACATTGTCGTTTATAAGTTTGCAAATGTAGAGCAGTATTCGAAAATTTCGATGATTATGCTACGCCTGGCCAGCTTAACCACTCTATAGTAACCTAGAATACTATGTGTCGGAATTTAAATGAAATGAATGTCGTAGCGCTTCGCTGTGTTTTTAAAAGAATTGTTCTGAATTGTTTTGCAGTTCGTTACGTGCTTGGTAGCCTTTTGACTATAAGAAAATATGGCAAATATTGTTCTGGGCGAAATTTCATTCGGAATAATTTTTACCACAGCTTGTATAGCAAACTCATCCGACTAGAAAAAGCTGTTGTGATCCGGTAGTCTTATGACGTTGGCTCTGGCATTTAGTTTCGAAAAATCTGTGCAAATTTTAAAGTAGTCATTAAAGAAGTGCGTTACGCAATTCTCCCAAGACTTCTCTTTCCGGAATGAATATTATGGACATTCTTGTGAAGTACTCTTTATAGTTCCAAATTCCCTTAGGATATTCAAGTGGCCAATATTTAATCTGTAAAACTGTGCATTCGTTCTGAGTTTCCAACTAGTTTTGGATGCTAACCGCCTATAATAAAGATCCAGCAGAAAGAAGAAAATTATCTCCAACTTCGATGTAGGTGTAGTATGCATGGCCCCAGTGGCGTACCTAGGGGGGGGGCGGTGGGTGCGGTCCGCAGGGGGCGGTGGGTGCGGTCCGCACCGGGCGGCACTCACATTGGGGCGGCAATTTTTATATTTACCTATAGTAGTAAAAAGCAACTTATTCATTTCATATTTATTTTCTTTCTTGAATAATAAATGATTATTATAAGTTTAATATTTGATTTATATAAATTATAATTAACTATATGATTACTAATATTACTCCTCGGTGTATATAAATCCATTTTAGTGTAAATTTTGAATTCTAATTCAAGTACAAGATAATAATTTTATTTTATTGTATTCATTAAAATTCGTTGAAGTTGTAAAAGGATCTTTACGATTTTGTTCGGCAATTTTTCCTAACTAAAATTTTTTGATATCAGTTTATAAATATCATTTCTTTTGAAAAGTTTATATAATTACTTTGAAATGATATACACTAATACCCCGGTTTACGTCGCCTCGTTCTGCGTCTGGTTCGAAAAAAGAGGAAATTTTCTTGAGCTTGTTGACTTATTGGCTAAATACGACCCAGTATTACGAGAACACGTAGTAAAAATTAAGATGGGTAATAAATATTGTATCTCTTATTTGTCGCCAAAGATTCAGAACGAATTCATAGAGCTATTGGGAGGCGCAGTCAGAAAAACAATTATAGATCAAATAAAGCAGGCTAAATACTTTTGTATTATATTTGACAGCACTCCTGACATTTCACACAAAGATCAAACCAGTCAAATTATTAGATATGTTGTTATTGATGGTAGCGAAGTTAAAGTTCTAGAATCGTTTATTGACTTTGTGGAAAGTAAAGGAAAAACTGCTGGTGAAATCACAGATATGATTTTAATGAAATTAGAAAATGACGGTTTAGATATAAAAAATTGCAGAGGTCAGGCTTACGATAATGCTGCCGTCATGGCAGGAAAGCGCACCGGTGTTCAAAGTCGTATTAAAGAAATAAATCCAAATGCAGAATTTGTAGCATGTACAAATCATTCTTTAAACCTAGCGTGTTTACATGCAGCTTCTACAGCTATCAATTCCATCACATTTTTTGGAACTATAGAGCAGTTGTTTTCGTTGTTTTCTTCTTCCACTCATAGATGGAATGTTTTACTTTCTGTCACTGGTCAAGGTGTTAAACGCAGTGTAGAAACTCGCTGGAGCGCTAGAGCTGCCGCAGTAACTATAGTAAAAAAACATTTTTTTTACATTTTAAGCGCTTTGGAAAAATTGACATCTGAAGAAGAAAATAGTAAAACGAGATCAGATGCTGGAATATTACTCAATTCTATGCAATCTTTTTCTTTTCTATGTTACCTTCATTTATGGGAATCCGTCCTTTTGGAAATTAATGACGCTCAAAATACCTGCAAATAAAAGGGTTAAATGTCCACCAATGCCATATAAAACTAAATTCTTTGCAAACACATTTCATGGAACAAAGAGATACACTAGTACAAAACGCTGTTATAGCAGCCAAAATAATTTGTGAAGAGCTGGAGATATCGACTGAGCGTCGAGTTAGAAGGAGAAAAAATATGAGTGGGGAAAATTCGCGAGACGTGGGGCTATCCTTAGAAGAAGAAGTACGAAGAGAAATGTTTTCATCTTTGGACAGAATTATAAAGGAAATAAAAGAACGCTTTAATCAGTTGCATGGCCTTGTAAGAAAATATTCGTGTATAATACCGTGTAACCTGCTAAATGAAGAATTTGAATGTCAAATAAATGGCTTGATTGACATTGATAAAGAACAGTTCCATATTGAAAGAAAAAGGATCCAGGTTTTTATGGCTGTACCTACACTAAAAGAAGAGGCAAAACATTGGAAAAACGGGGAGAAGGGCCCTCTTGATCTACTAAAATTTATTCAGCAGTATAGGTTGGAAAATTCGGTTCCCAACATTGTAATTTTGTTAAGAATTTTTTTAACAATTTCAATTAGTGTCGCTAGTAGCGAAAGAAGCTTCTCAAAGCTAAAGCTGATAAAAAATTATCTCCGTTCTACAATGAGTCAATTAAGACTACAAAATCTTGCAATATTATCAATAGAACAAGAAATTACAAATAATTTAAATTTTGAGAGCATTATACACGATTTTTCTAGTATGAAAGCTAGAAGAGTAGATATTATATAAATATGTTTACAAGTGCATTCAAATATGTCTAAAAAAGTTTTCTCTGTGTATTAATTAATATTGATTAAATAACTTAATAATTTTATGTGTATTAATTTATAAAAACCACTATTTGATTGACTTATAATATAAAGGGCGGCAAACTGGAGATCGCCCCGGGCGGCAAAAGTTCTAGGTACGCCACTGCATGGCCCCATGAATAATGATACAGGATGGGACCCATCCTTCCAATGTACATATTAACTTCGCAAGAACCACAATTTTGCAATGCTTTCATTGCTAGTTAGTTTTTCAGGTGTGATAAAACAACTATCCGCCACAGGACCAATCTTAAATCAAGAGATAAAAATTGCTATTCGATTGCAAGAGTATTTAAAAATAATTCAAAATGTTTATGATTGAAATTCCGATTTAATCTTAATCAAGAAAACTAAATAATTTAATAAGTTGAATGCATAATTTCTCTTTCATTGTTACTCTCTTAAACAAAATATTTCTTTCAAACGCTAAGAGTACTTATCAATTAGCAGTTAAGAGTATTTAAAACTTGGTTTTCTGCAAAACTTGGTTACAGTTTCTTTATAAAATTGGCTTTTATGAGACACAAATACTTACAAACAAAACATTGTTTAAAATGCACCATCAATGCTGATGACAAAATGTTAAAATAAAGAAGGGAAGAGGGTAAAACAACGTACGATAGTGTTTTTAAATGTTAGATACTCAGCCAGCTGATTGCCGTTTATCTGTGTATGTGTGTATCTAAGTTAATGTTTGTGTTGGTATTGTTTGCTGGCTAGGTTGGTTGGTTGGCTGGTGTTTTGGCTTGATATGAAATGTGAAGTGGATTTTGTATAATTTCTGCGCATTTTAAAAAGCTAAAAAACTGTAAATATTTTTTTAGGTTCCACTCAAGACGTTTGAAGTGACAAACAAACAGTTTAAGAAAAGTGCTCGTGCGCAAAGCACGCAAAAGCGGTTGAAATAAATTGAATAAAAATTTTTGGAAAAATTGTATTTGAATAGAAACATAGCTTGTTTTTTTGGCGTTACACTTGTAAATGAAAAATTTTATATGAAATTAATAAATAAACAGAATAAAATATTTTTTTTATTAAATAAAAATTAATTGTTAAAAGAAAGCAAGAATAATAATGTGGACTTGAAACGACGTTATAAAATTTGAAAAAAGTATTTTAAAATTTAAAAATTTAAATTTAAATTTTTAAAGTTAAACAAAATAAAATAAAAAGAAAAGGAAGTGCTTGGCTTGAATAAACGAATGCTAATCTTAAGACTAAGTTTAAAGCAACTTTTAAACTGTTTTCTTTTGCTTTGATCAAAGAAGTGTTGCAGTTTCTTTAATTGTAAACGAAAAAAATAATAAAAAAAGAAAGAAAAATTCAAAAAGAAACTGTAAAAACTCGCGTGGAGATTTTCTCCCCCCTCTCGTTTATCAGTAATTTTCTTTTAATGTTTATTTTGTGAGTGTTTTTTTTTTTTGAGATTTTAAAAACGCTTTTCTATAACGACTTGTTTTGAAATTTAACGAATTTGATTCGATTTGAACAGCTAACGTGTGTATTTCTAAAGACAACGAGTAGTTTGTATTACACTTGCTACAAAATCTAACAGCTCCAGACAGTGTTATTGATTTTCTTTTCTTGTTTTTTATTTTTTGTTTTTTTTTATTATTTTTCGTTTTCAAACTGTTTCGTTTTCATTTGTGCAACATTTTGTGTTACCATTTTTAAACCGTTTTTGTTTTGATTTGATTTTTTCGAGTGCGTTCAGTTTATCTTGTCTGTTTTCTTTTGGCTCCTTTTTTTTTTTGTTTGTTTGTATTTAAGCAGCATATGTGAGTGCAAATAATATCAAATTTTATTTCTTTTCTTTCTTATTTACTATCAACAGCAACTTTTAACGCTATAATCCGCTTGGAAACTCTATATGTATTGTATAAATGAAAACTATAAGAAAATCTTGTTGTAAATTGATTGCTGCAACTAACTTCTACACAATACAACAATAATAATAATAAAAACAACATCAACAACAACAACAACAAATTATTACAACATAACCAACACATTTTCGAAAAAGCTGCAACAACACAATAAAAATAAAAGCAAAATAAAATTAAAAAAAGAAACAACAAAAAAGAAAAAAAGATTAGAAATAATAACGTTAAGAAAATCAGTGCAACAAATATAACAACAGCTTGGCAATAAATCTATTAAAAAAAAAAAATATTTCATTTTTATTTTGGTTTGTTTTTTTCTTTTTCTTAATGCAACGTGTTAATAAAGAAGAAGAAGAAAAGAAAAATTCATAAAGTGCACCTATTAAGTTTGAGAAAAATATTAAAGAAAAATTCACAACCAAAGCAGAAGAATAGTTTGTTTGTGCAAAGAAATAGAAACAAAAAAAAAAAGAGAAAAAAAGGCAGATGTTGCATTACATACGTATATTACTTATTACATATGTGTTGCACTTTTGAAAAAATTTGTGGTGTGAATTTTCAGTTACAGTTTGTTTTCATTTGTAAGTCTTCTTTTGTTTAAGCAAAATTCGCGTGAACTTTATTTCACAAAAAAAAAAAGATAAAGAAACAGAAGATATAAAACAGAAAAACAAAACAAAAAAATATTTTTTCTTTATATTTTTGGAATTTCAACATTTTAAACTCTACAACACAACTTCAACTCTAACTAAACAACATCAAAATATAAATAAATTTTCAAAATCAGACTTCATCATGGATTTACAGCGAAATCTTTACGCCATATTATGGTTATTTGGATTATTCTGTTTAATTAGCAATACAGGTAAGAAACGCAACCATATTTGTTACACATACACAGATTACAGAAGATTTTATTTTAGAAAAAATTAAAACTTTTTATGTTTTGAATTTTAAATTTCAAACTCTGTTTTATAGCTACCATAGCTACCAAATATTTTTTAATTTATTTTATTATTTTATTCTGCGTCAATAAAGTAGTCGTAACTATAATAAAATATTTTGCAAAAAATTTAATTTGAATACATATTGTATAACAATATAAAACAATATGCAAATTGATTAGAGTATGAGAAAAGAAAATTAATTGTATCTATGAAATGTGATTTTGCATATCTTTGTGGAATATTTATTATTATACTAAACAGAATTCCATTAATTACAAACATACACATAAATTATCACTACAACTTAGCTTCTCGATTAGGCTACGACGTAAATAAATCGTTTTGTTTTTATTAATTTTTACATATGAAAATTTGATATACGAGTTCGTGTCTTAAATCTTTTGTTTTTTATTCCAAAAATGCAAAAGTGTAAATATTTGATACATAAATTTAAAATCGCCGTATATTATGACTTTGGAATCGATTTTAGACTGTAGCTCCCGCCATTTATGTATGAAATTAATACACACAGCTTAAATGGTGCGAGAAGCTACGTAGCAATAGTAACTGAACGGTTGTTTTTTTTGGCTAAATATATATGTATGTACACATGTATGTATACATAGTAACTTTCGTTCTCCAGTTTAAGAATTTAGTTTGGATTCTTTAAAGCTATTATTTCCTTCTCCATAAAAGTGTTAAGCAATGTGACTATTTATAGGAGCAGAAGTTTATAGGATGAATATTCATTGAATACTTGCACTTCCAGTAAAGTGTAAGTCAAATTGAAGCAATGCAATAAAAAATTGTCGGATAAAAAGTATAATAAGTAGAAAAATAATGGCCACTATTTTATTCATATTTACGAAAAACATCTTAAGGAAGCCATATTCATAATTTTTATTTTCGTCTTTGACTTGTTGTTTTTATTCCATTGTATTCAGAACTTGATGGTTAGGCTATTAGATTTAGTAATAATAATATTCATTGTTCACTGTGGTTATTGGTCTCCTTACAGGATGGAAACCTCGACCTGAGAGAAATAAGTCCACTTCTGCTAATAATCTCAATGTACTAAAAACTTCACTTTTAGGTAGGTAAAGTGTAATTGTTATTTTTGGGGTGACTTTCCTATAGGTACATAAATTCATATATAATTGGTCCTTACGACTTTTCAGTCAGGCTTACTACCTAGCTTCTTAGTTATGTTGTGTGTATTAATTTTATACATGATTGGCGGGATCTATAGTTTAAAGTCGACTTCGAAGGCATCAAATTTTTTTGGCCAATTTATTTTCTCTCAAAGGTTTTGCCAGTTATCTGCTGACAGGTAGTTACTGAAGAAATGTTTACTCAAATTCCGTTTTGTTGAAAGTGTCTGAACTGGGCTTTGAACTGTGTTTCACTTCTAATAAGTCAACACATTAGGACTATACTTTCCTATAATAGTTTTGGCCCATTTTATTTTATACAAAGCATTGTGAGTTTATGGGATTATGCTGAAATATTTTGAACTTTCATGCTACCTTATGTCGAAGAAAATGTGCCACTTCGATGATTCTGCACTGTCTCTAGATCCATATACGATAGAGGATTTGTAAAATATTGTTAAAATATTAACCAAAAAGAAGTGCTCCCCAAATTATGATGAGGAATTGGATTCACACTGTAACTATAACTGAAATGTGTTTAAATCTATCAGTATCTTGCTACGTTATAACTGGAGTATTCAAATTAATATGAAATATACATATTTATTTGCAATGTGAATTTAGACATATTTTACGTTTAATTTAATAGAAATTTTAAAATAAATACAGTAATTTTATAAAGTCCCAATGAAATTTCTTTTTGTAAAATATAAATTGCTTTTGTTTCGTTATTTTGCTCATCACATTATACTATAATGGCTAATGTCACTCAATACACATGCTTTGAATTATAATTTCGGCTATATTACCTTGAAAAAGGGCTCCTTGTGGCAAAAGCTCTAAGGGTAAGTAATAATAGAAGAAAATTTCTTAAGTTTGTTGTTCGTACTCGCAGTTAAACTCTAAGTTGCGATAAGGTTAACACACACCTTTTTTATTTCCATAAATGGAAAGGAATTTATTTAAACAATTTTTCTTACTTAATGGTATTTTACTTTCGAATTTAAATAAATCATTCTGCCTTTCTAATTTAAAAAGCCATTTAATTGAGTACTAAAATAATAACATAATAATAAACATTCTATACAGTTCAAAATTAGTTAAGTACATACAAATGCATTAATTGCTGTCATTATATTTCAATTCTTTAAGGTATTTCATCATACACGTCATAGTATTAACTTCCTTAAGTAAAAAATGAAAAAAAAAAACTGGCCAAAGAAAACTTTTACTTTCAATGAGTAAACTTTCAATTTCAGTTTTCTTATATTACAAAACATTCTGTGGCATACAGTGCTCAATTATTACATAGTTTTATGCATTTGTTGTTGTTTTTATTTGTTTATTAACAATTTTATGCATACCTACGACCATACCAATAGGCGAATTACAAATACTTACATTAATTCATATATTCACACATATAGCCACCACATAAGACACTTGGCGTTGGTGCTGTGCAAATGTTTTGTTGTTATTTTTGTTTTTGCCTTCTGGAATACTTTATAAAATGCAAATTAATTTATGTTTTTTTATACTTTAAGTCTAACTTAGTTGTTGTTTGTTATTGTAGTTAAAAATATTATAAAATAAGTAAGAAAAGTTGCAAAGAAAGCAACAAAAACATAAAAATAATAAATTTCTAATTACAAGCACGTAATACATGTAATCGACATGTGTTCCACTTTCATTTAATTTTTTTGTTGTTGTTGTTGTTTTTGTTTTCTTCCACATTGTTTTTGTAAATGTTTCAGTCTTTCTTGTTAAAATATTTTCCTATACGTATTACCATATCGTTGATTTAGTAACTGCATTATTTCTGTTCCTTTTTATATTTTTTCTCTTTTTTTTTTTTGCAATAATTTCAATGCATTTTTATGCTTTTTGGTTTTTTTTTTGCATATAAATAGCATTTTATTTTAAATTTATTGTAATGCTATGATTATAACTTCTTATCTTAACAATTTTTTTTTACTTGAAAATTAAAGACACAAGTTTATGGCTTGTGTTACTGTCTGTATTAAAGTCGTATTTTTTTAACATAAAAAAAAAACAGGAAGAAATTTGTTTACAGTCTATCTAATGATACATTTGTAGGCAAATATGCATTTCAAGTGTTAATTACTACACTATAATAATGCATATCCAAGCAGCTGTAATTGCAATTATTGGAAAATTGTACTTTGTATTGATTTTTTCTCCAATTATTATTCATAAAAATTTTAAGAGGCTTTTATACAATTACATATTACATTTTAATAATTCAACCCATTAACACTTGCTAACATATTATTCGTAAAGGAATTCAAATAAAAACTATAATAAATTAAAAAAAAAAAGGTTTGAATTCCGTGTTGCATTGCAATACATCAAGGAAATGAAATGATTTTTTTTCTGGAATAAAAGAAAGGACTTTCTTTTGTAAGACTTTAATGAATTTTTCTTTATGTTTTGTAACCGAAATAAAACTAGAAAACTATTAAGGAAATTCAAAGTGTTGTGAAAAAATTATGATAAAAAATTTAAACACATTTCATAAGAAAGGAAACTTAAACGATGAAAATAAACTAATTTGCCTACAATATGTGGCATACTTTGAGCCAAGGGCCAGTATTAAATGCAATGTATGAAATAATATAATCCTACATTAGGTTGTATGAAGTTTTTTCTTCTTAGTTCTAATTTTTTATGATGACTAATTTATATAAAAAGTTAGCATTATGACTTGCTTCAAGATTTTTGATATAACGTTGAGTTTTTTCAATAAAGCAGTCTTTTATATTCTGGATTTTTATATTCTAAATCTTCATATCTGAAATCATGTCGACGCCTCCATTGAATAACGTGCTAAGTGCATCTAGAACGTTTTTAATGTTCTTACATTTTTAAATTCTACGTTATCTAACTTAAATACTGTAAAAATTTGGTTAAAATAGGCCCTATCCGTTCCGAAGTTATAGGGAAAAATCTACTTAGAATCCACAAACAGTTTTATGAAAATTTTGAGAGGTCATAACATAAAACACACTTTTTCGATTTAGAATGTTATAGAACGGAGGCGTCGATGTTAGCATAGGTAAGTCCAACTATATTTATTTGTATTATAAATTATATACAACGAATGATAAACGCACAACTTTATTATTGTAATTCCTAAAAGAGGAATCATTTTGGCTTAATTCTGGCCGCTTTTTCTTAAAACAATATTTCGTATTTACTGCTATCACTTGTGCTAAGTTTCTTTCAGTTAATGACATTGCGCTCTAAATTTACAAACTATATTTGCTTTTACATATGATCTTATGTTGGACCAACGACTGACAGGGATCTACAGTTTAACATCGACTACGGATGACAGATTTTGAAAGATTTTATATGACAATTTCTTACCCTCAGAACTTTTGTGAGAAGAGGAGGAGAGTAAATGAAAGAACTATTATTTAGAACTGCTATCAGAATGAGCTTTAACATATTTAAAATTCATAATTTGCCTGACAGATATGCTAAGAATTTCTTTATAAAATTTGGTTTCTATCCTTTAAGATGAGATAAAATATTTAGTGTTTCATTTAGCTCAAGTGATAAAAGAAAAATTGCTCTCATAAGAATGTAAATACCCATATTTATACATGAGTGTTCTAAGAAGGTTGCAATCACGTTTAAATGTCAGTAAAGTAACCTAACTTTGCTGGATACATATTGTTACCTAACACTAATAGCAAAGAAGCTACCATACGTATAGTATTATGTACCCAGACAAACAAATTTGGTAATATTCATCAGAACTCCATTCTATTGGGAGTTAATGGGCATTAGTAAGCAGATATGAAAAATTCTTTAATAAAATGTGGCGTGAATACCCTGGTAGTGTGCTAGACCATTAGCGTGAGGGTCGTGGATTCGATTCCCACCAGAGACTTTGCTCTGTGACACTACACCGAGCACACTGTTGAAGTTACTCAGCTCGTATACAATTAAAATATAATTTGTAATTGTATTGTAATAAATAACCAAATAAATAAATAATAGAATTTGGCGTATAAAAATAATTAATCTAAAAAGAAGGAAAGCCGAACATGGTAGATTTCAATTATTCCTTAGTATTCTTCACTTGCACATAACTACTATATAAGTATACATGATGTTTCAACACCAGCAGCTTTTTAAATTAAATATTTCCATATATAATATGTTTTTAATCAAAACACTTCCGTTGCATTCTTAATTTGTATTTGTTTTTCTTTTAATTTTAAATTAATTAGGCATAATTCTGAAATTTATAAACAAACAACTAATATAAAAAATGAATGAATTTTAATGGTTTGGTCATTTGATTTGCAATTTAATTACTTTTCCCTAAGAATTAAATTCTATTTAAATTTTATTTTATTTTTACGATGCAATTAATGTTTTAGATAAATTCGATTGTTTTATTTAAAATAAACTGCAATTAAAAACTGAACTTGTTTTCAAACTTTAAACAAAAAAATTATAACTTCTAGGTGTATTTTCTATTTGATGAACAAGGTTTAATTCAAGAACTTTCCAAAATTAAATGGAATTGTATCAAAAACAATTGTATGTTCTCCTTTGTGTTTTTAAAAAGAACTGGTTTTTTTTTCGAGTTAAAACAGAACCTTCATGGTGTTCGCCAAGGCAAATGAAGTTCTGTTCTTAAGTCTTTTATTTGTTTAACCTTAAACAGTTATAGGAAACAGTTTTAATAATGAAAACAAGTAAAGAATTAACAGGAAATATTGTTCTTAAGTTGGTTTTTGTTTTGTTTAAGCTCCGTTATTGTTTTTCAAAAGATTTCAAATGTGTTCATAAATCCATAATATTATGAAAAGAATTTTATAAAAAAAACTTTTATGGTTTATTAGATTATAATTCTCTAATAATGATTTAGAAAATAACTTTCTTTATCATCTTTTATTATCTTGATCTAGTGTTAATGCCTTCAACACTTTCGTTTACAAACGAACAATTATGAAAGCAACAGCGCCAATATTTTAAACTTATTTTTTTGTATTTTTGGTTTCTTTTCTGTTCCTAAGTTCTTTACAATTTCTTTTATTTATTTTTAACTAATAAAACAAAAGACTTTTATGAAACTCACGATAATGAAAGTAAAATGATAAGAAACACGAAATATTTTGTTGCAGATTTTAAACGAAATCTTATAACATTTAACTGACTTAATTGATTAATTTATTGGAAATTTTATTGCTTTTGTGGTGTATGTTTTGTTTTAAATATATAACATAACATTATTAAAATGTATCAACTTTTTGTTTAAACGTTTATTTATGTAAGTTAGTAATGTTAGTTGGCTACTACTGATTTAGTTTTAAAGTCTGGAGCTCCTTTTGTGGGTTTATTAAACCTTTTATGGCTTAATTTTTGTAATTTCCTTTTACTGACGTCTTTCTTTCTTTATGTTTTTACCAATTAATTAAATTAATTTGTTTAAATTAACTTTTATTTATTTGAATATAATTTTCTTTTGTTTTCTTTGGCGCTGCAATAAGTAAAGAGAGTTTGGCAAACTAGACTCGAAGAGTACACTATCAAATCTTTTATTTAACAATAAATAAATAATTAAGAAATTCATTTAAAACATTTAATAACAATTGAAATTATCAATTCAGGTTTGTTATCTAAATCTTTTGTTTACCGTAAAGATATTAAATTTATCAAGTTCGCTTCTTAAGTCTTTTGATTTTATAAACAAACATGAAGTATTATAGTCTTTCTAACTGGGTTCTTAAATCTTTATAAAATAATTATTTTATTTCAATTCCCCTCTTGTTGTTACCATGTAGATCGCTAAAAAAAACAGTTCAATGGCATTATCTTTTCAAATCTTAAGTGATAATGTCTCTTCAAACTTTATAAATATTCAATAATTTTTGTATATACATCTGTGAACAAAATTTTTATGTGTCTCAACTCCTATTGAAAGTGTATAAATTAAACACTTACTTTGTGGAATATAAAATACAGATGAAATACTTTGTTATAGACTGAGATGATTGTTAAATAAAAATTGTTTATATATTCCGGCTGTCAAGTGTCTGAGAGTATTTTGTTATTTGAATTGTAAATATTATAATTTTATTGTTATTAAAAAAGTTTGTTAATTTCTCATAACATTAAGACAAGTAATAGAAATAAAAGCATTTCTTTACTTATTTTTTCAAAAAATTAAAATAAAAGTAAACGAAAGAAAAAAAAATAACAAATGATGAAAAAAAACTTATTTTTGTATGGGAACAGGTTACTTTGCCTGTACAAGTGATTTTTTTGAACTTTGCTGAAATGTTAAAAGAGTTTACTATTCGCCTGATATTAGAAATTTAAGTGATTTTTCATGATTATTATCTAAGAATTTCGAGAGGTCTCAGGTTTTCTTTGGCTTTGCGAATACTAATGTCGATTTTCTCAAGATGTAGTTAATAATATCAAGTAGTGTTACCACACAGATATACTAATTTTGCACTATCTCTAAATCCTGTTCGATTTCCATGTTCTCAGTAGAATATGAAATGTCTACAATAATTAAAACTATTTTAGTTTTTATTACAATTCTTACCTGTAAACACATATCTTTAAAGGGAAAATTTATTCATAATGGCTTACCATTGTCTACAGTTGTATGTGTTTACCATTTTCTTTGACTTTGTTAAGGAAGTAAATTGTAACAACTTTTATGGTTGTTATGAACTTCAAATTATAGTCTGGTGGTGTGTTTTTTCCGTTTTCTGGATTTCTGTTATTATTTTTTGGGTTGATTGGTAAGCCAAAAACAAAAAAAAAAATGGCTAAATTTAGGCGGTTTCCTACATTGTAATCATAGGCAAACAAAGAAAAGCGCAGTAAAATTACAAGTTGCTTGAGAAGCAAGTCTAAGTGCAAGGTGTGTTTTTGAGTGTTACAGTTTTGTTACTTTTAGGAAATAAAATTTAAAAATTGGGATACGGTAGATAATTGGCCATTTTTCTTTTGTAATTTCTAAAAAATTTTAATTTGTTATAAAACAATTCTTCAAGAGATTGCTACAGGGTTTTACAATTTTTTTAGCATTTTTTTTTTTGTAAGTATGTACAATAGATTAGTGTGTTGTAATATTTTCAATTCCTTTATAGCCTACATAATTCCACCATGCAGCTCTAACAAATATCAGAATGCCACTTGTTAGAATGACTCACTGCCAAGTATTTGATTAGTATCCAGGTGTTACTTTTTGGATTGGGCTAACGCCATACAAGTTCCAGGTATGTATCGTCGAGTTTCGGTTTCTTAATCCACATATTCTGTACAAACGCTCTTTGGTCTGAAAACCTTTTATTAATAATTATCTACTATCCACTGGTCTCCACCGAGAATTTCCTATAATCAGCTAGTAAAAGTTAAGATTGTTTCAAACTCATCAGCCGTGAGAAAAGTTGTCGTTTCTTCCTATCTTCTCACGATCTAGAATACGCTTTCTCTCTTCCCATACCCATACCTTAGAAAAGTTGTAACACCATCAGTAATTATATGTGAAGTTTGAAGACTTGATTTCCATATAAGCTGGAACTGTAATTCAGCACTAAAGTTATCGTAGTCAAGCAAATAATGTGTTGACCTATTGGATACGAGGCCTTGATTTAAGCCCCAAAACGGAATACATGTGAAAAGAATTTTCTTCGGTGATTTCCTCTCAGCAGTTTCTGGCAAAACCTCTTAGAGTAAATAAAATTGCCATGAAAAAGTATCTGTAGGCCCTGCCAATACAAGTAGTGTGAGTAGCTAGGTCGTAATCCTGACTGATGGGCTGTCATGACCAATTATGTATGCATGCATGTAGGGTGATCAGCTCGTCTATAGAGTGTACCCATGCTAATTTCGCGTTAACCTCATAATATTGTGAAACCTTGTCGCTTTGCCTTCCCTCCAAGTTTAATTAGTAACATCTTTCGATGACATAAACAACCACTTGGAAGGATATATCACTCTGGGACAAAGAATCTACCTTTGAATAGCTATAAATCAATATAAATAAATAAAAACAAATGTGCTCTCAAATACCCTTAATGCCCTTAACCCTTTAACACCTTTAAATAAAAATGTGTGTAAAATATCAATTTTTCTTTAAATATTAACAGATGACAAATGTTTTTGAAATGATGCCGTAGTTTGTAGCCATGATGACGCATAACAAATGTTAGGAAAAATATTAAACAAAACCATGATTAAGATGGACAGATAGATTTATATACAATATAATATATAAAAAGCAATAACAACAATGCATACAGTAAACATAATAAATATGGAAATTAGCAAAAAACTAAAAATGAAAACAAGTTTTATATAAAAATCCCAAATATACAATATTTTGTTTATACAAAACCAAAACCAAAAAAAAAAAAATTAAATGCCCCGAGTTTTTAAACAAAAAGGCAAGTGTTGGTTGTGTTCACTTAAAATTAAGCAAAAAAAAAAAAAAAATCTACAGGTGAAACATAAATACCAAATATTATTTAAAAAATTCGATTTTTTTACAAAAACATTATAAAACCTAAGTTATGAATATTTTTTTTATTTTTATTTTGAATTTTTTTTTTTAGTAGAAGACAAAGAAAAAAAAAACAAAGATTCATAAATTAATTTTTAAATGGCAGCTATTAATTTAAAGAAAGAGTATAAAAAATTAATTAACAAATAACTTTTGTACAAACATATGAGACGATATTAGCTTTTTTTATTTTAGCATAGGCTTAAGAAAAAAACTTCATCACATTTTAATGAATATTTTTATAATTATTCAGATGTTATGCTTATAAATACTTCAATTGCCAAAATCGTATTTTTTTTAATAACAATTTTAATATTCAAGGTCTTCGAGTGCTAAATTTAGAATAATGATGGACTAAACTTATAAAAAGAAAAACGAATAAAACTTATTTAAATAAATTCCTATTCAGACAATGTTCTTAACTTTTTTAATTTGAATAAAATTGAATATTTTGTAAAACTTAATGTTTTAAAGGCAATTCTACGTTTTTGCAAAATCATTTTACATAAAAGAGTTATACAAAAGTCTGCTTAAACGATCTGTTGCTTAATAAATGTAGTCGTATATCTTATAGTCAGTAATGTCACCTTTGTCATCTTCATTTGCTTTCTTCTGTCGATTCATATCGAAGTACTGGTCAATGTATGCTATATTGATGTAATGTTTAATAACTCTGGATTATAGATAAAAAGTATTTCGTTTTAAATTAAAAAAAAGCCAGGGACCGAGTCCCAGGCCAGACATCCAAACAAAAATATAAAAAGTATTTCATCGACGAATTCCTCTCAGCAGATTTCTGGCAAAAACTCTAAGAGTAAATAAAATTGCCATGAAATGTTTCTCAAAAAAACTAACGTTCGGAGTCGACTTTAAACTGTAGGTACCGCCACTTATGTATAAAATTAACACACACAACATAAGTGGTGTGAGAAACTAGGTTAATAATCCTGACTGAAAGGTTGTAATGACCAATTATGTATGTAGTAAGACAGTACGTGTATATATACGTGTATGTATATACATGTTAACAGATGTATAGAATAATTATAATTTTCCGCTATTCAAATGGATATGCCATGTACTATAAAAACCCTTTGACGACACTGCCCAATCTGCAAACGATTGAAATTTATAATCAGGCCGTCCAAAAGAACTCCTACCAATACCTAGAGGTGACAGATTGATAAAACGAAAAGTTTAAAAAATGGGGAAAAAGCTGTTGTCGAGATCTGTGGACCAGAAAATATACAGTTAATCTTATTCTTCATCATTCACCGCACATAATGACAGAAATAATCTACGTACAGAATTGCAGGCATTTCACTTTTAAAATTCCAAAATTAAAATCTAAACTTATTGACCTTCTTCGAAGTTTTAATGTTTCAACTGCTAGAGTATATTACTGTGTACTTTAACCTCTGCAAACTGTATGGTTGCAAACCCTTTGATATAATTAAGCAATATTAAAATCAATAGGTTTAGATAAAAGTTCACCACGCTTCGGCCTATTAAATGTTGTGGAATTGTCTAGGGCAATAAAATTATTCGCACATATCTGTTAAATGTTAATAAAACAAACAAACCAAGAAGTTTAACGAATTGTTTTAACTCTATTTAATGAATAGAAATTTTTCTAGGTCACATAATATTCATAAGCTTTTATAAAAAGTTATAAAAATTAGCCCCTGAATTTTTATGGTTTAACAATATGAAAAGAAAACTTTAAAAATATTTAATAAAAAGTCGATAAACAAAGAAGAAATATATACTTTCCATTAATTTTCTCCTCATACATTTCGTTTTGCCTTTAAATCCCTAAGTAAGTGCAAATAGTAAAAGTATTAAACATATTTACGTTTACCATCTGCTACAGCAAGTGCTTTAAAGTACCTGGCTTAAGTCGTCAAATACCTAAATCTATAATTTAATTACTTTTTATAATTTATAATATTAATAAAGATATAAAACATACTCATAATTATATGTACATTAATGGTGACAAATCAAAATGCTTGAATTAAGGCTTTCGTCACGTGCCCATACCAAAAGTAATGCCATTTTTAAAATTTTGTTGTTGCTAATGAAAGTTTGATTTCTCAATATGTACTTACGTATGTGTTTACCAACCTCCCTCTCTTTTTTAATTAATACATGCTTAATAACTATGAATTTATGATGATTTTCAAATTATTCAATGGTTTCGTTTTGTATAATGAATTCGTAAGAAATAAAAATTATTATTTGACAAAAAAAGCCAATAAACAAACTTTTGTTTTCACTTGCCTTTGAAAAAAGAAACAAAAATTAATGGCAACAACAAAAAAAAATAAATTTTGCCACACACTCATTCATGGCAACCTAATTAAGGTAACGAAAGTGTATAAGAAATTAATTTTTGGTTAAATAAAATAAAAGAAAATTTCCAACACTTTAATTAATCATAGAAAATTTTGTAGGTATGTTGCATACATACATGTTTGTAAACATAAAAGGCCATAAGCATATGGTACGTAAAAATTTAAAACCAAACATCTTGTTTCGGTAGTAAATACTTAATTTTTATTTTTTAGAAAGTTTAAATATTTTCATAGAGTAAACAAAGTAAAAACTACTGGGAAACTTAGAGTTTCGCCCACAAGAAGAATGTTAACAAAACTAAATCACTGAGAATAAATAGAAACATAAAGAAGCAATCGTTAATACAAAACCAAAAAGCAAAAAAAGGTACCAGCGTTTAGATATTTTGGCAGTCTTGTTTCTAATACCACACAAAGTTAACGAGGCATGGAATATATTTGCACATGGAATATATTTGCACAAAATGGATTTAGTTTTCCCCAAACTTAGCACAATATCGCTACAGACTGAATTTAGACGTAAAGTCTACTCTGCTATACAAATGCAAACTATAGAACATATGTAGCTCAACATGCTACAAACAGATTGCAAGTTTCTATTGCATCTTCCGGGAAACTATACAATTTAACACCGAACTAAGGACAAGAGCCAATTTGTAGTCGAAACATATAATGAAATGTAATAGGTAAGATATTGGAAACTTTCCATGAAGGGCAGAACGTTATTGAGTAGAATCCGTAGAAGTAATTAATGCAGAACTGTTGAATGCAGAATCGTTAATATGGCCTTCTAATCCTAGTAGAAGCAAAAGGGCCGAATGTATAAATATATACAGGCGCCGTAGTTTAGTAAGTAGGGGCCTCGGTTCATGTCGCAGGTCAGACATCTCCCAAAAAATGGAATAGGATAATATTTCTTCGGCGTAAGTCTCTCAGCAGATTTCTGGAGAAATACTGAGATTATATAAAATTTCTATGAAATATCTTCTAAAACTATGTTGTTTGGAGTCAACTTTAAACAATAGGTTCCACCACTCATGGCTACACATTATATACACAACATAAGTGGTATGAGAAACTAGGTCGTAATAATGGCTGAAGAGTTGTATTGACTAAATGGGTAGTAATATGAATAACAATAGCCGACTACATGTTTGTATTGCTAACGCTTCGTTTGCATTTTTAGTTTTGGTGACTAACTTTAAGGTTTCAAACTGGAGCCAACTTTGATATTTATTCCATTCAGTCGATATCGAAAAAGAGACTTATTTTGGATTATATATTAACATAACTTTTTTTTTTGGAATATCTTTTTTTTAATCCAATTTTCCTTTTTTAGGGAACATAAGTCTCTTAATAGTTTATTGTAGTAGAACCTGCCTGTTTACAGGTAGATAATTGTTTAAAACATTACCTCCTGTGGACACGAGTACTCGTCCCCTTTCAAAAAATGCTTTAGTTTATCTGTTACAAATAAGAATATAACTTCATGGGGAAGTTATTTAAAGATAAGCTTTATTAGCTTAAAACCAAGCAATTAAAAAGGGTAATTAAGTAAGTGAATGCTTTGTGCATAAAAATATTTTAAGTAAGACATAAAACAATTTAAAATGGTTTTAATTAAATCATTAAACTCTTCAGTGAAAATTTATTACAAAAAATTCTTATTTTCTCTCAGACTTTATTGTTTTTAATAATAAAAGTGAAAATAAATATGAAAATAAAAGAATTTCACTTTTATAGTTCAGCTTTTCACTTAAAATGCTTTTTACTTCTACTCCATAACAAAATATATTCTTTGTTTTTCCCAACAGAAACATGGCAACACGACATAAATCTGCACAACAAATTAACAACTTTATTATTGTTTGATTAGCCACAAAACATTAATGAATAAAACCCCCCAAAAAAAAACAAAACACAGTTTCTTAATATATCAACAGTTAACGACTTAACTGCCATATTAAATATGCCTTTCAAAAAAAAAAATAAAAATAAAAATAATAATAAAGAAAAAACATTGGCAAACGGTCAAGTGTTACATACTGAAGCCGTAAATAATTTTTTAAATTTAACCTTTTCTTAAATTAAGCATAATTTCCTTTTCCGCTTAAGCAAAAAAATTTTTTTTCACTACTACCGTCAGACAGGTTTCTAAAGTGTGCAAAAAATTAACAAACACAGATTAAAAAAATTAATTAAAAAAAAAAAATAAGAAAATTGTGTATGTAGTTAGCCTACATTTGGCACATTTGAAATGAAAAAATTAAACAAAAACGAGCTTAAGATAATGAAAGCAAAAATTAATTGTTGAAAAAAATAGACCCCTAAAGACTTTGTGGTAGAGGCCTAATCTGTTGTCATAATTGAAAGTTTGTTGCTTAAGTCTTTCATTCCCTTTTAAATAATCGTAATGATTTTTTTTAATATAATCTGGTAGATAATTTCATGGCATTTGTTTTTTAAATATGATTTTTGGCATAACTCAGACGCTGTTACGATTAGTTCAATATTTAATAACATTTTCGAAAAAAAAAAGAAATTTAAAAAAGGTCGTTAATAATAGTAGTGGAATATTAATTTTCAATGTTTCAAGATTTGTTGGTTTGTCACAAGAAATCCATGACTAAACTTGACTCTAGAAAAACTAATCTAAAAGCGTTAAATCGCTAGTAAGAAGGACTAGTAATGTGGAAAAAAAGTTGTCACCAAATTCGTCAAACAAATAATTCGATTTTAAATTGCTTAGTATAGATTGCTATTTTGTCTTATTGGAATTAAATATCGTCGTTGATTCTTTACCAATGTGGCTCAATAACGTTTGTTTTCCCGTGTAATGTGCAGCTCCTTGTTTATTTCAGAAGATATTAAAATCGATAATATCATTAGCGAATAAACCACATCAAAGAGTCAATTTTAAAAGGATGAAGTGGTAGTTGATTAATGGCTTGAATTGTGTTTCATCATTGAACACAATTCTTTGATAAAAATGTTCATGTTCGACCAGGTTGAAATGTGTTCAATCAGCAAAATGCGATGCAAATGATGGTTGTTAGATTTCAATACTTGTACGAGCTGTATTTTAAAGGCACTAAGGCCAAGAAGTCGCCGTAGTAGTAGTAGTGTGTTGCTTATTAGGCGTAAAACCCCAGGCCAGACATTAAAACAAAATACAAAAAGTAATGCTTCGACGATTCCCTCTTACCAGATTTCTGGCAAATACTCTGAGAGTAAGTAAAATTGCCATGAAAAGTTTCTCAAAAATCTGTCGTTCTTTAAAACTGTAGGTCCCTGCCATTTATGTATAAATTTAATACACACAACATAAGCGGTGTGAGAAACTAGGTCAATAATCCTGACTGAAGGGCTGTAATGATCATTTTTGTATGTAAGGCCGCCAGCTTTTTCATCATTATAAACCTACAGTCGGGATTACGACCGAGCTTATTACATCACCCATGTTATATGGGTTAATTGTAACCATGAGTGGCGGAACCTACAGCTTAAAATCGGCTGCCAATGACAGATTTTTTGAGAAACTTTTGTTAATTTTATTTTACTCTCAGTGTTTTTACCAGCAGACTGCTGAGAGAAAGCCGCCTACAGAAAAGTTTGTCATATTTCATTATAGTTGAGATATCTGAGCCAAGGTTGAACACCAACTCTTATTTAATAAGCCATCAGACTACCTACTACATTATGGCGATTGCAAGCACTATGAACTTATATTTCGATTAAAGATTTTTTCCAGGTACAGCAGCAATATTCTCTTTGTTAGACAAATTTATAGGTTTTTGCAAATGATTTTGAATCGATAAAATTAGTGTTGCTCTGTGAATTATGTTAGCTGTAATATTGCTGATTTAGTTCATGAACTTTGCAAACTGATTTATTTCTTTTTTAAAGTAAATTCCCTTAATTTGAAAGAGGTTGTTGTAGGTTCATTATGGCTTGATAAACCATTTTAAACAGAAATGTTAATACAGTTCGACATTCTAACCTAACTAACCAGACTTATCGATTTTGATTCTAATGCTAGCTAAAAAGACACTTTATGTGTAAAGAGAATTCAATTAATTTAACATGTTTTAATTATTATTTATTTTTTATTTACTTGCAAAACATTACAGTAGGAAATTAGGGAAAGAAATATTATTGTAATTTATTTCAATATTTTCTGGTATTTATTTATAGGTAGATAGTTATTTATAACAATATTGTTATCAATTTTCCCACTTTTAGCAATAATGCACTATATTTTATGTTGTTTTTTTTTATTTTATTTTTATTTTTTTATATAACTCTGTTAATGATCCAGTTTATTTTAAACTTTTAGTTTGCGTTTCTTTCTTTCTTTCGATTTTATTTTATATGTATTTGAAAATGAATATATTTTAGTTTTTTGTTTGTTTTTTTTTTTGCAAATTTAATTATAATTTATATATTTCGTTAGCTATTTCAGTCTTAATAAATATTTATGCCCGTTTCTATGATGTAATAGAAAAGTAAAATCATATGTTTATTGTTTTCTTTATTTATAATTATTGAGTGGATTTTTGTGAATGTTTATTATTAATTTTAGATTATTGTTATTTACCTATTATTTCTTTTTTTGTACAGTCTAAAGTAACATTGGTAACAAATTTTTAAGTGTTAAATTTTATTTTTGCTTGACTCAAAAAAAGGCTTCCTTTTGTAAAATATGAAGATTTCAATTATTACTACTATTAAGTGAGGTTTGTTTAACTGACTACACCCAGTAGTTTAGCATAAAAATTAATTTTCTTTTAAATTCCACAATTAAAGACCAGTAGGAGTTTTTTTTTTTTTTTTTTGAAACATAAAAGAAAGTTAAAAATTTTAATTTTTTCTTGTATTTAAATGGATTAAAGATGGTTAAATAAAATCTAAACAAAATGTTTAACAACAAATTAACCATGTTAAACATGTAATTAAGACAAGACATACAGTTTTTTTATTTATTTATTTTTTTTTTGGTTAATTAATGAAGGCTTTTAAAAATATGTATTAAAATTTTATTATTAACATGACATTATCAGCAGAGGTTCTGCTACCACTTAATTTGTTACGCAGGTTCTTATTTGGCTAAGAGATGTATCAAGGTATTGCCGCAGGTGTTTGAAGCCATTATTATTATTACTCATCAATATTCATAGTCATATAATTTACAAATTGATTATTGTTTAAAATTATTTTAAATCATAGCATATCAGTGAAATTAAGTACGAGTTTTGAAGTTTGAAGTTGAATCTAATGCTTTGAGTTATGTTTTATATATATAACTAATTGTTTAACTGGGTTGATAACACACCTCATCAGTTATCGATACAGAATACAAGCACTTTAAGAGAGAGATGAATGTACGTTCTTTTACGTTCCATAAATCTTTGACGAAATCTGTCATAATCTAATAGAGTAAAAATCAGAATTACAAACTTTTTGTTGAATATTTCGTGATGTTTATGCATTGCCTATTTGCTATTTACATTGGAGGCCCTTCTATTTATGAAAATTATAAAATCGCATGCATACGATTAATCATATGAGCACTGTTTAATGAATTATTCTTCTCAATATCACTGTGCTGCATAGACAATAGCTGTCCTAACAACTTTAGGCCATCTTTTGTTTTACAAGGTAACTTTACTCTAGTTATTTTTTTTATCATATATTTTTAATCAACTGAAAACTGAACCACAGATTTCCTCAGAGTTGAATGGTTCTCTAGTCATTCTTTTTCTAGACTTTTAGGATTTTTCTATTCTCACAGTTCCAAATATATTTCTCAGCATTTTTCGTAAAGCACATCAGAATTCGAAGTCGCCGTTAAATAATATGTTGGCCTCTGAGGTCGTGGTTTTAACCAATACGCATACCGTTGTTTGTTCTTTTATTACCCAATCCTATATAAAGAAGTCACCGTAATCTAATAGGTGGTATGTTGCCTTATTACACGTGAAACCAGGGTTCAAACCTCAGGTTAGACATCAAAACGAAATACAAAAAAGTATTAATTTGGCAACTTCCTCTCAGTAAATTTCTAGCAAACACTCTGAGAGTAAATAAAATAGCTATTAAAGGTATCTCAAAAAATTGTTAAACTGCAGGCCATTCATTTATAAAACTAACACACACAACTTAAGTGGTGTGAGAAACTACTACTACCTGACTAAGGGGTTGTAATGAATGTATGTGAATGCATCTCTAGGCATTATTTTTCTAGACTCTTTATATTCATTGAACTTATTTGAATTTTCTATAAGTGTCATGAATTCCTCATACACTCATGCACTGAACATCAGAAGATTGATAGACTTAGTATTCAGGATCCTTAACTCTTACTCGTAATTAAGCACTGGATTTTTATATGGATGTTTTATACATTTTAATTTTCCGATCTTTTATTAGAAAATTCTATTGTTGGTCATTTTTATTCAATACTCAGATATTTGAAGCTCAGATATTTGAAGTCAAATTGTTGATAGAACCAAAATTGGTCTTGTGCCTACTCTTAAATTGTTTGACACATATGATTAACAAAAAATTCCAATTGTAAACATAAATTTTAAGGTTTGTTTTTAATCTCTTGACACAGTTATTAAATTATCCAAAGCAAATTAATTCTTTTTCTCAATAGCTTTATTGATAAAATGGCAATATTTTTAATCAATTTTCAAACAAAATTAAACAATTAATCTTTCAAAATTTTGCAAAATAAACTCAATAACAAATAAAAAAGGCAACAAACAAACATATATTAAGAATGAAGCAATACGATGTCACGCAAATATTTCTCATATACCATACCATACCAACCAACCTTAAACTAACGTTCACTAAACAAAAGTAAAAGAAACAAATCACATGAAACGTAGCAGGTATTCAAAAAAAGACTAGATAAAGTTAAAGAAAAAAATATAAATAAATGCTCTTATGCACGCTTAGCACAATAAGCACATATTAAATGCGTTTTTCATTTTACGTTTCTGTTTTTTTTTTTTTTGTGTTTAAAATAAAGCCAAAATACTTAAATAGAAAAATTACACAATATTGCGTGCAAATAAATAAATTGAAGACGAAACATGAAAATCAATAAGTCATAATTGTGATGAAAAGATGAGTTGTTAAGTATCGTTATAGACAGACAAACAAACACATCATTATCATCATCATTATGTGAAGCAACAAACGTAACGATGAAGATGGTTTATTTGCATTAGGCAAGTAAGAAATAGAAAAAAAAATATATTTCAGAATTAAAGGTTATTTTATTTGTTTTTATTCAACAAATTCTACTAAAATTAATAAAATGATTAAATTTTGAAATTTCCTTTTCAATAAATTGCAATGTTATTGATTTTGAAAATAAAAGACTTAAGCCACAAACTTGATTTAAAGTTTCTTAACTAAACAAAGACAAATGCTTGCAAAAAGCAGAAAAAACAATTCAATATTGTTAATTTTTTTTTTTATTATTTTACAATAAATACAATGGGAATATATGAAAAAAATACATACAAATAATAATATAACGTATAATTATTTTAAGCTTACTGTGCTAACTAAAACTCATTAAGTGCCAAATACCCTTAGGAAAAAAAAATAATTTTTTTTAATGAAAAAAAATCAGAAAGAAAAACGTAATGAAAATGAATGTATGTATGTATGTAAGCTACAAAAATGATGAAATATTTCTTGCTTTGAATGGTAATTTTAAACCATTTCATATAAGATTTTGTCATTCTTTTAAAAGCAACAGTAGTACCAGCAAATCATATATAGTTTCTCATCTCATCATCTCTACTAACGCAAGTTAATCTTAATAATGATGTTGTAGCAGGCGATGACTATAATGTTTTTAATGATAATTATGATGTTAAATTAAATAATTTTTCGTTTTTTTTTTGTTTCTTTTAAATTTTTTTTCTTGTACTTCTTTTGTATTCACGTTTTTTGCATATATACTAAGTCTGTCTATAGTGTGTGGTATGGTATGATGGATTGTGGTTGTTGTATGTCGTGCGAATTTATTTGATTGACTTTTAACAAAAAGCCATCTCTTCTCTTATTGTTTATCTATCTATTTCGTTTAGTATTTCTACTATTATTTCTCTATTATTTCTTATATCTTTTCGTGTTTCTGTTCACATAATACCTTATAATAGTATCACTCTCAAAGGGGGGTATAAACAAAAATTAAAAGAAAAAATTTTTTAATATTGCAACATAGTTTTATAATGTAGTTTGTTTTTTCATACAAATGCAAATACCGTTATATTTAATGAATTTTTTCTTTTCTAATATCAAAAATCAAAAGGTTTTTTTTTTTGTTTTTTGCTTTTATAATAAATAGCTTATCAAAAATATATCACCCGGTGTTGTGATAGAAACGATTGAAAGGTTTCAATGCTAATTTTAAAATCAATAGATTTTCAATCAATTTATGCAAATATTTAGTTAACGTCATATGTATATGAGTAATAAAAAAAGTGATTCATTAATAAAAATTTGGTTTTTACATGGCACGTTGAAGTTCCAATGAAATTAAAGAAAGTTAAAATAAAAAAAATCATTATCAGTTGTGAATTTTTTGTATTAAAAAGATTTTATCTTTCCTTTTTCAATATTTATAATTTAACGAAATTACTTTTAACAATCAAAAGTTATTCGATGTAGGAGTTTAAAATGAGGAATTTAGCAATGTTAAGACATTATTTGAGTGCTTCAAAAATTTCGATGACATGTTCTCACTGTAGTCATAACAATACTTTTGGCCGATAAATGGTTATTTGCAGGCAAATAATATTGAACAAAAAATTATAAAGCAAGGAAAACTTCTAAATTTGTGAAATATCCAACAAGCAGAAGTTTTATGAATTTTTCAAGCAACAGAAGTTCATTAAAATGCAAGACAATTGGGTACCATATCAGCTGAAGCTAGAAGAAGTTGCAGCTTAAATACACATGCCTGCTGAAACAGAGGTGATGAACATATGAATCAACGTTAAAGCAAATATCGATGGCACCAAGTTAATTAATTCTCTGTACTAAATGAGATCTAAGAGATTCTGTTTATTGTAACCTGTTTTAGTTAAGTCACTCGATGACCATCCCATTGTATTATTACGGCATGCAATTAATCTTTTTGTAGCAAGTATTGGCTGAAATATAATCGGCTTACTATGTCAGATGCGAAAAAGTATGCTTCACAAAGGCCAATGGCCTAACACCCGTTCTTTAGTCAAGCGGTGTACATATCTTTCTCTTTATTTTCCACATCAGTATCAAGAGCTTTCCGGTTAAGTGTGCTAATATTTAGAGAATCCTAGGGGCATTTTAAAAAGTCATTTGAATATATAAGTTAAACTTGAATGTAATCATAGGGGTTTTCGCCGCAAGAAAAAGTAGTCGCAGGCAATGGAGATATGAGCTATCCCATTTGAAAAATGTAAAAAAAATTTAGAAAATATAAGTTAGATAATAAGTAAAAAGAAAGGATAATAACAGGAATACCTAGCAATGTGACTATCAACTGAGCTTTAGAATATATGAGTTTGTTTGGAGAGTAATACATAAACTTGCAGAAAGAGACGTTACTTAAACCAAATGTGTGTAAGGGAATCTAAGTTTTCGGTGCATAATTATAAAAGCAAGAGGTTTAAGTTATGCATCAGATTATCTGAAGTAATCTAAGAATACTAATCGATCTCGTAAACAGACGCTGCTGATTCATAGAAAACTAGTTCAGGTTATGGACTGCTTTTAATGTTCCCTTGTTTTAAAATTTGTTGATGGAACAGTTTTGGAGAACCATAAATTTTAGGGAATTATGGTTGTTAAGATTCGTATCCAAGAGACTCATAAATCATATAGATTAACATATTAAACTATTATTCACTTTTATTATTCCATTTCCTAGAAATTAAAATTTTTTTATATGCTTTTACCTTAAAAAAAAAATATTTATGACCAGTTCTGGTGTCATAACTTTGTTATTTATTTAATATTTTCTATGGCTCTATGATATAAGTTATTATAATTAATAAACCATTCATAAATTTGTTCAAAATTTTAATTTTAACTTTAAATTTTTCCATTTTTATTTTTTTTTATCTTTACAGGTAAGAATTGTAGCATAAATTTTGTATTTCGTATTTCAATTATAACATGCACACAGGCATAACATCAAACTCTCCTCTTTAATTGATGATGAAGGTAAGATAATCTATGACCATCCATAACACATATGAACTCAGCGAGGCTTAACATTTTCTTGATGGTAATTAACATCAAAGATTCATATTAAGTGTGCGTGTGGCGAATGTTTAACAAAAGTACCAACAACAACAACAACAATAACAAAAATTAAAAATGTTTTCAAAATTAGTTCAATTTAAATTAAACAAAAGCTCAACATGAGCAATGGTCAGCCAATTTTATGTAAAAAAAACTTGCACATCACATTACAATACGCAGTGGTGCCACCCCTAATGTTTCAGCAAGCTTCATACTTAAAAATTAACTACAAATTGCTTTATTTGTTGTACGGAATACCTTAAACGCCTACTTTTCAATTGCATAGAAAAACTGTTAATTTTTATTATTTTCAAGGTTTTCTAAAAATAAAAATCAAAAAAAAAAAACAATAAGTGCAGTAATAATGGATTTTTAACATGTATGTGTAGTAATTGTTGGTATGGTGTATGGTATTATTAGCTGAATTATATTTTTATTTTAATAATAGAAATAGATTTTTTTAATTTCTTATTTAATGTATTTATGTAATACTTTCGTTTTCGTTCATAGATTTTTTTTACATAATTTTGTATAAATGCTCGCTCGTGGTGAATGTATAACAAATTTATTTTCACGTTTGAAATATTTAAAAGGAGTGTTTGTGTCTTAAGTCTTTTGTTATCTTATATGAGAAATGCACACCGTTTTTTATTTGTTTTATATTTTTTAATTTCCTTTTTGTGGTATAATACGATATTATTTTTAATTGATTTGGACCAGAAGAAATTAATATTTGTGTGTTAACAAAATTTAAAGCAAATACTTCAATTTCATAGTTGAATTAATGAAAATAAATTTGTTTGTGTAGTTTTGGTTCCTGTATTTTAACATCTGATTTTTTTTTCTAGAAAGCAGCGCTTTTCCAGTTTCAGAATTTAATTTACTTTATATTCTTAAACGGACAAGAACTTTTCTGAAGCCCTTGTTTAAGAAAACATCATTTTGGTCCGTAAAACTCCTGTTCATTAATACCTTAAGTATTCCGTCAACGACTTTTCCAAACTTCAGATTGCGGCTTAAATTGAAACAACAACAATTCCCTGCCTAGTTGGTTCTCTTCAACCCTTCTGTCACGATTACGATCTAGTTTCATACACCACTTATGTTGTGTGTGTTAATTTTGTGGCGGGACCCTACAGTTTAAAGTTGACTCTGAACGACAGATTTGTGAGAAACTTTTCATGACAATTTTATTTACTCTCAGAGTTATTGACAGAAATCCGCTGAGAGGTTGTTACCGAAGAAATATTTTTCCATATTTCGTTGAACCGTGGCCTCACGTCTATCACACCAACACTCTACTAACTAGACTACGACGGCTATTAATATCAAAACAAACAAATCCATTTATCAGGTACAAGTTTATCCACCAGGAACCCGTATTAGATTGACGCAGTAAGCATTGAAAGGAGTCGCGGCATTTGTCAACAAGTTTAGATCAGAATGTTGCATATAAAACCGATCTGATTGCTCATTTTATCACTTTTATAGCATGATAGACGGCCGATCGAAGAAAACGAAGAAGAATGATAGAAATATCATTAGGACATTGGACTTTGCGACTAAATCTCTTGTATTATTAACAAGTTCATTCAAATTAAGGTAGTTTCGAAGTAAATAGCACTCGTTACCGTAGCATTAAGAGGTGTAAGAAGATTTTTTATGTTTACTAAGGATTAAAGGTTTATTAAGGATTACACAACCCTTCAGTCAGGATTATTGACCTAGTTTTTCTCACCACTTATGTTGTGTGCGTTAATTTCATACATGAGTGGCGGGACCTACAGTTTAAAGTTGACTTCGAACGACATATTTTTGAGAAATTTTTCATGGCAAGTTTATTTTGAACTCTCAGAGTTTTTGCCAGAAATCTGCTGAGAGGAATTCGCCGAATGAATACTTTTTGTATTTTGTTTTACGGTAACTTCCTATGGAGCAGAAACTGTATTATTAATTAAGCCTTGAAGTTAGCGTAAGTTTTGTTAAGATCACCAACATGTTTTAAGAAAAAAATTAGAATTTCTGTACAAAAATAAAGAAATTTATTCTTTATTAACTCAAATACGCAATATTTCACGTTGTCTTATATGGTGTAAATCAAGAAATGCCTTTATAAGTAAATATAATAACAGCAATTAGCAAAAAAAAAAAATATACGGTTTTCATGACGGAAGAATGTTTTTTGTTTTTGTATGCTTATGATACAGAACAACAAAGATGAAATGCTTAAATGGATGACCTAAAATGACCAGATGTGCTGCTCTATAACCAACCCACATTATTTATTAAATATTTATGAAATATTATTATAAACGGAAACTTGTTCAAATTTATTAAGGCATGCTATAGGCTCTTACTTAGTTTTATAGCTTTATATGTATATATGCATGTATGTTTGTATGTGTTATAAAAGTTTTTATAAGTTCTGACGTGTGTTGTGACTTTACAATGAACCCTTTCCATGTTAATAATGTTGTTTATCGTTAATGTCCGCAGAAAAGAAACCGTAAGAAACGGTTCTTATTGAAAAGAAACTGTTGTGTGCCACATGAAAACTTTGATTCTGTTTTTGTTGTTACTTTTTCATTGAACATAACCAAACGACCTTGTTAAATAATTCGGAAAAAATACAATTTTTTTTTTTTAAATTTGTGCTGGTTGGTGTTTTTACTTTAAAATAAAAAAAAAAACAATTTTTTTGTTTAATGATTTCAGTTTTACACGATAAAGTTTCTGCATGATTGCAGTATAAACTGTTACCGACATTAAAGGCAGTTATACTTACAAAAATGAAGGGCTTCCAATGCAGTTATTGTTTCTCTCTTTCTCATTTTTTTGTTTTTTTCTTTTTTTTTCATATTGAAGGTCATTTTTCCGTTTTTGTTTCAATTACAAAATCAAGAGATTGTATATTTTTGTGGGTTTATTAACATTTAATGAATGAATTGCAGCTCCACATAGTATACATATAATATAGCTTGCGGAAATAAATATTGAAAACAGAAGAAAAAAATTAATTTTTTGTTGTACGTTGTGTGTCATTTAATACCTTTCACAATAAATGCGGAATATATGAGTAATTTTATTTTTACTTTTTACCCATTCCAATAATATATTGTTTGGTTAATGGGAATGTTGGCTTAATGCAGCCTATTATAAGAAAATGACATTGAATTGGTGTAAAAGAAAAACTACGAAAAACAGAAGAAGATTTAAACCCAGAAAAAAAAAGTAAAAATATTATCCAGCTGCGCTTAACTGGTTAATTGTTAGCCTATAACTTAGCTTTGCTGCTGACTATTTAATACTTCAACAGTGTTTATTGCTAACATTTCTTTAAGCCATACATCTTTTAAATGTTGTTTACAAATATTTTAATCCACTTAGTTAATTTGCTTAATTGTTTGCCTTTCAAGCCCAGCTTAGCATTAAGAAAAATTGATGGACAGTAAACGAATGCGGAAAACTTTGCTCTTGTATTTTGTAATACCAATACCATCGTTTAAGCCTGAATAATATTCGCATTAGTTTTAATGTGTAAGCTTTTGTTTCAAACCATATACCATATTTTATATTTAAAGTTTTTTTTTTTTGCTTTCAAATGCCTCATTTTCATTGCAGTAGTTACGATGGCATTTTATAAAAATAATTATTGCCAATATGATTAATGTTTTTAATAAAAAATAAAAAAATAAGAGTTTTTCGTTAATTTTTTCTTTTCGTATTGATGATAAATTAAAAAATCATGTAAATCTTATATACAAAATGACATCTGGATTTTGTATAGTAATATGTACGTAAATACAAGGAAACTAATTTTAATAATTTTTTTATGCCATCAAATAAAAACACCATCTGGTCATTTAATAATGTTACCCATGTAAGTAAATAAGAGTTGGTTCATAAGGAACTTGCATTTCTATCGATCTCAATCAATAAAAAATTCTTTAGATCGCTGAAATGCTTTTTTTTCAAAAATTAATGCAAAATTCATGGTATTCAGGATTACGATCTCCGATTACAAGGGACTATACAATAGTTTAAGTGTATGTTTAAGAAATAGGAATCAATCTGTATAGATTATAGTGTCCTTCCTTTAAACTATCTATGTGTATAACAATTGGACAGTCCAGTCATAAAGCACAATCACTTCTGTTAAATTGCATAGTTTTTATGAACCTAATGAAACGTCTAGCGTCAATAGATGTAATATTGTCAATCAAAACTGTATACAAAAGAACCTCTCTTTAGTCACCATATTGTCAGATCATAGATTGACGAAGAGCTGATGATTTTAGCTTATAATCAACATGTAAATGAGACAAACAATGCAATGACTAAGTCATCTAAGTTCAAGAAATAATGAATTTACTATACATTTTTGACAGCTTGTTTACAACCAAATAACTTAAGAGCCAGGAGGTAATATTTGGAATTATCCCAATCCATTTTTGGATTCAAAGACATGGTGGTAGAGTGTTGCCTGTATTACAGAGTGTGAAAACTAGAAAAAAAATACAACATTGTACAAAGGTACATAATACCAACTAATGCTAAAATATACGTATAATAATGTACTGTAGGGTAATAATTTTCCAGAAATATCATCGAAATAGAGTTAAATTCAGGCTTAATGCAAATATATTAGGTTTGAAAGATTTATGCAACAAAACCTAGAAATGTTCGAATGAAAAATATCTTCTTGTCTACTCTTCCATATATAATGGGTCATTACTACCCTTCAGATAGAAATCTGATGAAAGCGTGCATTTTGTTCAAGATGCCTGACCTGTTGTTTGCTCCACAGCCTTTACGATTATTGATGTTCTTGATTACGTAAAATGTTTATGATGATTTAATATTTAAAACATTAAGAAAAAATATTCCTTTTTATTATGATAGTAATTAAGCAATTATTCAGAATATTATCTGCTAATGAAAGTTTTTTTTAAAAATTTAAAATTCAAATTCCTTAATTCCTTGATTTTAAATGATTAAACAACTCACCGCAAATATTCTATTAATCAGACATCATCACATAATAAATCATTACTATCAAAAGCGTTGTTTTATTTCTCTTTTTGTTGAAACAAAAAACATTTAAAATTAATTTTATTTCCTTTATTAATAATCTTTTCTATCAAAACAAAACAAAAAAATAAATAGGCTTTCTTAATTATGCAATATTTGAGGATATTTAAACTTGTATTTGACTCGAGTTTTTTTTTTCTAAAACATACAAAACAAAACAAAAGAAACGAATTAATTAATAATAATGTCATGAATTTTGTTTTATTTAAAACAGCCACGAAGTAGAGAGTGAAAGAAAGGCGTACAATTATTTTTAATACATACAATTTAAGCAACAGATAATGTTTCTTTGTTTCTGTGTTGTACTGTTTCCACAATGCCGCAATATTTGCACCATGCAACAGTCACACTATCAGTATTTGCGGCAAGGTCATTGAAATATGTTTTGACTGTGATTGTAGTGGCTGATTTTGGTGTTTTTTTTTCCTTCAGTATTATTTTTGGAAATTTTGTTTTTGTGAAGTAATTTGTTATGATTTTTTAGGTAATTTTAGTAATTGTTTTGATTTTTCTTTTTTGGATTTTATATGAGCACTCATTGTTAAATTATAATGAGGCTTTAGACGTTAGCATATAGTAATGATGTTCACTGCTAATAATTGAAAGTGTATGTATTAATGATGCATTGAACTTTGTTTACGAATTTGTTATAGTTCTTTAGCTCAAGTATGGTGATGAACTAGATGGTGAATGCATTGTCATTTATTTAGAATATGTCAGAATTGCAGCATGACAAAAGGTTACCTTGCTGTGTACAATACACAAAAAAAGGTGATGATAGTGTCCGTTCCAAATATCTTGGAAGCATGCTACTACTCATTGCTTATAAGATAAATTAAGTGAGGTCAGATGGCATCACCACATGCACTTACGTAAGGTTGCTCTTTATTCTAATTTATTATGTTCATGCTACTGCCACATTCCATTTAAAATGAAAGACTCTGATGTACACTATTTGGAAGAGACTTTCTTATATACAGGACAATGTACTGTATGAATATGCCAGATTCAGCGTAAAAGAAAGCCGTAAAACAACAAAACAATGAAACTCCTGCCGTAGTTTATTTTAGAAGTCAATGTCTGTTATTTACTTTTCTTATTTACTTAATGCTGTTTTTCAGATTGTTGGAATTCTAGAGTCTCATATTATAAATAGATTAATTACTCACCATACTCACCTACCAGCAGGTTTAAAAAATCGCATGTGAAAGCAACATCTTATTGAAATCACATTACACTCGGCATTCCATTGACGGTAACATGGTAATTTTCATAATTCTTAAAGAAATACGATCCATTAAATTCTTCTGTGCGTAGACTTCAACAAAAAGTGAATTTTAAAGAATGCATTCACAACTATTGAACTGTCTTTGTCTACTCTTCACAACAAATTCTGCAATTTTGTTTATGGACTCACAAATTTTGATAATAAAATCCAATAACTTACAAGTGTTGTTTATTTGAAATTGCTACATGCCACGAATCTTGTTTCTGTAATCAAATTGCAGAGTATAATTCGTTTGTAAAAATTGTTTAAGGCAATTTTATAAATAATTTTAAAATTCCATAATATGAACCAGAGATCAGTAATAAGTATTCAAAACGATGAGCACATTCGAGTCATACTTATAATTTCATATACTTATAGGCATTCATACTTATTTTGATATCATACTCATACTACTTATGCTCAAAGTTGAAAATACTCGCCATATTCATACTTAACAATACGCATGATGTTATTGACTTCGATTCGTCTCTACTTAACATTTACGCGAAATACAAAATAATATGATTCGCGTACGAACACTACTATACTCACAAGGAGATTGTGTGTATGCTTTGTGTGTTGTCTTTGCCTTTCCTTACTCTTTGTAACAACAACAAAGGCTGTAAATATTTATTCACTCGAATCTCTTATAAGTATTTTTCTAAATTTATGAATCAGAGTAGGCGTACGTATCAAACACATTTCGAATGTTGTGAGTTTGATGTCAACGTTGTACTCATACTCATTGTAACCTGTACTTATAAATCAATGTTGTAGTGAGTATGAATGAATCAGAGTAGTTGTATTTGAATTGAAGTGCTTATGAGTAGCGAAAGAACGATTCATTGCTGATTATCATTTTATATTAGATCAAATAGGTTTCTTTGAATTTTTCATTGCAGTGGTTTAACAAGTGCTTGTTTGAAACTTACTTGGCAAGTTAGTTCTTCAATGCCAAATAAAATTTCGGAGTCTGCTAAATTTTTTGTTCAAGAACAAACGCAGTTGAGCTTAACCTACATATAGTTAAGAAGTTTCTTTTGAATATATTGTATAAATATAGTTTCTTAAGTTTGAAAATTACATTTTAAAAAATAATTTTTGTTTGAGAAATAAGTTCTTGGTTGTCAAATTGGCCTTCGAAGACGGATGCATTGTGTGTCTAATATGAAACAATGTTGAGCCTCACCCACTTTTATTTCATGTTGTTTTCTATAGTACTTCCTCTAATAGAAACTTTTTAATTTATAGTAAAGATATATAACCTGATCTTATCAATGCAATATTTCTGCAAAAATTATTATAATCATAATTAATAAAATATTTTGCTAAATGTTTGAAATCTAGTTTCCTTATCTTTAAAGCATGTGTTCTAAGTCTTTTGATTTTTGATAAAATTAAGTGTGAAAATATAATAATCCATAAATTTTTGCATAAATAAAACACAATAAAGCCGTTTACTTCAGGCTATTGTTTTAAAATAAACAACAAATAAATGATAAAAAAAATTTTTTTTTTTTAATAAATATTTAACGCTTTAATAATTTAAAAGAAATTTCAAATTAAATCAAAAATATTTAAAATGTATGTCTAATTGGACAACAACAAATAACAGAGTAAAAGGAAAATCAATTAATCGACTCTCCCAATGGTATTAAAAATGAACAGAAGCATTTAAAACATATTGAATCATTTAAAATACATACATACGTATACAAACAATGACAGCAAACAAACAACAACAGAAAATATTCAATGTCAGCAAAGACAAAAAGCCGCAAATTATTAACCAGTTTAGAAATGTTTATTTTATTATTATTTTTTTTTTTCAAGCAAAAGTTTTCAAGTCTGTTTTCTTCAGTTCGTTTATTGGTGAGCAGCTTCAGAAAATTACTTTCTGGGGGCAATTTATTCACCTCAGTAAAGATGTTGCCAAAAAGCTAAACAAATATTGGAAATTTTATAAAAAAAAAATTCAACACAATATTACAAACAAACTGCATTAAACAACCGTTATGTTTACTTTGATCAAAACTAAAGTTTGATGACATTTTTATGCAACACAATAAAAACGGAAAAAAGTAACGAAAACTATTAAATCAGTGTAATAAAATATTTTCTTTTTTTTTGTTTTTGTTTCTCTTTGTTTTTTTTGTTTGTATTTTATTGCATTTTACAGATGTTTCGTTTACATGCAACAATATTTAGTTGATTTTCCTTATTTAATTAAAACAAGTTACTTGTATTGCATTTGTTTATTGTCATTATTATTACGCCTATTGGTTCAGGTTATTTTTATTACTAAGTTTTTGTTTGTGTCTCTTCTGTTTCTGTTTTTTTTTTTGTTATTTAAACTTCTTCTGCATTGCTATTTAAGCCTTGTTTAGAGTTACACTTACACTCTCAATTTATTAAAATATATTTTCTTTATTTATTAAACAATTTATAATAATTTTTAACTATTCCCATAACGCCATAAATTTAACAAACTTTTTTAATTATTTTATTGGAGAAACAGATAGTGGTTTATGGTTTTTAAATAACCCAAAAATATGCAAATTTATAGGAATGCTATTATGTTATCGAGATCTGCCTTTTGTCCTGGTATTTCTCAGGAGATAATATTTACATAATTTCTGGAAATTTTATTATTAAACCCTCTAGCGAGATATCGCCAGAAGATTACTTTTTGCTTTTAGTCCATAATAAAAGAATTCGATTCAATTATTGAAAGTTTAAACATATCTAACATGATAGGTTATAATATGAACCTATTACCAGGAGAACTTGGTGCTGCATACATTTCCGGTAAGGATCAAGTGATTCCAATTCACTATAATAGCCTTAAATACAAACCACTCACAATTCCCGCCCTGTAAAGCAATATTACAGCCGTCGTTCCCTTTAAAAGATAGATTACCAGATTCTTCTAATATTAAGCTAGCTTCCTCTATGAGGAAAAAGTCATATGGTCTTTTTGGCTTGTCACTTTTAATACGCTAACATGTGCAATTATCTTCCTTCGCAGTAACTTTTCCCCACAACCGCTTCCCAAATTTGTCAATAATCTTCTCTGAGATCATATTCTTTGTTACATGCCACCGAGCTTGTTGCACTGAAAAATTTCAGCTTTGGCTTATAAATTAGTCTCTGTCCCTTACAAATACCTCGTAGTTAAGTATATTCAATCATTCTATATAAATAGTTTCTAAAGTATGCATGAAGAGCTGTTTCTTTAATTCTGAATAACAATATGGATTTTAGGCAGACAATATTGTGTTTTTGTCATAAGGGAATGCTGTTTGCAGTACCATATATTGTCATGTATATGTTATAAGAAATGATACATGATTAGAGCATGCAGTATTCATTCGATTCGTACTTTCCTAGTTTATTGGTTATTAACAATCCAATTAACGGATTTCGGCCTGCCCTAACACAGGACTTCCTTTTCGCGTCTTCTGCAAATCCCCGTATCAAATACCCATCTCGCCGGAGCATCCTTCACCATTCCAACGATATGGTCGTGCCAGTGTAGCCGCTGGACGCTAGTGCAGTGTACAACATCAATATCGTTGAGGAGCTCATACAGCTCATTATTGGATCGGATGCGAAAATCATCGCCAAATCGCACTGGACCGAAGATCTTACGTAGTGCTTTTCTTTCAAATAATCTCAAAGCTGTTGCATGCCGTTTCAGTGTTTTTTCGTTTTTCATTTATTATTATCATTTGCAAAAGAGTTTACACAACATTATCACAAATATATTGTCACTGTAGCAATGCGAAATCTTAAATATTAAAATATTTTCTTGTGAATCACATACATATGTTTCTCACGAATAGGAATGCGACAAAATTAGTCATGTATGCTGAAAAGATTCAGACAAAATGATATTCGGCCTTGTTATACAAAAGATACCCAAATGAGATAAAAAAACCCTTGACTTTTATTTTTTTTTTCTTAAAATGTTAAAGAAAAAAATAAAAAAATTTAAAACAAAAAAAACTGTGAATTGTGACAAAAAGTATAAATCAAAAAATTCACAATAATTAAACAAATATAATGAGCTTAAGTTAAATGCCTTTTAAACTTTTTTGCCTCCCAAGTGTGTAATCAAAATACAAAAAAAAAACATGCTTTAGGGTATTTTTATTAAATGCTTAGCAGCAATTAATTTAAATGCATTAAATAATAGAGAGAATAAAAGATTAAAAACCTTTTTATTTAAATACATTAACCGTTTGGAGTATGTTTCGTTTAGAAATGAAACAGAATACATTTGTAGAGATATTGAATGGCAAACAAAAGACTTAAGAAGCAAACTTTTTGTAAACTTAAAACACTCATACCTCAATGGGTTAAATATATTGAATTTTTTTTTTTGCATTGATTATAATTTATTTCAATTTGCAAGTGTCATTTATTGTGTTTTTTCGTTTGTTATACGCTTGAATATTTTTTGTTTAATAACTTAACAAATTCTGGTTAATGAAGTTTGTTTTAGTCATTAAGCACATGCTGTGCATAAGTCTTTGCATTTTTATATCAAATTATTAACAATATACAAATTAATTAGGTTATCGTTTAAGTTAATAATTTTTTTCTATTTTTTTATTTAATAAATACCTATTAAACCACAAGTTGTTTTGAACAACCAGCGGAGATTGTAAATTACTTAAGAACTATTTATAAATTTACACAAAAAGAATGCATAACAAGTGATGTAATTAAGCATATGTTATTGATAATATGATTACATTTACTTTTTTCTTGTGAATCTCCTAAAAGAAACTTAAAAAAAAAATAATTTTTAAAAATGTTCCCTATTAGTCATGTTAATCAAACTAGCATTTTATGGTTTGTTGGGTGTTGTTATCACTATTGTAATTAAAGTTTTGTAACGATTTATCTGCCAATAACTAA
Organism: Sarcophaga peregrina; assembly: GCA_014635995.1. Taxonomy (NCBI): domain Eukaryota; kingdom Metazoa; phylum Arthropoda; class Insecta; order Diptera; family Sarcophagidae; genus Sarcophaga; species Sarcophaga peregrina. Next base: position 15,130,280 of record CM025791.1, on the reverse strand, counting down.
CGAACATGTCAGATTAAATGGTTGTTTGAAGATAAATAGACACTTAATGACGCTCTATAGAAATATAAATTGGAAATAAAAATTTAGTCTTGCTTTATGCTCAAATAACTGGAAATAATTTGTTAATTATGTATGTATGTATGTATGTATGATTCTAAAGTATAATAAGATTTTCCAAGGCTCTACTATATTATTCATCCATAAACTATGGCACATAAAATAGAATTGTATATATGTTACCAGCTGTTGGTTATGATTTTAAAAGTAGAATTACAATTCAAGTAATTTAACTTGATTTTATTACACATTAAGCCTTGCATGTTTTAATGCTGGAACCAATTCTGGAAATATTTTGCACTTTTAGTGACTTTAAATACAAACTTTATATATTTTTTTATATTTTATGAACATTCTTTCTATTTCTTAGATAAAAAAGAACAATCATCACATTTTCTTATGGCTTATAATTACAAAAAAAAGTATTTTTACTGACCAAATAATTTTGTGATGCAAACTTGTGGATAATAACTTTGCTGTAAACCTAGACAACTAATTGAGACTAGGCGTTCGATTTTTATGTTATCAATTGACATTAACCCTTGTGTTACCCCTTGCAAGTCTCCAATAGTAATACGATAACTCCCACTTTTCCAAGCTTTAGTTAATCAAGAACTTCTTATAATTTTACAAAAACTGCCTAGAATATAAAATCTCACTGAAGGCAAGAACTGTAGAGAAATATCATCGCCTGACATAATTAATAAGGTTTTCGAGACTATCAAGTTGATGGATTTGGTAATAAATTTATGCAGGGATAGTCCATAGTTGTAAAGTTGTATTTTTGCAGCCTAAATATTCTAAAAATTTGTAGTTTTTCAAACATTCCCAATTTACTTTGAATCAACTTTTTTGTAAACCAGGCTTCATATTCATACAGAAGCGTAGCGAGAAGGCAGTTGTTGAAACTATGATGGTTAGTTCTGACCTTGTATATAATAGAGTTATCTGCACAGTTATTTAAGGGCTTCAATTGACTTTTAATTTAACGCTTTACAACCATATCACTGTCATAGCTCAATGCAAAAATAGTTAAATTGCTCAGATGTAAGCTTTTCTCTAGAGAATATTTCTGAGCATGAAAAAACTTCAACAAGTTATTCAATCTGAATTTAATATGCTTCTCTTTAGCCTTAGCTATAATATGTTTTCATTTTATACCAGAGAATAATTATTCTGTTTTCCGTTCTTATCACAAAGCCTGTAGGAGAGTTTACATTTGTCATTCGCATAATCAAACGACTTTTACTAAATATCCGGCCTAAGGGAATTTCACAAGTGTTACAGAAGTATTGCACAGTGAAAAAATAATAAGAAAATTTAAAAAGTAGGCAGTCCTATAATATTTAGTCGAAAAGATCTGATATATCACCTCCATACAGTATTTTACATTAGAATTTCTCATAGATGTTGGCCAATAACATATTTATACTTCTGTTGTCGGCCCATAAAAGGAACCAGTAGCCTTGTAATAATCCACAAAAATGATATTTCATTTCAAATAAATATTCAATTATTATGCAGGGTATTAAACTGACCAACGTGTTTTTCTTTAGCTCTTGTTATATCTGTCAACCATTCAGCAAGGAAAGCTTGCATATCCCATATATGTGAATAAACTGTGGTGTATACATCACGAGTTAGTCTCTAAGAAGGATCCCAAATAATGATGTTGACTCCTGTCGCCTTGCCATTTTGTAAAGCTTAGATAGTTCATTCGATATTTTTTTTAAAATTATGTTCACAATATTATTATCGTTGACTAGTCCGATACCCTGCCTTTATTCTATTCAAGATGTTCTATCCATTATTTGAGTTGCTTATTATTGAATAGGTGATTGGCCTCAGCTTTTATGGATAATCCTACGTAAACTCATAAACATAAGCGAGTTATTTTATATTAAAATTGAAATTTTTTATTGAAATTTATTTATATTGATGGCAGCTTTTTCAATAAATCTCAATGGTTTTTATTTCATATTTCTAGTACCTCTGGCGTGAATAAGTAACTACAGTTCAGTGCACCTTAAAATTTTCTAAATTATTGCTTGGCTTAATATTAAACAGGATTTAATTTTAAAAGTCGAAGATAAAATAATAAAATATTGCTCTCTCTTTATACGAATGACATATTTTACATGAGTTGGTTGGTGTTCGCCCAATTTAATCGAAATATTTCTTATAAAATAATTTCACCAATATTCACAATATTTTTGTTTGTTTTTTTCTTTTGCTGTTAACCAGCAGTTTTTATTTTATGTTTTTTCTTTGTAATAAAACAACATGATTTGTTAAATTCAAAAAATACGAGACAAATATAACAATCAACGCCTTTATGTTTACATTGACAATAAAGTCATGTAGGTGACTTGTGAACATACAATCCTTTGCTGGTAAAGCCCTTATAAACATGTTTAAGCTGGCAGCAGGCTTTATACACTCTATGGATTTATGGCTACCAGATTAAAACGTCGTCTATGTTTTATGGCCGCAGTCAACAAATAAACCTAGACAATGACATTGTGTTACAGCAACGAGAAAAAAAACTAAGGAACAGGAAAAAATTATTAAAAGAATTTTATCGTGTTCTTAGGAAATGTTGGCTTACAAAGAAAACAACACAACACAACACAAAGCATTAAGCCGTTTAAGTAATGTTGAGAGTGTCAGTTGTTAATGATTTTAACATCCTTAAAAAAGCCATCATCATCCTTTTTTTTTGCATTTGCTGCCTTTAACAATATCAAATCTATTAACACGGTTTTACACTTTTCCTCCATATATGAGAGGGGATTTATGACCAAAAGATTATGGCGTTTCAAAAGCAATTGGAATTTCTACCCTTTTTCGAGACTGCCTCAAATTGAATTCTCTTGCAGATTTGTTAACGTCTAATAAATTTGCACTTTTACAACTGAGGGCGTTCGTAACATCATATAAAATACCATTGCAGCATGCCTTACACAAAGAATGCGTAGGTTATTTTGAGTGCTTGTAGTTTGTGTAACGATCACTTAACAATGATGATGTGTTTGTTTTATTGTATCTTTTTCTGCTTTGTACTCAAGAGGTTGCACGCAGCAGATGCTTTTTTGTTGATTGTAAAATAACAATAAAATTGCTTTGTTACCACATGTATTTCATTTTTTTTTTTAATTTTATTGTAACTCTACAATCTCCTTGTAAGCGTTTAACTGGAATGTTGTTTATTTACTACTCATATATGTATGATTAAACATGATAAAGGTTGTAGAACTAAACTTGCTTTTGTATTTTGTTTGACATCACAATTGCAAATTATTTTTCTGTTTTAATTTTTTTTTTTCGAAAAAATTTCAATTTAATTTGCTATTTTTAACCCATTTATAATGGGAATACAAAATACTTCATCTCAACATTGTGTATCTGATTCATGTTTATGAAACATGTAATCCTATTTGATGGCATACATTTACGTGACATAAATATTTAATTTTTCAAAAATAGGGTTTGTTGTCTAAGTCTTTTGTTTTATTTAAATAGATTTTGTCATATCTAAAAAAATATATACATACATGTTCTGTCATATTTTATGAAGTTATGTAAGATTATACATTCATAAATTCTGAATAGCAATTTTTTCTTTTTCTTTAATCAAATTTATTTAAAAATTGATTGAAAAAAATGTTTTAAAAATAAAAATTTTATTTTTGTCATAAACCTCATAAATTAAAAAGAAATTAATTAATTCATTCCATTTGTAACTACATGTCTGATGATGATAATTTTTGAATGCATAACATAAAAAATGTATTAAAATATTTTAATTGATACGTTAAATCGAAAAATGCTGTTGCACTACTTTTTTTTTTATTTGGATGCAAAATATTTAACATACATATTTGCCCATGTAGACCTTAATTAAAACAAGTTCTCTGCGAATTTATTAACATAAAACTTGATGACTTTAATGAAATCAAACGAAATTTGCATTTAAAAGACTTAAAAAAATGTGGTGTTTCAAGAAGTGACAATAGAGTAGGTAGTAGTATAATAAATTTCATGGGAGCTTTAAAACATTTTGATGAACTTTCAGAAAACATTAAGACAATACATATATGTTGGGGATGCACATCATTACTATCCCACAATATTTCGAAATGATTCCTTTAGATTACAAGTTTGAAACATGTTTTTATCTTAACATGGTCTCGAATGTAGATTACTGAGATTTCTGGTTTGTTTCATCTTCGCCATTAGCGTTAATACGGACAAGTTTGCCGGACTTTACATAATGTTTCGATTTGTTGCCGTAGTCTAGCAAATAGTATGTTTGTCCTAGAATTCAAAGCTAATATCTACTTGAAGAATATCTTTACTTACAATTTTATCTTGTACAATGGGTCAATTTCGACCTCCGGGTACTGTGCTTGTCTTGACCGACAGCTGCACGTCCTCTAACCTACAATTTTATCTTTTAACTGCCAAATAATTTAATAAAAATTAGTTTTTTTTTTAATTTATAACAAACACGTTAAATAATAATTATTTTCTTTATTTTCAGGTTCGTATTTTGAAAATAAAATTTAAAAAATAATGTTTTGGTATGTATAAAGAATTTCTAATCTCTAATGCTGTAGCTTTCACACATAGAAACTCTCTTTCTCTTATACTCGCTTAGTTATTTAACGAAATGTAAAGAAAACCTCCATACTTTTAGTTTAAAAATGTCAATTTCTTTTTTATTTTCCATTTAGTTGCTCACTAAAGCTTATTTTGAATATGTTCTATCGATCTCACTATACGAAGGAAATTTCATATATTTGACGTGGAAAACAAAAACAACTAAGGTGTTGTAAACCAGGATGAAATTGATGAAATAGTGCTTTTTGAAGATTGTTAACAAAGTAGAACTTGAAAAATTAATGCAAGCCAATTCTGCAGCATTTCCCAATATTGTTATTCGTTTATTCACACGAGTTCAATACGAAGTTGTTAAAAGAATATTTGGTACGCATAATATCGTTGTTGGGTATAAAAGTGAAAAATGAAATGCAAAAAATCCTCTCTTTCTAAGACTTGTAATGGCACAATGTTAATGTTCTGTACTTGAGAGGAGCTAGACGATGTGGACTATTATGAACTAGGAAATTATGGTTGATCTAGAAAGCTCTAAATGAAGTTCAATATGTAATCAACTTGATTTTATTAATGTCTTCAGAAGACGAGTGGTTCTCTTATCAAATATCTTTTTAGCTTCATTCGGGGTTACAACCTAGATTTCCGCACCACTTATGTTGTGTGCGTTGATTTTATATATGAATGGAGGAACCTACAGTGTAAAATCGAATCTGAAGGACAGATTTTTGAGAAAATTTTCATGGCAATTTTTTTTTTATTCGAAGAGTTTTGCCAGAAATCTGCTGAGAGGAAGTCGCCGGAGAAATATTTCTCATATTTTCGTTTTGATGTCTGACCTGGGGTTTGAACTCGGTCCTTCAGTCTAATAAGACAATACACTAACTTCTAAACTATGGCGACTTCCAACTTCTTATCTTATTTTCTTCAGATAACTCATATGTTGCCAAAAATAAACGGGAGGCAGGATGTTCTTACGAATAGTAGTTATAATAAAAATATATTATATGATATGTTGTAATAAAAATAATAATAATTCAACTATTTGCCATACGCCATTTCTCTTCTCCAAAAATTTACTGTACACATTCAAACGAAGTTCACTGCAGATAGAGTAGCCTTCTAATACTTTATATTAAACCTGCCGTATTGAATCATAAGATAATTTTACCAACCTTTCACAGTAGACGATCTAAAATGGCACATGTTATGCAGCCCATTTGAAATTGTTATATTAAATCATTGTGCAACGAAAAACTTTAAGATTAATTTTAAATCTGATGCTGTAAGAATGATGGTACTACATACAAGGCTAGTTTTTGCAAATAATTCCCATTTTAATTCATTTGCTCACCATAAAATAAGCTTGTATTCAAAACTAAGGCGTGTAAGAAATTGAATTGTGGGAAATAGAGCATATTTGTCATATGTATAGAACATAACATAACCTTCTAAGTGACCTCGTAGTATTGTGTAATATAGTGTATGACATTTAAAAAAGAAATACCTGTCAAGTTTATTGCTTAAGTCTTTCCTTTTTCGCCAAGATTCAAAAGTAAAAGAACAAACGAAACTTATATTGCCTTGAATATTGTAATAATAATTTATTGCAACTCATAAAGCAAACCATTAAACAATTGATACTAAATATATAATCAAATGAAAAAAACAACGCCTTTCAACAAAAACTTTTTGAAAAACAAAATAAAACCAAACTGAAAAAAAAAATCATAAAACTTAAACGTGAGAGCTGATCTGCTTATGGAAAATTAGACGTTTATTTTACAATTGCTTGTATTTAAATAAAATACTGAAATGAAAAAAAAAAAAAGAAAACAGAGAATTAATAAATTTAGTTTAATGACATTTTACAAGGTTTGACCATGAAACCATAGCAACAAAACTAGATGAGTTTTAAATGCTCAATAGAAATACACAAACAGAGAGATTATAAATTGAATTATGTGTGGGAAAATCTGATTGTAAACAATTTAAGCACAAAAACTGAAGCAATTAAATGAAAAGTGATATTAAAAATTATGTTTTTTTCTTTAATTAGAATTAATATGGTTTGCTTTGTAAAGTTTTCCATTTAAATAGTACCTACTTAAATTAAATTTATTGCTATTGGGAGTTGTTCTAAATAAATTCCTATTTAATCTCCTCTTATATTGTCTGTTGCTTAAATTCATTTTCAATTAAAATAAACAACAGCCAAGAACTTAAAAGCAATTTGATGTTACAAAACCAACACTTTCAAACCTTGTTGAAGATTAAGAAGAAGAATTTATTGCACTCTTAGTACTTAGCGCAAGATTACGTGGAAGGTATTGTACGTTTTTAAATTTAATGCAATAAGAAAACAATTTTTTTCGTCAAGTTGTTTATGACATGCATACTTCTTAACGTCTACGCTTATCTTAATTCCTTTGCAATTAATTGCAATTGAATGTCTTTAGGAAATTTCAATTGATTTTAATTGTTTGCATAATATTTAAGAGATTTTTCTATGACTCTAATTATATGCCTTTTATCAAACGCTTTAACTTTTTCTCTATTTCTTCACCTAAAAATTATTATTAATGCTCAACAACATTCATCATTATGTCTGCTTATTTTATAAAAAAAGAAAAAATAAATAAAATAATAAAAAATAAATAAAATAAAAAGATTCAAGTTAAATTTTTATAATTATTTCCGCATCTTCAGTGGCTAATTACCATAAACAAATTACTTTAAATGATTGATACCTAAAGGAAAAGTAAAACCCTAAAAAACACTCCTTGGAGATAAAATTTTATAAATGCATACCTCATTAATTAAGGCAATAAAAAGTCTTTGGTTTTAATGACAGCTTGACAAATTTGAAAGACAATTTGTCAATTGCTTTGTTTGCATATGTATTATTAGAAATGTGTTAAATCCATGCAAATGTGCATGGATGTATCGAAGAGTTGTCAACTGTTGATGCATTGTTCCTTGTTTGGGATTTCAAAATTATGCAAAATTTTCTCTGAATTATTCTGTCAATAATTTTTACTAACTTTGGCGTTATATGGTAAAAGAATTTTATAGTTTTAAGTGCGTAGCTCTTTCTGTTACTTAAAGCCAAACTCTTCTCGACAGACTACCGTACTGTGGCACAAAATACATAAGAAATATTTCATTTGGTAACAATACTACCCAATACTATCAATATTGCTGATGTTCTAGACACTTTTGTAAAAAATTGTTAAACAGAAATTAACTTTGCCTGAATAATCCATAGATTTGGAGTGATTGTTCCTTATCTTGATGGAGCTAGAGAAGTTGCTCTATGTCGTACTGTACTATAAGCTTCACACCGATCTTATTTCTTTGCAACAAAATTGCGATTTTCCATTGAACTATTGAGTATTGCATTTTAATGGGTGTTTTTCATGATCTTTTCCAGGCTGCACGTAGTGTTAATGTATGTTCCAAGGTTTATTTACCAGGTCTGGAGTTGGACTGGTATGTTGCAATCACTGCGTTGACACGAGACTTTAGTAGATTCATACATAGTTACACCCTATTTTCCCACATCTATTATACTTGGTGTGTTAATTTTTATACATACGTGACGCCAGAATTTTTGATAAACTTTTTCTCATTGATCTCTCCTTACAATCGGAGGTTGACTTACCGAACTCTATTAAAAAATATTGACCGTTGCAATTATACTTTTGCAATCGAACTTAAGTATTTATTTGCTGCAAAGTCAAATCAAAATCAAATTAATATCAAAATGAACCAAATTCTTTAAGCTTGAACTGTTTAAGTGGCCCTGACTATGACAATATCAAATATTTTAACGTTAACAAAACTAAATTTGACTTTTCACTGCACCCACCAAAATATGCTTCAGTTAGAAGCCAACATTCGTGCTTCAATGTGTGTTGAGTTTGTTCATATTCTTTGGAGAAAAACATAATTTTTATTGACATCAATATTTTGCCCTGAACTTAGTAATAAAACTGCAGACAGTTTGTTTTGATTTTCATTAACATTCTTAACATATAAAACGTGATAGAATCAATAGAATTGAGCCAAGAATAGAAATTAAAAAATAGTGGAAAAATTGTTTTACTTAAATTAGAGGTCACAAGGTGGAGGTGGAGAAGTTTTTATTAAAATATTAAACAAAATTCATAAACAAAAGCCTAGATAAAGACAAGACAAACAAAATAAATTGGCAACAAAGTAAGAAAACATTGTAACGTTCATATATCAAGTGGGTCACTAAAGAAGCAAGTTGCCAACATTGTAAGCTTAAATTGAATTAAAGAAACAAAAACTCATGCTGACTAAAATTCAATTGCCAAACAGCAGCAGACACTACACCAACTGACAGTAACCAAATCTAAGAAGCCAAAGGCGTTGCAAATTATAAACTAACCATCCTCAAAATATTTAAAATAAACCGACGAGAAAATAATTTATAATAACAATAACAAGAAAAAAAACTGAAAATAATGATGAAGTGGTTTAAACTCTAATATGAATATTTTTTGTTTGTTTGTTCGCTTATTGCCTACTATCTAAACAGCGGTTAAGGTTGTCTTTTTGTCGGTTGTTTGTTTCTTATCTTAAAGTGAAGCAACAAAAACTTGGCGCCTTTAACTACCTTTAAAAATATTTCAAATTTTGAAAAAATTGCACTTTTTTATGTTGAACTTGAACCGATATTTGTGGTTAAAAGCGAAAACCAGAAAAAAAGAAGCTGTAAACCACTCAAAACGAAATTACCTCAATTGTTGGCTATATAAGCAGAAACAACAAAACGTGTTAACTGACAAGTTTTTCACAACAGTCAAACAGGCGAAAAAAAGGAAAAAATTTTATGAAATACAATCAAAGAAAACAATTGCAACTTTAAAGATATTTTGCTTGTTTATTTTATTTGTTCGTCCTCCATTAACCGGTGCTTCTAACCGTTGTTACCGCCACCAACAACATTTGCACTTCACCTAGCTTGATAATGACCGAAGATGCTTTCTTTTCTATTTTATTGCCTTTAACTGCCAGTATTTCTCTTTAGCAGGCGTTTTGTTTACTTTTTTTGGTGGTTTTTTTTCTAACAACAAAACCCGCCATTGCATTTCAACCACCAAACCACTTTGATTTGCAATACTCGTCTCTGAAAGTGTGGGACTCTATCTACGTTTATGAAATAAAAATGAAGAAAAGCAAAAAAACAAAATACCTAGCAGAGTTTATTGCGCTTTTTCCAAGTCTTCTTTATTATCTTCTGCTTCATGTTTGTGTTTTTCTTTATATTTCTCTTTTGATTTTTGCTTTTTTGTTTTTCTTTTTTTGCTAATATTTCAGTTCAATGTTATTGACCAAATTTCATTGTATGCAACAATACCTGTTACTTGTTGCCTGCAAAAAAGATGTTTTCATTAAAGAGAAAAATATATAAAAACACCAGCAACAACAAAAACAAAGTAAAATAAAAAAAAGTGAAAATTTTTAAGAGAAGTAAATATAAATTGTGTGATGCATTTGTAAATTAGAAAATTATGTTGATTGACGTTGTAGCAACATTACAACAATAATGACAGCAAAGTGATCTGATTGTTAGAAAATTATCATACAATAATAATAAAACAAAAGACTTAAGACAAAAACTTGTTAAAAATAGAAAAACCCCACAACAAACAAGCACAAAAAACACGTGCCAACAACAGGATGTACTTAACGTCACTATAACAGTAACAATGCAACACAACAATTAATGTATAATGGCAAGTGAATATAATGAAAATAACAAACCTATGGCAATTTGTCATAGTTTTTTACAAATTGTTTAGATTTCATATCTTTCACGTTGAATTTTTAAAATCTTTAACAACACCATGTGCTTGATACCTTATTTGATGCGGTCATATTTGTTAAGATTTTTTACAGAAATCTAACACAAGACCTTAGAAATGGATAACTGTAGTCTTTAATATTTCTTTATAAAAATTATCTTTCACATGTAAAAACTTCGTTCAAAATATAACAACTCTTCTGATGCAAGGAAGGTTCAAATGATCATTGCCTGTTACTTATTTATCAAAGACGAAAGAAAAGTTTTTGAAATGAAAAATAAATTCTAGAAATGAGCACAAAACGCATGTAAAAAATGAGAAACTGCGGGCTTCTTGGGGACGATGGCTGTAGAATGGTAAAGGTATAGAACTCGCCATTTTATAGTCACCAGCAGCAACTTGTTTCCTTACCGTTCGCATCTTCCCTCTTTCCACCTTTTCTAAACCTGCGCAATGTACTGCATGAATAGGGGTCATCTCCTGAGTGCAGGTTTAATAAAAAAAAAAATTTAGAAGCTGTAACTTTAATGATGAACTGCAATAAAACCAGATATAATGCTTGCCATTATTGTTTGATTGATAAATATTGCAAACTAATGAAAATCTAGTTTTGGCGGAGAGTTTTGTTAAGCTACACAGTATATCAAATAGCTTGCAAGTTTCAAAAATAGTGATCAAAGACAAAAAGGGTTCCAGAATAGTCAATAAACTTTGCGGACCATAAATTAGATGCCTTACCCAATACTCATGTGCTATGCAAGAATATGCAAAAACAATCTCTTCAGTAGAAATTTCAAAATAATCAAGAAATGGATCAAAATTTCTAAGCCAGGAAACGGTAATCGATTTCAATGCTTTACACAAGTATTCTTTAGTAAAAAATTTGTAATTCAATTCAGATTTCAAAAATCGCTTAAAATTGCCTTTAATAAAGTGTTTGCTTTCTAAAGTTATAATTTTCTTTGTATTTAATTTGCGTTTGCATGGACTTCTTAAGTTTTTATTATTATGTTGTGTGAAAAACTATGTGTGAAACAAAAGACTTAAGAAGCAAACTTGAATTCCTGTCTATTAAAATTGCATTATTAATTGATTATTGTTGTCGTTGTTGTTGTTGTTGTTCTAGTTGTTGTTGTTATAGTTGTTGTTATTCAACTATTTTCAATTTCATTTGTAATTACTATTACGATAACCTTGGTTTAGTTTTCATTCTCATATATGTATGTACATGCACGTACGCAAATATCTAAAATCACATACAACAAATGAACTAACACGTGTATGTAAGTAAATAGAAAAAGGAAATAGAAAAAGAAAAAGATATATATACAAAGAAATCATATAAAATGCAGGTAAACAAATTGCAAATTAAAAATAAAAATAAAAACGTAATAAAATGAAAACAAAAACAAAACACTAGCCCAAAACCAGAACAATGGTTTTGTAATAATTTGTTTTCTATGCGAAATACCTATACAAACCTACAAACATATATACATATACAAATACAGACATCACTGTGTTATGGTATTAGTTTTTGTAATAGGAACACTCACGTACCAAATACATATTAAAGCATTTTAATTTTCTGTTTTTATACGATATTTTTTCGCTTTGTTTTTGTTTCTATTTTCTTAATACGTATGTAGGCAATCAAGAACTTTAAATCAAGCAATGTTTTCATGAATATGTATAAAATTATATTGTTGCCAGTGGCTCTTTTTTTTATTTAATTTTCCAAATATGGTTACAAGAACATAGAGTAAAACGCCTTCGAAAAATCATTTCATATAGTAATGATATGGGATGGAGGAGGAAATTATTTGCAATTATTTTTAGTTTTTCCTAATGTAATGCAGCAAATACATACATAATAATTGGCCATTACAACCCTTCAGTCAGGATTACGACCTAGCTTCTCACACCACTTATGTTGTGTGCGTTAATTTTATACATGAGTGGCGGGACTTACAGTTTAAAGTCGACTCCGAACGACAGATTTTTGAGAAGCTTTTCATGGCAATTTTTACTCTCAGAGTCTTTGCCAGAAATCTGCTGAGAGGAAGTCGCCGAAGAAATATTTTTTTCGTTTTGATGTCTGACGTGGGATTCGAACCCGGGCCTTTTGTCTAATAAGCCACCACACTACCCACTAGACCACGGCGACAGCAAATAAATTTAGTTTTAATTGTTAGTGTTGAATAATCATAAGGAATTTGTTTACTTAATATGAAAGGAAAGAAAAAAGTCAGAATGATTTTTAATGTGGACTTTTGTAAATCTAAACTCAAGTATAATTTGTAGTTTACATATGTTTTAATTTTAGAAATAAATCTTTAATGGTTTAAAACGCATTTTTGAAATTCATTATGATTCATTACCTCTAGATTTATACATTTTAATAACTTTATAACACTTTTATTTAAATCTAATGACAATTAAAAACGCAATAAATTTTTTAATTAATTTCTATCAATTTGTAATAAATTATAAACATTTTTAAAATTTCTTAATCATTCTTTCTACTGGTTTTCTAACAAGTTTGTATTAAAATATTCCATAATTTAAATTCCATTAACAGAAGTTAAAAGTAATTTTCTTCATTCCAAAAATACACATTTTTTTGTAAAGCAGAAAAGACCAGTTCTGTTAGCCATCTGAATGGGAATAGAAATGGAAATAAATATGATGTCTTTAATTAATTCATTGATAATAATCTAAAATATTTTTTCACACTTAACAGAGATAAGCCATCTGACCTAAAATCTCCCACATAAAAGGTCAGTTAATTCCAGTTCTTGGAAAAGAGTAGAATGTTCCTCACATTTTAAAAGTAGGTTTTCATCCCCAAAAAAAAAAAAAAAAGCTAAAGCATATTAATCACCACCTTGGGTTGAAAAGCTTTATTAATGTAACTGAAACAAAGCAGACAAAATAATAAGATGCAGAAGGTGTTTTGTAACAGCTAATAACAGACAAATTTTTTTCATTTTTTGACTATGATGATCTGCGTTTTTTAAGTGCACAACAATTTTCATTATACTTAATGGAGTTGCACATCAATGCTAAGCTTTAATTAGTTATTATATTTACAGCTCTATACCCACCTACCAATATAGGATGAACCCTATTACACATATGATTATTTTTTACTTACTGATTCATAGGCTTACGTAAAAATTGTTTAAAAAGGGTATTGTTTTGAAATAAGACATAATTTGTAAATGTTTTGGTTACTCAACAGATTATTATTGTAAATGGTACTAGATCTGAGATCTTTTATTCCAATAAATATAAAAATAATGTATAAAAGCAATAAGAATGGGAATTTAAAAAGGTTACAACCCACCACCTGAAGATCACTTTAACTTATGTTAACATATTACTGAAACATAGCCACATTCTCTCTCCAATATTCTTGACCATTGTAATAGCCCTTTCTATGCAGCATGACATCGAAAATCAAGCAAGATTAACGTGGAAAGGATGTATAAATTGATACATTCAAAGTACAAAGAAGCCTTGATAAAACCTAACTTCATAAGACCCAAACTATTTGAAAAAATTCAAAGAACCGATCGTATCGGTTAAATGACAATTACCAACAGCTGGGAGAAGATATGTAAACCGAATTAAAAAGGCAGAGTATGGGTTTAACTACCTTACAAATAAACTGAAGATGAATGTTAATAGAGTTCTTCAATTCCAATGACACTTTAGTACTGCTGCACGATTGTGAATCATAAAACGTGGCCCGGAATCTTCAGAAATCTTACTATAACGGATCCTAGGGGTTTGGTGAAAATTTGCCAAATAAAATGTTAAATATTGGGGCTGACTGAACAATTTCCATTTATTTTCGGTATTGTGAATCTAAAGTTTTACCACTTATAAAGCCAATCAACAGAGTAACGTTCTATTTGTCAAAGAATATTGAAATAAGTTGGATTGCAAATAAGGAATAAATATGTATACATTATGTATATGGTCTAGTAACCATAAAACTTTTAGACTACAGTCGAACTTCTATAAATTGAATCACAAGTATCTAGAAAAAAAAAATTCAGCTTATAGAAACATGATAGAATATCTCTTCAAATGCTGTTGCTGTGCTTCAAATTATCGAAAATTCATGTAATAGAAGTTCAAATTATAGAAGTTCGACTGTATTTTCCTAACTCTGAAATTTGAGCAGCTCGTTATAAGCTCTCATATCCAGCAATCATTACTTTGAAATTGTAATTCAATAACAGAAACGTGTATCCACTGCAACTCTGTAAAGCTGCCAAGATAATGAAAGACATTTTCATGTCACATCAGTAGTAATACAAAATATAATTTCTCCGAAATAATGAGCCCAGAATAAAGTTAATTTATGCTAAATGATTAAGCTCAAATTTCTTCATAGCGCCTTATATCTTGAATAAAGCCTTAGATGTAAAATATGTTCTTCTTAGTTGCCTTAGAATATTTTAAGAATGAATGCATTTTGTAATACTCGTATGTCTCAAAATGACATTTCCTTTTCAAATTTTTCGAATTATAATATTGATGATGATATTCGTTACATACGTACGTAACTGATCATTACAACCCTTCCGTCAGGATTACGACCTAGTGTCTCACTCCACTTATGTTAGGTGTGTTAATTTTATACATGAGTGGCGGAACTTAAAGTTTATAGAGGACTTTGAACGTCATATTGTTATGAAACTTTTCACGGGAATTTTATTTACTCTCAGACTTTTTGCCCGCAAATCATCTGAGAGGAAGTCGCCGACCTAATGTCTGAACTGGAGTTTAGAACCGAGGCCTTACCTCAAATAAACCAACAGACTACGGCGACTACTAATATTATGTTCTATTACATAGAAATGATGAAATTAGCTATTAAACTTATGTCTGGGGTTATGTAAGTCTATCGACCGTATTTTCAAAAGCTGTTGTTCATATGCTATAAAAATATTATTTTTATGCTGAAACTCTTAAAAAACTAATAACATTATTTTAGTTATGGTCTTAAATATGATCTCAATGATGTCATTTTCTTCAATAAAATTTTAATTTGTTTGTCAAACAAAATGTTCAAAGTCTTACTAAAATACCATTTACTAAATTATTTGTAAGTTGTATTGTATCGTATTATTCTCATATATTGCTGGCAAGTAACCATCATGCAAAATACCACTTTTTTTTAAAGTATTTCAATGACACTCGTAATTGTCCTCAATAAAATGCCGCCCTTTAGCCACAAACTCATTTAGACAACAATAGAAGCAGAAATGTAATAAAAAAAACAAACAAACAAAAAAAATTTAAATTAAAATTATAGTATTTAAACCACTTTATGACCTTGCAATGTCACAATGTTGAAATTCAGAACGCTGTTAAAATGTTTATTAAAATAAAGGAAAAATTGTAATACAGAGAGAGAGAGAGAGGGAGAGAGAGAGGTAATAATTATAAACAATTTCCCACCATTATTACTTAACAACCACAAAATCAAAAGATTTATTGTTTTTTTCATTACTTTTTTTAGGTTTTTTGATTAATAATTAATGCTAAGAAAAGTAGCATATGTTTTATTTTACAAGCTTTTAAAGACAACAACGCCCAGTATTTTATAAATTAGTTAGTGGTGGTAACATAAGTAAAGAAGTAAAATGTAATGGAAATTTTTTTTATAAAAATATTAGAAATCATAGAGTAATAACGTATAATAAATAATAAAAACAACAATATAATGCAATTAATATCAATGGCTATGGTGTCTGGCCACTCACTTTTCTTCTACTGCTTCTATCAAAATAGTTTCTATTGAATGTTGGAATCAAAATATTGGAGTTGAGGTGTTGCTTAGAAACAAAGCGAGAAACAGAGACAAAAACATAGACAAAAATAATAATAAAAGAAATAATTGTAACACAGTGGCTTACCAGACTTACATAAGCTTTATAAATTTACATTAATTGCATGGCATCAGTTAAAAAAAAAAAAAACACTGAAGCGAAAAATATAAACGAAAAATATATGCCAAGCTAACTGGCACGGCATGGCATGGTATTGTACAAAAGTGTCTAAACGTACCATATACGGTTAAGCGAAACACTTAAATAATCCTATGACAAGTTTTAACTTAGAAACACCAATGCGACCAATTACAGTTTAAAAATAATTCAATTCAATTCAAAGTTGTTTGCTGGCAACATCAACAATCTAAACGTCTAGCATCTAAAGCAAGTAATATAAAAAAAATCTGCTAATAAAAGTGCAATTTTTGCTAAAGCACACTGACTTCACCCATATTCATGCGACACACCCTATTGCAATGGAAAACGAGAGCTTAAATGTGTTATTATTTTTTTCTCCTTCTCAATAAAGCTGCTAAAAGGTTGTAGTTTTGAAAATATTAAATAATTTATGAGCAAAAAACAAAACAAAAAAAAAATATTTATTAATTAAGAAAATACTTACGGCTAGCATATGCTAAAAACCATGATGCATTTAATACGTAAAGCAAACAGCATTTTAAGCTATCAATAAATAGTTTAGTTGTGTTAATATTATAAATAAATATCCATATTAATTTGTCATTTTTAAAAAATTAACAGCTGGCTGAAAACGTTTTGTCGCCTGCATAAGCGACCTTCAGTTTAGAAAAGGTAAAGAAGAGAAGATAGACAGCATGAGTAAAAATTTTAAGTTAAGTACTTTTTATGCAGTGGTCAAGCTCCACTTTACACCTCCCTGTTAAGAAAAATTCCGGAAGTCCCCTAGTTGTCTGCTTTGATTCTCATATACTCGAAATAATAACCACTCTGATACCACAAGTCAATATAAAACCTGAGTATCAAATAGTTCATTAAAACTCACAGAATAAATCCAATCAAAATCACTTCTGTAATCTAAAAGTCAAGAATGACAACAAACTATATGTAAAGTATCTATACTTATTGATGTCAAAAGCTGGGTACAGTCATTTGAGGGGGAAATATACGATCCTAATCTTTCTCCGATTACTAGCTGCCGCAGAAGACATTCATGAGAACATTTTATAACAGGATTGTGTGCGAAGTCCCATAGTCTAATAGGTAGTGTGTTGATTTATTAGATGTAAGGCCACCAGATCAAACCCCCAGGCCAGAAGACTTTGACTAACTCTCTGCAGATATGGAGTAAAAACTCTGAGTGAAAATAAAAATTGTCGTGTAAAGTTTCTCAAAAATCTGTCATCTGGAGTTGACGTTAATCTGTAGGTAGTGTGTAGTGTGAGAAACGAACTCGACAAATTATGTATGTATGTAGTGTGAGAATTGCAGTAGTACCATGTGATGTCACCACCTTCTTCTTATTTTTCAACCAATCTAGCATACCGTAGCAATAGTTTACGTGCCCTTATGCATCTAACCAAATTGAGGCTCTATGTAAAATTACCTGACAGTATCTAGTGTAATTGAGGCAATATCTTTGTCCTGTAATATAACAGAAACTGCGAGCTCTGATCAGTTCATCAGCAACGCTAAAGATTCTCTATACCTTGGAACCTTTATAAGAGTTATATTTTAAGTTTCTATATCCTAAGTTTCTCTAAAAAATCACCGGAATTTATAGACGGGAATTGATATCCATAAGGGACTTGATTACAAGCTGACTATCCTAGGGAATTTGCGTGGAAACTTATTTTTAATATGGCTCGTTGCAGTTTAGTAGGTGGTGTGTTGGCTTAATAGACGTAAGACTATGGTTGAATTCTCTGACTTAGACATCTCGACCATAACAAAATTTTAAAAAATAATTCTACGCGACTTCATCTCAGCAGGTTTCTGGCATAAACTCTCAGAGTAAATAAAATTGCCATGAAAAATTTCTCAAATATCTAGCTGTTCGAAGCCGGAGTAGTAAACTATAGGTCTCGTCCATCGGAGATAAAATTAATACACACGATACATAAGTGATGTGAGAAACTACATCGCAATCTTGACTAAAGGATTGTACTGACCAATTATGCATATATTTATGCTATTGATGTTTATTGAACCTACTCTTTCCAAAATTTTAAAGACATCCAAGGATACTGCAGAGAACCTTCGAATTGCCAAACTGTAAGCCTTTATTTGGCATCAAAATTGGTAAATGCTTAGCTGTCTTGTTCTATAAATAAGGATATGAAATATAATGAATAAAAGCTCTTGTAAAAACATTTAAAAAACGATAAGAAATTGAATTGTAAACAGACCTGGTGTGAAACGAGATGTTTGGTGTTTTGATTTCCCATTCGTAGCCAAAAGGAATATTAGATTCCATTTCAACGAAAAAACAAAATTTATTTTAAAGCAACTTTAATTAATTTTTATTTGTTAGAATTCCATAGTTAATACACAAATATCCTGTTTTGTGGTTTTAAATTCTAAAAATTTAAAATTTTTTAACACCAAACAAAAGATTTAACAAAAAATTAGTAGGAAAGAAAAATAAAACCCCAAAAGCTATTCTTATTTATTGCATAATAAAATGACACATAACATGGTGTAATATTTTGTAATTTAATTGTTGTATTTTGTCTGTTGTTGTTAACAACAACTCACAGGCTGTAATTTGTAATTTACAGCAGCCATGTGTTAAAGTTGTTCAGTTAACTACGGTTTCAATGGGTAATATTTGATGGATAAATTAAGAAATAAAAACTAAACAAAAACACAAAAAAAAAACCAAATTCATAATTGGCAAAACAAAATAAATTGTAGTGTTAAGACAGTATAAAAATAAAAATTATTAATAATTGTAACAATTTAACAAAAAACAAAAAAAAAAGAAGAAAATAATGTAAAAATGTGTAAAATCTTTGGCAAAGAAAACCAATTTTTTGGAATGAAAGAAAATACAGTAAATGGAGTAGAAAAAAGTTTGCTGCTTAAGTCTTTTGATTTTTTTCTTTTTTTACTAAAAATTATTGTTATTTTATGTTTTTTAAAAACTAATATTTATGTTTTTCTTGTTTTATTTACAGGTACGTTTTATCGATTTTATTATTTTGCATATGTAAGTAATTTTAATTTAATTTTATAAATTCATTCGAAATGTAAGACAATACCTGATGATCCGACCAATTATCTGCTTCGATATATAATTTTGTTAGGAAACGTGAAAACCAGCAAATCTATAGAAATAATAAAAAAAAGAGGTTATGCCTTATGTTCATTAATGGAAGGAATACAATAATGCCAATAGTTACAGATCCCAAAAAAAATTGGTTTATGATATTCAAGCAGGTCATAGAATAAAGTCTCTTCATTTTCTGTTTAATAGCTGAGTCCTGTTGCTTGTTGACGACTTGTAACAGCTTCTTGGTAAGCTATGAAATATTATGCAAATATTTTTTCATGGAATATTAGTTACTGGAATTACTACTGGAATACCAAGTTATCATGTTCGAATTTTATTGGCGTACTTTAGCAACTCCAGTCTTTATATTGGAAAGAAAAGAAAAATTCCTCATGAACGGTTTACGCTTGGTTTCAAATAAGACATTAAGAAGTACCGAACACCGTAGTATGGTAGACTGTTAGCTCGGCTCTAACATCTTAAAAAATATGAAACAATTTTTTATATAAAAATCCTCTTTTCATAGAGACAATGTCACGTTAAATCCAGTGAGGTTTAGAAATATATTGGATTATAAAGACCTATACATTTTTCCAGGACAACATTAGTGCTATCTATACCTACATATAAGGGCTATATGTGAATTCTGACTTTCGTTAAACATTATTTTTTATGAATTTTTTTAGACATCTGACATCTGCTTTTTTATGGAGCAAACTCTAGACACCTTTAGTCAGGACATGGAGAATACTTGTTTACGGGTTAGAAAGGTTCGTATAGGTTTAAATTATATCTAGATTCATCCATTTGTGGAACACTTTCTCTTTCTGTAAAAATATGTTTTTTTGGCAAAAATTTGTCTTTTCGTTTAGCGATGATACATAAATACATAATTGGTCAAGACTTCAGCCCAACTTTTCTTACTACTTAGGTTGCTTGTGATAATTTTTAAATATGAGTGGTGGGACGACCTATAGATTAATATTGAAATTTTCCACTGAAATTTTATTTTGTCTTAGAATTTTTGCCAGAAATTAGCGGAGAGAAAATCGCCGAAGAAAATTTTTTTTATATTTCGTTTTGATCGGAATGTTTAATCTCTCGGTTTAATTTCATGTTGAAGTCACCATGATCTAGTAGGTGCTGTGTTGGCTTCTTAGACGTGAGGTCTGGGTTCAAATCCTAGGTAAGACATCTCCAACTAAACGAAATATGACAAAATATTCCTTCGAAGACTTCCTTTCAGCAGATTTCTGGCGAAAACTCTAAGAATAACATAAAATTGCCATGAAAAGTTTCTCAAAAATATGTCGGTCGGAGTCGACTTAAAACTGTAGGTCCCACCACTCATGTATTAAACTAACATACACAACATAGGTGGTGTGAGTCATAATCCTGATTAAAGGCTTGTAATGACCAATTATATATGTTTAATCTCACGGAGGTCATGGAAATGTTCTGGTTTAAACCTTAGCTCTAAAATATAGTAACCAGAAATATAAAAATACTTCTTTTATAATCTTTTTGTGTTTTTTTTTTTTTGTAAACAATGATATTGCCCGTGAAAATGTTTCTTAAATCTAACATTCCGTGTCAACGTCAAACTACAGTTCCCTATTTCAGCAACTTTTAAAGTAATTGAAATTGTCTTGAAAAAGCTTTTCAAATCTGTAGTACGGAAATGTGCTTAAACTGCAAGGCCCCCGTTTACATAACATTAATAGGTGGTTTAAGCAAGTAATACTAACTAAAGGGGTTCAATAGCCAATCTTATCTTATCTATGGTATGTAAGAATACTGTTTCCTTCCAATGATATGTACGACGAAATGACACATTTTTAGTCTATGCATTGTTTAATAAGATATTCAAGACACAAACTACGAGTATATATAAGAGACATGACTTCTAATGTGTCTCGCCATTTAAATTAAAAATGGCATGTTTGTTGTGGCATGTTTGTTGATAAGTTTTGTTATAGTTGTTGTATTGCAATATTTAATTGTTTAACATTACTTTTACTATTGCGAATTAAAAATTTAATTTAATTTAAACAATTAAATAAAAAATAATAAAATAAATAAAAAGCAATCTGCCAACTAGGAAGTTACAAAAACGTGGGAGCAGTTTTTGTTTTTCCACTTAACACCAAGTACTTTACTTTATGGCTTTAGTAGCAAAATAAATTCAATAAAAATTAAAAGTAATTCAAGGTCTTTAATATAATAAATTACTTCGTATGATGATAACATTAAAAAAGAGAATTAAACTTGGAAAAAATTAATTTAAGATAAAAAAAACCAATTAAAGATTTAAAAGCAAAACTTTAGAATTTTAGTTTTTATTTCTGTGTAAATATTGTAAATAAAAAAATTTATCTTGAAATATAATAATTAGACCACCATGTTATCTAACAAAAACAATATAAGCAATTATTAAAAACGATTTTTGTTTTTTTTTTTTTTGCTTATAATTAAATAACATTTAGGACAACAACAGAAAAAAATTGGTAACAATTTGATTGATTTCTTTTGAAATGTAAGCGCCTTTAATTGCAAATCTGTCGAACTAAACGACGTTAATAAAAAGGGTTTGAAAAACGGTCTTACAACGCTCCTTTTCATAATCCAAAAATGGTTTTAAAATATTGTGTGTTGTTTGATTTGTTAACAAACAAACAAATCTAAGACACAATTTTAAAACAGTAAGAAATCATGCGTTACATTTTAAATTATTGCCAGTTATTATTACTTATAATTTAACTTATAATTTAGCCGACAACCGTTATACAAACCGCCAGCCTTTAAGTCTATTATTAATCTGTATTAAAACCGAAATACTACTACAAAAAATAGTATTGCACAGCACCACATTTCTAGCCATATTTGGGGCATAAAATTTTTACAGCTTTTAGACCAAAAAAAAAAAATTAATTTATTTTTTTTGTGTTTTTCATAAAAATTACAGAAAAATTAAATGAACGAAAAAATATCATCAAATGTTTACAGTTTGTTGTTTAAGGAATGTTAACAGTTTAACACAGTAAACTGTCTTAAATCGAAAATTTAATTTTAAATTGTGTTAAGTTAACAATTGTTTGCTAAATTGTGAACGGAAATAGTGTAATCAATAGAACAAACCAAGAATTTTATTTCAAATTATAAAATATTTTCCCATAGCATATGGAACAATACCAAGAAAAAATAGTTTTAAAATTCATTTCAAGTTCTTTGGAATTGGTTTCGATAAGGTTTTGATGGCAACGGTATAAGAATTTTTAATGAAACATTTTAAATTAATATTCTGGTTTAACAATTAAAAATCATTGTCATTAAGAGACAAGTGATAATTTATGTCTCTATTTAGGCGATAATGACTTTTAAAATACTGCAGCAGTTTTGATTTGTATTCTGTATCTGACAAACATCAGTTTGTGAGGCAAGACACTCAATTTCCAATATATACGTTCACTTGAAGCCATCTGTTATAGGAACAGGTCCTTAAATGTAGACTTAAATTAGTTGTTTGATTAAAATGTTATACTTTTGAATTAACAGTTATACCCCTTGTTTCTGAAATTCAATTGTCATATAGATCAGATGTAAAGCCAGGGTTTTAGTCCCAGGCCAGATATCAAAATAAAATACAAAAAGTATTTCTTCGGCGATTTCTTCTTAACAGATTTCTGGCAAAAATAAAATGCCATGATTCATGAATTCTCAAAAAAATCTGTCGTTCGGAGGCGACTTTAAAGTGTAGGTCCTGCCACTTATGTATAAAATTAACACACACAACAAAAGTAGTGTGAGAAACTATGCCAATAATTCTGACTGAAGGGTTGTAATGACCAATTATGTATGTACATACAGGTAGAGACTGTCGTAATATGGTGGTTAAAATACTTTTGAACAAATTCTAGCAATCTAAGAGAACATAATTAAAGTTTCGTAATGGTAGTCCGATTTAAAGAGACTAGAACGTACTTTTGCAATATAAAGCTGCATTTCTTCTAACAAGGTCTCTTAGTATTCTCCTGCACACGGGTGCCCTGGTATTCGGTGGGCTGTGTACAAACATTTATCGTGAACGCCGTTGGTGCGATTGCCATTAGAGGGTGTGACCTATTACTCTTCACCGAGCATAAGGCCTAAATTATTTAGCTTGTAATAATTATAATATAATTTGAAATTGCATTTTAATCGATAAAGAAATAAACAAATACTCAAATACAAATACTGCAATAGTTTAGTAGATAGTATGTAGGCTTATTTGGAGTGAGGCTACGGTTCAACTACCAAGTCGGATATTACCAACAAAATGAAATCTGAAAAAATATTTCTTCGGTGACATTCTCTCAGCAGATTTCTGACAAAAAACTCTGAGAGTAAATAATAGCTACAGATCTTCTATGAACGTTTGGCCTAATCAGTATATTAAAATAAATGTGACTGTTATGGTTTCGCGATTGGCTGTGCAAATCTGGTATCAGGGTATATTTGATTGCATTTAATTCCTAGAGACTGGTTGTGTCTGATTTCGATGATTAATGTTATATGAGGTCTTTGATAATATTTATTTTTTATTTATTTATTTAAGAATTACAATGCAATTACAAATTATATTATAATCATGTACGAGCTGAGTAACTTCGACCATATGCCCGGTGTAGTGTCACAGACCATAGCCTCTGGTGTGAATCGAACCCACGACCCTCACGCTAATAGTCTAGCACACTACCCACTAGACTACCCTTTGATAATAGAATATTGAAAATTATAATGAAAATTCGAATGAATTCGAACACGTAAGCCCCTCAGCAAAACAAATGAATTTACACTATTTATTTTTTTCGTTCATTTGCAAAGGAAATTTGGTATAATGAATATACTTATCTAAAGACTAGCTAAATTAAGCTTATTACGGATATATGCAGAATGAGTACTATCGGTATTACAACAGTACCGTTTAGCACAGTGGCGTACCTAGGGGGGTGCGGTGGGTGCGGTCCGCACCGGGCGGCACTTACCTTGAGGCGGCATTTTTTATATGAAACGAGTAAAAGTAAGTGGTGCGTCATTTAGAAAGAAAAGAAAGAGAAGGGAGGAAATACAGACTAAAAATACTGAAGCACTACTCAAATACATCTCCCATAAGTCCACCTTTAGTTTTTTTTAGTATTGTTGCCTCAAATACGGGCTAATAAGCAGTCCTCGAAGGCTGAAAAACATTATCCAATGTTGTTGAAGAGGAAAGACCTGCTTTACACGCTGGCGAAGAAGTACAAAGTTCATCAAGTTCTGATGAAGAAACTGCTGCACAAATTATTCCGTCTATTTCTATGAAAGATATTGGATTATGGCCTATCAAAATTGACGACAATATAAGAGTATTTCTGGTACGTCAAGGTCCTTTTGCAATTCAAAATTTGGACTCCGACTTCAGCGAAGGAGTAAAACGTCCTAATAATACAATCGAAGTCAAAGGTGAAACAAGAAAACTGAGTCAGGACTGGTTTTTTCAAATTTTGCCTAATGGCGAAAAGCTCTTAAGATCATTTATGGTATATTCACCATCGAAGAAAAGTATTTATTGAACGCTTCGGTCCGTTTCATGGCCTTGTAAGAAAATATTATTGTATAATAACGTGTAACCTACTAAATGAAGAATTTGAATGTCAAATAAATGACTTGATTGACATTGATAAAGAACAGTTCCATATTGAAAGAAAAAGGATCCGGGTTTTATGGCTGTACCTTCAGTAAAATAAAAGGCAAAACATTGGAAAAACGGGAAGAAGGGCCCCCGTTGATCTGCTAAAATTTCTTCAGCAGTATAGGTGGGAAAATTCTCTTCCCAGCATTGTAATTTTGTTAAGAATTTTTTTAATAATTTTAATCAGTGTCGTTAGTTGCGAAAGAAGCTTCTCCAAATTGAAGTTGATAAAAAATTATCTTCGTTCTACAATGAGTCAATTAAGACTACAAAATCTTGCAATAGAAAGGACGGCAAACTGGAGATCGCCCCGGGCGGCAAAAGTTCTAGGTACGCCACTGGTTTAGCACCGACGAAACTTAACTTTTTACGGAGACTGCCAATTTCACTTAACTGTACTTTTGTCATTCATAAATCGACATTCTACAAAAAAAGTATTACGTATGTTTAATTTGCATAGAAACACATAGAAACGTTTAAAATATGAGTTCGTTCCAACGAAATAAAAATAAATTGGTGTTTAGTTTCAATTAAAGTTTTTATTGTTCGCACTATTTTGTATGCCACCGTTTATAATTTGACGAATACAACAATAATTGCTGGTTCGCTGTTCACCTTTGCTTACAATGCAGATTTTTTCAACGGCGGTCTTCAAACTATGATTGATCTCTTCACACGTAAGTCGTCTTCACACAATACTGACTGAATTTTCACTACCCGTTGCATGCTTTGTCTCGCCTTTTTATATAAAAACACAACCAGTCTAATGAAGGTTCTTGATGTCCAACGTTCGGGGTTTCGTCTTCTCAAGAACTCTATCGCAACTTGATTGTTGTTTGTGTATTTTGTTCACATTAGTTATTGTTACGTTCTTACTTACTTGTCTATTCCTTTTCCTTTCATTCTGATGTTTCATTCTTGGTCTATTTGTAACAAGTTCATTGTATTTGTTTGTGTGGCTTTTGCTTATTTTCATGTTAAACGATGTACACCATTTCCATTTTCGTAACAATATCATATTCAATAAAATTTATTTTTTACTCAAGAATTCTAATTTAAAACTAAAACCAATAAGCACTTAAGCATTCTCATCTATTAACACAGTTAGTTTCAGATATCCATTAAGAAAAAATAAAACCTCGTTTGTATGCAGAATTTGTTATTATTTGGAAATAAACATTTTCCCATTGTTTTCAATCAATTAAATTTTACACCCACTTTTTGAGTCATATATCTACGTACGTATAGTATATGAAAACCAAAAAAAAAAAAAACAAAAATTATGCATTTTATATATGAATGTATGTATGTATGTAAGTAAGTATGCAATTGTTGCATAATCTAGTATAGCTTGACTTGAAATAGAAAATGGCCATATAGAATGAAATACACTTAGTCAGCAATGCTACATACTTACATACTTGCATTGGTAAATATTTTTAACAAAAGATAATCTGTTTAACTAAAATGGTCATATTTAATTTGTTTAGAAAAACAAAAAAAATAACAAAGAAAAAACAATAATCATTGAGAAAAACAGGCAACAGAAATCGAAAAAAACTTTGAAACTTGCTTTACAAAGCCAAGAAAATAGTTTATCGAGGAAAAAAACTAAAACCAAAACCTACGCCACCTTTTAAAATTTTTGAATTTTGTTAAGAGGCTGGTGTGGTAAAATATTATACGTTTTGCTGTAAGTCAAATGCAAACAAGGCGTTTAAGTCATAAGAACCATTTTTTGGTATGTTTTTAGGTTTTTTTGCTGTTGTTTGTATTATGTTTTCTTGGTTGAACAACTTAGAGAGACCCATTTAAAATCATGACTAATAAATTAAATATTTGTTAAGTTTTTTCTACTCCTTACTAAAGACATACTAAAACAACAACAACAACAAAAAATGGTTAAACATACTTAAACTAAAACATAATTGTCTTTTAACATGACCATTAATTTTTCTTTTATAATTTTTTTTTTCATTACATTCATGATTTTAATGCTTATTCATAAAGCTTTTTTTTAATTTTAGTTTCGTTACCATTTACTAAATTTTTTTTCTTGTTGGCTTGATACTAAATAAAACCTCCGTCATTGTTTTTTTTGCTTCTCAATTTTGTTTTTATTTTATTTTTCTAAAAATAATTCCAGTAATTGTTACAAAGTTTTTTATTTTTTTATTAGTATCTTTTGTACTTTATTTCTCTACAATTAAATTGTAATTGTTAATATTTATGAGTTGGTTTTTTTTGTCTTGCTTGCGGTTTTTTATGTACAGTACGTAGCTGTACAAAATGTGGGTACATGTTCAAAATTCATTTGTTTTGGTTTTCTTTTAAATTTATGTCTTATCATTTTTCATTGTGGTAATTAAGGTTTAGATGCTGAACACATATTCAATATTTTTTTTTATCACATTTGTATTGGTAATTTAAAAAACAATAAAATAATTAGGTACACTAGGTAGCAATTAATATTTGGTCAAATGAATGCTTATATTGGCTTTGTTCTAATGTCTGCATAGTGACTTTAAACTGCAGTTTCCACGGCTCATGTATAAAAAATCTCATCTTAGCAGAGTACAACTCTCTTAACATCTCTTTCCACTCCACTGAAAAGGTTCTGATCCGATTAGCAACGTATAAGTTCCCGTCTTCCACATCTGACTGCTCTATTAATGTGAAATCCCTGGTACCGGAAAGATGGCGACTCTATTCCTCATGTCTAGATGACTTAAAGCAGTCTTATACTATTTTCGCGTTAGCCTTGTAAGAGTTTTTTGTTTGGAGGACGGTCTGACTGCACATAGGACTGGTATGTCCCGTCCCTGAGTCACCTTAGGCTAGTAGGTATTGTGTTGGCTTATTGTACTTAACATCACGATTCAAACTCCAGATCAGATAACCTCGTTTAACGCTATTTTAGTATTACGCGATTGCAAATGATACGGTCGTGCACTAACCAAAAGCATTGCATTATATAGAGTCGGTGTATACTACCTATCTTTGTAAAAGCTCTTTAGTTAGTCTGTCCAGAAAAAAGATTGCATATGTATTTCCCGAAGTGGCAATCACAATACGAACGAATCTTTTCTGCGTCACAGTTGAGTTTTTCCATTGTCATCAACGTTACTAGTTGTATACATATGTACATATTAAGTTACCTCGTTTAACGCTGTTTCGTTTAGCGCTGGAACTTATTGGAACGTATCCCCCGCGTTAAGCGGAGTCTTACTGTACGTAAAAATATTTCTCCAGCAAATTCTTCTCACCAGATTCCTGGCAAAAACCCTGAGAATAAGAAAAAATTTTCCATATAATGTTTCTCAAAAGAAAAACTGTCGTCCGGAGTCGACCTTAAACAGTAGGTATCCCCACCCTTCAGGTACATACAATAATGAACAAATACATTATTAATGGTGTAAGAAGCTACGTAATAATCCAGAATGTATTTCCCGTCCTTAGTATTCTCTCTCCAAGCACAACCTTTGAAGGTGGTACCTTTACTTAAGTAATACCCAAAAGTTTACCCTGTGGGCTGGAATGTTTCATTCTGAGATGAAAAACTCTTATTTCGGTTTTGTTCTCGATTCTTCTGTGTACTAAATAGTATGGAGTCTCTTGTCTACTGCAATGACTGTTATTTTAAACTCTTTGCAAATAATTATAGAGTCTACGAATTCTATGCACGGGATACTTAATTGCATGTAGGCTTCTGGTTACGTTAATCTCAAAATTTTCCAAAATTATAGAGCCTAGGATTTTTATCCACTGGACACTTAAGGAGAAAGCTGTCAGACAGCTGGTTATGACGAACCCTGGCATTGTCTTCGATATTGTTATCAAAGCTCTGATTCTCATCGAACTAAAATTCAACAAAAAAATCTCTAGCATAGCTTTGAACAAGTGATTAGTTTTTCTTTCAAAAATTCTCGTTTATCCATTTCTATTAACGTTACTTTTAACGTCTCATCATTTTATCTTAAAATTGTTTACATAAAATTTCTCTTTCTTTTTTTTTAATAACAAAAAAAAAAATATTTTGTATAACAGTGCGTATAATTGTTATGCAATTTTGTTTCTGTCCAAAATGGTATAAAATTTCCATAACAATCCTAATGATTGTGTGCTAATGTCTTATCAAAACGTTTACAATTTATTTTTAATGTGACTACATGAATCTATTTTGTTTACATTTATGTTTTACTAAAACGACATAATAATCATCTCTTATAACACACACAACAATACAACAAGAAAAATAAAACAAAAAAACGAAAAAGAAATAAATATAAACATTGAAGTCAAACATTAACATACGCATCATATTCCCTACTCTATCAAAGACAATAAAATTGTAACATCTTCCGCATTCAGATGCAGAGTAGACTGACAGCAGCAGCAGCAACATGTAAAGAAGTGAAAAAGACCACTTGATTTGCACAAATTGCAGATGTGCTTTTATTTTTTGTTGCTTTTTTTTACTTTTTTCTTTAAACTTAGAAAAGAAAAGAGAAAAAAAACAAAAGTAAACTCATATTAAACAACCTACAAACATGGCCAATATATACTATAGTTGTAATGGCCTAAAAACTAGCACACATACTCTCAAACTCACTTAAACTAGTCCCACAAAATAGTTTTCTTGGTTTGTATATGCTTCAGACAGATAGAGAGAGAGTGTGTGAAAGTGTGTAAGAAAATTTTATTGCAACATGCGTTTGACAATTGAAAGTCATAAAACTAAAATGTTGTAAAATTCGTAATAAAAACGTGACTTTTGATTAGACAATGACGATGACGGTGATGATGAACATAATGATGACGATAGTGATGATGATGACGATGTTGGCTCTAGAGAGATAATACAATGATGATGAGTTTCAGTTACAATTTTAATAAATTTTTAGAAGAAGAAAAAACTTCCTTATTGCAGTAACTAAGTGTTGAAAATCTTTATAAAAATTACATAAATGCACACGGTCTTAAGTACATGCTAATGGGTATACATATATTGGTAGTTACTCCTTTACCTTTAAAAAAAAAAGAGTTAGCCACCTATATATCGAACAATTGGACAATTATTGGATTGTGAAATATCTGAACAAAAACGCTTTAGGGCGTTGTTTTAACCATAAAAGTTACAAAAATTGTCTCAAATATGCTGAAAAGTTTTATACGACATGTAAGGAAATGCTAAAAGCTAAAAGCTATGATATCGACTTTGGCAATCCAGTGACTGAAAAATAAGTAGGAAAGAACGAACAAAAGACTGGCTTTGATTAGTCAAATTTTGAGTGCGTCAAGACTTAATGTTAAGAGATTTCATTTACCATATGGCTATCAGTGAAATTTTGCTAAATAGCAACAAAGTAGTCCCTAAAGCTACTCGCAACTGACGATAAAAGCAGGTGAAGTAAGAATTATTACCCTTCAGTTAGAATAATGACCTAGCTTGACACATCATCCATATTAATTTTATAAATAAATGGCGGGACCAACAGTTTGAAGTCGACTGAGATAAATTTTTAAGAAACTTCGTCGCGGTATGTATGTTTACTCTCAGAGTCAGTAAACAAATATTTTTTCTTATTTCGTTTTACTGGAAATGTTTGACCACTGGTTTGAGCCGTGGCCTCACGTCTAATAAGATAGCATACTACCTATTAGACCACGGCAACACGTTCACTTTATTCGCCATTACAAACATTTAGTTCACTTACAATTTCATTTACTCTAAGAGCTCAGGACTATTAAGAGGGTATTGTCAGTGCTAAAGCTAAAATGCATGTGCACTTGTCTGGTAAGCCAACACCCTACCTGCACATATACATACATACATAATTGGTCATTATGACGGTTCAGTAAGGATTAGTGACCTAGTTTCTCACACCACTTATGTTGTGTGTGTTAATTTTATGCATAAGTGGCGGTACCTACAGGTTAAAGTCGACTCCGAACGACAGATTTTTGAGAAATTTTTCATGGCAATTTTAATTACTCTCTGAGTTTTTGCCAGAAATCGCCGAAAAAATACTTTTTTTGTATTTTATTATGATGTCTGCCCTGTGACTCGAAGCCTGGCTTTACGCCTAATAAGCCAGCAAACTACCTAATAGACCACGGCGACGTGCACATACTGTTGCTTTAATTTTGCTGGTTATGAAAGAACTTACATTTTTAAACTAATAATACTCATACAAATCATTCAAACAATAGAACTTAATAGACATAACATAAGCACCCATCATTTTATGCAATCATATTTTGTTTAGCCATGTAAATAATCCCGTCACTTAATTATGTATCATGAAGTTACTAAAAACGTTTGTAACTTATTTTAATGAGATCTTTAATTAATTAAACTCCCACACATAAATACTTAATCAAAACACTTTTAAGGTCTTATTAATTAAAGGTTTCAGAATTCAAAATTTTGTGTTTGATTTCTGCATTTGAAACAGCATTTGTTTTAACAAATCAAAACTAACATTTCTATGTATGTATATCGAAAACAAAATCTAGCAAATCATTTGAAATAATTTTTGTTTCACATGGTTAGCATATAATACGAAATGAAATTCCCTTGAAATATGGAGAGGAGAAAAAAAAATTCAAGAAAAAACATATAAAAGGCGTGTACCAGCAAAGACAATAAAGAGAAAAAATAAACGGGTACTGTGGTACAAAATTGGTTACATTTTAAATTCAAATCGATTGGCAAATAATCACACGAATTGTAATAGTATTTGGATAAATACACCTTCAACTAATTGTATGACGCTTATATTAAATATTGCATTACAGATAAAGGTCGAATAAAAGGGTACCCTGCTGAATAATGAAATCATTTAAATAATAAACAACGAAACAATAATTATTGCAGTTATAACAAGTGTTTTGTAGTTATAAGCATATGAGGTTTGTCTCCAAAAGGAGTAATGAGAAAATATCGTAACTAAATTTCTGTAGAGCTCTTTAAATCTGTTATTCATGCTTTATTGCAAAAAAAAAAATGAAAAATTTCAAAAAATTATTCATTTTTTTAAACGAAACAATAATGTAAGGTGGATAAAAGACTCTCCTTTATAAACAGTTTGAATAAACGCAACATGAAATACAAAAAAAAAGAAAAAATTTAAAAAAGTTTACACACGAAAATTCACATGACGAGTTCAACATTCAATACTGCCACATGTGGTGCATTATAGTCTTAGCATTGTTTTTAGTTTGAATTCTTTTTTTTAGTTTTTTTTGCTTTGGCTATAGAAAATGAGAGCAAAATTTTTTCCTTCTTTCCATTGAAATCTTTTGTCATTGTATGTAATTTTGGCTTATGAATATGGTATGTGTGTGTTGATATTAATAGACATGATACAATAGTTTTCATTTTACTTCAACTTTTTTTTTATCTCTTTTAAAAGTTTGTCTGTTTTACTTGAAGCCATTGTTCCCAACAGTAATGCAATGTTGCAGCATGTTGCTGGTGGCAGCCAGTAACAGACAATCTACATACAAATGTTGTTGACATGTTTGAGCAGTAACAGAAAGCAAAAAAAAAAAAAATTATCGCTAGTAAAACATTAACTTAACGGTTACACTCATTGAAATTGTATGGATTAGAAGAGTGTTTGTAAAGTGAATGAAATTAACTTTTCACCTAAAGGGTATGTCGAAAATAATTCTGTTTGCATTTACCATGACCAGCCTTCATATGTTTACCAAACTAAACGTCTTGTTACTTTTTTTACAACCTAATGATTTTTGTATATACATTTGGTAGTTTGATTTTGTACAAAGGGTCAATTTTGACCTCCGGGTTGAACAAGTACACGTTCTCTAACCTTTGGTAGTTTGATGCCTAGAGGGTTTAAGAAGAGTGTCTAAATACTTCTCTTATTACTTTAAAAGAATTTGTTCTAAAATGGATTACTGGTTTGTGGTGGATTTTTTAGGGCGTATAAGGAGTCTACAGGCTTTTGCTTTTGGTTTGCATCAACGTAATACAAAATGGTTCATTCTCCTAATTAAAGAAGCAGCATATTGTTCTTTGAACCTATGGATATGCTAATGTAATGACTTCAAATCTCCTTCTAACGTAATTATACAACAAAAGTTTAGATTGCCTAAAATCGCCTGTCTCTGTCTTATATTTCAAACACAAATTTCCATCCCACAACAAACTTCTGGTTCCCTTTAACGTAGTACAATACTACTTCCCCCAAAATCATCGAAATGCTCATTGTCGTGAATTCTATATAATATGAAAAAGTCGCCGTAGTCTAGGCCAAATATGACAATATTTCTTCGACTCTGAGAGTAAATAAAATTGCCATGGAAAGTTTCTCAAAAATCTGTCGTTCGTAGTCGACTTTAAGCTGTAGGTCCCGCCACTTATGTATAAAGTTAAATCACACTACATAACCAGTGTGAGAAGCTAGGTCGTAATCCTGACTGAAGGGTTGCAATGAGCAATTATGTATGTATGAGACATTGCAGTAGATAAAGTGCCTAACTTATTAAAATAGTTTCATATTACTTTCGAGTTTACTTTATAAGAATGGAGTACGCGAATAGATTCGCAGCCTTTGCACTCTGCCAAAACTAATGCCTTAGTTGATGCAGAATATCAATCAAGCAATATGGTACTTCTGCTATTATCCATATACATCTTCTCGTTCATTCATGTACAATAAAATCATTTCTCTTTTAAAAGAATATATCGATGCCTCCATTCTATAACGCCTCAACTGTACTTAATGTTTTTAATGTTCTAGAATTTTTAAATTGTGGCTGAGATGCGCACATCCGTTCCAAAGTTATAGGCAAAAATCTGCTTAGAATACACATATAGCCTTATAGCGCGTGAAAACTTTGAGAGGTCATAACACAAAACATACTTTTTTGACTTAGAATATTATAGAACGGAGGCGTCGATATGTATAGCCAACGAGTAACTTCTTTCGCCTTTGTTACTAAGCCTCGTTGCGATGCATTTCTTAACGTCATAGACAAATTATGCAAAATATCACTTGTATTGAACTTCTCTTATTACCAACCTTTTTTTTGTGAGTGAGATTAGCTTAGACATGCTTTAGTAATCGCAGTAAAATTTTGCATTTTACTTTAAAGTGTTGCATTTGGTGCACAAAAGAAATTATTGCAACATGGCATTGTTTGCATTAAAATAAAATATAAAAAAGTTCAACAAAACAACAAAGACAAAAACAAAAGCAGTTTAAGAAAAACATGAATTTTGTAACACATATTTTGCTCATATTTATTTAGGTTTTCAACATTTTTACTCTTATTTGCTTAAGAATTTGGCTCGGAAAAAAAATATAAAACAAACACAAGCCAAGTCAAAGGTTCAAACAATGGCATAGTTTGCTTCTTTTATTTTGTGTTTTTCGCTTGATCATCTATAACATCTGTAGTAAATAGGTTTCGCAATATTTATTTGCTTATAAGAAACAAAATATTTAATATTCTATCTACGCTATTAGTTACAAGGATGACTAAACTTTTTCTTAAAATTAAAAATATTCGAAAATTTCAATTAAATTTTGTTACACAATCGAAAAACTGTTATATTTTTCTATTATTGTATACAAGTTGTAAATATAATATAAAATAATAATTTTTATTATTTTTAAAATAATAAATTCCAATATATTTTACATCCGTTTCTACAGCAACTTAGTTTTGCATTTAACTCACAAACACACCTTTATTTACACAGATACTCTGTTAAGAAGACCAAGAGCAAAACAGTAATTTTATTAAATATTAAAAATGATTTAAAAATTTTTAGTTAAGGTTGTCAACTAATTGTTGTCTACATTTAATCGTCTTAATAGTTTTTCTGTTTATATATTGGCTGCTGTTACGCTTCAGCTGCATTTGTAGGCGTTTTTTGCGTTTGTTTCTTAAGTCTTTTGTTTTTTGAACAACAGCAACAGCGACAACAATGCAACAGCCAGTCAATTCATGATGTATACGTTGGCAATAAATTAAAAAAATCACGTTTTAATGGCAAATGAAATGCAATAATTAAAGTAATACTCTCTTGCACGACATAAATAAACAAATGAACATTAAATGTGAGTGATAAAAAACCACTCTGCATTATTAATAATAATTAAAATAAATTCGAAAATACAATAAAAAAAAAACAAAAAACGGAACAAAACGAAAAAAAGCAATAAAACAATATTTAAATCATGTCAGGTACAAAAGAAATAAATAAAAAAAAAATTATTTGTTTCCTGGTAGTTTTTATTATTTAATGCCCAATAGAATTTTAGTAGTTTGAGCTCCTCTTAAAAATCATCACATTATTGAGAGAATTTTTATTGTAATGGAAACAATTTTTTGATAGAAAAACTGCTATTTCGCTTCACATATAAATTGGCTTCATTCCAAGCAATATTTCGTACAGTAAGACGTAATGTCGTATATAATTTGTGATGTTATAATATTTCATGAAACTATAGGATTTGAAAATATAGAGGATATCAATCTATAAATACGGTACACTTTTGAAAAAACTGATTATTTTATGGTTGATATCCAACAGGGACTTTCGAACTTAGATATTTGATAATGGCCATCTTGTTGAAGCTGAAACTGTCGAATTAGTTGTCATTCAACAGCACGTGCAAAAAGCAAATTGTTTTATCAAAATGTGTGTTCTGTTTGGGACAATACTACTTTACAAGAGATCCAAGAGCAACTAAGGCATTCCGAATAAGTGATGTTGACACCACCGTGATACCAAAGTGGGTCTAATAATCTGCCACTCCAGTGTTTTTGCAACTCTTGGTTATTCAAATTTTCTTGCTATCAAGGGTGCATTGTCAGACTACGATGAGTGTAGTAATTTTTTTTTCGAACCATCAAAACTATGTGCGGTCTTTTATCGCCATTACGGACAAAAAGGTGTAGTGTACATTATCACCATGGCTTGATTGCCTTTGTGTAAGCTGTGGAAACCAGAATTGATTCTTTCGGCAAAATTTATATTCGACCAAACACATAGCCTTGTTAACAGTCCATTGACAGACATCTCAAACAAAATAAAATATTATAAAAACATTTCTTGGCTATTTTTTTCGCAGCAGATGTGTTTAAAAAAAATCTGAGAATTAAATAAAATTGCTATGAAAAGTTTCTCAAAAATCTGTAGTTCGGAATGAACTTTAAACTGTAGGTCCCATCACTCATGTATAAATTTAACACTCACAATATAAATGGCGTGAGAGGAAAGGTCGTAATCCTGACGGAATGAGCAATTATAAATGTATGTATGAAAAGACTTTCATAAGTTTCGCAGTCATATTGAGAAATAAATTCTGAATCTATAAATAAAGGCCGAATTTCTAAAGCTTCACTCAAGTCTTTACTCATACTAAATCCCAATATAATTTTTTCTCCTATACAAACCTAAAGCCATCAGCGACTTTAGATAATAATTTTGACAAACTTTTATCATAAAATAAACTTTCAAATCACAATCAATTTGAACGTGCTACTGTGGTTTATTTTTTTCCTTTCATTTCATTTCACTTCATTAAATTGACACTGACATTGTCGATGGTAATAAACATGACATCGAGAGATTAAATTTCTGGGAAAACAGGAAGTCAATATTGCACTTGAAAAAGTAAACGTCGAAGAAAAAATACAAAAAACAACAACTTAATTAGGCGCAAACACAAATTATAATTTAAAAGTAATACACAGATTAGCAAAAGAAAAAACAAAAATGAAAAGCGTGGCAAAACTACAACAACGATTTTTATAAATTATCAGGCAACATGTGCAGTAACGTTACGAAGCAATAAATAATTTTCCAGTGATTTTTTTTTTCCTTTCACACATTTGAAGTCCCTCATTAAAAAGTGATTGAAATTAGTGAAGGTGGTGGTGGCAAAGTGTGGTGCCACTTTAGGAAAAAACCTCATCAGTTTTCAGCAATTATATGGGCATTTTGAATTTCTGTTTAAACTTGTCTCCATGGACAAGTGGAGGCTGTCATCATTTAGCCCGCACATGGCATAAAAAATAATAAATAAATTCCGTAACTAATGCCAGTACCACAATATACATTACATGGTTTTTTAGTAACACACGTTAATCAGTAGCTGTATGAAGAATGATAAAATGCCTGTCAGGTTGATAAATTTTAAAATATTTGAAAATAAAAGATATTTTATTAATGTATACATTACGTCTACGATTAATAATAGCAATTAATTCAAAAACAAAGCAGTGGTGTTATCATATAAATTTCTAATTGGCAAAAATTTATAATCTTTTTATATTTTAACCGTAGATGTTCTTGTGACAATTCGTTTTTCAATAAATGTAACTGCTACAACTCCACTAGCCTATGTTGAATTATTAGAGTCTAATAACAGCATTATAGGAGATTACTTCCATGTCTTGGGGAAATCTCAATTCAAGTAGTCGTCTTAGTCTTATATTTGTTCTGTGCTTTCTATAGACATTAAATTCTATTTAATGCCGATGCTGGACATATGATTGGCAGTGTACCAACGATTCTGCATAGTTGTTTTCCCTAAATTGTAGTGTTGTATTACTACAGTATTCTCTCGATTTACCTCGTCTCGATTTACGTTGTTTCGATTAACGTCGTCAAAAATTTTGTTTCCTTAAACTTCGATTTACGTCGTCTTACGTTGTTTATAAACGAAATCAGGGGGGAACTTCCCTTTTAAAAGAAATTCAATACATAGAATAAAAATTTAATTACTTTAGTTTTTTTTGTAAAATGTACACAAATAAATGCATCTAATAGTATGAGTTTTTTGAAATTCGATTTACGTCGTTTCGAATTACGTCGCCTTTTTCCGGAACATTCTACGACGTAAATCGAGTTATTAAAATACTATTTGCCTTGTATTTAACATGCATCCAAGGGTTTCTCTGTGAGTTACGTTAAAGCAAATATGTTTTCTAATAATTGAGGCAATCCCTGTTCTGAACAGGTGTTCCATTGAGTTTATATAGTTAGCATATCTACCCTTCTTGTAATGTGTTGGTTATTTAATTAGAAAAAAAAGCTTTTGTTTAGCTTTTAAGGTTTCAGTGTGTTTTAAAATTATTTTTAGGAAAACGTGCTCTATATTTGTATTACAACATTCTGTCCTGAATACTGTATTTAATGATTTCCAGAATAGCTAGAGCAGGAAACCCTCATCGTAATGATAAATCACTACAATAGGATTCTGGACGATCCAACATTGCCATACAAATTTTACCAAATGTCTGACATTCGTACAAGCACTCAACCAACACAATACATACATAATTAGTCATTACAACCCTTCAGTCAGGATTATTGATCTAGTTTCTCATACCACTTATGTTAAGTGTGTTAATTTTATACATAAGTGGCGCGGTCTACAGTTTAAAGTCGGCTTCGACTTGCGAAACTTTTCATGGCAATTTTATTTACTCTCAGAATTTTTGCCAGAAATCTGCTGAGAGGAAATCGCTGAAGAAAAACTTTTTATATTTTGTTTTGATGTCTGGCCTGGGGCTCGAACCATAGCTTTATGTCTAATAAGCCAACACATTATCTACTAGACCACGGCGACTTTCAACCTAAGGGCGTCTTCCCTAAAATGATGATGATGATACTTTAACTTACTATTTTCTTTACATCCTAATAATATTAATACTCTTCTTGTATCTTTTCTTTGAAAAACATTAAATTTGTTATAATTTTTTATGTTTACTTTTAAAGTGAAGGTCGTTTGTGATTCAAAAAAATTTCTTTCACTTTCGCAAAATTTACTCGTAAATTACATCACCCCACACAAATCATCTTCATCGCCTATCATAAACACAGTTATTTCAATAATAATAACAACAACAATAACAAAAATAAAAAAAAATCTGACATTTCGGAAATTGGCAAATATTGACATTTGGCTGATCTTCAAAAATTTAACAGGCAGTAGGCAATAAAAATCATTAAAAATATGCACTTGTAAATACACTCGTAATATTTATTACAATTTCACCACTTTAAAACAGAAAAAAACGGAGGAAAAAAATTCAAAAACAATAATGCACAATAACAATTGAAACCTACACTACAGAAAAAAATTATTATGATGCCATAATAGGCGTAGGAAAAAGTAGAAAAACAAAGAAGAGAAAGAAATAATAAGACAAATAGAAAAGAAAAAAACACGTGAGAAAAATTTATAATTTATTACACATAATTTATTAAACAATTTATTTTATTACCGTGTTATTGTAAATCTTTTTTCAGTGTTTTTTTGTGTTTTTTTTCTTTTGTTTCTTTCTTTCGTTCCTTTTTAACAGAGAAAAGTGTGTGCATATGGAAGTCATACGTTTGCATACACAGGCAAACCTTATATTAGACGTCCGCATATATGATATGTTATGAATTGTTAATTGTTAAGCCACCAACAACAACAACAACCACTGAAAATAAAGGTGTTGAACTTGCAGTTTCATTCATTCATTTATGGATTTTCCAAAAAAACGAAAATATTTTAAAAAAATCAGATTTATTATGCTCCCAACAATGATGAAAAGCTGAATGAATGCATGAATGAATGAAAAAGTGTTTTTTTTTCTTCTTTTTTGGCGTGCTAAATGATTTATTATTATGTCATAGTGCAGTCCGATGGGGCGTATGAGTGATATGAAGTTGTAAATAAAAGTGATTTAAGAGCATAGATAAACAACGTCATTATTTCGTTCAGATGTGATGACATGTTCGTAAATATATTGTCGAAAGTCGAAATATGCAAAAATATTTTCAATATTTAAAATGAAAAACTTAAACTTGACTACCATAAAATCGTATAAGAGTATAATGTAATCCTTCAATAAATAATTCGAATTTCTTTATTTTTTGAAAACTTCTGGTTCATTTCAAAAATTGTTTGAGATATGAAACAACCTCTTTAAGGAACCCTCTTTAAGATGTATATGTATACTCCAGGTCATAAGGGTTGAATATAAAAATATTTTGAATCAGAAATAGAGACCAAGCACCTTAGAAAATTTTGAATAAAGACTCTCTTAAGTTGTACATATGATTCATGGATTTTATTCAATGCGGACTTAAAACCTTATTTATCGCTTAAATTTAAAGCCAAAGCTGTTAGAGTAACAAACGTCATTGAAAAACATTCTCAAATCTATCATTCGAAGCAGACGTTCAACTGTGTATCCTACCACTTGTAGATAAAATTAACATGCACAGCAAAAGCGAAAAAAAACTAGGTCGTACAAAAAT
This sequence comes from Sarcophaga peregrina, assembly GCA_014635995.1. NCBI lineage: Eukaryota > Metazoa > Arthropoda > Insecta > Diptera > Sarcophagidae > Sarcophaga > Sarcophaga peregrina. The sequence goes on along the minus strand of CM025791.1, from coordinate 15,089,656 downwards.
CTATGTACAGTTTTTTGGAAAGGTTTTCTAGTTTTTGTAAGACTTTAATTATTTAATGTACAATGGGTTAATTCGACCTACGGGTACTGTTTGACTTGATTGGCAGGTACACATCCTCTAATCTTAATTATTTAATTATTTTTTTCTGAACCAGTTAATATCATTATAAAACCACATGTCCTCCAACATAGAAATTCACAATTCCTCATTTCTAGCGCTTACAAGCTAAACTCACCCCTATCACCTTTAATTACACACCCTCCTTCGAACTGCTGTTTAGTATTACTTTGCGGAGGGACTGGTTAGCTTTAAGGGTTTTCTACGTTGTGTTTTTTCTGCACCCTTTCAACTATTGGAGTTCCAGTATGACTTGGATGATATGCTGACGACAATTAAGCATGGTCCACGGCTATTTGAATCTCAGCCAATTGAAAATTATACGCTTTGCACCATCCATTTCCATTCGCTTTGTTCGGGCATGCCCAAACCTGTGCAGACATTTCCATGTAAACAAGGTTAAAGAAGGACTGGATCATGTAAAAGTTCTACTTGCAGTATTTGTTATTCATCCAAAGAGCCATGTCCATCTTCCCTTCAAACTATGCTCGCACCGTGAAAACTTGCTAATTTTTTTTGCCAAAGAACTTATGTCAGTATTGGATTTCTTGCCAACCTTAGACATTTTTTAGAACTTTTATTCCCCTCATGCTTTTTCAAATGATTTTCACAGGTGGCATTTCCACAATTAGATTTGGTTACCATACTAATCCCATACTGTACCAAAAATGCCAACAGAGATTGATTGTACGAATGCAAGACTATACTAGTGCTTGTTTCTTAAGTCTTTTGATCTATTTCAGGTTGTGAAAGAACCCTGCCATAACAACTTTTAACATTCAGTAGGTGCACCTCCATAATTCTCTGAATGTCACTACATTCTGGGGCGTCTAACTTACTTATATCCCAGGTTCTAAAATTCAATACTTTACTTGTATGGCGATTGTTAAAGAACATATTCAGTCGCTTAAGTCGAACATAAACAATTTCACTCGTAATATACATAAATAATGTTTGTTTCTTAAGTCTTTTGATTTTGGATACTTTATTAATGAATTTTTTCCCGCTATTTTTAAATATTCAACTAGTATAATGCAAAAAGAATTTACCACCGCATTAAATGTCATTGAAAATAATTTTTGCAAATTTCAATATTAACCTTAAAAGAATTTTTAGTTTAAAGGTCACCGTTTTTTTTTTTTTTTTTGTTTTTTGGTGGCACAGTGTATGAAATTTAACTCCCACACTTGTATTTATAAGGCAATCTGTACATGAAACTAATCCAACTTCGTTTTCCTATTCTCTTTGCAGGTACGTCTTAAGTGAAACAAATTTGAATTCACAACTACAAGAATGTAAGTTAATGGAAAAATTTTAAAAAATTCGAATTTTTTTTTTAAATAAATATTCTGTTGTGGTCTAAAAACTAAATACCTGAATGACAATAGACATTCAAAGTGAATATTTAAAATATTTGTAAAGTTAGTGTTAAACTTATCACTTTAACTGGAGGCTATAATGGCGAATTCCAAAGTAGCACTTAAAAACACTTATTGTTTGTGTTGTACATACAAAAATACAAATCACCTCAAAGAAAAATGCTGAACAAAAAAAAAATTCACAGGAAAAATCAAACATAAGAAGAAGAAAAAACAACAGAAAATAAGCGAAAATAAGTTGCATTTATAAAAACCAACAACATGACAGTTTAAACAACCTTTAAGACACAAGCAAAACTTAAGATGAAATTCACCAAAAGGAAAAATCAAAATGACATTTAAGCTGTCATTTAGACAGCTCTATTGAATAACTAACGAATAGACCTCGATAGACACACAGAAAAATTATATTTTTGAGCACATAATCAGACACCGGCAAATGCATTTCATGAATCCATTTAATAAACTTATGTTTTATGTAGACCATGGCTTTAACGTTACCATGTTACGTGGCTATTTCTCTATTTCTCTGTCTTCTACTATTTATTTTGTATAGAATTTTAAAATTTTCGGCATATGTTAGTGACATCAAATAACCTGCTGTTTCTCTTTAATAACAAATTTAAACTTGCATTTATAATGCCATATTTCTTATGCTGCCTGACTTCCATCCACATGCAGTTTGTCGAAATTTTTGTCTGCTGGTGCTTGCCACTCATTGTTGTAACAGCTTTTTTTGTGACGATTCAACTGAAATCAATTTTTAATATGATTCAATGAATTTATAGATGATTGATGTCAAAAAGTATGTGTAATGAATTATTTTTCTCCATTTTCGGAATATTAGACGAATGATAAAATTTAATGGAACTTCATTGGCTGTAATTGCTGTAGCATTTCCAATGAATTTCTAAATATATTATGTAATATTACTAGGCAAGCGGGAGATTATTAGAGTTTCAATTAATTGTAGGGAGATATTTTTGTACAGGCAATTTGGTGTCAAAAGTTCTATAAACCCACAAGTTCAAGTTACATAAAAACCGTTGAAAGAAAAGATTTCGAAAGAAGAATGTGCGTTCAAGGTCTAGGTGACTAAGATCAGCCCAAATTTGGCTAGAATAGGACTTAATACTGAAGGCCAAATGGGGCTTTGTTTTGGCGACTTCCTTTTACCAGTCTTCTGTCAAATAGTCTAAGAGTAAATAAGATAATGCCATGAAAAACTTTTCAAAAAAATTTGAAGTCGTCTTTAAAGTGTAGGGCCTGCCATTAATGAATAAAATTAACACAACCTACAATGGTGGCATGAGAAGCTATGTTGTAATCCTAACTAAAGGATTATGGTCACCAATATAATAAGCCTAGTACTAGTGTACTTAGTTAACAGCAGTTGTTGAAATTAAGAGCAACAGATCGAGCTAAGAGAGATAGAGAATTAGAGGATACCACAAGGAAATCATGAAGCAACTACACAATATACAAGATCCATAAGACACTCCTAAACTTGAGAAAAACCATGAGTTGATTAAGTATACTGAGTGATATTCTACAATATTTTTAAATTTTATCTCTCATCGGTAAATGCTTAACAATACTACGCAATAGCTTAGGTGTATGCTTATGAAGTATGAATAAGTTTGTTTGAATTATAGTGTCCTCTCTTTAATCTACTCACTCATATGAGCTCAATTACTTCTGCAGTACAGTCTAGCTTTTATGAACCAAATGAAACTTCTAGTGTCAATAGACGTAATATTACTATTCAAGGGAGTTTAGTCCTGAAATGGCTGCAAAATATCGACAGATTAAAGATGGACAAAATCAACTGTGCTTCTGAACAACATACTTGTCACTCTTAGTTTACAATCAACCTTTAAGCAAAACAAACAATGCAATGACTAAGTGAATCCAGCTTGTAATTTACGCCTTTGGCAACTATTCTGCAAGCAAAAAAGAGTGTATAGTAGCGCTGTTCACTACATACATTAGAGCAGTAGATAATACGAATTGTTGCTGTCCGAAGTGTACAATATTTAGGGCGAAATACATACCAACAAACATAATTGGTCATAACCACCCTTTAGCTAGAATTACGACCTACCTTCTCGCATCACTTATGTTGTGTGTGTTAATTTTATACATGAGCGGGGGATTTCGCAGTTTACGAAACGACAGATTTTTGAGAAACTTTTCATGGAAATTTTTATTTACTCTCAGGTTCATGTCTCATAGTCTCATTTCATGTTTCGTTTTGTTAGAAATCTTTGATCTAGGGTTAGAAATATGGGCTGACATGTAATAAGCCAACACATCACTTACTAGATGTTGGCTAAAGGGTGATAACTTCCCAGAAATATCGTCTAAATAGATCTAAATTCAGGCTTAAAGCAAAAGATGATAGGATTGAACAAAAACATGCAACAAAATCTAGTAACATTTGAACTCTGAGTGAAAAATAGCTTCTGTTCTGCTCTCCTAATATAAAAATCAGCTCCAGTGTCTGACTTTCATGTAAAGACCCCATAATATTTTAGTGTTTAATTAAAATCTCGATCCTTACAATAAGGTTTATGTTTTAATTTTGGTTTATCAAATATCTTAATATACTTACATACTTTTTTAACATAATTTAATACATAATTTCGCTAAAAAAATTTTTCCTTTAGTTTTTTCTTCTAAACGCTTGGACTCAGTAAATTAGACTAAAAGACCCTTTAAACTAAATTAGTTGCTTTTTCTTTACAAGAAAGTTTTAAAATGAAAAAAAAATAAAGATGAAAAAAGGTTTTTGTCTAATTGCCTCCAATAAGGAAACTTATTTTGTTCATAAAACCCAGTTAAACTTTCAATTCCTTTCGCTTTACATCATTATCATTAATATCAAGTGATAGGCATAAAATGGCAACAAATGTTATTCACCAAATAATTGGTCATTAAAGTAGACAAAAAAAAACTTTAATTGAATATTTCAAGCCATGAAAAACGCTCCTTGAAATTATCAAACTTACAAAGCAAAAAACACTTGCTAATCTACATACCACCCACCCATACTTCAAGCCACGGAATAATAGTTTTGTCGTTGATGTAAAATGACAAAATTCAAGAGAAAAATGTGTCTCATAATATGCAAATTAACTTGGCACATGCTATTCATATATGCCACAGCGTATAACAGCGTATAACAGAAACTCAAATGGAAGTATTTAAAAGCATTCACATGACTGCCCTAATGTGAAACAAAGTAATTTGTTTCTCTCTTTGTTGTTGTTGTTGATTTTGTTTTTATTTTTTGCCTCTGTTTTTTTGTTTATTTAATGATTTCAAAGTAAAACTGACAAATTGCTGTTGCGGTTGCTGGTAGCAAATCTCTTTTTGTTTTTCGGTTTTTTTCTGTTTTAAATACAGAAAACAAAACAGACTTCCTTTTATAACTACTTTAATGGCTACAAACGTTTGTTTTTAAGTTTTTTTCTTTTTTTTTTTTTGTTTGTTTGTTTGTTTACTTTTCCAAAACCAAATGCACCTGACTGTTTCGTTTATATGGGGCTCGTAATATTTTGTGCTACAAAGCCTCATAAAATGCGTAGGTTGCTTCGCTTGAGACTATTTGTGGCGTAGTAAACGTTTGTAGAGCATCATTAAATTAACGTAACGTGCAGACTGTTTTGTTAATGTTTTGTTAAATACAATATTATTCATTAAATTTAATAAACATTAAAGCACTTTACAGTGCTTTGCTGGTAGCAAGACATTTGCAATAAAAAATCATTTTATTGTTGCGCTTGTTTTACTTCTAACCGTTAAAACTGTTGATGAGATGTTAATCTTGATGATTTAAAATAATTTTCTGGTTCATTAGCCACGATGAATGGTAAATATTCAAATAATACTTTACATACGTAGGTGGTTGGAGATGTGTGAAAATAATGCTTAATTATTTAATTTACATTATGGTCATAATAAATTTTTATGGTACACGTAAATTGTAGTTGAAGTATAGGAAGGATTTTAATGGAAAACATTGATAAGACTTTAGAATGGCATTTGAAAAATAAAGTAATTTGTGACTAGAATTTAATCATTTTGGAGATCAAAGTATTAAAATTGGACTTTAAAAAATAACAGAACAAAAGTTATAAGTCATTGTAATTTAGTAGGTAGTGTGTTGGCTTATTAGACGTGAGGCCATGACTCAAACTACTGGTCAAACATATCTAACAAAACGGAATATGAAAAAATATTTCTTTGGCTACTCTCTTTCAACAGATTTCTTACAAAAACATTGAGAATAATACTATAGGTCTCCCCAGTCATATATGAAATTAAAACACACAACATAAGTAGTGTAAGAAACTAGGTTGTAATCCTGACAGATTTGTTGCATAGAACATTATTTGAGTCATGGCTGGATTGTACAAGTCACAATATTTAACACCAATCTTTACAATTATTTCGGATTACAAGCGACCGTATTTCGCCAGTAACTCAGCTTTACATAACCCTAAAGAAAATAAACCAATATAATTAAGTTACGTATTCTTTAAGGCCAATTATTATTATTAATGGAAACACTTTACTTACTATATTTTATTTCCTTTTGCTTTATTTTAGCCATTCTGCTTTAGCAGGCCCTGAAAGCGTGTTTATTCTTTTGTTAAGTAAAAAAGACCGGTGCTCCCTTTTTCCTCATTTCTATAATATATTTTCCTAGTTCCAAAAAGAATGCGAAGCCCTGAGTGTTGATCGTATGAAAAACAAAAAAAAAATAATGGCTCTTGCCTTTGTTCTTCTGATGGTAATATTAGAAGCTATAATCGAATTTTTAAAATTATTTACGAGTTTAAATTTTTGGCTTTTAAGGGACTAAAACGGTATTTATATCGGTATTTATACTTTACACCTTATTATACAAAGCTAAAGGAAGCATTTAGTAGACTAAAGTAAAGAAAATGATGTAAATTTTTAATTTCTAAAAATCGTCAAAATAAGGGCATTTTTGAAGGTCAAAATCGTCAAAATGACGATAAATCGCCAAATCTGGCAGCTATGGTTGGGTGCTATGCTGCGGGACATTTGCTAATTATAATGCTTCTTCTTATGCCGGTAGTTGACATAACACACCCCTTTCACTTCATTCATTAATTTTCTATTACAAAGAAGTTTGTGTCTTAAGTCTTTGGTTCAAAAAACATATTTGGACTCAAATGAAAATTCGAGTCCAAACTAATAAAACAAATGATTTTATATTATCTGCATAGCAGTATTTGACTACCTCCTTGCCAAAATAGACAATCTAATGCAAACTAACATTTTTTGTTTAACCAGTCCACTGACACTATACGCTGACAGTTCATTTCCATACCATCTTGTCCCATAAATAAAAAACAATTAAAGAAAGACAAAAAAAAAAAGAAAGATTCAATTAACAAACATTACCTGTTTAAAATCCTGACATTTATTTATTTCAAACGCATTTATCTATTCTCTTATTATACGTTTATACGTTCCTACGTTCATATATATTAGCTATTTCCCCTTCCTAATCCATCACGTTTGAAATGCAACGCTTTAAATACGTTAAACGTTATTTGCCATTTGATTTTAATTTTCGCAACACGTTAAACAAATTAAATATCCATAATTTATCTTAAAATTTATTTTCACATTGTCTAAGATTATTTTGTCACTGTTTTTTGTCTAATTGTCAACATTTTTAAGCTACCAATTTGAGTACGAACTGCTTATGCATAAGACTCCACTAAAGGTGAAAGTACTTAAAGAGCCACGCCAAAAATGCACTTCATATCTCTATTAAATGATCAACGAATGGAACTGTAAAACCAAAAAAAACAAAACGTTAAAAGACACATAAACCACATGATGGCATTTTTTGCATTTTTTTTTTATCTTTTTCTAGGTTTTTTGTTATTTTTTTTTTTCAATTGCCACATAAATGCATAACATTGCGTGTGAGGTTAAATGCAGTAACTGTAGGCCAGAGACCGAAAACCGACCAGCGTTATAAAACACAGTTTAAAGTATTTGAAAAACTGCAATTATTTTCATAAAATTATCTGTGAAAACGAAGAAAAAGATTTAAATACCAACAGGGGCTCTATTATTAAAAAAAAACAATAAAATTAATCTGACTTAGTAACTTCAATGTTATACAATGACATGAGAGCGATGACCTGATAAAAGCAAATTTTTTTTAACACTGTCTGGTTAATTAAAAAGTTCAAATAATAAAATTTTTAAAGCGACAACGAAGCCAAATAACTAGTTTGCTGTAAATAATAATTTGTTAAAAGGAAAAATTTTTTAAAGGAATTTTAAAAAAATAATATGTGGCCAGTTACATAGTAGGTTACTTCCTCATTTCTGATTGCATATTCTGGGCATTTTTCGGCCAATATTAAAGTAAATTATCTGTACAGATGAAAGTTTAGTTCTATTTTAACAGCTCATAATGGATCACATCCTACTTATATACAGACTTACTTAATTGGTCATTACAACCCATTAGTCAAAATTACGATCTAACTTCTCACATCACTCATGGTGTGCACGGGCGTGTTAATTTGATCCATGAGTAGCATGACCAACAGATTTTTAGAGATACTTTTCATGATAATTCACACTTACTATCGCAGTTTTTCTCCAGAAAAATATTTTTCGTTCAAATATCGTTTTGTCCGTTATGTCTGATCTAGAGTTTGAACCCCGACGTAATGTGTAATAAGTCAACATACAGCCTACTAGCCTACCGATCAACCATACTGATCCCACCAAATACATAACTTTACCTTTGAGGCAGTAGAAATTTTGCTTGGCCATAGATTTTGTTCGGTCCCAGCTCTTCACATAGGATTACTTATGCTTGCGATTGTCATTATAAATTAATTCATGAGTCAGGGTTTCTCTGAATGGAAAGCATTCAAAATGTTGAATTTTTCATAATTCTACCACATAACTTAGGTTGAAGGCATGGACTATATTGGCTCTGAGGTCCACGGTGGTTTATGCCTTATTCGCTGCCACCAGCGATTAAAAAAAAAACGGTGGACTCACACAATCTCAGTGGCAAGTTTACATCTCCTCCCCGTAGGACGATTAAGTTCTCAATTTGGTAGTGCAGAATACCTAAAGTGGCAGGATCTGCGTATGCACGTATTGTCGTTGCTATCAAAATCAACCAATACCAGCCAAAATAAGTTGATGCTAACCGTTGACAGTGATGGCCTAGTGAATAAAGCTCACAAAGAAATATGGGGAAAAATCCACACAAAACACGTTTCTGGTTCTTACGTAGATTGGTGTCGTTTCAAATTCGACAATTTTATTTATTCACATACGCATTCATTCTGAAAAGAAGTCGCCGTGGTCTAGTGGGTAGTGTGTTGGCTTATTAGACAAAAGGCCCGGGTTCGAATCCCAGGTCAGACTTCGAGGACTTCCTCTCAGCAGATTTCTGGCAAAGACTCTGAGAGTAAAAATTGCCATGAAAAGCTTCTCAAAAATCTGTCGTTCGGAGTCGACTTTAAACTGTAGGTCCTGCCACTCATGTATAAAATTAACGCACACAGCATAAGTGGTGTGAGAAGCAAGGTCGTAATCCTGACTGAAGGGTTGTAATGGCCAATTATGTATATATGTATTCATTCTGAAATGCGGCTCCTCACTGATAAAAAGATTTTTGGATGAAAATTATGGTTTTTTGCCAGTTACGCCAGAGCTCATTCAGTGAACCCTTGTGGTTGTTTATGACGACTGGTATCTACTATCTAAGTCCCTCACACCCTTCAATTAACACTTGTCGTTGTCTCTGTTGGCTGTTATCAACTCTCTAAGTCCCTGTTAGAAGACTCTATGTGAACAGTCATACAGACAGCTATAAAAACATCCTTGTTTCCTAACTTATGGCTGTACTATAAAGATGGTGCTGATATCTCAAGACATTTAAGATAAAGATTTAAGATTTAAAATATCTTTAAAAAACTTTACCAACCAATTGTATTGTATTTTCATATAAACATTATGGTGGTATGTAGCCTTTTATCGAAAGAAGGCTTTATAAGGCATTTTTCTATTAAAAACCACATACCAGCATAAAGAGGTACTACACAAGCACCATTTTAAAGAATATGTATATAGGTATGTGCCCGTCGAATGCATTCCATACGATACCAATTTTACAATATGTACTAGTTAATTAAACATTAAATAAAAATAAATATCGTAAATGAAAAAAATAAAAAAAAAATAAGAGAAAAACAGAGAAAAATAAGAGAAAAAATAAATATTATTAAACAAAACTCGCGTGCTTAACACAAACTAAACTAAACTGAACTAAGTATTATATGGTAACAAACATAAGTATAGCCTAATTCTATGGTTGTATTGAATCAATGAACAAAATAAATGCCTGAATAAAGTGAATGAATGAATGAACAACTGAATGAATGAATAGATAGATGATGGTGTGTATTTGTATGAGTTTATTGACACCTTCAGTAACAAGCATTGTTACCAATTTCAGCCATACATGTAAGACATAAATTTTTCTATGTTTCAAATTGGTTTTTTTCTTTTTTTTTTTTTTCTTAACGACGGCTTACATTTTAAACCGAAATTATTAGTGGTGTTTGGTATACAAGGAGCTCCAATTTTGATTTTGGAACATGGCAAATCGATGTTAAGCGATGTGTTTTTTTTTTTTTAGTATAACAGTAGCATAGTTTCTATTGCCTTGTTTTTGGTTTACCATACAGTGAGTGTATCGGTGTATCGCAGAAATAAAAACATTAACATTGTTTATGAAGTAATAAAAGTTTAATAGAAATTGTTTTTCTAAAGCCAACAACAAGTGGCCACCAATACCATCATTGCCACCAACACCACCAAAACTACCTGCAGCTATACTATGGACTCTATAGGATACTAAGCGTCTTTAGAAAACTAAAAATCAAAAATAAAAATAAATACGAAAAATATTATTTTTAAACAAAAACTAGAGCACAAGGTGCAAGTACTAGTAGATATTTTTCTTACTGTTTAGGTTTTACGAAATAGTTTTTTCCTAAACACGCATATTATGTTTAAAGCATAGTCTTAACAGAATAACAAAAACAAAATCAACAAATATTTGGTATTTTTTTTTTTCACTTTACATTGGTCTGAAATTGTAATCTTAACTGAACTTAAGAAAAAGAGAAAAAAAACAAAAGAGACAGTTTTTTTTTGCAATACAATGCATTACAATATATAGAGCAGTTTTGTCTTTTATTAAAACAACAGTTAGTACAAGTACTTGCAAAAATTGTTGCAGCAGCAGCAGCATTGGCAACAATAGCAGTTGTATGCTGTTGTATTTCGGTGTGTTGTGAATTTGAGTGAGCATGAAAATAAGAAAACAAAAAATTTTTAACCGATTGCCTCACATTTCCGGCATTTGTATGTGCTCTTTTATTAACATGAGGCAATAAAATACAACAACAACAACAAGCAACAACAAGAAAACAAAATCAAAATGTGGTCAACTTAACTGAAGACTTTGTCTAACCGTATATCTTTCACTTTAACTACAGCCACTGTAATCTGATTAGTTAAATAAGATGACACAATTTAGTATGTGCTGTTTATATGCAGAACGTTTAAAGTTTCTCTAGATTCACTTAAAAATACTTTGAATAAAACTATCAATGTCAAAAAAATCGAACTTAAGATTAATTTTATCGGAATTAAACCAGCATTTTTCATCATACTTGCTAAGACATCTTAACACACATGGACCTAGTAAATAAAATGGAAATTCCAATTAAACTCCGACGATTTCAAAGTATACTACTCTTAAATATTAACTATATCTTCTGGCGGGTTGTCTTTCGCTCTTCAATAATCTTGAGCTTTGATTTGTTTTTGTGATGACCATTTCAATATATTACGATGCATCAAAGGAAAGAGTATAGATAACTCTAGTTGGAAGTTTAGGTGGTGTATTGGCCTGCAGGTCAGATTTCTTTAAAACAGGGAAATATGAAAAAATATTTCTTTGGCAACTGTCGCTTAACAAATTTCTGGCATAAACTTTCAGAATAAATATAATTGCCAGGAAAAAGCTACTCAAGAATCTATCGCTCGGAGTAGAGTTTAAACTGGAAGTCCTGCCATTCAGGTATAAAATTAATACATACAACATAAGTGGTATGAGCGGCTAGCTCGTAATCCTGACTGAAAGTCTTTAATAACCAATTATGTATGTATGGATTACACCACCTTCCTCGAATTTTTAAAAGTCTAGACATTTTTATTTTGGTTAGGCACTATAGTAACCCTAAAAACACTTTGAATAATGCAAGACGGTGTTTAAATAACCACAGCATAGAGCTGGGCCGATAGAGCTGAACGAACAATTTTAATAGAACTTGAGAAGAAAAATTCTTTCTGAAATGTTTCTTTGAAAAGTTTGCTGCTCTACGAGTCAACTGCTAGCATGTGTGCGATGTCTACAGCTGCACGTTTGTAATCGTATTAAACTGTTATATTCTCGATATTTTCTTTAGACAGCGATTAACAAAATCTTGCAATGATTACATTTCGTTTGCATACGTACCTAACATTTCTCATGCTCATCTATTTTAAATTCAATTTTAAGTCGCGCTGCAGGCTATTGCAGGCCTGCCCTCAATAGGACCTTGCCTCCAGATCTTCATATACATCGTTTCTGGTCTCCAATAAACTTTTATTGCAAGCTTGCAGTTATTATTTAAAAATGTCCTTGTAATGTCTTCTTCCACTGGTCGAAAATACTCTAGCAGATTTTGATATCCTTGAATGCAATGTGTTTTGCTCACGGCTATTTTTTGATCTCCATCATATAGAAAAGGACTTAATTCATGAATGTAGGTATTCACCTTCACGTCATAGTATGCAAAGACCTTTTTTTGTGAAATAAATTCGGTACACTATTGCAGTAACCCTAGTCTAGTGGGTAGTGTGTATTCTTATTAGACGTTCAAGAAAGCTCAATATGAAACAAATATTTCTTCGGCGATTTCCTTTTAGCAGATTTCTGGCAAAAACTCTGAGACTAAAGAAATTTTCCATGAAAAAGTTTCTAAAAAATCTGTCGTTCGAAGTATACTTTATTGATATAAAAAATTAAAGCACATAACATAAGTGATGTAATCCTGACTAAAGGATTTTTATTTTCGTAGTGCTTTGAATGAATCTGTGAGCATTAAATTCGTTTCTTCGTCTGTTTACTTTATTTTCCTAATATTTCCTTTCATAATTCGATTCGAAACAGTCATAAAAAACTAATAAAAATATCTGAAAGGAGTCCTTGCATAAGGCATTCCAATTTGTCATACTTAGCTTATAACAACTGTAACTACTCGTACCAATACATAAGCATACAATTTGAGACCCTCGTTAAATTTAGTAGACATACTAGAGACATTATGAGCATAAAACCATAACATAAACTAATTCATTGAAAATTTATTATATCGTATCTAATACTACTTGTTATACTCCTTCAAGACACTTCTCTTCTCTTCTTTTTTTCCTTTTTCTTTAGTTTGCAACGAAAAAACAAAATCCATAAGACAAGATAGAATATGTTTTGAGTGACTGTTGCAAACTCTACACTCTACCTAATATACCATTAACTCCAATACATATGGCGGCTAATGTTTTCTAAACGAAGCGAAGCATAGAAAAAAAACTCATTAAAATATTAAAACTCCTCGTTAGGTTTTAACTGTGGCAACACGAGCCAAACAGCAACACATTCGATCAAAATATGACTTTTTTTTGGTTACTTTTTTTTTGATGTTTTAATGGAAAAGTGAAAGGTTTCAGTTTTCGTAGGTTTTTTTTCACCTTTTTTTCTGTTTTCCTCTATTCAACATACAGTTTCTTATTATTTAAAATGCATATTTAATGCATCTAATGCGAGTTCAACGAGAAAAATTATGATTTATATTCCTAAGCTATGGAAATTGACAAGCGTGTGTTATATGAGTAGGGAGTAGTGAGTGAACAATGTTGTACAATGACGATGATGATGGTATTTTATAATGGAGTTTATAAAACAATAAATAACAGAGTATAGTTTATTTGACGCGTAGACAATTAAGTTAAACAAAAGTAAACAAAAATGAGAGCTACAGCTTCAGCAACAGCAAACGAGGTGGTCGTAAATATCATCATCTAGTCAAATTAATGATGCTGGATTTTGTTCAGTTTTTCATACAAAAATAAGATCTTATGTAAGAAAAGTTATGTGATTTACAAGAAATAGGAGACTAAAATACAATATTAGAGCGATTGTTTTAAGTTTCTATTTGTATAAAGTGGACGTTACACATTTATATAATTAAAGTAAGTCAAGCTAAGGCGTTAAATGTTTGTAAGTTAACAAACAGAAGCTGGAATACAAGGCTTAATCAAAATATATTTATTTGCTAAGAATTCTATTAAATTAGAATGTTATAGAGCTTAAATGTAACAAATTATATTATCCCAAAGGAGGTTTCAACAGCAGGTTCTCACTTAGGTCATGGGTTAGACCCATTGTAGATTCATTGGAATGTTTCCTTGTTTCTGAACAGGATAAAACTTATGCTCACGTGGTAAACTTATATTTTCTTTTGTAAACTTAGAGAATGACAACTAAGATGGAGATTAAAGCGCTCGACTGTAAATGAATGGAGAATGTATCTTCCACCAAGAAAGAATATGAAAAATGTTCACAATTGGGGAATAATATTTCACGCTTCATGCTGAGTGTTCAACATATCGCTTTTTTATTACAATATAGTCATATTTTAAAAAAAAACTTTAACTTGGCAAAACGGGATTTAAGTTTTCAAGACATAAGTCCGCAAACACTTTTTGCTATAATTTTGGTTAAGATATAAAACTGATTTTTTTTCAACATGTACAGAAGGTCTAAAAGAGCAGTTTTGCTTAAGTAACTACAAATTTTTAATTTTTTGCGATATGACTATGTTGCAATAAAGAAGCGATATGGTATTCGATAGAAATCTCAAATTATATAACTAAACGGCTAAAGGTCTAGCATTCTTAGATGTAAGAAAAACTTATTGTATAACTAAACAATTCTGTTAGATAATGGAAACTAAATGGTAATTTATAAAGCAAGAAGCTTTCTCTATAAATTACGCCGATTATAGTAATCAAGATAACCGCAAAAGAGTCAGATCGGTACCTTAATCTGCAAACTAAAGCCTAAGTAATCTAGTAGATAATCTGTTGGCTTATTATACGAGAATTCGTTGCACAACCTCTGGCCTAACCATCCCGACCAAACCAAAATACGAAAATATATTTATCCTGCGAACTCTAAGAATAAAATAAATTTGCATTGAATACTTTTTAATCTGTCGTTCAAAATCGACGTCAAACAGTAATTCCTATCCATTAGTATACACGAGATTCCGACCCATTAATCAGGACCTACAAACTAGCTTCTCAAACTTTCAAAGTAAATAAATGTGGTCATACGATAACTATGCTACTACGTCTACGATTAACAAATAATAACAAATTCAGTTATGAAGATAGGTCAACGAAACAGAAAAAATTCTTTTTTCTTCAAAAATAATTTTATTTACTATGATAATGTTAGTCTCCAACATTTATAATTTCAATTTAAACAATCGTCAAACACTTGAGTCTAGCTCGTGCTAAAAATGACCACAATTTCTATTACTGATCACAGTTCTGAGACAAGTTATGTGTTGTTTTTATTGCTTGTTTTTATTTTTCGGCAAATTAAAACATTAAATCTAATGGTCAGAAAGTTTTTTTCAACGCAATCATTTTTTATAAGCCAAATTTCAAGTTTTCAGGGTGATGACAAAAAAAAACAAGTTTAGTTCTTAAGTCTTTAGTTTTTGTTTTTTGGCATTATAAGCATAGTGTAATTTTATTTTAACAAACAAAGATAATTATCGCACAATTAACTCATAAATTATTTTGGCATTTTATTTTTCAATATAAATTTAATTTATTTCGTTATAAAACCCATCATTAATAACAATTTAAGACCAGTTAAACATGTTTGGCAAGAACGAAGCATATAAAGAGCCAACAAGAGAATTCGGTTTGCGAATTTATAGTTTTAAAGCATAACATTTTATTAACTTTTTTCCGACCTTTTTTTTTGAATAATTAATAGAAATGCCATTTGTTCATGGTACTCAAACAAATTTGTCACTCAGAGTTATGGTTGCAGCAAATAAAGAATAATTAAAAATTATATTTAAAGAGACTTAAAAAACAAGTCCAGATTAAATAGTAATTGCAGAATATAAAACGGATTTCTTTTCGCATTCATTTCATTAATTAAAAATGAAATTAATTTCCAAGAAAAAATTTGCATTTCTTTGTTGCTTTTGCTAAATACCTTGACCTGCAACAGTAGATAATGCTACTTTCAGGTAAAAGTTTTTAGTGTGTATTAGTGGCATTTTGCTATCATTTAAAATAATTAAATATGCAAATATGCTGTAATGGTTTTTAAAGCATACAAAATGCATTGTTGTTTATTTTTTTGTATGCCTATTTAGAGAGGTTAACTAGCCAGAAACATTTCATATACAAATGTTAGCAGCAATTTGTTATGGATACGTAAAGTTTTCAACAAAATTTGCATTTGCACAACACAACACAACACGCCACAATACAAAACCAACATCTTTTGCATTGATTTTGAACTTCAATGATATTTGCGTGTATGTGTGTGTGTTTCCAAACAAATTATTTGTTTGCTAATCTACCTTCTGTTTGGTTTTTAAGTAGTATCGTTAATTATTTAATACATACTATACCACCATACAAGCAATAATAAATCATACATTTTTAAAGTCATCATTATCTGTAATACATTTATTTTTTTAAGATTTCATATTTACTTTAAGTTTCTTTTTTTATACTTCTACACACATAATATCTACCGGTAGTTCGTATCTGTTAAATAAATTTAAATGATATTTGTTTGCAAATATTTTTTTCTTTTTTTGTTTAAATGCTTTGCAAATGCATCACTTAAACGTTATTTAAATGCGTAAATTATTGTTAATATTTACAGCTTGTAAATAAAAATAATATATTGATTGAGTTTAAAATGACTGTGAAGTGTTTGTGTAAAAGCCAGAAGCATTTCACTTTATAAACATATTTTTTTTTTTATATTTATTGCCAAATTGACTTTTGAAATTAATATAAAAACGATATTTACTTCCCTTACCACATACAAGGACTTTTAAAAAAACATTAAATATCTTTCAAACGTAAACTGTTAAAGTATATACAAAGCGAGCTCAAAATAAAGTTTAAGTTTCGTGCGATACTTATAGTCCACTAAAATACAGTCATTCGAAAAAGGTATCCCCAATATTTTCGACTAGAACAGTATTCTCTTATTTCCCATTAATGTAACTTACTTTTCGGTAAGTATACTACAAAAGGCCCGGGTTCGAATACCAGGTCAGACATCAAAACGAAAAATATTTCTTCGGCGACTTCCTCTCAGCAGATTTCTGGCAAAGACTCTGAGAGTAAAAATTGCCATGAAAAGCTTCTCAAAAATCTGTCGTTCGGAGTCGACTTTAAACTGTAGGTCCCGCCACTCATGTATAAAATTAACGCACACAACATAAGTGGTGTGAGAAGCTAGGTCGTAATCCTGACAGAAGGGTTGTAATGGCCAATTATGTATGTATGTATGTATACTGCATGAATAGAGCACTAATACACCTTTCCAGAATTATTGTAATACAAATATATATGCTTCACACAAATATCATAATCAGGTTCTGTTCTTCAGTCTTTCATATATTTTGTGTTCATATTAAATTTTTTATAATTATAATTTAACATACTTCAGCGTTTAAGAAATGAAAACAAATTAAGCTCAGCTGGTATTTTTTATATATAAAAAATGTCTATTTTATATCACTAGAGGCATTGGTTACCGAGAATTTCAATTGCTTTCTTGCACATCTACTATTTGAATATGCTGGTACATTTGCATACGACACGATACGATACCAGAGAGTAATCCTTGTGGCTTTTCATTACTTTTTCTTTTCTTTGGCAAGCTACACATACGAAACGAAATCAGAGTAGATTGGCGAGAGTTGTAAAAAAGTAATGGCTGCTGACCACCACAAGTAGTGTGTAGTGGTGGTTGGTAGTCTTATGAAAATGAAATCATGACAACTTGCTTCAGCTTAAAATAATGCCAATGATTTAAAGAAGAAAAAAAAAATAGAGTGTAAGTGCACAAGAAGTGAATGTCCGCTGAAAATAAAAATCACACAAAAAAGAAGTGGGCCAATGGATTACATAATACGTTTTTTATTAAGATTCGTTTTTTTTATCTTTTGCGAATGTTAATGGAAAATATATAAAAAATAAATATTTTAAGCTTTTACTGCCACTAAAGAAATGTTAAGAAAACAATACAAGAGACCTGGCTTCTACTTGCACTGGGAATTTAGTTCTGCTTAGTTTTTTCTTATTTTTTTGGTTTTATTGAATTAAAATGTATTTCTTTTAATGCTAAAAATGATCTTTGGTCATGCTATAAACAACACCATACAACTGTAAGGCTTATAATGCGCTAAACCACGCCCAATCTGCTGACAATCTTTAGTTTGGTTTTGCTATTGTAGTTGGCGGCAACGTGTTTCATATTAACAAAATAAAAAAAAAAATTGATCACTTTCATTTGATTTACAATACAAAAGTTAAAGAAAAAAATTGTAACAAAAACCAATTCCCAACAAAACTGCATAACATTTAAGTTTTATTTTCTTCAAAGACTTAAACTTTTGATGAAATACTTTAAAAAATTGCACATACTCGTAGGAATTAATGAAAAAAAGTAAATAAAATACGTGAATGAACGTTACTCTTTGTACACAATCTCTTTGTAACTTCACAATGAAAAACACAAAATAAAAACAAATTAAAAAGCAAAGTAGACCAAACCCTGTTTTTATTTCAAAATTTGAAACCGATACTTAAAACTGCCAAAATTTAATAATATTTCAGGTAATTGTTCCCAAAAAAAAAAATAAATTATATTTGGCTTATGCCTAAGTTGCCCTCAGATAGTATGAAATTGCATTAAATTCACCTTTTAGCCATCACGAAGTGTGATGTTTAATGATTATTTTAAAATTTTCAAATTGCTTTTAAGCTACACACACACAAAATTTAGAAAAACCATCTAAGTTTAGTTTTTGGAATGAATTTCTTAAGGAAATTGATGTTTTTTTAAAATAAAATTACTTCATTTACTTGCTAAAATTTGTTAAGTAAAGCTGTAACTTTGTTTTAGAAGGAAGGTTTTAGTTCAAGAAATAACTTAAAATTCTAAAACTTTAAACCTTCAACCAATAACTCATAAAGTAATCCTACAAACTTTCAGCCTTATTAAGGAAAAACTATTTTAACGAGTTCAATTTCCATCAATACCAACGTCTATCGTTCTTTTGGTCATTCGAGAAGTATTGCTCTAAAACGATTCTGCAGCAGCTGTAGATATTAAAATGAAAAAGAGACTGTTCTTTGTCTCTTCGATACTTGTCCGATGCCAAATCGGACCAGGATACTTGCTGTCTATTATGAAGACAATCTCAATAATCTGACGGTAAAGGAATTTGCAGTTTAAGCTACTTCAGCAAAAACTCAAATTGTTCTAGAAAGAGGGGAAATGAATAACTGTTTGCCAATCACAAATTCCTTGGGTTACCTATCCCTACCTATCCTGAATTTGAACTTGAATTGTCTCATTCCTGTGAGTAAGAATTATGCTCGAATATGGTTCATCTTTCCATGATTTGGCAGAAGAGTGTATAGACATTTTCGCCAAGTCTGGCATTACTTGCCGACTTTCAGAGTGTTTGGAAAGTCATAAGGGCAAACTTTAACATAATACTATCAGTCTAGTAGATAAGTAGCTGTGTGAGTAATCGCATGATAGTAAGACAGGTATGATCTGCTCGAGTTCAGAATAGTAAGACGGAAATGATCTGCTCGAGTTCTCTCATGAGATTGAATGGGTACGATGTGACATTAACATGCTGCATTCTTTTAAAGAGATTTCTGTTAGTCTTCGACTGATTCGTTTTACATTAAGGGCTCTGTTTAATTAGAATGTTGTGTCATCATAATTGTTCCGAGGATCTAAGTGCATCCAATTGAATCGGCTGTCATAAGAATTAGCAAGCCAAACCTAACCTAACTTATGAAAAAATAAATAAAAGGTTGAAATCGCAAGCTTGGAAGCAGTTCTATTTACTAATCCATGAAAGAGTTATATTTCATATTCCCATGGGTCCAACAAACAGGTTAAATAGCCATTGTCAAATGCTCTACTCTACTTATAAGCCGCACATCCACTTCTGTTACCCATGTTTACTACTCTGTGTTATGTCTTGAGGTCTTGAATTATTTTATATTTCGATAACTATAGGCTTTTAATTGATAAACTGCCATTAGTTCTTAAAGACTATTCTCTTCCGGAGACGGTCAGGTTTTATACTTCATTTGCATGTGATTTACACGCTGGGAGAGATAGGATGGTCATCATTAAGAGAAATCTAGATCAAAAAATCTTAAACGAGGATTTTACAGTTTATAACCAGTTTTATGGTTAATAAGCTGTTGATAAGTGTAAGTCGCTGTAGTCTAGTAGGTAGTGTGTTGGCTTATTAGACGTAATGCCAGGGTTCAAGTCTCAGTCCAGACATCAAAACTAAATAAAAAAAGTATTTTTTCTCAGTAGAACTCTGGCAAAATGTCTAAGCGTAAATAAAATTGCCATGAAAAGTTTCTCAAAAAAAAATCTATCGTTCGGAGTCGACTTTAAACTGTCGTATGTATAAAACTGACACACACAACATAAGTTGTGTGAGAAATTAGATCAATAATGCTGACTGAAGGATTGTAATGACCAATTATGTACATATGTAAGCAGTTATATTAACTCGGAATGTAGGTTATAATATAGCAAAACTTGGTATCACTTCTTACTGTTAGTTTCATAATAATGTTTCATAGAAAATTTATTCCAAAAAAATTTCGAGCAGAATTATTGCTTGCTTTTTACTTTTTCAAAGTTGTTATATTTCCCTTTCCTATTTGAAAAATTCCACTACACTATTATTATTTTAGGCCATTTTTCACGGTTGTTAATTTTTCTTTTACCACTCAATTGTTTGCGAACATGCCATTCTGACACCTACTAAACCAAAATCATAGCCAAAAGCATGAACATTTTTTAATCTACTTTTGTACAGACACAACAGAAGGTGTTTATTAGCACAGTAACATATTTTGTATGGGCAATGCGTTACATTAAAACAGAAATGTTTACAACGAACACAAAAAAAAACGTGTGCCTGTCACCAAAAACGTTCAAATTGTGCTGTGATTGAAAGGTTTCATTCACTGAAATGGTGTAAAGGAAAAATAATTATGGTGGTAGTGTGATAGTATTTTTTAAAAAACTCAAAATTTCCTAAAAAAAAATGAAAAATTAAAAAAAATATTGAAAACTATGGAGTAATTAGAAATTAACAGCAGGAATTTCTATGAAACAATTTCTTATGATATTTGCTTTCATAAATTCATATGACACTTGTCTTATATGTTTGTATATTGAAAATATGAAAATATATTGTAACACAAAGCTACCCACGCAATTTCATAATATTTTCATTAAGTGGATAGCAGAGATATTATGGATACTATATGCATGTATTTCCTAGAAATATTTCTTTTTTTTTTTGCATTATTTTACTGTTACATATGGTATACCAATTACAATCAATGCCATTTTTACGTGAGTATATTATAAATAAGCGTTCATTTATAAGACATACTCTGTCACAACATAATTGTATTCATAGTGATAATAAACAGGGTATTCCATTATTACAAAATATTACGGTGTTGTTGGTCATCGAAACTCATTAATTACGTTTTTATGTATTAACATTTCTAAAATCATGTACTTTTATAAAATTGCGAAATTCTTGTCATATTTAATTCAACTTTAGGAATATTAAGAATGATGATAATAACGATGAGCATTTATTTCTAAATGGAGTCGTAAATAATAGAATAGGAGAGTATAGCTTAAATTTTTTTAAACCAATTCCGTTATTCAATATAATACCATAGATCTAACCGCCAAGCGCGAAATGATCAGTATCAAAGGTTCGCATTAAATTAAAAACGAGTCTGAGACCGGGATGGTGTAAGCCAAATGAGAGAAGTCATCACCTAGCCGAAAGACGAAAATGAGCCTAATGTAATAGTCTTCATACTGGCATCTAAAGTAGCAGAATCCGTGAACTCCCTTCAATCTTTGAAAGTTTATCCAAGACTTTGAAAAAATATCAATTTTCAGTTCTGTTGCATAAATTCTCTAAAGGAGAGCACTTAGTGTGATGAATACCAATATTGTATACAACTTGTTGTATCCAAATTGAAAAGTACTTATAAAGGGCGATTTTTAAGAGCTTTATAAAAATTAAAAAAAAACAAAAAAATTCAGCAAAACGCATGAAATCTTTATTTGAATCCATAGTACGGTCCATATAATTTAATGTTTGAAGATTATTTCATGCAAATGTTGACCGCGACTGCGCCTCAAATGGTCGATATCTTTGGTGGTTTAATGTCCAACAATGAAAATTTGGTGCGAAATTTAGTCACAATTGCCCGAATAACCGCTTCAGTGGGTCGATTAAACTGACCATAAAATGGAAGAAGCGCACGATGAACTTTCTTAACAGAGCACGCATTTTTATAATAAAATTCAAGTATTTTGCAAGCGTTAGTTGTAAGACGATTCATGGTTAAATTATACCAAACAGAAGATGTTTGACAGTGAAACAAAACACGAAACGTGCGTGAGCTGTTTAAACCAGTGTTGCCGAAAAGATAATAGCTAAAAAATCACTCTTTACTAATGGCGCCTACATTCGACTTAGAATAGAATGCCTGTGCCACTTGAATAGTTTTTAGGAGTACGTTAAAAACTTGTATAGAACCAAGTGTATTCAAAAATCCACTTCCAAAGAAAAAAAATACTTGAACCCATTGCATGTCTCCAGCAATATTCACTTCAATTCGGTCTTCTTTATATGGAAACTTTATATGAAAGTCGCCGTAGTCTAGTAGGTAGTGTGTTGGCTTAGTACCGAGAGGCCTCGATTCAAACCCCAGGTCAGATATCTCGATCCAAATATGAAAATACTTCTGCGGCGACTTCCTCAAAAAAATCTGTCGTTCGGAGTTGACTATAGACTGATGGATAAAATTAACACACGCAGCTTTGGTGACATGAAAAACTCTGCCAATTATGTATGTTATATGGAAGCTAAAAGTCTTGCACAAATTTTACTGACTTCTGTCGTCTATAAGCATTAATTTGATCTTAGCTTATGATCTTAACTTCTTGGCTTCTCTTCAATTACTTTCGCATAACTGCTGAACAAGATCTTAAATATGTTTAGGTAAATAGTATATCTAACATAACATCGAGCAGAACAACTCGTCTCTATGCCGAAGGGAATCTTTTTGACTTGACTTCTTGTAACATCAACGGCGTAGACACTGTGGCGTTAGTTTATGAAAATCTTTCTCATAAAAAGAAATCTTCTTTCAAAATCATCTGTTGTATTGAGAACTGAAGCTGAAGATGGCAAGAGAAAGTGCTTGCCAAACTTTACATCTTTGATAGCTAATACTTCCCTAGTTTTCTGAAATTCTACGTTGTTTCTATCAGTCCCTAATGGATAGGACTCCTGGAACATTAAACTGACTAACTATTTGGATTACTGCTATTATAAGTAACCACCCTAATTGTGTAAATATAGTTGCATGCATAGTAACACAAGCTATACGAAGAAGTAAACAAACTCATCCTTACCATCGAACATTCTGAAAGTCTTGTAATTGTAATTAAAGTAACATCACCTCAATATCATACATCGTGTGAGTCCCGAACTACTAACATGACTACTAACCTTCATTACTACAGTTTATATCATCTGTTATTTATTCCATCTAGACTAAATATAGAGGATTTTCAAGCTTTTTACTGTACAGCACTAAATATATGTTAATTGGTATATTTGATTTGTATTTGCGGTGGCTTACTTCAATCTCAGATATTCTTTTGATTGCAGCACCCTGTTAGTAATTATTGAAAGGAATATATACTCATACTTTAATATTACGCTTGCACATTAAACTAATTTTAATATAATTTCTTTGACATAATAAAATCAAAGCAAAAACAATAAGAAAAATACAAATTTTTTTATAATTTCACTGTCTGCATAAATAATGACGACAGCAGCAGCAGCATAGAGTAATGGTTACAAGTGGAAACTAAAAAATCCAAAACATTTAAAGTCAAAAGACATTAACAATATTCAAATCCAACAAAGTCTGCCTGCATATAATATAATGCAAAACAAAACAAATAATATTTAAAATAACACATTGAAAAAACAACAACAAAATAAATCGAATGATAAAACAATAACTGCAATTGTAATAATAATACAAATAAAAGTAAAAATAAAACAAAAGCGCATTAGAAAAATCAACATATAAACCACAAGAAAACAGGAAATCTTTGAAACTTTGTTAGCTTTCGTGGTGGTGTTAAAATACAAATACAAATCCAGAGTCCAGAGTTTGTCTATACCATATATGTCTGTCTGACTGCCAGCTACAGTAAATTGCATATTTTTCTTGATATTATTGCTACACTATTGACTTGCCTCAACATTTTTCATTTTATAATTTTGCCTTCAATAAAATGTGATTTAGTTTCGCTTAATATTCACAAATAAAAACAAAACAAGCAAAAAAAAAAAATATAACACAAATGAAAAGAAAAAAAAAGTTGCATAATAAAATGCTTAAAGGCCTTGCATGGTTTTTCTTCATAACTTTTGGTTTCGTTAAGCACCAGCACCAACAGAAATAATCCTTCTTTACATCGTTAAATGGATGGCATATGGATGCTATAGAATGTGCTCCAATTTCAAAATTCATGCCACATTCAGTTTTAAAGTTTGTTCGAAAACTGTTGCCATAGCTATGTTATCTGACATCTTGTAAGAAAAAATAATGTGTGTGCTCCTCTCGCTTCTCCTTTTTGCATCAGCTGTTAGAGGTTTATGTCTGTTAAGTTCGTAGTTAAGAAGCCACATGTTTGAAAATCGTTTGTCTTTTTTCTATAACGAACGATAAATATTTTTAAACTTTAATGCTTTATAGGTTTCTGTTACACTTATTTCTATTATTTTTTTTTTTTTTCTTTGATTACTGTTTACTAACGAGTCGAGAGTGTATTTCATTTTCTTCTTTCCATTCAAACACTTTTCATTTCTATTAACGTTTACTACTCTTTTTTTCTAATTTTCTTTTTTTTGTATGGCTGCCAGACATTGACTAGCTTTATCCCATAAATAGTTCGTTGAGATTGTTTTTATTACTGCTAACCAGCCATTTATTGTTGGTTAGTTAGTTTAATATTTTAAATATTTTAATTTTTTGTTAGCATTTAGCAGTTGTTATTTATGTTTAAACAAGTTTATTTAATTAAAATACTTTAATGATTGTGTGGTTATTTATCGTTGATTTTATTTCAAATAATAAATTGAATTGTAATAATTTGAAAATAAATTTTAAGTGGAGCCCTATTAAAGTTAAAATAATTTGAAATCATTTCATTCATATGTATATCCGCTGTGGTATTAAGTTTATAACCTTCAAAAAAGAAAATTATGAAAAGAGAAAAAAAAACACATAGGCAGCAGTTTTTAAAAGGAGATAAATTTCTGCATCGAATATCTTGTTTGAACCCAATGAATCAAGAGCTTAATTAAATGAGGAACTTTTTAAATAACATTCACAACACGCTTCAGACTATTTTTACTTTTTAAAGTAATTCCCCTCAGTCAAAATGCAAGATACATACTTTTAAAGAACACTTTGTTATTTAGATTTGTAGGCATACGGAAAGACTAACATTCCTATTAACGACTTGTGCAGGAGGTGTGAGTCTGAGAAGGATTCATTTTCTAACAGCTTTGGCCGAGCTCTCTTAATATAAAGATTGTTGCAATAACAATATTTATTTAGGACTCTGGTGTTCTTTAGGAAATAGTTGACCCTCAAGCAGAATTAATTTTAGTATCACAATGGGTCTAAAGGCCGGGCTAAGTATCTTCCTTCCAGGGCATTCTTCACTTAACCTAACCTTAACTTTTAGTTTAGACTTGGAATCAACAAGTTTTTTCATGTATTCTTGGAAACAAAGCAGATACACTGAACAGTATGAACTGGTGACCAAGTCTTGATGATATACACAATGAACACTCCAAAGAGACATCGAAAAAACTCTACAAAATAATTTTTGAATGGCAAAAAAGTGAAGCTGGTTTACATATCTGAGTCTTAGAACGTATCAAAAGTTCGTGTGAAATACATGTGGTTGTCGCAAAAGCTCACCATCGCCTAAAACCAAAACGAATTGATGATCCTGAATAATGTTTAGGAGTTTTCCACCATAAAAGAGCGTTGATATGTAAAGAGGACTGAAACTTGGCCTCCATTATTTCACGCTAAAATGACAACAACCCTCATTCGAGTGGGCTGCCCATGGGGGAACGACTATAATCCATAAAAATTGTCGGCTGACAAGGTGATAGCAGCAGAGTCATAGGATAGGCATGGTATAACAATATCTTGAAAACACAAAACGATCAAAAGTGAAATAGTGTTGTTCAGACTTTTTTCATAATATTTCAGCTAAACTCTTACACCGCCGGAAAATTTTCGTGTGTCACATAAGTCTGGTTTCCAATTTAATATCCATAAGGACATGTTTTCTTTACTTACTTACTTAATTGGTCATTACAACCCTTTAGTCAGGATTACGATCTAGTTTTTCACACTACCCAAGGGTTAATTGACAGTACCTAGAGTTTAAGTACCTAGAGTTTAGCAGCCACGGAAAAAATATGTGTTCATGTCTGGGCTGGACTACAGCGACTGTAAAAGATTGCGTCATTAATAGATTCTCATATTATCAGTTTCTTGTGGTAAGACGTAATTTCGTAATTAAGCGGTTTCTCTTTAATCCTTCTAATATCTATAAACTCCAATTTAACATTTTTGTTCTAAAATAATTACTTCTTAAGTGCCAAACCCGTTCATACCAGCCGTCTGCTACCACAAATTTGTAACACTTTAATTTAAAATTCAAATTTAAGATCTTATTTCTTGTTTAAACTCTTACTTATTGCTCTAATTTCATAAGATTATTTCTGCTGTTACTAGTTTTACCTGATTTTTAGCACAACGTGCAATTTCGTAGTCCCAACCAGTTGTTTAGCAGCCGCATCTGCAGCAGCAGCAGCTGTTTGCATGTAATTCATCTAAAAAACACAAATTTATTACTATTAACCTAAATTTTCGTATCTAAACTAGAAAACAAGATATTTTTAAATGCAATCTGTGAATTTTAAGCGGTGATCTTTTACTCCTTTTATAAGATTTCAAAAAAAGTTTACTGACCCATTAATGAGATGCCGAAACATGTGGTTAGTTGGTACGAATTTTTTATTATTAAATTAAACACTTTAGATTGAAAATTATAGAGATTTTTACAATGCAATAAGCAGATAGATACATTTTTTTGAGATACAGTTTTAATTTGAATAAAATTATTTTTTTTTATTAAATAATTGTAATAAATGTTAATTTATAAAAGCAGTAAATTAATGGTTTTTAAAGAAATTTATGCCGACACATAATTTTATATATGAAATTATTTTTATTCATAATCGTCAATATAAACAATAAATTTTAAAATGTTTTTAATTGAAATTGAAAGAAGCAATTTTTTTTTAATTAAATGCGAATCAAGCATCTCCAGCTGTTGGTCGGTGTAACTCATCTTTTGAAGATCATTTTATTAAAATTCCATTTTCACTATATTTTAACGCTATGGAGTGCGGAAGCTTGTACACAAATAAGGAAAAAGTTTTCAAATTTAAGGAAATAAGGTATATGATAAGAAACTAACTGTTCAGAATCGCTTTTAACATCTTTGGACTGAAGTTGTCGTAGTTCAATACACGTCATTTCCATCAGCCAAAGCAGACCATTTGTAATTGTAATTTTTAAGTAATTTGTACCTCCAAATGTTACCTCCAATTGATAATATAGATCACAAATTCGCAGATTTTAATCGTATTAAAGCAAGTCATAATAGATGATTTCTGGAAATCTCAACAAACATAAAACAATACTTTCCTAATAGTCAATTCTACTTTGATCATCGATGCCCGACCACAACAGCGTTTGCTTGACTTAAGACCATTTTACCACTGTTTACGACTATAATATGCATATCGATGAGGACTGTGACGATACACGCCTCAAAAGTCTGTTACCAACGAAAACAATAGAATAATTCGTAAAATAAATTTGATTATGCATATAGTATGAGGATTTATAACGAACATGTTAGGCTTATAGTACATAAATGTTTGGGTAAATGAAAGCCACTCATGTATAAAATTAACGCACACAACATAAGTGGTGTGAGAAGCTAGGTCGTAATCCTGACTGAAGGGTTGTAATGGCCAATTAAGTAAGTAAGTAAATGAAAGCTTTGTTCAAAGTGGATGCAACAAGATTACAATCGACCAATACATAGATACATACATACATACATTACAACCCTTCAGTCAAGATTATTGGCCTAGTTTCTCACACCACTTATGTTGTGTGTGTTACATAAGTGGCGGGTTAAAGTCAACTCCGAACGACAGATTTTTGAGAAACTTTTCATTGCAAGTTTATTTACTCTCAGAGTTTTTGCCAGAAATCTGCTGAGTGGAAATCGCCAAAGAAATACTTCTTGTATTTTGATTTGATGTCTGGCCTGGGACTCGAACCCTGGCTTTACGTCTTATAAGCCAACACACTACCTACTAGACTACGGACAGTCGACCAATAACAGCAACTGTTCCATTATAAAAAACTGAAACTTATTCGTCAATATAAAACGAGGTTCCATCATTTCACACCAAATTGAAAAAGTCTGAAGGGTTTACGCATGCTAAGACACAATGATCAGCTAGCAAGTCTGTGACATCTTTACATTGGAATGCGATAAAGAAAGAATATGTTGTACGTAGTTTGTTTATTCTTCGCTCTCCCTTTTTTAATGCTGTTAGTGTTAGGTGTAATTTGGGCTTTCGCTTAGACGGCTGTCCTGAGAACTCAAATCAATTGTTATCCTGGTTGTATTCTTCTTCACATTCGCCTTTGAAACTTGATCTGCCCAGTAAAGTCCAGAGTTGAGTATTGCCAAAGAATACACTGAATGTCGTTCTGATATAAATTAACGAATTAAACGTTTCCAAAGCAATTTTCCCAAAATATTAATGGCATACCATACCATAATGGCATATCAATATTATTTTTACTCCTTCAACGTGTGCATGAGTTATTAACATCACTTCTAAAGTGATGGTTATCATGGGAATTTTAAGATTCCCTTAGAAGAACATGTACCAACTTCCAGAGATAGCCGTTTCATTTAAATAAAAGCTATCGAAAAACACTTTTATTGCTTGGAATATATCGCAATATTTTACTATAACTTTGATGCTCGTTGTTTTTTCCAGAAGATAAACATAGAATTTGTGCTAGTATTTCTAAAAGAGGAAAACCTGGACAATTGTATAGTATTTTAGATTTGATTTTGTTAAAATCTTTTGCAAGCATTTGTATTATACAATTACAATTTATTGTTTCAATTTTTTTAATTAATTTATATTTACGGCACATTTATTTATACAAAATTATATTGTAATAAAATATTTATAATCATATCGTTAACAGGTTATTTTTATGATTAAACAAATATGAATGAATTAAATAAAAAAACAATAAAAATTCAATATTGTGAGAAAATTATTAATCCTTAAAAACATAAATATTTTTATGTTACAATTAGTCTTTGTTGTATGATTTTCATAACATCTTTATGTTTCAGAAAAATAAAAAAAAATAATTCTTTTTTTACAACAAAATTCTTTTCACAACTATGGGCTCCTGGGATTATGCATACTAAACTAAAGCACACATAAAGTCACAGTCAAACACAAAAATTCCGCAAACATTTTGGCTTGCAAAAAGAATAAGAAACATTGTCATTTTCCAACCATAAATAACGCTGACACAGAAATAACTTTATTACTCGTACAAACAAACAGTTATAATAGAAAGACAGAATGATAGAAAAAAAAAACTGCATCAAATGAACCACTTTATTTAAAAAGGTAAAAGCTACAGTTTAAATCCCTAAAGAGTTATTGTTGGTGGCAAAAAAGAAAACGTTAAGGAGCACGAACATGACTAAGAAAGAAAAATTTTTTTTTCGCTTTTTGATTTTGTCAACACATGCAGGAGTTGCAGAAAGAAACTTTAATAAACATATAGACGTTAAGGCATTTTTTTTTTAATATATTTTATGTCCGATTATATCTGGTTATAATGACGTTTGTTAAATGGAAACTAGTTAAAAGGAAAATATTACCCAAATATAAATTTGTGTCGGCTGATTGATGTTTAATGATAACCTCAATATGTCTTTTAATGTTAAACTTTATAAGTCACCTTAAGAAAAACAAAAACAAAAATAAAAAAACTATTTTATCTAAAGCCTTTACAAAGCCTCATAATTTTTTAATTATTTATATTTATCAACTAATAATACATATTTTTCTTGAAATACTCTAAAAAAAAAGTATAACATAGAAATAATAATACAAGTTATTTATTACTTTGTTTTACAACGATTGTGTAAACTCTTATGTTGAATGAATATCTCTTATGCTTCAACCAATTGTTACTATTTAATTAAGATTTCTTAAAATATTGCGTGACTTTGTTTGCAAAAAACAAAAAAAAAAAACTTAAAAACAATTTACGAAAATCGTTTTGAAAAGTAATAAATCTGTTTTTTTTAATTAAATTAATATCTTGATTATTGTTATGTTTAGTAAGGCAATCTTTGTTTAAAGCAAAGTAAACCGAAGAAGAAAAAAAATAAGTGGGATTAGTGTGGATAGCTGCCTGTAAATGAAATGGTTTATTGAGTTAAAAACACATGCTTGTTTCTTAAGTCTTTTGATTTTTATTTTGTTTTATGAATTATAGGGCGTTGATCTGCTTTTATGTTCGTAATATTGAAAGTTTGTAATGTTTTTATGGTTTAAATACCATTTCTTAAATAAAAAAATTTTCGAAAGGGATTGCATAATATCAGAAATTCTGATTAATAACATTAAAATCATACCAAAATATGGAAATATTTAAAATTTGTATTAAAAAACATTGAGCAAGACAATAATAATGAACAAGATAGTTATTATGAATTGATTCCTTACTCTGTTCTTTTTGTAGCTACCTTAAAGCCTTTTAGTGGAAACATATTTGGCCATTGTACTGCGTGTAATGGTCATTGCAAGGGAGTGACACTGCCTGAACTTTCTATTGTAGTCGTTGTAATATTATTTTTTGTAGAAAACCAAAAATTAGGGTATTATAGTAACTACTATGAACAAACATACTTAAACGCATAATTGGTCATTACAGCCCTTCTGTCAGGACTTCCGAACTCACTTCTCACACCACTTATGCTGTGTGTGTTATTTAACATACGTGTTGCGGGGCCTACAGACAGATTTTTGAGAAAACTTCTAATGGCAATTTTTGTTTTCTCTCAAAGTTTTTGCCTGAAATCTGTTGATAGGTATTTCTAGATATATTTTTTCGTATTTCGCTTTGTTCGAGATGTCTGACCTGGGGTTTGAACTGGGGCCTCATATTTAATAATTTAAAATAATATCTGCTAGACCTAGGGCGAACCCTTATTAATGGTCATATGAAATATTTTTTAAGACAAAAAGGATTAAATTAGCATTCCTTTAGTCTAAACTTGAAAACGTGAATTTCGCATAATGCTGAAATTTCCGAATCAAATGAAATAGGACTGGAGCTAGAAGAACGTCTTTAAATATGGATATAGGAATGAATGAAGAAGAAGTCGCCGTGGTCTAGTAGATAGTGTGCTAGCTTATTAGACGTAAAGTCGTGTCCCAGGCCAAACATCAAAATAAAATACGAAAAATATTGTTTCGGTGATTTCTTCTCTGAACTTCTAGAACTGGAAATCAAATTATGTTTTCGTCTAGGTGTAAGCGATCAGTGATTGTGTGAGCTGGACAATCGGAGATATATGTTTGTATGCAATAAAATTTTTTTTCCTGGGACACACACGAGTCTGAAACAAATTTAAACTGTAAAGAGGCGAATAGCACATTTAGCCACCAGGAAGTAGTCGAAAGTAAAAAATCGAATGATCTAACTAGCACAGCTCGATAATCACTTGAGAATATGCTCGAGTTAAAAGTATGGATAAAAATATCGCAAGGAGTACTAAGGTACAATGACCTAATAGGCAATGTGATTCGATCTAGACATAGAAAAAGTCATGAGCTTATTCCTCTGAATAAGAAAAAACTTACCAGATATTCTTATGAGGCATTTGTCACCTATTGATGAATATATTCGGGTTTTTTATGCTGGAATAGCTTCAAACGCTGGTTATAAACATCAGTTCATTGTTGCTTTTGATTTATTGTGAATTCACGTTGCAGTCACTTTGAAGAAAGCTTTTTTTATACCTAAATATTCATGCACTATATACCTTACATGTTCATTATATATCTTCAGAGCATCGGCTAACCAATTCCAAAATTATTTTGTGGATTTTTCTGATCTTTTCAATAAATAATAAATGTGTAGAGAATACCAAAATCATGAAATGCTTTTACTAACGCACTTGATTTAAAAATTTTATAAGCCGTTCTAAGCTTAAACATTACTTATCAAGAAATTTTAACTGAAAAATATTTGGGGAAATAAGTGTACGATACAGATTACTTAAAAACTTTACATAGTTAACACTTCTCAATGGTGATCACACAATAGATTGACGCTTTCATTATACTTTTATTTGTATATTCATTTTAATACTGCTTAAGGGCGTGAAAGTATTTCAGATTTGAACCAATGCCTTCACTTCGTAAACCAGTTTCTAACCAATATAAGTGCTTAGCGGCCTCTTCAACGACTTCACTATGGACTTTTAGGCTTATTTGCTCTTAGTAAAGTATTTCTTTTACCATAGGTATCCCTGCTTTAAGTTACAAACTAATGGACAAATGATAAGTTTTCCAAACAATTATAATTCGTTTAATGTCGAGCCTTCAGTATTTGGCAAACTTGAACTGGATTTTTATGGTTATAATGCTGCCAAGTTAGCGAAATTGATTGACGTCTTCTAACTAGATATTGTAGATGGCAAATAGAACTTGGATGAATGTATGAACACGTAATATTTTTATTCCTTTGTATTTCTTTTAAAGTTACCGATAAGCAAACCCATGTAAGGGGTTTGCTTCATGATACACTAACTTTCTTAAATAATTTTATGGCATTGAGAATTCAATTAGCATTGAGCATTTAGAGACGAATATATTAACTCGCTATCTGCTGTATCTAAACTGTTTCCAATTGCTTTTGCAAAATTAAAAGTGTTATTAATTTTCTAAGCGAACAACAGCGAAAATTTTATGTCCATTAATAATTATTACAACACAATAATAAAATGTTCCTTCTTTTTTTCTTTATTTTTTTTTTTTTTTTGTTGTGCTGTTTTGTTTTTGTAAATTATACCACAATAAAAATTAGTCTAAACATGAGATAGTGACCATTGTTACTTTAAACAACATTAAGACCATAACAAAAACATAAACAAAGTGAGAGGAACATTTAATACACAGTGGAACGAAAAAAAATAAATAAACAATATTGTATGCATGTATGTATGTATATAAGTACATATATTATGAAATCATACATACATATATATGTATGCATGTGTAATAAACAAACTAAAAGATTTGAAAATTGGGTTTTAAAGGAAAAGTTTCGCAAATTTTTCCTTTCTAAAAAAGTAGCAAAAAAGAGAAATTTCGCTATTTAAAGTAGCGAAAAAAAGCTATGAAAATATAAAAGGGAAGGGAATAAACATTTGTTACCACAAAATAAAAATAAAAAATTTATTGCTTTATTTATTAATAGTTTTGTTTGAAAATTATATTCTAACATGAGTTTCTTTTTCTGTTTCTTTTCAGGTATGTTGTCTAAATTAATGTCACAAATACGCTTTTAACACTTTAACTAACTTAATTAAGTTTGCTAAGAAGCAAAGAGAATTTAATTAAAGAAAACTGAAGGTAAACTAAATTTCCTTAAATGTTTCAGCATTTTTTTTTTTTTTTTTTTTGTTTAAGACAATGAAAAAATGTAAACAAAAAATGAAAAATTTTTGTGGCTGTCATTTTTGTTTTTGTTAACAACCCGCCTAAAGAGGAAGTAATTAATGTGTGTTGCTTTTTTATTTGAAATTTTTAATACAAAACTTAATACATTTAAAACGTTTTTATTTTTTGTGTGTTTTTAACTTATCTTGGCATTTATTTTGGCAAAAAAAAAAAGAAATCATACATGAATATATGTAACTATAAATTGAGTTTAAATAAAATGAAAACAAAAACAAAATTATCACAACAAATAAACACAGTGCATTGTGCAACACAAACTTTATGGAAAATCGTATTAAATTTACTCTTTTCGTGGCTATAAAAAGCCACAGCAGAATAAGCATTTGCGATAAAAATAAATGAAAAAAAAGTACAAGAAGTGTAACGCTAATAAAACGAAAACGAAAACATCATAAAAAGTAGCAGGTGCCTTTATGGTTATAACATTGATAAAGTGCTGTAAATCGCCTAATAAAGGAAATCTTACACAGACACCACATCATCGTAATGATGATAATGATGATGCTGTTTGACGATGATGGCTGAATGACCAAAAAATATTAATTAAAAATAGAAAACTGACAACAACAAATATATCAACCAAACGGTAATTGCTCATACTATTCGTTTCGAAAATGCATAAAAATTTTAAGTGTCACTCAAACCGTTTTATTCGTTTAATAGGGCGAAACAGTCATTAGTTCATGATAATTAAATGCAAAATTCAATTTTGAAAAAAATATGAAAAAATAGAAAATCGTAAAATATAATTATTTTTGCATATTTTTTATATAAATTTTTATATCTGCTGTTATTTATATGTCAGGCATCATGTCTATTGATATTTATGGACACTATTGATTCCAGGGTAACAGTGCTCGTTATAAATATGGGTACTAATATCGCAAGAAGTGAAGCTAAAGATACTCTTTCAAAAGGTCATAACTTTTTGATTATACTGTATATTTTTAAGATTTCACTTTTTCGGAATTAAGCAATAATATCCTAAAAATACAACTGTTCTTCAAATTATTCACTATAACCCTTTAGTCAGAGTTACGGTCTGTTAGACAAGTATTAGCGAATTTGAGTAGTTTTGTCATGGCAATTAGTACTCTCATAGTATTATAAAACTATTATAATCGTATTTATACAACAATGAGCATCAAAATAAACTGTACATTAAAAAACTATACATTAATATATTACCGTTATTTTTATTTTAAATTTGTTCCATTGCCAATTTTTAAAATTGAAACAACAACAAATTTCAAAATATTGTCAATTTTTTTCGGCGTATAGTGTATAGTGTATAGTTTCTTTTGGCGATCACTGTATGTGTGTTGACTAAGGTATAATTTGGCATAACAACGAAACTTTTTGGGATCCCAGTCAGCTATGTTTTAGGGCAGCTGTAAATGTAGCATAAGCTAACTTGTATTTGAAAGGGACGCCACTATTCTCGTTTCTTTTAAAAAATACCTGAATTTAATAAAGTAAACGCCGACTGGCAGACAGCTATAGCGAACGTTTACACAAATCTTGTTACGTAATTTTTCACAGAACGAATATACCCAACATCTGGCAAAAACTCTAAGAGTAAATAAAATTCCAATTAAAAGTTTCTAAAAACTCACTAGGGGTCCCGTCACTCATTTATAGAATTAACACACACTAGGTGGCGTTTAAAACTATGTCGTAGCCCTGACTGTAGCGTTGTTATGACCAATTAAGTAAGTAGGTTAGTTCATCCAGCAGCCGTCTCAGCGGGCACAGCTTATTTGATTCCCCTCTCTACTCTGCTATCGAAGCCGCATGGCGTCAATTTTAATAGCCATTATTTCAGTCGCCATAGTCTGCTAAGTAGTGTGTTGGCTTATTAGACGTAAAGCCAGGGTTCGAGCCCCAGGCCAGACATCAAAACAAAATACAGAAAGGCAATGTGGTTCGATCCAGACATAGAAATAGTCATGAGCTTATTCTTCTTTATGTAAGTATGTATGTATTATTTCAGCTAAAAAAAACCTACTATAATCTGGCACGTTCTAATATTCAGTTGTTCTAAAAAAATTCCATACACAACTTTGATGTGATGTATCTCGGATGGTGCAAACCATTATCTTATAAAAATTTATTCGATACTTGAGTTCTAAAATTAGGATTGAAAGCAGATTCTGGGATTGTGTAATCCATAGGTATATTTTGATGAACTATACGCAAGATTCTGGCTTGGTGATAGCCTTTATGCTTCCATGTTGTTATGGCGCTCAGCTTCATTCCCATGTTCACAACAACTTATTTCTCTAATATTGTCTGTTGGTAGTAAGTTAAAGATAGTAAACAATGCCTTGGATAATGTAGTCCTAAGGGCATCTATATTAAGTAAGTAATTAAACTGACATCTTATTTGATAGTATCACAAAAATCTGAAGAAGAAGAATAATTCCGGTAAGAAAGACGGTATGAAGCTGTACAGTGGTTTCCATAATTCAATGTACATATTTTAACAAAGTTTTTTCCTATTTTATGATTCTTATGTAGGGTTTTGATAAAGTCTTTACATAACTAAATTGAAGAGATTATATTGAATAGATGTGCATTATTTTAATTTCTAAATGGTGCATTAATAAATATGCTATCTAATCAGCAGTCATGGGAAGTATGCTCATGCTTACCTTTTGCTTTAAAATATGGAACGAAATGTCTCTTAAAACATTACAATAAATTTTTCGATAATTAATTATTTAAATGTGTACATTTGTGTTATTAATAAATACAAGTATGGCCTATTTTTAATCAATTTTATCTATGGACCTACTATAAAACATTATGTGTTGCTAATTTAGGATATTATGGATCAGTTTTTTTCCTAGTTTATAACCGAATACAATTGATTTTCCGTAGAAAATTAAAATGCAATTCTGAATGATTGATTTAAAATCGCAAGTGTTTTAGTTGTATTTTTTTTTTAGATTTATTTAAGCAAAGCACTTAAAACAATTAAAAATTAAAAACAAATCAAATCTTTTATAATTCTTACGTAATTTTCGAAAATTAATTTCAAAAAGTCTCATTGTAATCTATAATAAATGGAGTAATAAAATACAGGCATAGAGCATAAAGAAAAGAGCAAAAGCATAACAATCAATTGAATTTCAAATAACAATACAAATGCATTTGAGTTGTGTTTCCTTATTACTGTGCTGTGTGGCTTTCAATTGAAATACAATTAATTACAGCCGCAAGTATTCAAATATCAATTAAATTTCTTACACTTTTTTACCACCATTTATTCACTGGTTTCCACTTCTGAGCGTTTAAAGAAAACAACAAATAATTGTACACTAAAACATTATTCATATGCCAACAATTTATTTGTCATTGTTACAGTTTAAATTCAGCCAGTGTGTGGAAAATATTTGCAATTTGGCCGCTCAGCCAGCCAGTTAGTTAAAGCACATTCACATGAAATATAAATTCGTAAAGTATTTAATAACCAAATGAAAATGTAATCACTACTACCACTACCTTTAGGCTTTAATAAGAATCAAAGATATTGGGTTTTAAACTCTTTAAACTGTTTAAACTAATTAGAAAATCACAAGATGAATACATGATGTATAGTTGATGATTATTGGCGTTAATAATATGTAATACAATATAATATGATTACATTTATAACGTAATCTTAAACTAACGTGAAACAACTTTCATTTCTTTTTGTTTTTTTTTTTTTCAATTTATTTAAAAAATTTTTGGCAAACTGTTTGCTATCAAAAATTTTATAGGGAAGTAGATGTTAATCAGCGTCATAGTTAAACTATTGAAAAGTGTTTTAACAAAACTAAGATTATAGGTTTTAGATGCGATAAGTAATCCTTTTACTTTAACTTTTATTAATTTTTGTAATAAATCTCTGTTATTTGAAAGTTTCTTAACAATTTTTAAACGTTTTAATAACATAAACATGAAATTTTCCTGGCAATGTTTTGTACAAATTTAATTTCATTTAAAGCTGTAATTTTTTTTATTTTTATTGTATCTACATATAAACAAAATATAATTAATTAAAAAACTATGCAGATTGTATGTTTAACTCAAAATTTTTAGATTGTTTCAATAAAAACTATTGCCAAGTGTTGAAAACTGGAATCAAGAACCCGATAATTTCAAATACCTTTCTCCAAACCGCTATATACTCAAAACAAATTGTCTTCATTTGCGAATAGTCTGGACTAAATTAACTAATTTAGCACAAGTTCCTAAATCTAATATTTTTAATATTTCATTATGTGATGCCTAATGTTGTTTGATGCATTTCTCCAAGTAAAAAATGTAATCCTGTAGATGCATTTTGGGGTGAATTAATTCTTTTCTTTTCACATACATTTCCCCAAAGCCAATGTTTAGGAAAGGAAGTAGCTTTCTTCTCCACCCCTTCTTCTGCAAATATGTGCTGGCATTGTGATTGTTTAACCTCCTTGTAGGCTCCATTCTTCGTACAGTTTTGTCCAATTTATACAATAGTATATTATATTATGCTTAATTGGAATTTTCGCTACAGGAAAAAGTGGAATATGTACAGTTTTTGGCGTAATATTCTTAGAATGAAGCGTAGACGATGAAAGACTGAATGGTTTCGATAGCACTGATCATGCTAAATACAACAATTTTCGCATTTGTAGCAATATGTAGAGATTATCATAGAATCGTTAATAGGTCAAAAGATTGTGTGCTTAAATTTACTTTACTTTGCAAATTTGTTTCCAGAAATAAAAATTTCGCTGCATTTTGCCGTGTCTTTGATTACGGAAACAGATGTTATCTGTTATTTCTCTTGCTATAGCTAAGGCACACTGTAACGCACAATAGCAGACACAGAATATTGAGAATAAAAACATTTCTATCACAAATATCTTTATTTAACTCTTTCTAAACTTGGCCTTTTCGCAAATCTCTAATTATGGAATTCATATGTCTAGAAAAACCTACTAAGCAATATTCAATTGTAGGATCTTAAGAATTTGAGGCAATAGTTCCATTAAAAAATTTGTAGATTTCATTCCCATTTCGAAATATTTCCAATTAATTAACAATAAAAATACAATAAATACATAAATCGTAAACAATAATAATAATAATAAAATTATATTACCCAACATAAATCATAATTAAATTGTATAAAAATAATAAAATTAATTAGGGTAAATTATTGCAAAGTCTATAATCAATTACAAGTTTATTTCAGTATTAAATGATTTATAAAAACGATTAAAAATTCGCTAAAATAAAAAAAGAATTACAATTATAAAAAAGATTACTTTTACTAGTGAAAAGTATAATAATTATATGCTTAAGCTAGATACATGTATATGTATGTAAATAGAATACACAGTCAGACTCGGTTATAACGATCTCCGTGGACCAGAAAAAATAGTTCTTTATAGGCAAAGTTGGTAATAAACGGAAGAATAGAAGAAAACGTAAAATACAAAGAATTTTTTCATTAACTAAAAACAAAAAGAATTTTTTTTAAACCAAAATTATGTGTTAATTCCTTTTATCTAGCAGGTGATTAAAGATACTGAGTTATAATTTAATGTTGCCATACTAAATAAAAGTAAAGACTATTGCCACACTTCAAAGTTTTTTCTGATTGTTCGTTATAAAAAAGGTAAAATGTATGACATTTAATTACTGGGACCATTAAGAGTAGTTGCTTTTAACCGAGAATTCGTTATAAACGAGTTCGTTATAAACGAGTTTGACTGTATATACATACCTAGAGTTTACAGGCATAGAAGTGGTTGGTGGGCAGATCGTTGAGTTCCGACCAAAAGAAGTCGATAATTAGAATGATCGCCAATGCGAAGGACTGCTTTGGAATGCATCGGACGTTCTTCGCACTCATTGCTTTCGCCCCAAATTCCACGATATTGTTTGTTCACATACCCCTTTATCCTGAAATGGGCCATATTTGCTAAAAATGATTTTCCATTAAAAATCCATGGCTGAATAAATAAATCAATCCTAGAACTTACTACATAATAAGTAATCTGGTGCTAAAATAAAATAAAATCTCTGATTTGTTTTGCCCAATTATTAATATCAACAGGTAGCGTGTTAATTAATAAATAAATTTGAAACAATTAAAAATTTATTCTTGGCGGGCACCGTGATATAATGAGGAGTTTATTTGCCATACAAGGCACGACTGAATCTCTAACATACTTAAAAGCCGTATAAAATATAATTGTTTCCCCTCTAGAAAGCTCTGAAAGTAATTAATTATCATACTCTGCGCTGACCAATTTCTTTTTCCATGGTTTGCTCAGTATAAAGACTGTGTTAACCTGTGGTGTCACAGCGTGCCACTATGCGTGCTCAAGTGAGCTTTTGGTATCAAAGCTACCACTCCAGCCTAATCCTAATCTAATTAATTATCATGTAGTGTTTTGTGAAACCGATCGTTCGAAATTGAAATTATGGATGATGTCAAATTGTATACCAAAAATGTAGGTGTTTTCTTTTAAGTATACCCATCCAAATTTTATCAATTTAAATAAAATAAATTTCAAATAAAATAAATTTAAAATTAATGCGTAGTTTGAAATTAGTTTTGCTATGTGGTTTTTCTTTTAAGTACCCTCTCGTTATTCCGAACAAATGATTAGTACTGAAAAATATTCGAAAACTTTAACTTTTAATGTAATTAAAACTCTTAAATAAAACAAAAACTTTTGTTTTTAAATAATACATACTAACTAACTTATAAATTTTAATGCATTTTAATTGCAGCTTAATTTTGTCTATTAAATCTTATTTCATTTTTTATTTTTGGCAACATTATTTGTAAAAATAACAAAACAGTGAATAAGAAAAAATGGTAATAAAAAAGAAGCAACAAATAACAAGTGCTAATGTTTGGCAACAACAAAGGAAAATAAAACAAATTAATTTAAAAAGTAAAAAATAAAAAATTTTTAAGTTATTGTTAAAAGATAAGATTTCTGTAAAGTTTTTATGTCTTGTAGCAGTCATTAGATGCGGTGAAGATGATTACTTTTAAGTTGCATTTCAATTTGTTTATTTTGGCAATTAATGGTTAGTAAAAGCCAGTACTAAATTCCTTTACAGTTGTAAACATTTTTTAATTAGCAGCACTAAAAACTACAATATAATTAAACAATTAAAAAATAAAATAATGAAAAATAATAAAAAATATTTAAAATGAATCATTTACTTACATTATGTTCGTACTGGTTTTTTTTTTAGTTTAAAATCATAATTAACAGAATAAATTAAATAATTAATTATTAATTTTTAACTATGGGAAAATTATAAAATTAATGTCAACCATATAAATAAGAATTAAAATAATTTGTTTTCTATGCCACAATTCAAAATAAAAACTAATAAAATTTATTAATAAAACCAAGAAAACAGCTTTTAATTATGAGTATTTTTAAGCTACTGCTATTACGTGTAACAGTTTAACACTTCCCTCACATATGTAGACATAAGATAATTTTGAAATTTATTTAAAACCCATAAAACTCAACAGGCGTTTAGTGATATGTAAAACAAACCATACAAGTAGTATAGTCCAATATATACGAAAAAGTTTAAAATTTTAAAGTATAAAAAAAAGTAAATGAACTCCAAACAAATACAAAAACAAAATGAAAACCTTCTTTAAATTTTCAAACATACTGCTGATGTAGATGTTCAGCTCTTCATAAATTAGATGTAAATACTTGCATGTATACATATGTAAACCCACCTAAGGAACACATAAAAAAAAAACTAACTAACGATTAATTTATGAAAATTTTTAGCGTTAATAAATGGCTTAACTTTATGGCGTTATGTTATGATGATAACGTTCTTCTTAATTAACTAATTGAACACCAATTTAGATTAAAATCTTCATGATGATGTGTTATTTATTTATTGAAATGCATGCATAAATAAATCGTCAATTTAAATTATTACCTCTAGAAGTATGTACTGTATTAATATAAACAGCATGTGTCTTAAGTCTTTCGTTTATCTGAATTCAATAGTGGCTTGGTTCTTCCAAATTTTTTTTATTCTTATTGAACTTGTTCCGGTAACAGGATTCCTACAAATATGGTAGAAAAAAGGGTTACTTTTTACTTGGAGTTTTTTCTTCTTTACTTTAATTGAAATATTTCTTGATTTCAATAACTTGAAAACCCCTATAATTTTTTTCTTTACAAATATTTGCCCTCAAAATCCAATTGATTCGCATTATGTAATTTCAAATTGCCATACCAATCAAATGACCGGATATAAGTGCTAAATATGGTTAAAATGTAAACTAAACAAGTTATAAATCATTAAATATGCCACAAAAATATATTTTTTTTTCTTTTTTATCTCTTAACAAAATATTTTTGCTACTAGTTTTTCATAGACAACAGAAAGGAAAAGAAATAATACGAAATAATAAAAAAATTATATAACAAATAAATTATTAACAATTGCTACAATAGTTTGTTTATAGAAAATCTGTGTATTTGTAGTTTAGTGGAGCAGAAACCTAAACCCAATTCATTGGTTGTAAT
Source organism: Sarcophaga peregrina (assembly GCA_014635995.1). NCBI lineage: Eukaryota > Metazoa > Arthropoda > Insecta > Diptera > Sarcophagidae > Sarcophaga > Sarcophaga peregrina. Next base: position 15,047,020 of record CM025791.1, on the reverse strand, counting down.
ATTTCAGTTGACAAAAGAAAACAAACCAAAAAACCTTGTTGCTAACAACAAGGCTGAAATAGTTGAAATAAAAAACAATAAATTAAAGCAATAAAAATAATAGAAACGTTGCCAAAAAGTCATTATCAACCATCAATAGTACAATTTGGTGACTTTACTTGACTTCGTTTTTCAATGGATGAGTATTTTTGAAAGCAGAGATGTGAAATCGAAGGTACGTTAAAGGGAAGAGTAAGAGAATCGTAAGTTATGCTTAGTTTATTAATGTCTTTGAGTTGTTTAAAGAGTAAAGGAGAAAATGAAGAAGACAATTCTCAGCTAATAAATATCGCCCTTCACAAAGCAATGAAAAAGAAAACTACCACTAGAACAGGAATCAATTGGGACAAGTATGCGCACCTTGAAAATCTTGATTATGCCAATGATAATGATTTGAATGAAAGATATTTCTGCTAAAGTTTTTGTACGTACCATAGCCGTAGTCTAGTAGGTAGGACGTTGACTTATTAGACTTAAAGCCACGGTTCGAGCTCCAGGTCAGACATCAAACTAAAATACAAAAAGTATTTCTTCGACAATTTCCTCTCAGCAGATTTCTGGCAAAAACTCTGAGAGTAAATAAAATTGCCATGAAAAGTTTTTCAAAAATCTGTCGTTCGGAGTCGACTTTAAACTGTAGGTCCCGCCACTCATGTATAAAATTAACACACACAACTTAAGTGGCGTAAGATACTAGGTCAATAATCCCGGAGGATTATTATGACCAATTATGTACGTATGTAACATAGGTCTACGAACTGCTATCAGCCAGTACCACAAAGCCTACACCACTTGACATATAACTTCACAAGTGCATTTCATAAACCCCACAACAATTAATTCATTTAATGTCTTAGAACGGGTCAGAAGATATAAAAGTCCTCATAAATTCAATTTTTTCTCTTCAAATATTCCTTCTTTTTTGTTGTATTTGTGAAGCTTGAAACACCCCATTTAACGATTTTCATATTTTGCGGGTGGGTTATTTATTCAACCGTTTACCACGGTTGCGCTAGAAAATATACGTATGTTATTTCTAAAAGAGAGTTGTAAAAAAGAGTTGGAGTATGATAAATAGAAATGAAATCGTTTAGAGCAAATGCAGACCGATTAACCAGGTTTTAAAAAGATTCTCTAAGAAAGGATATGGTGAGAAAAATATCGTAAAGCCTAGGTTGAAATGAAGCCTGTGGTATAAGTATTACACAGTGAGGAGGTCCTGAAGTTCTGGACATCAAAATTCAATCAGATGTTCGCTAACACATGCATATTTGAAAATAAGCATGAAAATGTCTCGGGCCCCTTACTATTTACACCTCTTATGTCGGTTCGAAAACGGTAAACAAGCCTTACATATGGGCCTGTACCCAGAGTCTTTTGAAACGTATAGCGTCGAACGTGATGGCTTTTATTAATAACGTCCGAATCCATTGGAATGTTATAGTAATGTGGTTTGTGTTTCAATTTCCTATTGCTGTTAGGTTAGAGGACGTGGAAGACAAGCACAGTCCCCGGAGGTCGAAATTGACCCATTGTCCTATTGCTGTTACTACAGATTAGTCTTCCACTAGAGTAAAGAGACCTATCCATGACAACTGCATATTTTTATTTTTTCTATTTTCATTTCGTTCATTGTTTCCCGTTGCTTCTCTTTTTGTTCGTTGTCCTTTGGCCACTGGAACGCAGAGTACATTAAAGAGAAAATTAATTTTTTAGATAAATTATTTGCAAGTATAACGCTCTTGCTGCAGAAGTATTTTCTGCAGTTTAAAACAGAAATAGGTTTAAATTTATATACCCTACTTCCTCTTTCCCCTCCCAAAATCTATTCTTCCAGAAAACAAAATAAGAACAGAACACAATGAAATAAATTGATTGTGGTTCAAATAAATACTATGGCATCATGGAGCAAATAATAAGCGAACTGATCCGATAAAATTTCTAAATACCTTTACCTTCCTAATTATAAAGTTTCCCTTCTCTGATAAATAAGATTTCACATGAACTAGAAAACAGCGTTAACGTATACATAACAACTATTGTTACTAAACTATGGCACGTGATTAGGTTTAAAGACTCATTAAATGTAATATTACCGCTAAGCAAATTAGAAAATTAAATTTATTCACACAAATCAAGCGTTTTAAAATAGACAAGTGCAATAATTGCTTAATCGCTAAGCGAATGGATGATATTGATTTTGTTGTATGATGACACTGAGAATGTGTGCGGAATTTCAAATAGAAAAAGATTTATGCAAACAAACACGCTAACTATGACACATAAAAAGGGAAGTCTATTAAATATACAACCTTGGCTTAAATCTGCTTAAAAAAAAAAAAACAATCGGAATTCAAAGTAAAATTGATCAAATCAAATGAATTTCTCATAAAAAGCAAAATGACTTGTTTAATGTTGTATGAAAACTTTGCTTTGGTAAAAGTTTAAAATTTCAAATGATTGAACTTTTTTTCTTTTTGCTTTTTCGCTATGCTTTTCAAATTAAACTTTCAGTGTTCCTTTGTTTGTTTGTTTGTTTGTTTTAATCAAATTACCTCATTTCGAAAGAAAGATCATGTAACATCAAGTACATTTAATTGATGTCCCAATTATTTACACTTTTATTAACCATTCAATGATGTTTGCACTATTTCCTTGAAATGACTGCCCATATTAAACTATTTATTCATGCTCAATTATTTATAATAAAAATAAAACTAAAAATAAAGTCTTATAAAATTTAATCTCTTTTTCAATCGGCTTCTTTTTGATATTTTGATTGAACAATTATTGTTTTTTGTTTCATTTTTTTTTTTCTCTTTTTGTAACATCATCTTTCAAGTGCTTTAAAACGAGCATAAAATATTTCCAGGGAAAGTATTTCATATTTTAAGTTGTTGTCTGTAGAAAAAAAAACTGTGAAATGGAATAAAAAGTAAAAGGGGAACTCAAAGCTTTTGTTTAGTACTTAATGTTTATATACGTATAATTTTTTTATTTATTTTATAGCCAATATTTTTGTAATAATTTTTTATATATACGGCTTTGGTACCCTATAATTGTCGACCATAAAAATTGACTTTGATGTTTGAAAATTAAAAAAGAAAGTACAATCAAATCTTTCATAAATGTCACATGCATTGTGACATAACACCAATACATATTTTAATATGCCACAAGAGCAAACTGTCACTTTGTAGATAATTAGCAACACTATGAAAACACTTGTGATTCATTGGTTATCCGAGCGAATAATTTTTACAACGTAGGACATTAATAAGCCGATGAATATCAATTGCGTTGTGTTTTCTATATGAAGCAATTCTTCTTATAAGAACAGATTACTAATTCGGAAATTAAACTCCTACTCCCGAATATAAAAATATAGAAAATTCAACTTTGAAGCGTAATAAAAAAAGAGTTCTTTTAATAGGAATTGTTGCAAGAATTGCGTATACGCAGAGACACCACTTGCACTTCATCTTAAAATCTCTAAATTTTCTCAACGCATATCTCTTTTTCATATCCAATAAGAGATTAGTATCTCGGCTTAATCTGTTTCATTTCCTCCTTAGGATTTCTAATTTAAATCCATAAGCTTTTTCATTTCTTTAAAATCGACTACTTGGAAGGGACTTATGACATTCAGTATTCGCGATCTTGAGATTTTATTAAGCACGGTCATTGGAAAACTTATAAGGTATATGACGTCTATTGCCACCCATTGTATAATAAGCCTTACAGACTACTGTGTTATCACGAGGGTAAAACCATTAAGCTCTGTATATGTAAAAAATTTGATTATATTGTTAAAAATATATCTCCATAGTCTTTATCACGAGCATGCAACAAACCCATTACTCTTAATTCTCTTTGATTCAAATCCATGTGTAACTCTTTCCTGAGTTTAGCAAATGCGTAGCAGCACTCATAGCCAAGGCATCTCCACATATGTATCAGGTAATATCTCTGTTGTATTTCTCACCACATTTAATTTCATAAATGACCAAGAGAACCTATAGTTTAAAGTCGGCTTCGAATGACAACATTTTTGAGAAACTTTGCATAAAAATTTTATTTACTCTTAGATTTTTTGTCAGAAATCTGATGAGAGAAGCCGCCGACGAAATTTTTTTCATATATCGTTTGGCTAGTACGCAATTCTTTTGTATACATTTGTCTACGTTACGGTATTGATCACGTCATATATAATATGTAGTGTATGTAGTATAATACGGAATGTTTTGTGTGTATTTAATTCCCGTCTTGCATTCTAGTCACTATCTTAAGAATTCTTGTAGACCATTTGTTTTTGGTGAGAATAAATCGATGTTGTGAATATCTTTAATACAAACATTTCCAAAATATTTCTGTCTAATCTTCATATCAAAAAACGTACTGTTCCTTTATAAAATTTTATGAATAAATCAAAAGACTTAAGCAACAAACTTGCTATGCAATCTATTGCATATTCTATATATCAAATCATGCTTTTTAAAATCTACTAGTAATACCAATAACATTGCCAAATCATTAATAAGGCTTAAAATTTAGCAATTATTGGAAAAGATCAATAGTTTATTTAACCATTTTGTATTTTGTAGAGTTGTTAGCAAGACAAATAAATTTCCTAACAAAACTCAATTCAATTGGACTTCTAATATTGAAAATCAATTTTTCTTTATTTAGTGAAACGACTCTGAGCTTTAATCATGTAAAGTTTTGAAAAGATTTTGTTTTTCTTGAGTCAAATTCGATTCATATAATTTGCTTTAATCAAATGTAAACAACAAAGTGGCCATTACATAATGAAGCACAACAAATCAGGCAATATTAAGAAACAAAGAAAAAAAAAATAAAAATAGGAATAGAATTGCAAATAAAACAATGTTAAGCATGATTATTGAATACACATTTTAATGTTGAATCATTTTATAAAATAATTCTTGTGGTTTTTTTCTTCCAAATTGTGTTTGACTACAGATATGGCTTGAGTTGGATTTATTTTTCTTTTTATTGTTTTCATTTTTTTTATTACACAATTGCTCCAAATTTATGTACAAAACAACAATGGGTGCAGTACTATGTGTTGTGTATTTGACTTAACTGTCTAGGGGTTAATTATGAGAATACAGTGCTACGGTGCAGGCGTAATGTAACAAACATTTTTTCCATTTTTTTTCTTGTTGTTTTTTTGTTTTTGGAAGCATGTTGTACACAAAATTCTAAACGGAATTATGAATTATTATGTGTCTGCCATAGAAATATTTGTTACGATTCAGTTTTGTTTTAATTCCATGATTTATATGCGTTTTTATGACACAGTTTATGTTTTTTTTTTTTTGTCTTTGACTGGCATACCAAATAAACAATGCATACATATGAGTACAACAACATGCTCGTAATTGGCATTTAACTAAAAATTATTTGACAATACATACATATACACGTAAAATATTTTTGTTTTTCATGAAAACTTGAAATGTAGATCATTTCCAAAATAACATAAGAAAACCTTTAAGGAAATGGTCTTTACTTGAGGTTATTTTTTTTTATATTCATTTTAATATACTTATGGCAGATATATTGCTTTTAAGGTATAAATTGTTATTGATTTATTGGCAAAATAGCAACACACTTAGGATAGAAACAAGCGCAAGAATGTGACAGTCGGTCAAATTGGTTTACATAATATACTACATGGTTTTGTTCAATTAAAAAAATTAATTTCCAATTTTCATTATAATTTCTTATAGCTGTTTTTGTATTTTAATGACACAATGGTTGTAGTCACCGTTGTCTAGTTTATAGTGTTTTGGCCTGTTAAACCTAAGGCCCCGGTAAAAACCCCAGGGCAGAGATCTTCAATTAAACGAAATATAAACAAATGTTCCAAGGCGAATTCCTCTCACAAGATTTCTGGCGAAAACTTTGACTGTAAATAAAAAATTTCCATGAAAAGTTTCACAAAAATCTGTCGTTCGGAATCAGGTGTAAGAAACCAGGTCATAATCCTGGCTGAGGGAAGAAATAAGAAAGTTTAAAGAAAGGGGAGCAATATTTTATATCGAATGAAATTTTATACAAATTGAATATAATTTTTATGTAAATTTGACAACAATTAATTCCTTTCTATGTGTCCAGTTTTATTCAAAATAATAATTTATTAACAAAACAGTATTGACAACAAATTGTTATTATTTTCGAAACGTTACTAATCATTCATTTAGCAGCGCTGTCAACAACAAATAATTCCACTCTAAATATTTAAATTAGAAAGGAATGGAATTCAAGCAACAACTCTTGACAACTCTTCCACTTTGCAACACTGTAGATAGATATTGTCTATAAAAAAATGCCAATAAATTATTGGCAATTATCAATATAAAAAAACAACACGTGTATGTTACTTTACCATTAACATAACAACCCTACAACACAATAATTATTATAGAAAAATCTTAAATCAAAATTCCTTAAGCCATTAATGATAATTTTTTTGTTATTTTTTCCACCACTTCGTTGTCATTTGGCCTAAAGCCAAGTTATTTCTTAGGTATTATTAAAGGCTAAAAGTACTTGTTATGGAAAAAGTGGGTGTTGCTACATTTACTTAAAAAAAAAATTGCTCTAAAAATTTTTTTCTCTTTCTTCTCTTTTGCCGGTAATGTGGTGACATAAGTTGACATTATCGTTTCATTTTAATTCAGCTTAATTCCGATTTTTTTTTCTCTGATTTTTTTTAATAAAACTCTTAACAAAGAAGTAAATGTGTTAATTTGTTGTTGGTGTAACATGTTTACATACATACATTTCGGGTTTTATTTTCTTTTCTTTTTATAATGTTTGTGTTTCTGTGGGGGCTGCTGTCGCTGCTGTTTGTTACTTAATTATGTTAAACACGTTCTTTGCTTAAGTCTTTTGTTTTATATTAGCTTCTAAGTGACGGCGTCAAACCGAACATTTATACGTTTGATATTTGTATTTAATCTAATTATATAATCTGCGATTTTTGTTTGAATTAAATGGTCATTGAACTTTTGGTTTTAAAAATTTTTCGAAACTTATGTGAACCATTACATGATAACAAATTTTTTTTTTTTTTTTTTGGTTCACTTGGGAGTCAATGATTTTTATGATCGTACTGTTGTATTTATAAAAAGATAACTGATCTTAAAAATCTTAAAACTAATTACATTTTTTCTTTTATTATTCTTTCAGGTATGCAAATTCAATCAAAATTGAAGAACATACGACAAGTACGGAGTGAGTTTGACAAAATGCTAAAAATATTTTAATACCCTTAATGGCTTACACATGCGATAAATTAAATGAAGAGAAACTAAATTAGGACCTATTTAATGCTGCTTGAGAGTATTATCCACTCTGGCAACAATTAAAACGCCGTTCTGCTTGGCGAATTTCAGTTCTTTATATGTCCTAACAGCTGAGGCTCCTAGAACTTGCTTTCGAAAACCAAGATAAATATATTTTTTTTCCTGTAAATTTTTTTTATTTTTGTTCTCTAAGTCACCTAAATATTCAAATGCTTTTTAATATTGAAGAAATCCATAAAATTTGTATGCATGCATGATATATTTATTTCGGGAGAGACTTAATTTTATAAATAAACTTGATCAGACCTATGCCATAAGTCGAATTGTCAACCAGTTTTTGTAGCATCTGGCTTCCAGATGTGATAACCATCTTTTCACTGTAGAGGGAAAGATCTATCAGCGTCAAATCTTTCGATCCATTGAATAGTCAAAAAATTGCTCTAAAATTGAAAGTAATTGCTCAACAAACTCATTTTCCAATAGATGCGAGGTAATGCACCCGTGACACTGTCCAGTTTAAACCAATGTAAGAAAAATTCACTGCTCACATACATACAATCCTCATTGGTCATTACAATCCGTCAATGTGATTACGACCTAACTTCTCACACCACTTATATATTGTATGTGTTATCTTTATAAATAAATGGTCGAACATACAGTTTAAAGTCGACTCGTATTAATAGATTTTAAGAGCAACTTTTCTTGGTAAAATTACCAGAAATCTGTTCGTAATTTTCCGATTTTTATGGTTTGGGAAGTACAGTGCACTCCAACATTGCATCTTCTAACAGCTCTTGATCTTCCTCTGGCCACTATCCACACCAAATTTGGATATTATATGTCGTATAACATAATTTGCCATTAGAAACATATTTCTCATCTTAATCCAGTTAGTGATTTGTAGCAATGCCACAAATTATAAATCCCTTTTTATATTGAAAAACCGACTGCAAAAAATCACCAGTCCCTAGAAATACAGTCTACACTGTGCTGTTTTCATGTTTATATTAGAAATGTTGCATATTCCATACAGCTAGAAAGCTTTACAAAGGTGTTACCACAAGATATCATAAGCACAAACATTTTTCAATAACATGGAAAATACTTCAATATCATTAAAAATACTTTTTAAATACGTGGAACTCGTTAGTATTTTAAAATGACATTTCAGCCTTTGATTGAAAACAAGATACCACAACAAGTTTCGTAAACAAACCGAATATTGCCGCTATCATTCATTGCTTAACGTCTAATATTTTTCACTGGCCAAGACGTCAAAGGTATTAATGTTACACGCTTGTTAACAACGACTCATTGTCTTCTTTTTTCCTTTTATTGGGCACTAGCTCTCGTGTATTTTGCCGGCTTAATAACTTTATAATAAGCAATTAAATTCGTAAACATTATAATGATCAGTCATCACCATTACCATCCATGTCATCATCTTCAACAGCCTTATAAAAGGCAACCTGCTATGATAACTTTAAACATATGTTAGCATTGTTTTCAACAATTTGGCACACAAAATTGCTAAAAAAAAATCTGTACAAAAAAAGAAATACTAACAAACATATAAAATATAAAAATAAAGTTGTTAAAAGACCTTAAGGCTAAATAGGCAGACATGAAAAGAAATCCATAAAGAAATATAGCAAGAAAAGAAGAAAACTTAAACCATGGAATTTGGTTTCGAGGAATCGGTTTCAAAGCATTTAACATTAAAAAAAAAAAACATTCATAAAGCATCCACAGACACCCAAAAGGTAGCGTTTACTGGCTAATGGCTTACTTTTGGCTCTTCATTTGTTTGCAGAAAATTTATTTGCAGTACTAGCTGTAGTTTATTTGCAAAAGGTTGTAAATACCCTACGTACAGTTCGAGAGGTCACAGCATTTTAATGTGAAAATCAAATATTTATGTTTGGGTAGTACTTGTTTTCAACGGTATTAAAAATTTAATGGCTGAGGCATAGGCTCACTCTTGAGCACAATAAATAATTTCGTGTAGTCAAAAATTTTTATTTAATATTGTAAATTCCACTCAAAATTTTAAATATTCTTATACAGAAATAGCCTTACTGCCCTATTAACATCACCATATAATACCGATTTGTTGGAAGAAGATGCCAATCAAGCCCAAATCCAAATTTGGATAATAAATTCAATGAATTTTAGGCGTCATTAGCTTGCTTAACCTTTGGACGTGCAGTATGATAAAAATCTCTCGGCAGGACAACTATTTTGAATTTTTTAACTCGAATAAAAATTTTTGCCTGCTCATTATCAATGGTGCCTACCATAGACCGTTGAGATATTTTTATTTCTTCTTTTACTGGACTTTATTTGCTAGGGCTTAACGGCTAGAAGTGATAGACGTCTCTGACCGATTGACCAGTAGCATGAATCAAATATTGAGCACTCAACGATACTGAAGGGATTTATAGCTGTCGAGAGTAATGACTTGATTTCTCTAGAAAGTTCAGAAAATAAATTTCGGAGAGTGAAATTGGAAGAAGTGTTGCAATGAAACTCGTTATCGATTCAGTTTAAAAGTTAACTGATGATTCGAAACTGATTAGAACTTTGGGTAATAGAAATATCTAATCACGAAAGAGTTTTCTAGTTTAAAGTACCATCAAAAGAAACTGCGTTAAGGATTATTATTCATATTCTCTGATAGCTAGACAACTATGAAAGTTTTGGGTTCTATCGCAAGCCTCTCAATGAAATAGCGAAACACTTCGATATTCATTGGATTCACAGTGAGTAACTGTAAATTGTATGACCTGACAGGCAGTTACAATCATCGAACTCTATTGTGAGTTCTCAACTTTGGGGATCCTTTTAAGACCTTTGACCTTAAAGCTGGCAATGCAGTTAGGGATTTTGACAACACTAGATCAGTGACCTTGAATACAGGCAGAATAACGCAACAAATTTGGTCGAAGTTGAGGCTTAAACTCTAATCTAGTACGCTAAGTAATGTTATTGGAATCATTACAGGATTAAAGCGATAAGAAGTTCTCCTATGTGCTTTTTAAAACTTAACTTTTTATATTTTTAATTTAAACACATTCAAAACTATTTCAAACAACCAAATCAAATACGTCAACTTCACATACTTCAATTGTAAACTTGTTCATGGCAAATAAACTAAATCATAGAAAATATGTAAAAAACGTTAAACTGAATTAAATATTTGAAATGCCTATCATAAGACAGGAACTATTCGGTCAAAGCTATTTGATCACGTTTTCCGCTCTTCCACTTTAGAGCCAAACTGGGAAGGCATGCTTATGCACACAACACATAGTATAAGACAAGATCCCTTTTATTAACAGACATCTTACTTAACCGATGTAGTGTGTAGGAAATTCCTGCATTGCATTTAAAGAAAAAGTTGTACTTGTTTGTCATTGTTGTCTCCTGAACGAAACCATGAATGGAAAGTTGTGTGTGGATGCAATATTTGGGTGCATCATATATCCATGCATACAGGCATACATATGTATGTATAGGCAATGGTGGTAGATCATGTTCAAACCGATTTTATTTTGTTTTTCTATTTTTGGCTCAATGAAAATAAAGAAAATAAACAAACAAAAAAAAAATAAAAAATACAACAACAATGTTTGAGAAAATGTACATACATACATACATATACATACATAGAGAAAGATAGAGAGTGAAAATATTACACGATTTGTAGCTGGTTATTATCAGCGTAGCTTTTTTTCTTTTCGTTTCATTTTTGTGGTGTGGCATAGACCTTGACTCAAGTTCATTTTATTTAGAAAAAAATACAACAATATTTACAGGCCTGTAGACATGAGTGTTTGTATAGCTCTGGCACTCAATGAAATGGCACAAGTTTATTAAATCGAATACCATAACATAATAGACATGAAATTTGTTTGTATATTTATATGTGTGTATGTTTTAAAACCAAACAAATGAATGATTGAATGAATGAAATAGACTTCAGGCGTAAGATAATTGATCATTATTTATTGTAATAAAATATAAAATATGTTACGCAACATTGTCAATAGAGAAGCGCCGACATAAAAATCAGGTGCTTGACACCTTTAACTTTATTTAAATATGTTATGCTTGTAATTATATTTCAAATTTGAATATCATATTTAATTTTATGGTTTTATTTAAACATTTTATGAATAGCACAAATAATCATACTAAATAAATTGAACTGATCAAGTAAAAGAAAAATTATATTCGAGATCAATTCATATCATGGCAAACATGTGGTTTTCATTCTACTTTTATGTCAATGATCATAAAATTTATGAAACTTTGCACTTTTCAATGCAATTTGCAACAATATACTCGTACATGCAGTCAAGTAAAAAATTCTACATACAACGGTGTATGTATGGTTTACCCAACAAAACTTGTAAATCTTGTAAGTTTGACAAAATATTTTTTAGTCAACTACCTCTCAGCACTCGTTTGGCAAAAACTCTAGCAGTAAAAGTAAATTGCTATGAAAAAGTTCCCAAAAATCTGTCGTACGAAGACGGGTTTACACTGTAGATTCCTCCGCCCGTGTCTAAAATTAACGTTCACACGATGGGTGGCGTTCGAAAATAGGTTGTAATTCTGTCATGTGACACCAAATTACGTAAGTGTCGAAATTATTGCACATTTTGAAATGTAATTAAATAAAACACACCTAAATTTTTATTTTTTTCTACAAGTCTAATTTAATTCTAATTTAAATTTCTAATTTAATTTTCTACAAGTCTTGGGAAATGTCTTTATATGTAAAATATAAACGTATGTAAACGCCCCGCTCCGAACTACTTGCAGAAGTTTACTCTTTTGAAGAATTTTTCAATTAATTTTTTAAACATATCGAGCAATCTCTCAGCGAAATCCTGCCGAATATTGATTGCAAACATTTAGAGATAACCCGTGTAGGCATTACTCTTGACGTAGCCCTACAAAAAAGAGCAACTATTGTGACCAATCTTTCTGAAACATTTCACACAGTAAAGGAAAATCGACCTCATTTTATGGCTCGTAGCACCATATTCATAGAATATGCCATATGCCATCCAGCATATGATCTCCAAATGCAATCATACAGCCATACCTGTCTGAATTGATGTTAACGGATCATAATGCATACCCTCTGTCTGTTTTTCTAAATGCATTAGCTTTTCCATAATTACTTCTGGATTGCCCGAGAATAAGTTTGATTGAAAAATCAGCAATAAAAGCCTACTATCTACCATCAAATCAGCATAGCTATAGCATTGTGATTTTTCAAGCGACTTTAATTTTCTCAATCGATTGGAAAGGACAAATTTGGATTATTCGCCGTACTTTCGCTAACAAAAACGGATCTTTTGATAGAACGTACACTGCTATGATGTACAGGCTTGACGTCTGTCTATAACGTAAGCAATCGCTTTAAATTTATCTATAGTCTTGCCAATTGCTCATAAAATATTTCAATTATTATGATTGCAATCGCTTCATTAAGCTCGAAAAGTATTCACGTTTAAATCATAGCGTTCGCTGTAAGTTTTGGCAGATTTCATTTCGATTTTTAATCAAATTTGTACAAGCTATTCTTCAAAAACATATATCCTGCATCACTCATAACATCACAGTTGAGGAATACAAACAAGAAAACAAAATTATTCTACAATATACTACCAAAACATTGTACGCATTAACAATAATAAAAGCCCACAATGTCAATGAACGTCGTTTATAACTTGAAAAATCGTTTCATTTATAATTTTATTAACTGGTCTTCATAAATTTATTACCAAAATTGGCCTATTCCCACGTAAAACAAAATAACGGTGTTTGCCTGTCTATCTCTAGCATTTAAAATAAATTTTTTTAACAATTTTTTTGTTTTGAATTTTTATTGGCAACATGTCTTGAATAATAAGATCAATTCTACTGTATGATATCGTTTTCATTTCAACGCTTTAAAAATTACTCATCATCTGCTTATAATGGTTATTTTATGCAGATAAAAATTAAAAGCGATAATTTTTTTTTTTTGTTTTTGAGAAATTAACTTCTGCATTGAGATGGCCATAAAAGTTGAATATGAGTTATTGATGGTAATAATGATGGTTTATGCAAAAAATCTCTTATAAATAATGGTCTATAAATGCTAGACGAATGGCTATAATTTTTCAAACACCCCTTGCTATTGATAACATGAGTGGTCGGTCATAAAATAAAAAAATAAAAAAATTCTAAAAATAATTTCAATTTGCAACTCAAGGGGACTGGTTTAATAAAAATTTTATTTGCAAAATTGTAATTTTGATTATAAACTTTAGTAGTTAATTTTAAATTCGTAATATTTAATTATTTTCTATTTACTCTCATCATTATTTAATAGTATATTAAGATGCCATCACCATTTAAAAGAGCCGTTAAAAGGTTTCTATATTCTTAAATGCCTAGCGAAAAAGAAAACATCTCTGATTATATATTTAAATTTAGACTCACGAAGAGTTAAATAAAATACAAATAAAATTAAATTCCAATGCATGACATTTACGATAAGGTCAACTGGGTAAAATGTTGCCTATAATAATCAAACAAAACAAAATAAATTTTTTTTTTGGATTTTATTTTTTATTTTTTTAATTCAAAAATTAAACACATTAAACTGCCACAGCTTGTTGCACTTAAACGGTGGAAAATCTAACAAAAAAATGTGAAAAAAAAAAATTCAAAAACAACAATAACGTAAACGAAAACTGGCATCTTAAAACAAATCTATTAAAAGTTCAAATAACAACAAAAACAACAGTAACAATGCTGCTACCAACAAGCATAGACAAGCCTCTGAAATAAAATACGAAAAAAAAATCAAAATAAAAAGAAAAACAGAACCAGAAAATATTGCAAAAACTCATCTTAAACTGCTGAAACATACAAATGACCTGTTCCACCAAAGCATGGAGATAACAAAGTTTTGAAAAATATTGAAGTTTAACACAGAGTTTCGCAAAAATCCAAGAAAATCACTGTAAACAAAGTTTATGCCACATCTACCTATGCTTAGATGATTTGGAGGTTTTCCAAAACAAAAAGCAACCAAAAAAAAAAACACAAACAAAATTAAACGAGACAACTACCAAGAGCTTCTTCTTGCCTTGTTAATGTTTACTTGTCTATTTGAATTTTTTTTTTTATTTTTAGTTTTTGAATTTCATTGCACTTTTGCTGAAAAAAAAAATCGTATGCAACAGTAAGGCATTTTAATTTTATTTTGTTGTTATTGTTTTTTCATTATTTTTCTTTACCAACATCGCTCTTCAACATTATTCAAAGTAGTTTACTAAGATAATGACCGTAGGTGACTAGTGGCGGTGGTAGTAGTTGCTATTTCGGTTTCGCTTGATTGTTTTTTTTATTTTGTTTGTACATAGTCATTGGTAGTGTCTTAAACTACTATTTTTGGTAAATTTTTAGCACAAGTTCATCATCATTATTGTTCGTGAGGCTATGCAGCCTCTTTTTTTTCTTTTTTGTCTGAACTGAAATGCACTGCACTGTACTGCTGTGTAATTTTTTCGTCTTCGATTTTTTTGTTTCTTTTTTACGTTTTGTGTGGTGTGGCAGTTAAAGTGATTTTTCGTGCCACACTTGTGTATACATAATGTTTATAGCGTAAAACCTTTTTTCTTACTTTCTGTTACTTACTTATAGGCATGAGTCTCTCTTTTTTTATAATCGTAGTGAAAAGTTAATTGATGGCTTGACTGTTTAAATAATTAATGATGTTCTCTTTTTAATTTTTTTGAAATTATTTTGTGATTAAATAACTAAAAAAAAAGGAAACTTTGAGTTGCAAATAATTATTTGCAATTAGATTTCAAAATAAATGACTTGTAAATGATAGTTTTTATGTATAAAACTAAAATTTTATTTTGTTTATTTGAATCGCCAAGTTCGTTAAGAAAAAATCATACAACAAAAGACTTAAGAAACGAACTTTTTTCTAAATAATTTCATAAGCCAGTCAATTTTTGACAATAACGATTTACACTTGGCCCATAGTTCGTTATAAGTGAAGACTTAAGTCCTTTCATTGGCAAGGTAATCAAAGCAGTTTTACAATTTGAACAGTCTAAACCTTGAATTTAGTACTGCACTCTGATATAATCACAGACAAGAAGCCAGCATTGTGTAAATAAAACATATTTGGAGCTTAATACAATCTTAAATCAACATTAAGAGCGGTTTAATTATTTTCAGTAACACAGAGCATATACTGATCACCAAGATGGAATATAGTAAGACCGTATAGTCTCATATTTCTTTAGTTATGATCTAATGTTTTAATCTTATTTAATCGGTCATTACAATCATTTAGTGAGGACTACAACAAAGTATCTCGCAGCACCCATGTTGAGTGTATTACTTTTATCTATGAGCACCGAATTCTAGAGTTTAATGTCGACTATGTACGATAGACTTCAGAAATTTTATTTTACTCTCAGAATGAAATAATTTTTTAAAACATAATTGGTCATTAGAACCCACTAATCAAGATTATTGACCTAGTTTCTCACACCACTTATATTGTGTGTGCTAATTTTATACATGAGTAGCGGGACCTACAGTTTAAAGTCGACTCCTAGCGACAGATTTTATGAGAAACTTTTTATGGGAATTTTATTTACTCTCAGAGTTTTTGCCGGAAATCTACTGAGGGGAAATTGCCGAAAAACTACTTTTTATATTTTGTTTTGATGTCTGGCCTGGGACACGAACCCTGGCTTTTACGTCTAATAAGCCAACACACTACCTACGTCGACTTCAATGGAATAAAGTATATAACGGATAACAAGTTGCCTTTCTGGAGAACTGTTAAACAACTTATCAGGGCATTGTTAAAACAATTCCCTTGTGCTCTAGCAAAATAAAGAGACTCTTCTCCCAAAAATCCCCAACAATGCAAACTGACACTAAATCTTTTACGACATCTTCTTCCCCTCTTAAATCAGTATCCATAATGCAGATCTTTACAAATTATGTGTAATAGGTACACTTAACTACGAGTGGACCAGGTAATTAAGTAACCAAAACAAAAGACTTAAGCAGAAAAACCTTTTTCTTTTTTTCCAAACCCAAATATTAATAAAAATTATTAAATTTATGCATAAATATTTGCACAGACTTACCAAGGCCTATTCACATGCTTACAAATATTTATTTTTATAGAATTAACAAACAACTTCCTTTTATCCGAAAAACGGTAGTGTTTGTAAATAATTTTATTCTTTCAAACTTCTCTTCTCATTCATTAGATGAAAAACAAAACAAGCACTAAAGTAGTAGCCTGTCTTAGCTTTACAACTCTCAGTTTCTGTTAAGTTCCATAATGTTCTTAAACGTTACTAGCATTCCATTGAATGACTTTTAATGTTTTTTTTTTTTGTTTTGTTTTAATATTTAATTCTGCACTTGTCACGCTCTAATTTTTGTTCCCATGACTTGTCTTTTGTTTTACAGAAGTGATGGAAATTTTATTTAAGAAAACATCAAGAAAAAAAAAAAAACAAAAAAAATTCTTTTGTTTAAATGTTAAATTGCTGTGTTTGTTGTTTCATGAGATTCTTTACAAACTAAAAATCATATTTTGTTTTCATTTCATTTGTATGTAATACTCGTGCCTTATGAATTTCATTTATTTCTGGTTTTCGTTTTGTTGTACGTCATTTATTTTGCTAGCCGTTCCTTAAGAAACTAAGTTTGTATATTTCATAGAATTTTTTATAATTTTTTTTTCCTGTTGTATTCTTTATTCAGATATTAAACAATGAGTTTGTAATTTCCCAACGTAGTTGGACATTTATTGAATACAATTTGATATTTGAAATTAATTCAAATCATCTTTATGGTGATTTTAATGAATTGCTTTTCAAATCGATATCATTGCAAATGGTAAAGAAAGATCTGTTTTATGACTTTTGGATACACTGAAAGAAAATTATTGCACAGATTACAAATCGTTTGATTGTGTTAAAAAATAAATAAATTATTAACAAATATAGACTTAATATACGAAAATCTTTTGTATACCGCTTGTTGCCGCCTATACTTTGAACTTTATCCGAATATCTCTGCTCCGACTGCCTTTATTTCTACTTGATTCCTAGAATAAAGTTTTATTTAAACTTCGTGGCATTGATATCTTCTATCTGATTACTTCAGGTTAATTTCTAAAAATTCTATCTTAGGAACGGAAAGGAAATATAATCTGTGCAGAGAATATTCTCTTTCTTCACTTAGGATATATTATTTCGCCTTTGAAGAGTGCAGCGCAACCTGCATATTCAGTGTATCCAGTTGTCTCAATTTAGTTCATCTCAGATTTCAATAACCTTCTGCGACTTTAGAGATTACTTTCCTTCCGATTCAGCACTATTTATTCTACAATATCGCTGCAAATGAGTGTTACTTTTAACATCTGTCCGGTATATCAAAGAGACATTACTTTTGATCAAATATTTTTAATATTTTTCACAAACAACAATTAACGCATTAAACATATGTCGTCAAGAGAAATGCAGGACTCACAAAAGGATTTTTCTCCTCAGGTGAATTTCCCTGTCTTCTGAAGATCTCCAGATAACTATTTCAACTTTTTAATGCAATTCACGGTATCCACCGATGTTAGATATAATGCTATGAAGATCTCTTTTGACTTAATCAACTAGCTCTGTACGAGATTCCATACAGTATAATCAAAAGTATAATCAGTTATCGTCATTATTACTGTCGTGTAAATAGTACTGCTACCATACGATTTATTGTACTGCCCTCACTCTATATATAGATACATAACTGCTCATTGTAATACTGCAGCTACTATAACAACCTAGCTTCTCACACCACTTTTGGTAGATAAAAAGTCAACTCCCGGCAACAGATTATTTGAGCAGAATTTTTGGCAGGCATGTGCTGCGTCGCAGCCGCCGAAAAAATATCTTTTCATATCTCATTTTGTTGGAGATGTCTGACCTGTGATGGTCTGAACCGTGGCCTCACATCTAATAAGTAAACATACTACCTACTAGACTAAGGATGCCTAACAGTCACTCTATATACGTTATCCTTTTAATATCTTTTAGTAATCCTATTGCCCTCATAAACATTCAAAATACTACCTGGTGTCAACAACTAATTTATTTTGGGATGCATTAATGCGTCTCAGATCATAAGTACATGTTCTGGTACTTAACACTCATCATCACAGAATCTACACATTGGGTTATAAAGTGATTCTCATTGATCAATTACAGAAAGACATTATGAAAGTATTTGATATTCAGCTTATGATTGCTTATGTATTTCTTAAGCTTAAAGGGTGATCATTTGCCCATTTGTGGTTGCAATTATAATTATTACAGAACCATTACAATCCATACATATTTCATCTTGGTTTTGCAATTACTAGATTTTATACCTTCATTAAGCTAATGATGTAATAGTTTAATAATAAAGATGCTAACATTGCCATAAAATACTTAACAAATTTGCATTAAGGTAACAAAAATAATATATTTTAAGGATAATAAAACTGCAAGGTTATGTAATTATAAAATATGAATGTTTAAAGAAGAATAATAAATTACAAAATAAATTAAATTAGTTCTGTGGACAACTCAGTGCCACTAATAATCCTCCATTTACAACACAATATAAATATAAATAAAAAAAACCATTTAACATTATAATTTAACAATAAAAGATTTTTATCAATTTCTTACAACGTAATTTCAAACACAAAAAAGCAACAATAAATTCCTTAAATGGCCATAAATCAATACAATTGAATATTTAACATGTCTATTTAACAACAATAACTGAAATATTACGATACGATTAATAACATTTCACCATTAAAATCATAAATGTCATGGTAACAAGATCTTAGAAAACGAAAACAAAAAACAACTTGACTTAAATCGAAAGACAATAGCAAAAAATTAAAAGATTTAGGAGCTGAAATGAATTTTAATATCATTTGCAATACAACAACAATAGACCAGATTAGAAAAAAAGTGGAGATGTAACATGAAAAACTAGAAGCTTAACAAGTGTCATCAATTCGACATGATCAATGGATTGCACTTCTTTTTACTTAAAACGAGCAGCATATGTGTGATCTTTAACGATTCTATTGAAGAGTCGTAATTAAACCGCAAACATAACATAATGAACTTGAAGTTAAAAATAAAAAAATAAAAACTAAAAACAAGTAACCTTTTTAGAAAATAATGAAAAATAAATATTTATTTAAGCTTTAAACAATTATGAAACCAAACGTTCTCTTCTCGTTCTCTAGATGCTCAATCACAAAGCAAAAGATCATCACGCATTACAAGTTCACGTACCAGCTTTGGCACGAATGTTAAGTCATCTTATTCATCATCATCATCATCTGCGGCCTCAACAAATAATGTAAATTTCGATTGTCCCGAGGAATTCGGCTACTATCCCCATCCAACCGATTGTACACAGTACTATGTGTGTGTATTTGGTGGAGCACTTTTGGAAAGCTGTACCGGTGGTTTAATGTATTCGCATGAGCTGCAAACTTGTGATTGGCCACGTAATGTGGGCTGTGAAGTAGTCGATAACAGTGATCGTAATGAACGCCGTAATAAGCAGGTTCAACAACAGCAGCAGCAACAGCAACATCAGCAGCAACAACAAGTTAATTCTAATCAACATGTACCCAGTAGAGTAAGATTTGGTTCAACATTTACCAGTCCTCAGGATGTACGTTCTCAGCCACAATCTCAACAGGCACTAAAGCCTACTGTGCCACCTCAGTACCATAGACAGCCACCACAAGTTATACAGGCTCAAGTACAGACTATACCACCACCGCCAGAATTGAAAGTGTCGCCAAATCCCGTCATAACATCGAGAGGTCAGCCCAAACATTTACTAGAGGCCCAAGAAGAGATTGCAAAGGTAAAATAAACTTTTTGAAAAAAAAACTTTTCCTTTAGTTTTTGCATTCTAATTATTTTGTAGCTCTATGCCGATGCCCATGAAACTTTGCCTCCCGTTGAGGAGGAAGAAAGTGATCGCCAACAACGCGTCTATCGTGGCCAGCCAAGTACTGTGAGTCAAGTGCAAAAGGATCGTGATGGTATTATACATCAGGCCAGCATCAATGCCATACCCAATAATGATAAATTTAGTGCCTATAACTTCGGTACCCAATATCGGTAAGTTGACCTAACTTGACAAAAGAAATATGATTTTAAAAACCATTTCAAAAAAAAAAAGAAAACATTTTTTCACTATTCACTGTTTCA
The DNA here is from genome assembly GCA_014635995.1 of Sarcophaga peregrina. Classification (NCBI taxonomy): domain Eukaryota; kingdom Metazoa; phylum Arthropoda; class Insecta; order Diptera; family Sarcophagidae; genus Sarcophaga; species Sarcophaga peregrina. The sequence continues at coordinate 15,026,295 of CM025791.1, read as the reverse complement.
CTATGCTTTTATTTAATGAAAATTAATCGAACAGCTTTTAAAATAAAATTTATTTTTATTTCATATTTAATGCTCTCTTTCTATTTTTATTTTCAATATTATTATTAAAACAAATACCAAAAAACAAATTGTCTAAAATTCTATTTCATCGCTCAAATTACTACAACAAAAAAAAATCATAATTTTCTGAAAAAAACAAAAAAAAACTTAAAATTAAAATTAAAATCAAATCAAAATGCATTTGCAACTGCACCTTATGACGTTTCTAACGCCAACTGACATAACAAAACAATAACAAAAACTGCAACAATAATAACAAAATAATTTACAACAACCTACGCCATGTAACTGCGTCCAAAAAAACGCCGAACGTATTATAAACATTAGTACTGACATGCTATTGGACCTTGACTCGCTCAACAATGGACTAGAAAACGTTTTTGTTATAGACTCCAAAGATCTTGACCTCAATGTTCATAAACGTGTAAAACGTGAATTAGGGTTGGCTAGCACCGGCGAAAAAGAAAATGAAAATGAAAACGAAAATGCAACAAAACCAAATAATACTAAGAACATTAAAGCAGAGCCTAAAGAACCCCAAAAAGAAGAGAAAATTGTAAAATATTCTTCGAAATTTTCTTCAGTAAATACCGAAGAAACTATGCTTGAGATTAAGGGTTTAGTAGAAGAGTTATATGGTCCAGATATACAAGTAGCCGATACCAATGATTTGATGACATTGCTGGAGGCTAAGATAACAAAAGAAATGGAATTAAATAAACTACTGTTGGAACAGGCCACACAAAAGACAGTGGGACAACAAACAACAGAACAAACTGCAGTAGAAAGTGATCCATTTGAAGGTAAATCTTTGGGAGATTTCAAAACCATAACTGAGAAGCCTGACGTTGACAAAGAAACTACACAAGTAAATCAAATTTTAGATTCAAATCCCATGGATGTTACCATTAAAGTTTTAGATGAAGTATCTTCAGATAAAGCAGTGGAAAGAAATACCGAGAACCAAACAGAAAGCCTAACATTTACGCCCGAATCTCCGGACTTTGAATATCTCGATGTGGGTGACAATGCCGCTGCAGAATCTAAACGCGCTATAAGACAATTAAGGCCTTATAATGCCGGTTCGCGTTCCCAATGGTTAGGTAGCGGTAACAACGCGGCTGGCAACAATTATCGATCAATTGATGCCAGCCCTTATCAACATCAATCACAGCCATCATACAGTTTTGGCACATTTAATCCCTACCTCTCACCACCTGCTACGACCACCTTTTCTGCCCTGAATTCAGTTAATACCCACTACAAACCCAATCAATATCTACAGAATTTTCCACAAACCAGCAACTTTAAACAACAAAAACCCAAAGTAGTCTATACCGGCTATAATTTATCTTTACCGCCACCAAAATCAACAGCCAGTGATGACATCTTTCGTCCTGTGGTGGGAAAATATTATAGTACCACCTCCACCAGTACTACAATTAGGCCCACGTATTTTAAGAATACCGATTTATTGCCATACATACTGAAATCTCTGCAAGACCTCAAGGAACAACGTAAAAAAGTCCAGGCTGAAAATTTCAGCTACTTTCACTTGGACAGTCAACCCACCACACTGAGAACTCTAAATGATTTTAAAACCTCCACCTCTAAAGTAACATCGAATTCTCATTTTTCTCAAATTAGCACGGTAGGGGGATTTTATAATAATAAAAACTTGCAACAACAACAACAAACGCCTAAAGATTATTTAACCAACAATCCCTATCTCAGCAATTTAATACCATCGACAACGGAAAGCAATTATTTCAAGTACAATTTAATAGCCAATCAAAAAATGAAAAATTACTACAGTACCCTTAAAACGCCAAACCCCAGTTATGAGTTCACCACTATTACGCCTTTAAAATCAAATATCAATGTAGTCTCACCACCCAAACTGGAATTGCAGCAAGGCAATTATGTCGACTTTAATAAATTTCCAAATGGCTTGGTCTACGGTAACTCCACATATCGTACTACATTGAAACCTGCAATAGAAACTTCCTACTACGACACCTCTACATCTGCAATTCAATTTGCCTGATTTTCTTTCAAATTTACAATCACAAGATATGGCCCATTTAAATCCCACTGTGGTGGATATGCTTAAATATTTTAAGGCTGTAAACAAACCATCAATAATAAGTACAATACCAACGAAGCAACCCTCTTTGAATATCAATGAGGTACAGCCTTCTTCCACCAGTACAACGAAACGACCTGTTAAGGGTTACGAAAGTTTCTTAAACAGTTTGAATAATCCCACCACTTCAAAGACAACTACAAACAAACCCTTTATTTCCACCTTAAATCAACAGGAATATTATGATGAATACGAAGAAGAAGAAGAGGAGAATGAATCTTCAGATGAAGATGTACAACCACCATCTGAAATGCCACCCTATATGCCTATGACTGAAACAATGGCCCCACCCAGAGCACAAATGATGCCAGTATCAAAGCCCACAGAAAACCCTTTGAAATATCAAACAATTTACAACACTGGCTATTTCCAGGCCACCACCACACGGAGACCTTTGTTCACAAACGATTTTGAAGGTTTCTATCGTCCTCAAAGCAACCCGCAAGCCAATGCCAATCAGATACCATCTTTTATAAATTTCCCCACAGACTATTTCCAAGAAATCAAACAAAAACTGCCCACTAGACATCAGATACCTCAATTTAGTGTTAAGCCAACGATCTCATCGACTGAAAGACTGACCTCAACCACATTACGTACGACTTTACCTACCAGCACCACAACAACAACATCAAAGCCTATGACCACTACTGCCAGTACAACGCCTAAAATGCGTTACACTATAAAACCGTATAAATATCGTGGACAAAACCGTTGGCAAACTTCAAATGCCGCCGCATCGTCAAACTCTATGAACAATAGCAACAACAATAACAATAACAACAGCAATAACAAAACTTTGACTTTAGACTTAAAGGAGAAGCCTTCAATTATACGAAAACGTCCCACAAGTTTGGCTTCTAGTAGTGGTAGTAGTAGTAGTGTTAATATGGGAGGCTCAAATACAGGAACTGCCAGCCATATGGACTCTAACAGACAAATAATTAACGGAAACAACAACAACAACCACAACAATCAGAAAAACAACAACAGGTACAGTGTGTTATAAAAAAATTTTACTTTTTGTATTTTATGTTTTGAAAAACAACTACAACAACCATATTAATTGAACAAGAAATGAATGAATGAATGAAAGAAAATAAATATCAAAAACTAATAATGTTTTTAACCCCATGTTCCCTAATAATATGTGTGTATTTCAAGGGATTCTTAAATAAAAGTTTTCCTTAATTTTTTATCTCCCAAAATATTAAAAATTAAAGAGAAATCCACTCCCAAAAAAAAAACAAACTACCAATTACCAACTGATAAACGACACTTTAATACACCTGTAAATACCTATAAAAAAAAACAACCTGTGTGAATACTTTTACTGTGAATTGTCTACCACTTAACAACCAACCCTGTACAGATTTAACCGATGAAAAAATATATACGTTGACCTAACCAAAGAGACGTCTTCACTTGCTATAATTTGAAGCAAAACCAAAAAAAAAAGTGTTGTAAATATATAAGAAGGTGAAGAACTTTTAAATTTTAATTTGAATGAAATTTAAATAGAGATGTCTTAGAAGGGTTTAAAAATTAAAGATTTCTTTTAAATTTTATTTTAATTTTAATTGTAAGGGCATGACTTAGGTTAGCCGTTTAAAGGGGCAAAGCTCTCTTGGATGATATTAGCCCCAAGGTAACACCTACTATGATAGCTATTCCTTTATATAATTAAAATTCATATTATTTAATCATATTTGGTACCTGTCCACCATCCCAATTGTCTGATAAAAACGTGATTTTTGTTTAACCTTTAGCTTGCTAAACAAGGCAAAGTAGGTAGTTTATGATCTCCTCTTCATCTTTGTCTTTAAAGCCAATGGAAAAAGTTTTGAGTATGTATGTTCTGTTCTGAAACAATAATTATGTGATTCCTAAAATGGAGCATGATTACGTTCAACATAAAATCTTGTTTTGCCTATAATCATGTCCAGTAGGTTTGTTATTTCATCTTTCCTTAACAAATGAAAGGGGGAATAGTGCATGAGTAATTGTATTTTAATTATTAGTACCAACACCAAAATTCGAAGATTAGAACTCTACAAATGAAACTACCGTAGCTTTTAAATGAAATTTTAATCAAGTAGATCAAGATGAAATCATAATTACCCAGTACAGTTCTAAGAAGTTTTTCTTTTTCAGTTTTCAAGAACTTTGTTTAGGCCTAAGCTTATTTTAAAGGCTTATAGCGTGACCTAAGGACGATGAATATTGGGTAATATTGCAATATTATTGATAAAATGCTAAAGTTTTAAGTTTTCTGTGATCTAACAATTATAAACCCTACCTTCTATCATTCTATATCAAATTTTATTCGTCCATTAATCATGAAAAGAGGCCGAATCGAAAGCAGTAAGCAGTAACACTTAAACCTTAAACTTTAATAATTAAACTTTTTAAGACAATTCTTTTACTTTGTAAAATTTACTTCCTTTGCTATATCTATCTCTAAATACTAGCTTATCTTTCATTACGCTAACTTTTCTAACAAACTCATTCTATAAACTACTATATCTACTCTGTATCTATAAAAACGCTTTTACTAAACTCCATTAATTTTGAAAAAAGAAAAAAAAAACTACATATTTCGATAAAATATTGTACAAAAATAAACTAATTTTTACATTTTTTTTATTATTTTTTTCATTTTTTCTTTTGTATATATTCAAAAACGAAAAAATTATTATTTTGCCAAAAACATAAAACAATAATTTGTTTGTATAAATAAATTCAAAATAATACATATCATTGTTATAAACCATTTAATGCATCATCAATTAATTGAAAATTTAAAAAAAAAAATAATTAAATTTGTTATTGTAAATAATATAATAATTATTGGGGTTTACAAAATCGAAACTAAAACACAAAAAAACAAAATACAAAACAAACAAAACACCATTCCCATAACAAAATAGTATTGAAACATCATCTCCATCACCATCATCATCCATACAATCACAACAACCGGCTACACCGGCCACCATATTTATACAAACGGCTCGGCCAACACCACAACAACACCATCATCTTCAGCCACAACATCAACAACAACAGCAACAAGTGATTGTTGAAACTATACCCTCTACACAAACTCAAGAACGTATTAATCAACAACAACAATTATTACAACAACAACAGCAACAATATCATAGACAACAACAACAACAAATATCACCATCATTACCAACATTATCACAACCCCAACCATTTAGTCAAAATCGTAATTATTATAATACAACCTCAACAACGGCTTATAATAGTAACAGCAACAAAAACAACAACAACAATAATAATAATAATAATCATTATAATAACAATAATAATAATCAAAATCAAAATCATAATGTTGATGTTGTATCATATATACCACAACAACAACAAATACCCATACAACATACATTACAACAACATCAGCAACATGACCAACAACAACAACAACAACATTCATTAATACCACAAAACGATAATGTTCAACAATCTGAACAAAGTCCTTATGATACTTATTATTCTGTTTATGACGATGATATCGATTTGTATAGGGATATAGAATATCAACAACAACAACAACAACAGCAGCAGCAGCAACAGCCGCAACAACAACGTCGCCCACAACAACAACAATTGCAACAGCAATATCAACCCGCAATACGAACACAAAATCAACAATCGACTTATCGTCCTTTGGAAATATTCACCACACCGGCACCGCAATCGCAACGACCAAAAGCACAACCCCAAGAGAGACCCACTTACCAGACGAATCAACAGCCTTTGGTATATAATGCTGATTACGATGATGATTTGATAGCACAGGTAAGTGAAGCGTTAATCAAAAAATTTTACAATATTTTCAAGTTAATTAAAGTATCTTTGGATGTAAGAAATTTGATTCTTCAATACATGATGCTATTGGTTTTAGCTGATCAGATTATTTTGCTATGAAAAGATTTTATAATTTGCACATGTTGTTATAAGCAATATCCATAGAACTTTACATAACATTGGGTTGTAGAATTCTTTCTTATACGATTAGTTGTACAACAAGTTGAATCAACGGTTGATCATTTTCATCAGTTTTCAACCAAACTTTAAATGAAAGTCAAAAGTCTTTCATCTTCAACTAACCGACGACCAACCAGCCATTCAACATAAGAATTGTTTTAAAATTTTGAGTTATTCATCTAAAGTTTATACAAAATTCATATTTTTAATTGCAACAACACTATGTTTGACAAAACAAAATAATAATTCTCATAAACATTTTCCAGATCGAACAAGATAACGCATACGATCAACCAACACGCCCACCATCAAGGTAAGTTTAAAATTTCCATATTAAATATTAAAATGAAAATTTAACTAAAAAGTATATTAAAAAAAAAAAGAAAACAAACATATAAAACCACACACACACAATATATTTGTTAAACGTAAACGTAAACAAAATCAAAAGATTTAAGAAAGAAACATGCTAACCAACAAACAAAACTTAACCCAACATCAATAATACAAAACTTATGTATATGAAATGTAACAAAAAATTTTAATAACTTTTAAAAATTATGTTCTACAACAAGTAAAATAAACATTGTATAGGATAGGTTTTTAAAGTAAATAAAAAGGCATGCCTGTTGTAAAGTCTTAATAAGAAAAAACTTAAGTTTAGCAATTAAGGTTAATACTATTAGGCCAAAAATGCTATCAACTCCAAATTACCATGATCTGAAAGAGAAAAAGAAAAAAAAAACATCTTAAAAAACACCATTAAACATAAACATACTAAAAGAAATACATCAAAATTTTCTTTCTATTTCTTTCCCCTCTAAAATGCCTACTATTATCCCCACAAATACCACCCAAAAAAATACTTTTACAAAAAATAAATACTCTACACTTAACAGGAAAGAACAAGTATCGATACAAACTTTAGGTAGTGGTCCCTCATCGACACCACGTTCGTTGATCAATGGTAACGATGAACGTAATTATTATAGTACTTTGACTACACCGCTGCCAGCATCCTTAAATCTCAATGATAATGATGAGTACATTTACGAAACGGAATACATTGATGATCCTGACTATTACTATAACGATAAAGTGAATAGACCAGCGCCAACATTAACGACCTATAAACCTAAGATAACAAAAAATCAAGATGAGATTGATGATATCTTCAATATAATCGGTACAAAATTACAAAATTCTCAGAATTCTAAGCCAAACAATAGGATAAACACAAGGCCTAGTGTTATTGTTGCTACACCGCCATCAACACAGAGAGCAACAACGATAACTACAACGTCCAGTTTACCAACGACTACCACTACCACGTCTACAACTACCACAACAACCACTACAACTACACCTAAACCTTCTACAACAAAAATAAGTAAAACCACTAGTCCTTCAACCTCAACAACCAAATCAAGGTATTCTTTTTTTTTTTTTTTGTTTTGTTTTTTCTACTCAGTTCCTCAGTTCTCTGTCTTTTGCCATTCATGCTAGCCACCATTCTATAGACTACATCTGTTGAATTCATACACAAATATTATTTGATCTTTGGTACTCTTATTCTTAATCGTATTCTTAAAGAAAAATAAAACAAAACAAAACTTTTGTGCTTTCAAAAACTAAACATAAAACAAATGAATGATGAACTACTGTTCGTCTAACTATTTGGCTATATCTTTATCAATGTATTCGTCTTCTCAAGATGAATTTCATACACAATCACCACCACCACCACTACTACCACCACCACCTACTACTACCACTATTACAATTTCTATCTCTAAAAGTATTCCTTTTTAATTTTTTTTTTATAAAACTGTAGATTCGATTGGCTTAAATCATTGAAAAACTTACATTACACACACACAATTACACCAATACACTAAAAAAAAACACACTTACAATCAATCTGTCCCTTAAAACATGGAGGAGATCTATTTGGAAATAAACCACTTCGAGGACGACTAATTTAGCATTTGTCTTAAAAGAATTATAAAAACTTGTTAATAAGACAGAGCATGTGTTAGTTTATAGTTAAAATAAAAAATACTGCATGTTACTACAGGAAGCATGTTGCATGCCTTAACAGTGAAACCTGTTGAAAAGTTATAATGCATCAATGAAACCATATTTAGAACTTTATAAAATTACCATTGAAGAATCTACGCCGTTATCATTGAATAACCTTAAGATAAAGCTACTGTCAATGCCAAATATAATGACATATCAAAACCTATATAAAATATCTGGAAATCCAATTCTTTTGATTTCATGATTTCGAAGAACTTGGGTTAGACAGTCTTAGGCCATAATTGGCCCATTGTGATACCTCCATTATCCATTTCCCATTAGTCACCACTTAGAACTTCTGATAACGCGACTTATTCTTATCGAATCCTTATCTTACCGCTTTTCTAGACGTTATTTGCAATGAGTGCAACTGAGAGTATTCTTTAAAGTTTGAAGAGAAATTTCGTATGCCCTATATCACTCGTTAACTTCATTTACTGCGCCCCCACTGCCTACATTCGCAACTGTCCATCTAGTGTTGACAAAATCCATAGTTTCATTATCAATTACAATCTCGCAGACCTAAGTCATATAAACATCATACCGCTCCGCTATGATGACGCTCAATAGACAAAATTGTCTTGCAGTCCTTTACGGTCGACCTTTATGTAACTCACCGTATACTCTATGGCCTTGTGGAGTGCGCTAAATCTACAGATTTCCAAGCGAAATCGCATCATCTACATCGATTTAGTTTCAAACCATCAGTAAAAGTGTGAACAGAGTAATTAAGGAGGTGCAATACACAATTTTTCAGCTTCTTCTTTTCGGAATGCACATTCGGAACTTTCTCAAAAAGTCGTATTATGGCATCATATTGCCAATACTCCCGATACACCCACATTTATTTTGGATTCTTACTATCCAATCGAGCAAAAATGCCTACTAGCGCCAGCCGTTTAATTCTTATAATAAAAGTCCAGTGAAAAGAAGCAAAATATTATCTCCAGAGCCAATATAGACGTAGTATGAAAGGCACCAATAATAGTAGATTAAGATAAATTTGACCTCTACTTTATAGATCCAGTACATCATCCTGGATCTTAAACCCAATTTGTCCCTTATTATTACAAGCGTAATGAGCAAACTGACTGACCAAGACTGTTTTCTAGCCAGAATAAATGTCAAGAAATGCGCACCATCTTTAACTTTTGGCGACAAATTAATCATTTTGATGTCTATCTTGTTCTTTTTATAAAGATTTTTTCTGGTTTCATTGTTGCTCCACAAATTCCAACAAAAAAAAATTTTTTTTAACCCAAATTCATCGAAATTCTAGGCAAATAAAATAAAAATCCATAACTTGTAATCATAAATTATTGTTGCATGTATTGAATAAGAAGCATGTCTTTCTCTTCCTTAATTTCCCTTCATACCTAACAAAACTGCATGCCTTTTTTATGAGGAATTCAAAGTTAAATCCAAAAGTAAAACCATAGCCACCGTGAAAGTATTACACCCAAGAGAACTCAGCGCCTATTGAATATGAAAAAATAGTTTGAAAAGAAGAAATTTATTATATTCCATTTAAATTATTATAAAATAAATAAAAAAATGTTTTCATAAGTGAAATAACTTTTCTTTTTTCTTTTTTTTTTTTTATTTATTTATTTATTTTTTTTTTTTATTAAAAATATTTTATTTAAAATGAATTGTATCCACTGTGTGTTTCCCTTTTATTTCCTTAAAACACATTTCTTATTCTTTTTCTTTTTTTTTTTTGTATGTACTTTCTGTATGATTTTCCTTTATTTTATTTGTGTTGTATTTTCTATCACTTTATCAACACTGTGTGCAAACATTTTTTAAGTAGATTTTATCATAAACCTCCACTTTCTTACCACCATAACAATAATGACCATCATCAGAAACATGAAGTAGAGTCTTTAGATTATCATTATAATTCTCAAAATGTTAATGACAATGAGCAAATCATATTTAATATTGGCAAATTAAGGGATCATAGTAAAAATCAAAATAATATTGATTTTAATCGAAATTATAATCAAAATAGTAATAGTTATTATTACAACAACAACAACAACAATAATAATAACAACAATAATAATATTAATAACAATGACGATAACAATAATAATAATAATGAAAATGCACAAGAATTCAAATCACAACTGCAATTGATTAATACAAAATCATTAAAACCAACAACAACAACTACTACATTACTATTACCAACAACAAGAACAACAACAACAACAGCTATTAGTACAACAACAATCACTTCACTTGTACAAGAGCAAAAACAAGAATTTCTACCATCACCTATAATTAAGGCCAATAAAACTGAAAATGTTTTACTAACTCTATTAACGGATAATGTGGATTTCTCCAACAGATCCAAACAAACGCATGCAAATAAAAAATTACAACTACAACAACAACAACAACAAAAAGAACAACAACAACCAGAACATATACCACAAAAGTCACAATTACCACAGAAACATTATCGACCAGAATCCAATACACAAGTCCAGACAACAACCTCCACCTCTACCCCCACCACCACAACTACAGCAAAAACCTATCCTATCCAACGTCAAACACCATCCCCTTCCCCATATAATCCTTCGACTGTAAAACCAAAAATACCTAAAACCTCTCCACAAACAATTGAAATTGAAACGGAAATTTCAACACCCAGAATAACATCGTCTAGACAGGTGCTAGCATCCAAAAACCCGAGCGTTCATAAGGATGCCATTTTACAGAGTCTAGAAGATGCCGAAACAATATACGACGAAAGCCAAAATGTACAAGTACAAAGTGCTGAGCCACCAAAAAGTCGCCATGAGGCCGCTTATGCAGCCGATAATTATGGCGCAAGTGCTAGAGGCAATCAAATACGCTCTCAAACCGATAAATCCGTCAATGAATTCAGATCGAAAAGTTATGATATTTATGGTGGACTTAAAAGTAATGAGTTTACTGACGATCAGAAACCAAAAACAAATTTAAAAGACGTTAAAACACAGATCAAAAACTATGTTATATCTGATATAGCGCCGCAAAGCTTTATAGCTCCGTCTACGAAATCAACAGCTATCGGTAGAGCGAAATATGAAACCGATGAAGAAATCTTAAAAGGTGCCAGTTCTACAACCACCCTTAGATATCCGGGAACGTTAAGAACCTCAACAGAAGCCAAACCATTTGAATATAGTTTACAGAGCAACAGCAATGGTTTTACTTTAAGAGCCAAACAATTGACTTTTGTAGAAGAGCCTACGAAACCTTTATATGAACGTAGGCCAACAATACAATATTTTACAACTACTACTCCCCCAAGTACTCCCTCAACAACGCCGAGTACAACAACAACAGAGACTCCCACTACCAAATCAACAACCTCCACTTCAACTACCACTACAACGGAAAAGCCTATATTTAGGCCTCACACGGAAATTGTTCTGATCGAAACAGACGATGAAGATGATTTACAGCCGACTACATATGCACCACCTTTAAGAACTTGGCGCAATGGTCGACCCACTATACAAACGACATCTACTCCAGTAACTACTTTTAATCCTGGTGCTCAAAGTTTTTATGATTACAGTTTTAGAATACCAACAGAGTCTAGTAACAAATTGCAATCAGTGGCTAAGGAATATTTACCACGTTCCACTAGTACGTCAACTACAACAACAACGAGTACAACTACCACCACACCAAAGACAACAACCACAATTAGGCCTAGATCTACAACGACGACCACAACCACTACACCTAGGACAACTTCAACTTCAACAACTACAACTACTAGCACTACGGATAGGCCGTTGCAGACCTTTACGGCAAGATCGGCGGTGTTTAAGGATAACTTGCAAAAAACTACCACTTCCTCTAGCCAACGCTTTGTATCACCTTATAAAAGCCTAGAAAATCTCTTGCAAAAAGAAGAAAGATCCTCATATGCGGCTGGTAGAAACACAGTTAAACCGAAATATTTAACGTCATCGAGCACACCACATCCATTCCTGCAAACCACTAGCAAACCTTTAAGAAGCTATTTTATAATAACATCGCCACCGAAAAATATTAATGAAACCCTTATCGGCAATATGGCCTTAAATTCCAGAAATGTTAGCATAAGTGATGCTGTGATTGGAAATACAAGAGTGAATACCTATAACAGGAACACATTAACAACGCCTACCACAACTACTACAACAACGACTAGCTCGACCACAACCTCTACAACACCGAGTACGACTTCTACCACTACAACAGAGAGCACCACTCCTACGACTATGTCGACTATAATTAATACCTCTTCCTTAAGAATAAATTCTTATGCACGTAATGAAGTTTCAGAAAAACCCAGGCCAAGAGGAAGATCACGTTATACAGCTGCCACTGTAACAAATCTGCTGGATAGAGACGAGCCCACAACATATGCTCCCAAACATCGTTTCAAACCTGTACCAGAGGAAATAACCACAACCACTGCTCCTTCTGCGCCTTTACAAGGCCGACGAAAAATCCAAAGAGCCCGTATAGCAGCTTTGCAAAATCAAAGAAATCCTGTAACACAGACAATTAAGCCCAGAGAAAAGTATCAGACCTTCAAACAGGACAATAGAAATCAATATGAAAATGAATCTGCGCAACAAACTCCCCGTGCTGAAGCTTTAGTGTCTGGGCCTTTGAACAACAATCAAGACAATAGCATAGAAAGCACCCGGTCAACTGAAATAACAGAAAAAGAACATGTAGTTGCTATAACCGATAGGCCTTTGAAGTATTTTTACTCTAACAAGTATCGGCAACAAACAGGCGAACATACTTTGGCCGAAAGTTTACAGAATGCTGGCTACATAACCTCTTCCAGTAAACCTAGCAATAAATTTGTTGGCTCAGTACTCGAACAGCTGCAATTATTCTTAGCCGGTGTAGATAGTGATGAAAATGAATCAGCCTCACCGCAATTTGTCAATGAATTCACAGAGCCGGAAATTAAGGCTGCCGTACAAGAAATTAAAAATCTGTATGCCAATACAGGACAAAGACCCTCTTGGACCACGACCACTACTACGACTTTGAGACCTACGACAACTGCTAAACCCCCTACCACTGCCTATAGCACTTTTAGCACTAAAGCAACACAACAACACAATCATTTGAACTCTTTACCACATACAACTACCACTAAAACTACAACTACAACAACACGCACGTATACACCTACCAAAACAACCGCTTCAACCTCTTACCCTAGTAGTACTACAACACACAAGTATCAAATTAGTAGCACTTTACCAACAACAACGACTACAACAACAACAACAACCACGCCTAAATACTTTCCCAAATTTCCATCCTCAACCTATAGTTTCTTAACTTCCTCGTCTTCCTCCTCAACTACAACTACAACACCACCACCTTCATCATCACCATCACCACCACCATCAACAACAACAACAACAACTAGAACAACTACAACAACACCGTCACAATCTCCTGCTTACGCCTACTCCTCCAGTAAAACAAATAAACATTCAACAGCGGGAGCAGCATCCTCATCACCGCCAGCTACTCGTGTCTCAAGAGTCAATAACGCTCTTAAATCATCTATAGCTGCAGCAGCTGCTGCTAATGCCTCCCCCTCCTCTTCCTCCTCGCTCAATGGTAACATAAATAATGCTGGACCTAATTCCGCCTCCACAGCGACCTCAGCGGGAAGATCAAATAATAAATTCTCTTTGGGTTCTACGGTTAAATGTTCCGATACTACGTCCAATGCTAAATGCAATGAAATCCCAACGAGGTATTAATTAATTACAAATGAAAAAAACAAAACAAAAAACATTTCAAAAATATCAAAAAAATTTATTTTAATTAAAATAATTTTCAAAAGCAACAACCATCACTATATTACCTCTTTTTTACCTTTTATTTCTCTACCATTTAAAAAAAAAAAAATCAAAATTAAAATCAGTCAAAATATTTTCACTGGCTTTGAAATTTAAATTTAAACAAAAAAAAAGTACTTAAAATTGAATAATAATTGAGGGACCACAAGATCGACTTGGATGTGATGTGATTATGGAAAATTGTGAAATTAATTAAATTTGTTTTCAGATTACAACCATGTAATCCAATGTCAATGTCCTCAGGTTTTCGAACTCAGACAAACTGGCATTCTTGGATGTGGTGCACACGATCTCTTGGGCTTTTACTGATAGTAAATATGCGCGTGATGTAAATATGAAGTTACCGTAGTCTGTAGGATTATTAGGCGTGACGCCACTGTTCAAACCCCATATGAAATGTTCAAATGACATATTAAAAAAATATTTCTTTGTCAACTTCCTCCCAACAAATTTCTAGCAAGTTTATCAAAACATTTTTCGTTCAGAGTCGACTTCAAACTGTAGGTCCTACCCACCCTTACATAAGATGGGTAAAATGGGTTGTAACCAGCTATTATACATGTATATGTAAATATACGTGTATTACGATAATGAGAAATTAATTATTATTTGTATAAAAGCAAAAAAAAAATGTAAACAAATAAAATCACATCATAATCATTTACATCCAAACGTCGATGTTGCCCCTTAATAAATGCACCTATTTTTGTTCTATTGGGCTTATTAAATTTAGATATCATAAGAAAAACCTATTCTTTTACTAAAAAAAAACAATCAACTTTAGCATTTTAGAAATTGTTTTACAACAAATTCACTATAGAAAATTTGTTTCATTAACTCAAACTATTTGCCTAAAAAAATTAAAAGGTTTTGTCATAAAACCTTTTAGCAACAATAATAATAATAAATAGTAATAATAATTTAGTATTTTTTTATTTTTCACATTGTACGCTGAGTAATATTTAGAGATTTAGTGTTCACCAATTAAGTTTTATTTAAAAAAAAAAAAAAATGAATCCTGGTCATATATTTGAAAAGGCTAAATTAAAAAAATTTAGGTGGTGGTAATATTTTCTTTTTTAGATTTTTTTTAGCAGAATAATTACATAAAAAATATATATCATTTAAACAATTGTTTCCTTCTTTTGTTTTGGGAAATTTTAGTTGAATTTGAATTTGTGCACTTAGATTTTAATTAAACAAACGTGAGAACCGAAAAAGTTCCTTCTTAGGTAACCAAACAATGCACCTGTTTTTTTAATAAGCTTTTGGTTTAATATTTTTTTTTGTTTTTGTTTTATTTGCACCATTAGTTTTGAAATACACTTTTAATATATCGTAGATGTTTCCACTAATAAATAAAAGTGCGTTTAAATGATAGGCTACTTCGTTGTGAAAAAGCCAATAATAAAAAGTTCTTAATAATACTTATTATTTCGTAAGTAATAAGTATGACGTTACTGTAATAATTTATAAACAATTTGTATTTATAAATTCATTTTTAAGGAATTTTTTAACACTTGTCTCTACAAACAAATTCGATTTGGAAGAAATATTGTTAAAGCCTTTTACCGTTGCTAAAGTAATTTATAAATAATAATAAATCCGGCAATTAAATTATAGATTTCGAACGAAAGTGAAGCTTTTCAGTGGATTCTTAGTTTAATAAAGCATCTGTCAGAGAGCTTTACAACAAATGTCAATCTGAAAGATGAAAATGGTGGATGCATATCAGAATTTTCTTTTCAAACTCTCTGAGTTGCTACAGGGTCATCGAAATTATCTTTGCTCTGACCTTGGCATGACTGGAAACTTATCAATTGACTTGATTGATTCTACTTTTTCTTTTTAATAATCAGAATTTTCATTCAAACTCTCGGGGTTGTTACCGGGTCATCGAAATTATCTATGGTCTAACTTTGCCATGACTGAACATAACAACTTTTTTGTTGATCAATTCTGGCTGCTTTAATTGATTTGATTGTTTCCACTCAAAGGCAATCGTTTGTTCAGGTTGTTGAACATCATAATAGACAATATTTTCCAATCCCGCTATACACGAAACATTATCTTTCTAGAATACAATTCTATCTTCTTCTTTTTCGTCCACAGTGTTTTTTACTTATTACTGTCGTACGTGATCTACTGTTCGTCGCCCATAAGCATACGCTGCAGAAATGATTAGATTTGATTCGTCTTCAACAGTGAACCTTAAATGGCTATTGAACTTCCTTATCTATCTAGCTAATTCTAAACGGTTTATAACAGATTGCTGATTAATATCTCGGCCCTAGCTATCTTTCTTGATTTTCTTTTCAGAAAGTATTTTAGTAAATGGTTGATTAGAGTGCGATGCTTCTTAAATATTAAAATTATTAGATAGAAACGAGCAACCCATTTCCCAGCCGCTATTCAAATTACAATATAGTCCAGCGTATTTTCACTTTTTTTATAATAAAAAAGCAAAATATGAAGACGACTTTTCACATACCAAAATGTGATTTTGTCTTCTGAAGCTTATCTTTTCAAATTGCTTAGTGTTGTCCACTGCAATTATTATTGCCTGAGTTATTATATTTTAGAGCCATCCACCGACTGTTTGTAAACGAAATTTTCGAATGATGTACACTTACTACCGCGCAAGATTTTTTTGAGGTCAATCCATAATAGAATTCATTTCAAACAAAAATTTAGAGCAGTTAAACAAACTAATTAAAAAATAAAGAAATATTCATAGTAAAATTTATCATGTAATGGAGTCATACAAATTTATTAATTCAGTGTATAAATTATTTTATTACATTTCACAATTATGTTTTTATTATATTTTTATACAATTATTTTATTACATTTCACAATTATGTTTTTATTATATTTTTATACAATTATTTTATTACATTTCACAATTATGTTTTTATTACTTTTTTTTGAAATTAATTATTCACCGAACTATGGTCAGTTCTTGTTGAAGCCTTCTTTCTTAATGAACTAAATCTTAATTCTATTTACCCTTTAACCATGATCATTTGTTTGCAGTGGCAGAATTTAACAGTAATTTATAACATAAAAGAAAGAATTCAAAAAAAACCAAATTTAAAAATAACTATTGAATGTCAAAGAATACCAACAACATAAATGTAAGATCATTTGAAAGTCATCAGTTGGAATGACTTTAATGACTTTGAAATATGCTGTTGGTATTATTTATATTGTGTTCTTACTTTCGATTGAAATTAAAAAATCGAAAGAAGAAAAGTAACTGTAACAAACAAATGATCATAGGGAAAAAATATTAATCTTATTCTAACTTAATTATCATTATCATTATCTTTATTATTATTACAATTATTATTATTATATCCTAATTAACAATTACCTACTATGTAGGCTCATCCGTAATTTACTTTATTATTATCTACCTACTATGTAGGCTTATTATAATATTAATTTTAACATAATTCTTAGAACTAAAAACTTAAATATAATAAATTAAGAAATATAAAATATGTGGTATATTAACTACTCCCACCTTTAAGATTCAGACGTCCACGTCTGTATGGTTTTTATAAATAAAACAATAAGAGTGAAAAGAGAGAAAAAAAATCCTTTTTCCGGATTTACAATTCTTTAGTACTTCTTAACCTAAGTAAAGTAAATAAATGATTCTTTCGATAAATATATTATTTCAAATACAAAATTAAACTTAACTATTAAGAGTTCTTGAGGAAATTAAACGAAAAGTGTCAAATATTAAAGTAACTAAGAATAAATAAAAAAAATATTATTGGGTTGTAACAAGAAACTTGATGTTGTCCTTATGAACTACTCTGCCATCAATTTTCACTGTGGTTCCTAAATCTTCCTGGACTATTTTTTCAACATAAGCTTTGCTGAATTTGTTGCCTAAGCGTTTGTTTACCTTAATATAAACCTTATCACCAGTACTGTATCTGTTATCAACCCTGTCCTTGTTATGGTAGTCTAAGTCAAGTTTCTGTTTTGTCATTATCCTGGAACATATTTTTTTCCTCAGGATTTCAGGAATATCTCCAATAACATCTACTGGTCTCATTCCGGTGGTAGAGTGAATAGTCCTGTTGTATTTTGAAGTAGCAAGTAATACAAGGTCTAGTGGATCTGACGAGCTGTTGTCCAATTTGAGGCACCTTGCAATTTCTGTTAACGTGCTATGAAATCGCTCAATTTGGCCATTAGATTTACTGTGAAGTGGTGGAATCGTGTAAATATCTGCTCCAAAGTTGTTCTTTATGAGTGTTTTTATCGTTTCCGAAGTGAGTGATTTTTCATTATCGCACACAACGGTTTTAGTGTTTCCAAAAAAATTTAATGCTTCCAGAAGTGCTGGTTTAACATCAACAATAGCTCTCGAATTTATGGGCGTAACAACAGCAAACTTTGAAAATTTGTCTAGGCAAGTTAAAAAAAATTTTTTCTGGGTGCTGTAAATATCCACATGCAATATTTCTCCTATGGTAGTTGGTATCGGCGTTTCAGATATTAAATGTTTACGGGGGTGCCTAGAATATTTCGCCTCTTGACATGTTTTACATGAAGATATTATATGCTTCAAATTTTTTCTTATATCAGGAAAATAGTAATCAAGTATAATTTGTTGAATATTTTCTTTCAAAGATCGATGTGCTCTGTTATGCTCGTTGTGAAGTATTTCCAGTTGGTCATTTACGCTCAAAACATCTGTTACTAATTTTTCGGTATGACGAAATTTTACTGACGGATAGTTGCTTACCAGAAAATGTTGAATTTGCCCTAGGATATGCAAGTCACAATAAATTGCATTAACAACACATGGATTTACAGCAGTGTGAATTAATTTGATTATATCTTTAGTAGTCTTGTATGCAATGTTATGACGAATATGATTTTTAAAAATAGTTTTCGTTTCCTTTTTCGCATAGTTAGCTGGAGTGAGGATAATTTGATTCCTAAAACAATTAATTGGGTTTACGACACTTATAATGACTGCTGAAGAAGAAATTTCACTAGCGCAGGCTTGCATTGATGTAGAGGATGTTGCATCTGTAGCCAAATTCAAAAATTGTCTGGACAATGCGTCTGCAACGATATTTTCCTTACCGGGTTTATAGAAGTATGTTGGCGAATATTCTTCTATAAACGCTTTCCAGCGCTTAATTTTTGAATTGGGATTTCTGTCAGAAATAGAAAAAGTCAACGGCTGATGATCGGTGATTATGTTTAAATTCTTTACCCCGTAAAGATAATGCCTTAAGGTTTTTAACGCCCAAACAATTGCTAAAAGTTCCCGCTCATTAGTTGCGTAATTCTCTTCTGCGGGGGACAAAGTTCGTGAAATCATTGTTATAGGACGCCCATTTTGAGAAAGGACTGCACCAATTGCGTGAGAAGATGCATCCGTTGTGAGGTCAAATGGCTTTTCGAAATCGGGGTATAGGAGTAGAATATCCTCAGAAGCTAATAATCTCTTTAATTTCTCAAAAGCAGCTAAAGCTTCATCATCCATTTCGATCTTTATTGATTTAGATTGTCGAGTGCCGACGTGACCATTTTCACCGCGCAAGTATTTAGTCAAAGGTTTTGCTATGGACGCGTAATCTCTTACAAATCTTCGATAATATCCGGCAAGACCCAAAAAGGATCTGAGGCCTCTAAGTGTAGAAGGCTTTTCATAATTAATTATTGTTTCAATTTTACTTGGGCATGTTTTTATACCTTCGGTAGACACGATAAATCCTAAATATTCCACGGAAGTTTTGAAAAATTTAGATTTTTCCAAAGAGACCCGCATATTTGCCTCAAACAGCTTGCTTAAAATTCTGTTGATATCATAAATATGTTTCCGCTCTGAGTCGGAAAATATAATAATATCATCTATGTATACATGGCATGTTTTTCCTATTTCGTCGCGTAAGATGTCGTCAATAGCCCGCTGAAAGATACTAGGAGCATTTTTTAATCCGAATGGAAGACGGCAAAATTCGTATTTGCCATTATTAACGCTGAAGGCCGTCTTTTCTCTATCACGCTCAATTAATCTTATTTGGTGAAAGCCGCTTTTTAGATCTAAGGTTGAAAAAAATTTTGATCTACCAAGATTGGACAAAATAATTGAAGGATCTGGAATAGGATATTTGTCACAAATGGTTTTCGAATTGAGTTTTGTAAAATCTATAACAAGACGTTTATTTGGTTTACCATATTCGTCAACACCTTTCTTATCGACCACCCAAACTGGGCTGTTATAAGGGGAACGTGATGGTCTAATTACACCATCTTTTAAAAGTTTTTCCACTTCCTCATTTACAAAGTCAATCATAGATAATGGGTATGTTTGGTATCTTGAATAGACTGGCTCCTCGTCTTTTGTTCTAATTGATGCGGAAATGTTGGTATTATAGGGTAGAGCCGTATTTGGATTTGCAAAGACTGCTGAATTTCTACTTATCATTGTATAAAATTCTTCTTCAATATCTTTTGGAATGTTTACAAATGACAAATTATTGAGTGAATCCAAATTTAAGTACTTCAGTTGTTCAGTTCCTCCCTCGAAAATTAACTTATCACTTCCTGTATCTATTACACCATTGATTTTTTTCAAAAAGTCAAATCCGAGAATACCATGGAATACTGGTATTTTTTGCAGTAAATAAAAAGTTTCGGTTCTGCCAAACAAATTTACAAGTGTTGCGTGATCAATCATACTAACACCATGGATTGATTTTACAAAAAAGGACTTGGAGAGTTTTTTTACACATTTCAAATTTGGCAAATATGTTATGTAACTTTTGGTTGATCCTGTATCAACCAAGAGCTTTATATTTTCTTCCCCTATTGATCGCTCGATGTAGGGAAGAACTGAGGTTCCCCTAAAAAATTAATTTCATCTTCAAAAGGGGTGCATTGGTAAGTTTGATCATCTTTTTGAATATATTTTGTGTTAGTGCTAGGATCTTCATCCCATTCTAATGGCTGTTGTACCTTATGACTGATATTGTTTATTGATTGCATTTTCTGGAAATTCTGTCTGCCTGAATTAAAATTACCTCTGCGAGTATTGTTAGATCTGACAGTACGCATACTAACGTCTGTATCAAGAGCAAGTGAACGAGGTTGAAATCCGTAGTTCTGCGTATCTGGTGGTTGAACATTTATTGAGGAATGTGGGCGAGACTGGGAAAAAAACTGTTGTCTAGGATTTATTGGTTGCTGCATTTTATTGAAAGTTGAATTATCTGTGAATTTTCTAAAATAATGTTCAGATGGTTGATTAACGGGAGTTGAAGTATTTAAAGCTGTAAATCGTTGATGAGTTTGCCCCAATTGATTATGTTGAGCTCTGTTTAATCCACTATTATAAATTGTAGCGAATTGGCATCTACTTTGATTTGCCTCTAATTCTTGTGCCAGTGCCAATGCAGTGGGCAAATCATTAGGTTGACATGAAAACAATGTATCGCAAAGCGGTTTTCTAAGTCCCGATACGAATACTCGTAAAGCATCCATTCGATATTTTCGATTAAGTGATTGAATCAAAGGGGTATTTCCGTCATTAGACATTATTACCTTGTTTATAATTGAGGTCAATTTCTCTTCTACGTCGTTGTAAAAATGGGTAATTGATTTGTTACCCTGTCTTAGCGTAGATAATTCTTGCTCCAATGCAAATATGGATTTTTTATCCGAATATGCGAAGTCTAATCTCGAGAGTATAGCATTAAAATTCAAAACTGTATTGTAAGCACTCAAAACACTGTCGGCGTTGCCTACTATTTTATTGCGAATTATGGCGACCGCCTGATAATATTTAGAGCTACCCACATACTTTACGTACAACTTATGAGCTGTAACAGCTGCTTGTCGCCAGGAAACATATCTGGATGGATCACCAGCAAACTCAGGTATGGATTTGACGATATCGAGAGATTCATCGCACGAAACACCATCCACGATTTCGATATCCTTATATTCCTCTACCGTCGCAGTAGGTTGAAGTGCCGTAATTTTGTCATTAAGTTCATCTATTATACCCTGAAATTCCCTTCTAGCCTGCTCTGTCGCCTGCTTAACGGCTGTATTCAAAATTGTCTGAAAGGTTGTCTCGTCCATAATTCCCTGTTCAGAATATGTATTTCTAATGCTAAGATTTCCAAATAACTTTAAAGTTTCCTCTAATTCCTCAAGAGTTTCCTTTACAGAACTCATAAATTTCCTCACAATTTTTTTATAAATGACAATGTTCAAATTATCAAATTAAAATGGAAAATGTTAAATAGATACTTATAACTAGTAAAAAATTATATTAAATTATTTAAACAATAGATAATAAGAACATAAGATATAAAAAACAATAGTATTTACACGTAACAGGTTTTTTCTATAGCCTTTGATTGAAGAACTTGTTGTCGGCAATCCTCAAATTGATTTTTCCAATTTCTTCTCCAAACTGCAGGAACATCAACTCATTTCACGTTGGGCGCCAATTATTTTATTACATTTCACAATTATGTTTTTATTATATTTTTATACAATTATTTTATTACATTTCACAATTATGTTTTTATTATATTTTTATACAATTATTTTATTACATTTCACAATTATGTTTTTATTACTTTTTTTTGAAATTAATTATTCACCGAACTATGGTCAGTTCTTGTTGAAGCCTTCTTTCTTAATGAACTAAATCTTAATTCTATTTACCCTTTAACCATGATCATTTGTTTGCAGTGGCAGAATTTAACAGTAATTTACAACATAAAAGAAAGAATTCAAAAAAAACCAAATTTAAAAATAACTATTGAATGTCAAAGAATACCAACAACATAAATGTAAGATCATTTGAAAGTCATCAGTTGGAATGACTTTAATGACTTTGAAATATGCTGTTGGTATTATTTATATTGTGTTCTTACTTTCGATTGAAATTAAAAAATCGAAAGAAGAAAAGTAACTGTAACAAACAAATGATCATAGGGAAAAAATATTAATCTTATTCTAACTTAATTATCATTATCATTATCTTTATTATTATTACAATTATTATTATTATATCCTAATTAACAATTACCTACTATGTAGGCTCATCCGTAATTTACTTTATTATTATCTACCTACTATGTAGGCTTATTATAATATTAATTTTAACATAATTCTTAGAACTAAAAACTTAAATATAATAAATTAAGAAATATAAAATATGTGGTATATTAACTTATATACATATATTTAAAATGTAAAACTCGCAAACTAGCTGCTCAGTAATTTAGTAGCAATAAAAGTATTTAAAAGATTTGCAAGATTTCATATTTAGTTTTTATTAAAATGTTCGTTTAAATAAAAAATTAATCAATATCATATTTAATCAATATTATTCTCATTAAATAAAATTTCAAATATAAAAATATTCTAATTTAGTCATGAGTATTCTTCTAAAAATATTTTTCAAAAATAATTGCATTCAATATCATATAGTTCGATCAACAAATCATATTTCATTACCAAATACTGTAACTAAAATAATGAATTTTTATTTATTTTTTTTTTAATTATATTGGAAACTGTTATTAAGTTTAAACAATTTTTTCTAAATCTTACTTAGCGTACACTGAAAAGAATATGATAAATTAAAAAAAAACAATAATTAAGGAAAACCCTACCTATTTCTCTCACTCTCTTTCACTCTCTATCTCTCTCTATCTCTCTCCATTACGGTCCAACGCACTTTTATTAAACTTCCTAAACTCTATCGTCCTTAACTTTACTTCCAATAGTTTGAAAACGGAATAAACTTTGCCCACGTCTCTACATAAATAGAACCCCAATGATATCGTATATTAAACGTCGATTTCCTCATAAAAACAAATAAAACCTTTCTGATACTCATCCAATATAGCAACCCCTCCATCCATACAATACCTCAGCCTCAAATAAACATTATAAATTGAAATATAAATTAAAAAACAAACAAACATATTTTATCTTTTGCAGTTTTATATCTTTATTTACAGCTTTTCAAAAAAACATAAAAATCTGCAGTAAATCATACACTACACTCGAAAAAAAACACAAAAAACTGTAAAAAATGTACAAAGAAAACATTTTCCTTCTATCCAAAAACACTTGCCATCCATCACCCAACCTTTAACTTTTTTTGGTTCTCACTGTAATAATTATGCCATGTATTTATCATGTTCACATACTATAGTAATAAATTTTTATTGGGTATTTGTTCAATTCTATTGGATTTTATTGTATTGTATTTGTATTATTCTGTAGTTTGTTTGTAGCTATTGTTTGCTGTTTGCTTTTGTTAACAACTAATTTATATTAAATTTATTTTTAATATTTATTTGTAAATGAAATTAATTTAATTGTTGTTAACCTATTCTATTTATATACAATTTATTGTTATTAAAGTGTCGTTTTGTATTTAAAATTATTTTTTTTTTTAATTCTCTTTCATATTTATTTATTAAAAAGTGTTATGCTGCCCTGTTCTAAAATCTTGTCTTTTTCTTTTTTCTCTAACTTCTCTGTTGTTTCTGTTTTTTGTTTTACTAAATTTTAATCAAAATTATAAAATATTGAAAAAATTTGAAAATAATTAGAATCAATTCGAATAGTAACAGGAATCGCGGCAATACAGGCTATCAAAGTGATCGTGACAGTGGATCCGCACCAGTGACCAGTAATCGTGGAACCCATCCACCGTAAGTATAGAAGGAAAATTTAAAAAAAAAATTATTTGATCAATGCATGTAACACACTAACTTAATCGATCGTTACAATCTATCAATTAGGATTAGGATGTAGCTTTTCACGCCACTTGCTGTTTAATTTTTTAATTACTCTCAGAGCTTTTGCTAGAAATCTGTTGAGAGGAATTCGAAGAAATGCTTTTCAATATTTCGTTTTGTTACAGACGTCTAACTTAGAGTTTGCATCGTGGCCTTACGTCTAATATACCAACACACTACCTATTAGACTCAGAAGACTTCAATTAAGTGAACTACCACCGTTAACGTTTGAACAACTACCATTAAATATACAAGGGAATTATAATGCCTATATATTTTCACATCCGAGCATTATCTCAGTTATTGTGATATTTTAATGAAGATTAATTTTTTTTTTCGAATCTCCTCTTCTCTAACAATTACAGAGAAGATCTCCAGTCGTCTTTATTTTTTTCTCATCATTACAGTTTGTTCAGAACAAGTTATATCGACGCCTCCATTCTGTAACGATCTAAGGGTACTTTTTAATGTTTTTGCCTTTTTAAATTCTACGTTGTCTAACTTAAACACTGTCAAAATTTAGTTAAGATGCGCCCATCCGTTCCGAAGTTATAGGGAAAAATCTATTTGGAATACATATATAACGTTATGGCGTATGAAAACTTTGAGAGCTCATAACTCAAAACATAGTTTTTCAGCTTAGAATGTTATAGAACGGAGTATTCTAAGATTGTTTCTGGTTAGAGTTAATACATCGTACGCACCGTATATACATAATGAGTCAGATTTGTCTGGTCGTTGTACAAATACATTTGTTTTCTGATTTTCCTTTGGACAAAATCAACTGCTTTCCATTCAATAGAGGAATGACAATCTCGCATGTGAATTCCGTTCAATTATTTATACCACCTTTTTAAAGTGTTACCTTAAATTTCACCATGTCCAGCAACTCACTGAGGGCAAATGTTAAATATTTCGTTACTGCACCCAAAAACATGCATCTTTCTTAAATGTGATCCATAATGGTACTAAAATATTCTGACAATAAAAGAGTATTCAAGATTGAAATGATCCAAAAAGATCCCACGTTGTTTTGTGTGCCATATTTAGTAGTGAATGCTGACCTTAACCTGTAAGACTTTTCTCTATAAAATAAATCAAATCCATCCATCTCACATTAAAACAAAAAAAAGAGAAAAGTTGTCATCAGAATAGCAAATGTTTTATGGTTGGTTATTTATTTCGCTTCCGCTGCTTTAGATATTTGATTATTTCGCCTTTCACAGCTTGCTCTCAAGAACTGTGATCCATCAACATCCACATAAAAACCATATTACGCCAGACGCTTATTATTATATTCGCCAGAAATATTTAAGCTTGCAGCGATCATATTTCATTTACCTAAGCTTACCATACACCTATAATTCGAGTATTCTGCATACTTATAGTATAAAAATGTCAGGCATTAAATAAAAAATTTTCCATATCTTCTTAAGCATCATAAACTCAACATTAATTTTGTTTTTACGGGATTGAACTTTGTCATACGATGCTCTATTTGTCATGATAAAGGTGCGCAAATAGCAGAAAGAGTTTCTATTCTCAATTGGATCATCTCAAAAAAGATTACGATCTAGCTTCACACACCACTTGTGTTATGTGTGTTAATTTTATAAATGAGTGGTGGAATCTGGAATTTAAAATCCACTCCGAATAAAAGAATTCTGAGTAACTTCTTATGCTAAGAAATATTTTTTTATATTTCGTGTTGTTAAAAATTTTTGAATAGCAAAATACTACCTACAAGATTGCGGCGACTTCAAATCAATTTAAACACAACTTCACATACAAATAAAAAAAATTAACTTCGTTGAATTTAATAAATTTAGAACTCTGAAATTTGTAGCAGTACCTAATAGTGAATGGTTACCCAAAGGTCCTACAAGCCTTTTATTAATATGGATTATTTTACTTCAATGCCTTTGAAAAGTTTAGTGCTCTCTTAAGCATTAAATATCTTTAGATACATTTTTTTTAAAATTGTCTTTAATTTTCTTCTTACAGACGTACCCGTCCAACATTGAAACCATCTGGCACTATAGTTAGTAAGGCACAAGAATTCGTCGATATCTATAGATATCCACCCTCTAGACCAGAGCCATTATATCCACAGCCGCAACCCGATAAAACTGCAGCCAAGTGTCGTAAAGATGTCTGTCTATTACCTGATTGCTATTGTGGTGGACGCGATATACCCGGTAAGTGATATAAATTTGAAAAAAATTTTATTAAACCAAAAATTAAAGAAAAAAAATTATTCAACAAAAACAAAAACGAAATAAAATAATTAATCAATTAAATATAAATATCATATGTATGTGTATGTAGGAGATTTAAAAGTGGAGGAAGTTCCACAAATTGTATTGATAACATTTGATGATGCTGTCAGTTCATTAAATATTGATTATTATGAAGAGCTTTTTAATAATGAAACACGTAAGAATCCAAATGGTTGTCCTATCAGGGCCACATTCTATGTGTCTCATGAATGGACCGATTATGGTATGGTTCAAGATTTATACGCCGATGGCCATGAAATGGCATCACACACCGTATCGTAAGTTTATTTCAATCAAATCAATTCAAATATAAACTTAAAACAGCATATCTAAGCCATATAAAAGCCATCTCATTACAATGCAACAAATCAAAATTAAACAACCAAAAGGAAATAAATTTCTGTATTTAAATTATTTAAATTGATAATTAATTTTTTTGTATACCTTTCGGTTTTATTTATTTATAAAATCTTTTGTTTTTATCTTTTTTATTTATTTTCATGTGCTTTCTCATCATACCCTTTACCCACCAATCTCTTTTTCTGTGTGCTTATTATTCCCATCTCTACCCCCATATATATGTTAAAATCATTACAATCATTTACCCCTTTGTCCGACTCACTACCCCATCCTGGAACGCAAATTAATGAAATGATTTTGTGTTGTGTGTGTCATTCAAAAAAATCGAATCTAAAGGTGATCTGCCCGTGGAACAAGTTCCCCAAATTGTTTTGATTACCTTTGATGATTCGGTTAATGATTTGAATAAGCAATTGTATATTGATTTATTCGAAAAGGGTCGCGTTAATCCCAATGGCTGTCCCATTACAGCCACATTTTATGTCTCTCATGAATGGACCGATTATAGTCAAGTACAGAATTTATATTCTGATGGTCATGAAATGGCTTCACACACTGTATCGTAAGTATTTTTTTTTTAACCGTGTTATGATCTTTCTTTACAATTCTTTTGAAGCACAGACTGTTTTCACTGAAATAATATGCACGAGTAGTTAGAGTGACACTATAATAGAAAAAAAACACAATTTATTAACAAAATCTTATTATTTATTAAACAGTGAATATCGTATAAAATATTTAAGTTTATTACCTTCTCAAAAGTAAGCTTAGATTGCCGGATCTGAAGAAATTTTCAA
Organism: Sarcophaga peregrina; assembly: GCA_014635995.1. NCBI lineage: Eukaryota > Metazoa > Arthropoda > Insecta > Diptera > Sarcophagidae > Sarcophaga > Sarcophaga peregrina. Next base: position 14,997,843 of record CM025791.1, on the reverse strand, counting down.
ATTTTTAAGCTTATAATGCGTAATACAATTTAGAAAATAAATCTCTACGCATGAATACTATAGACCTTTAGAATATTTTAAAATATGTTGATTATTTTATGTTTCAATTGTCTTAAAAGAATTTCTAATAAGTATGCGCTTAAGTTGCTATCTTTGCAACCGGCATTATCTTTTGTAAAGGTTTTGTAATATCAGAAATAAAATTATCAAGCATTATAAGAGTCATCAGTGACATTTCGCATGAGAAATCTGCCTCACATGCACTAAATAAGGGTTTAAAAAGATTTGTAAGAAAACTATATCCATGACTGGTTATGCTTGCAGTCAGTATTGTATTCTGTAAACGCTTTTAAATATCAAAAAGGAAAGGAAATGAGTTCCCCAAGCACTACATTAGCTAGTCTTAAAGCTCACATTAAAAATCAAATGACCAACCAATAAACTGCAAGTTTTTTAAAAGCTGAAGCTATTCTGAAAATTAATCTTTAGTGAAGGCCCCATGATAGCCATTCAATAAAGTTGTTCAATTGATTATATGATATAACCAGATTACTCAGAATATGAAAGCCAGTAGTTTGATAACATATCCTCTCCATCCTTTAAATTCTACAACCAATTCAAAATTTTCATGTACAAGAAATTGTACTTACTTGTATTGTAGATTAAAAATGTTAAAATTTGTCAGTTCGTAACTTGAGGCATTCTCAGCAATAAAATCCCACTAATGCTTTTCTCTACCAATGAAGTAGCGGAGATTTAAACATTCGGACTTTTTTAAAGACTGCAAAAAATGTCCACCCATAATTATTTCTCTAAGGTGATCAAGTACACACCACTACAATATACATAAGTCTCCAAAACAAACTGAATTACATTTTGTCTAGGCTCGCAAGCAGAAATATTTAAATTTTTTAATTCACGTGGAAACCATTTTGTACTATTCTTAATAAAGCTCAAGACTTAACCGATGTCTAGATATCTATCCCATAGACTAGAATCTCAATTTAAAAATGCTTTAAAATCTAATTCTAAAAAATCTCCCACAGGACCAGTCCTTTCTCTCATGTTGTTAGTTTTCCGAAGAACTGGACTTCTGCTAAATAAATAGAAAGCATACTTATAACCAACATTGTCTTACATTTAGGAAACGATAACTGTTTAAATTCGTTTTGATTTTTAACTTGTTTTAAAATTTTTACTTAACCCATGATCGATATCTACTCTTATCCTCTGAATTTGCAAGGAACGTTTGTGTTTAATAGAATACTATTATAACGACCTTAATTTTAATTTACGCAATACACAAATAACCCCAAACAATAAGGTAAGTTTCCACACAAATTATACCCACACATATCACAAGTACTGTTCAAATATTTTTAAGAACAATCTCGTTTACACCCCAAGCACGCTAACCGAAACTCTTTACTAAAAACCGTAAAACTTTCTTGGCACCCAAATAATAACAATTCACGTCACTGTCTATGTCACAAAAAAATCTTTGTATGAATCTCCTTATTTTAACATCTTCTATTCTTTATTTCCCTATTCCAATCTAAAAATTCTTTGTGTTCACAAAAAAAAACAAACAAAAAAAAACAAAAAACAGTCATAGTTTTGGTGAACAATTTTCACAAAAGAAATGGACTCGCGAAGTAGCTGGACAACGTGAAATTTTGTCGGCATATGGTGGTGTGAAACTGTCCGATGTTAGAGGCATGCGTGCACCTTTCCTTTCGGTTGGCGGCAATAAAATGTACAAAATGTTATACGATTCGAACTTTACATATGATTCCTCAATGCCTGTTTATGAAAATCGTCCACCCTCTTGGCCCTATACTTTGGATTATAAGATTTTCCACGATTGTATGATACCACCTTGTCCCACAAAGAGTTATCCCGGCGTTTGGCAAGTGCCTATGGTCATGTGGCAAGATTTGAATGGTGGCCGTTGTTCTATGGGTGATGCATGTTCGAATCCCTCAGATGCTGAAGGTGTTACAAAAATGATTATGAAGAATTTCGAAAGACATTATACAACAAATCGGTAAGTTAGTTGTTTGTTGTAGTTATTAATGAAATGTTTTTTTTTTTATTTTTATTAAAATATTTTTTTATTTCTTCCTTTATAGTGCTCCCTTCGGTTTGTTTTATCATGCCGCTTGGTTTACTCAACCCCATCATAAAGAAGGTTTCATTAAGTTTTTGGATGTTATTAATGCCATGCAAGATGTGTGGATTGTCACCAATTGGCAAGCCTTGCAATGGGTTAGAGATCCTACACCCATATCGAGAATAAATTCATTCCAACCCTTCCAGTGTGATTATTCGGTAAGTAACGTAATAATGTAGGGTTTTCGAAACTTCAGGTCATTTGCTGTGATACC